>CM040402.1:983660-1583660 GCA_022702515.1 Ilyophis sp. 1 JC-2022 | reverse complement strand
CGGCTACCTGCGACAGCAGACCACAATCAACACAGTAAAAACAGTAGCCAACAGAATTTTGCATTTACTTTAACTTCCACCAATATTCAGTGCTTGATTTATTTATAGGACGAAAGAGGAACAGGTGCTGTCTTTTCCAAGTCGGCCCATTATGTCCACCGAAATGCACAAATGACATGGCATCTGGATAATTTCAAACAGTAATAGAAGAGATGGTTAATGGTAATGGCGTCCTCAGTAGGAATATCGCAGTCTGCATTTAGTCGTGTCCTAACCGTAGTGCTATAGCTAATGCACTGCTAGTTGCTCGCATGCGACCACAACCAGTGTTCGAGGAGGAGAGGCGCTCACTGTTCAAACTGTCACGTTCTCTTCATATTCAGAAGGAGTTGTAGTAACGTTGCTGGTTTTCAGGTAAGCTGTCACTTGAAGTAAATTGACATAAAATAGCTATTTTGTTAATTCTGAGACATTTAATACAGTAGCTGGCTAATAAGGTACGGCCGAGTGTGCCATTAATAACGTTAACGTTATTACATCAGGACCAGACCCGTAGCCAGGACTCGGTCTTAAGGGGGGCATATGAACTGCATGGGGGGGCACAATTATTATTAAATGTTTTTGATAATCCGATGTGTTATTGTATTCGTGCAGCACTGACGCATACTAATTAGGCTATACTGAGGTCGCATACTAACCAAATTGGTCTCAGATAGATTTAATATGTCCCGATGTATTAGGCTATGCCTAAAATTATTCGAATGCTGTAAATTACGATTATAACGTGGAGAGCGGCAACAAAACTGGCGCATTCACAATACAGACATTCACTGTTTAGACAATTGGAACCAATCAGGTGCACTTACAAGGTTTTGTAAACAATTAGCTTTAGAAAATTAATAGATGGGATACCATGACTAAACGGGGGAGGTTGGCACCGTGACCGCGTAATCAGTGCACTTGCAAATAATAACTTTAAACCATCAACAGCAATTTACCACATTAGTCAATTACACAGAGGTAATGTTATGCACAAAGCACTAGAAAAACACATTGAATATAACACCAGAAGTGCAAAGCAACCCACACCTCTCTCGAACTGACAAAGCACCATGGCGGATGCTGACACGTTATAATATCATGTCGTCATTTGCTCTTTAACTGTTAAAAAATATAAAACATTTGTTGGAGGCTATTTGTGTAAATGGGGCATGTTCATCATAAAAAAAACATTGGATTTGGATCTGCCCCACCCCAAAAAAATGGTTTGCTCTATGCAGTTGTGGTCCAAATACCGTTCCTGTGGTTGCAGCAGCAAGGCTAGTAGTCGGATTAGTCTCAGATCCGCGGCCGCTGCTACTGGTGCTAGGCTGCATTTCAGCACCATCTTTATCTCCGACGACCACGAGTCCGCCATCAACATCACGGGGCTTGGGTGCAGTCACATTGTGCGATTTGGAGGCGGAATCTGATTCGTTAGAGTTGATAGAGACTGGCGATTTAAACCATTTACGAATGTCCATTGTTAAGCAAATTAGCAAAAGCGATCCTACTGGGAAATAGAGCTCTGCTGGACTCCCAACTGAAATGGCGCGGTAACCTAGCCTACATTGGCGTAACTTCCTGTTTCAGTATGGCGGAACCCCCTCAAACAATAACAATTTTTTTTTCTCTATTTTAATGTCTTAAAAAGTTAGTATTTTAAATTTTTGAACAGAAAAATACTTTTTTCCCCCTCAATTTCCAGTGGGGGGGCACTAGCACTTCCGTGGGCGGGCCCGGCCCCCTAAGGCCCGCCCATAGCTACGGGTGTGATCAGGACACCGACTCATTTGCAGTAACGTTAGGCTACGTTAGCTAGCTAGCTAAGTTAGATGCTTTTTTTAATGAAATAATAATACAAAACAGAAATACAGAACATATCATAAATGTCATAAGTTATTTAACCCTTTCCAGTCTGAGTGAATATTGGGTGAACATTCTATTTCTTAACATGCGTTGCAAAAATGTTTGTGGTGTGATCATATTACATCAGATACCTAAACTTTATATACCATTGTAAACAGGATAACTGAGGCTTTCAATTGATATAAAAAACAATAGGATTACTTGATGGCAATATCATCAATTATGGAAAGACATTCACCAACTACATTACATTACATTATAGGCATTTAGCAGACGCTCTTATCCAGAGCGACTTACATACTTCTTATTACATTTATCCATTCATACAGCTGGATATATACTGAAGCAATTCAGGTTAAGTACCTTGCTCAAGGGTACAACGGCAGTGTCCTACCTGGGAATCGAACCTGCAACCTTTCAGTTACAAGTCCAGTTCCTTAACCATTATACTACACTGCCGCCCTAACTAAATTTATAAAATGTTCTAAATGGCTATTTTCTAATGAGAAACCTACTATTTTACCCATTTCATGTTCAAGAGAGGTAAACTTACAGTGTATGATATCTTCACCATTGTGTGAGTGATATAGAATAGGAATCAGAATAGATGTATCTGCTACTGCTCAAAAGTTATAACCACTTCAGTGATGGGTAAGAAAAGGCTAAAAAAAACACTTTAGAATGTTAGGTTCATTGAAAATATGACATGCGTATGCAAGACTGGTTGTGGTGTGATCATATTATGTAACACCACTAAATATAATATACCATTTTAAACAGAATAACTAAAGCTTTCCATTTATAGACAATAATATGCTTACTTTAACACAATATATTTATCAATTATTAAAACAATTCACAAAATAAATAATAATAAAAAACTTTCTAAATGGCTATTGTCCATGAGACCCCTAGGTTTTTAAACATTTCATGTTCAAGATTGAGGGAGACAAACTGGTATCGTCACTGTTTTGTAAGTGATATAGAATACAAATCAGAAGAGATTTATCATTTACTACTCAAAAGTTATAACTTCTTAGTGATGTATGGGAAAAAGCAAAAAAACTAAATTTGTTATTAGAATGTTAGGTTCATTGACATTTCACATTACCACTTACCATAATTCTGAAAGACACATACACTGAAATATACAATTTATGTGTTCAATGAAAGACACACTTTATTTAAAAAATGTTAACAAATGTTTAACATAGTGAATAGATGAACTAAGTAAATGGATAACATTGCAAAACAAATAAAAACAAGATACAACCCATGGCAAATATCAGTTTAGATGCTCGTAGAATTTACGCATTAGATTTATTTACAGGAAATGTATTAGTACAGGTGCAGCAGACAAATCTATGGTCAAGTATAAATACCTTAAATATATTCAAGAATCAAGAAGATAACAGTAAGTGCATGCCCTGATGGTTGTGCTCTGCAATGACCCTCAGAACCCTCCTTCTCTTCAGGGACTGTATCAGACGGCTAAATGTCCATCCTTTGCTGCAATACCTAAATATGTAATCATTTACCATTTCATTAATCCATAACATATCATATAAAACCATTTCTCAGTCATTGAAGGGCTGTATACTTACAATAATAACATTTTACAGCAAATGATTTATGCTTATGTCAGGAATAGATAAAATAGCTATTCTGGACACAAGCATAATGTCCATCGCTGTAATAGATAAATATATTATCAGTTGCCATTTCATTAATCCATAACATATAAAACCATTTCTGAGTCATTAAAGGGCTGTATAGTGAGAATGACATTTTACAGAAAACACTTTATGCTCCAGAATAATGTTAGATAATAAATATTTGCAGTCTAAAAGATTCGACCTAACATTAAATTAATAAATGTCGTAAATTAGTTAACAGAGGCTAATCTGTAAGGTTAGCTACATCTATACTCACGCACATGTTAATGGGATGGTTATATAAGTCAAAGATTTCCTGGTTTCCCTCGAATTGTCCACCATCAGTATGCATTGTATTATGAATTAAATGGAGGTGGCCATCAGGTATATTGTTATACAAACATTCAAGAGAAATGGTAACGACTAAGTTAGTTGTAAAAATGAAAAATACAAACATACTGGTTATGGTAGCCAGCTCGTGTTCCCAAATAAACGTTAAGCTAGTTTGATTGTCCTTATTTGAGTGCCGAATATAGTGGATGCGCTCCCAACTAAATGGGAGTAGTTATAATCATTATAATTCACAACATAGATCAGATGTCAACAACTGTAGGCTACATGATAACGACATGCACATGGGTGGGGGACGACAGGTTTACTGTGCACTTGTTATATATTGACATTTCCATAATGTTTCGTCTTCACTTCTTACCAATCTGTAATCAGCTATTGAGTTAACCGGTGCCAGTCAGCGGCGGATGGACTCTCCCATCAGAGCCAGGCTCTGCCCAAGGTTTCTTCCTGCTAACGCAGGGAGTTTTCCCTTGCCACTGTCGGCCTAGGCATGCTCACAGGGGTTTAGGCCCGGTTCCCCGTAAATTGTTTGTGATGATGACACCAAGTGCCATATATATATATATATATATATATATATATATAACTGATTGAATGGAATCTGTTAAAAAGCATTCACAGTGCTGCCGGATCTGTTCTTAGTGTAACCCTATTGGGAGTTGTTGCTACCGCCCTCACCGCCATATCCATACTTGTTTACATGGATTGGCGGGAGGGCTTTTTGAACAGAACCATAACGCCAAACCTAAAATGTATTGTTTAAGCATGTTAATAAAAGCTTTTTACTTGAACAACAGTGGTCCTGACTGAACTTATTTAAAATGAGTGTTAATAACAGGTTGATAAACTGAGTTAGGTCCACTAATTACTTATTATTAAATCCCATGTCAGTATTTACAGTCTGTTGAGTCTTTTTGCTATATTTAACTCGCTGTCTCCTATTACCAGTATCTCTGATTCTCTCCACATCTGTGTTTGTTTGGGTTTTTGCATTTTACAACACTTACTATGATACCTTTCACTCATTCAAGCTTATGCATACACAACTGATAACTTACAGACTTCCACGCCTCATGTTTAACTTCGTTTTGGTTAAATTAAATACATTTATATCTGCTCAATGAACTGTGTTGTCTCCCTGTTTAGTCATGGCTCTACGAGCCGGGTCGTGACAGTTAGCCGAACAAAAAACAACCCACAAAATAGGGCGAGGAAACTCGAAGACACAAGCAGAGAAAATGAAAATAAAAAACGAGATGCCTCTAGCTCAATCTATAAATGAGCTAACTAAAAGAGGCGAAATAAGACAGGAACCAAACGTATTCCTCAACGAGGACAGGGAGGCAAAGAAGGAAAGGCAATGAACAAAGTGTTATGTTCTGAGTTTCTGTTTGTCTGTTTTGTATTTATTATTTTCCATATAATCATTGCATCCCCCTCTGTTCGTGGGTTGTCCGAGTCTCATCTGTGTGTTTGTCTACCCAGTCTCATGCACTATTCGGGTGACTTCGGGATTTTCCGTGGGTTAACGCTGTATTTCCGAAGTCTCGTTTTCTGCTAATTCCTGCTTTCATTCCTGTGTATAATTGTATATATTACTAACTCGCACGAACAATCACTTGGGTGCTTTATTAGTTACGTGCGCTTTACTGAACTCATTACATAAATGTATATTAACAAATTAATTGTCTGTCTTGTAGTTAGATACTAACATTTAACCAGCTTCCCCCACTTTATCTTTTCAATCTGCATTACTAAGCTGCTTCTGAGCTACCTGTTAACTTGTTCCAGCTGTTTGTCATAAGAGACCTCACCTCTTCTTATTACTGTGCACACTCTGCTCCTACTCATGCATGTTTTCCGAGTTCCTTCCATGTATTCGTTCTTTCCTCGTTATTAAATTATTGTTTCCCTAATGTTTTAACCTCACGTTGTTTGTTACCCCTCCCCTTCCACAGTGTATTTAAGACCCACATTTCCGCTTCCTTGTTGTCAGAACGTTGATCAGATTACCAGTGCCTACATTAAGCCTGAGTATTTCTTGATATTCCAGAGACACCCTTTGTTTGACTTTGATTTAGCCTCGCCCTTTTTGTACCTTAGCCTTTTGATTTCTGGTTTCGACTTTTCTTTGTGTTTTTACCGACGTTGATTTAGCCTAGCGGTTTTTTCGAATTTATGGATATTACTCTGCTTACCTGGCTTTGACCTCTGGGCTGATAATAAACTATGTTCTTTGCCTGATCCTGGTCTGCTATTGGGTTTTCTGAGTCCAGACGTTTCACAAAGTAAACGAAAAGGTGAAAATAATACTAGGAATTCACCTATACTCAACTAAAAGAGTTCCTGGGTTACTTTGAAAAAACAATGGAATACAGTCTCCTAGCCTGTACCGATATCTGGCTTCGTGGAGTGGCAATAAAGACACAAAAGCGACGAAAGAGGAAATCGCTGCGCTTAAATAACACACAGACTCTCACACAGGTGAAACAAACGAGTGCGGGAGAGCGGAAAAAACACGGCAGGAGCGCCATCCCGTGGAATAAAAATGCAACGTTCGCAGAGCAGGGCAGGCGAGCTGCAAAACCATGACAGTGAGCTAATGAGGATGCCATGAAAAATGTTGGTGGAGAGCATACATGAACCCATTCGGTTCAGGTGCAGACAATCTTGTTTAAAAAAGGCAGAGCACTCCCAAAAAAGATTTAAATTAATAAATGAATAAAACCGAAGTTTTGTGCCTCACATTGCATCTGAAGCCAAAAGTTGAGGCTAAGAAGTCTACTAAAACACCCAATCCCATGACCCACTGTGGGGATGGGACCGGATATAAAAATATCTTTCCCTTAAACAAATC
The DNA here is from genome assembly GCA_022702515.1 of Ilyophis sp. 1 JC-2022. Taxonomy (NCBI): domain Eukaryota; kingdom Metazoa; phylum Chordata; class Actinopteri; order Anguilliformes; family Synaphobranchidae; genus Ilyophis; species Ilyophis sp. 1 JC-2022. Next base: position 1,576,886 of record CM040402.1, on the reverse strand, counting down.
CTGTTTAAGTAGCTTGGATTGTTGCTGGAGGATATCATTTGTGCCAACATGTATGACGACTTTTTTTAATCGTGGGATTCTGTGTCAGCAATCGGCGACTTTCGCGCCTGGATAACAGAGAGTTGTCGCCGACTTCGACTTAATGTCCCTGATAATAGAGTCACAGATGATGAGCGTGAGAAAAGGTGAGGATTGCGACCGAGGTTCCCACGTTGGAGATGGACCCCGGGAGCTATCCGTAGCCCTTGCCTTGTGACCAGGAGGTTGAGTTAGTGGCTCAGAGCGATGGACCATGGGCGGTGGGCAACGCCGGGCTAGGGGCTGGGTACCTTTTGACAGCTCGGAGCGATGGGCTGTGGACGGTGGAAAAAATCTGGCTACAGACAGATTAGGCCCAGGAGCGGAAGTTGGGGAACGTTGGGTCTGTCCAGCTAAAGTGGGAAACTCCTGCAAGTCCAAGATGTTAAATTTGTTCACTAGTGGGATGTGTTTTGGTGAGAGGCGCTTACCACGACGCATTCCCCCAAGAAACAACAGACCAGGGCACCGCATGGCTGGGAGTTGAGCTAGCTGAAACTTCGTGGGACTGGATAGGAGCAGCCCCAGGACATGGAGCGGTGAAATTAAGCGGAGGCCAAGGCACAGTGCTATCCAGCTCTCTTTTTTGGGCGCTAAGTACGGCGCAACGTGCAAATGGGCTGAACCTAGTCTCCTCATTAATTATAGGTGTGTCTTGGGCGTGACATGCAATAAACCAATAGAAATGTCATATCCCATTCCTTTTAAAAGCCTGCTTTCCCACCTTAATGGATTGCTTATATGATGGCGAAACAGACATGCTCGTGCGGGTTTAGTGCGATCAAGGAATAGGCTATATGGATAAATATAATTTGGACTAACCATTATGAGTTCCCGGTAATTCCCGACAGTGCTGTTATTTTACAAAATATATGCGGTTATATTCCGTTAAAAGCACCTGTCACAGCTGAGAATAAGCTACCAATGGCTTCCATCTAACCTAAGAAAAATACAATAAAGCTGTCAGGTTGGCAACCCAGAGTTCCACACATATTTCCTCTTGTTTTATAATGTCCTGCTTATGGAAATGTGACCAACGCGTTTTACTAGCAGCTTAATCACACATACAGTCAAGCCGGAAAGTCTGCACACCCCTTTCACCTTCTCCACGTTTTATTATGTTACAGACTTATACTACAATAGATTGAGTTCATTTTTTGCCTCAAACATCTACACACAATAGCCAATAATGACAAAGTGAAAACAGGTTTAAAAAATATGCAATTTTATTTTACTGACAAAAATAGTTAATTTAGGGGTTACATATCTGTACACACCCTTAGCCTAATACTTGGTTGCTGCACCTTTGGCAGCGATTACAGCTTCAAGGCATCTTGGGAAAGAAGCTACGAGCTTGGCACACTTGTTTCTGGACATTTTTGCCCATTCCTCTTGGCATATCCTTGCAAGCTCCGTCAGGTTGGATGGGGAGCGTCGGTACACAGCCATTTTCAGCTCTTTCCACAGATGTTCAATTGGATTCAGGTCTGGGCTCTGGCTGGGCCACTCAAGGACATGCACAGACTTTCTCCGAAGCCACTCCTTTGTTCTCTTGGCTGTGTGATTTGGGTCGTTGTCATGTTGGAAGGTAAACCTTCGCCCCAGTCTGAGGTCCAGAGCGCTCTGGAGCAGGTTTTCTTCAAGGATCTCGGTGTACTTAGCTGCATTCATCTTTCCCTCTATCAAGACTAGTCGCCCGTTCCTGCTGCTGAAAAACATCCCCACATCATGATGCTGCCACCGCCATGCTTCACTGTAGGGATGGTATTAGCCAGGTGATGAGCGGTGCCTGATTTCCTCCAGACGTGACGCTTGGTATTCGGGCCAAAAAGTTAAATTTTGGTTTCATCAGACCAGAGAATCTTGATTCTCATGGTTTCAGAGTCATCTAGGTGCCTTTTGGAAAACTCCAAGCTGTGATGTGCCTTTTACTAAGGAGGGGCTTCCGTCTGGTCACCCTACCATAAAGGCCTGATTGGTGGAGTGCTGCCTGGATGGTTGATCTTCTGAAAGGTTCTCCCATCTCCACAAGGATACGCTGGAGCTCTGTCAGAGTGACCCTCAGGTTCCTGCTCACCTCCCTGGCTAAGGCCCGTCTTCCCCGATTGCTCAGTTTGGCCGGGCGGCCAGGTCTAGGAAGATTCTTGGTGTTTCCAAACTTCTTCCATTTACAAATGATGGTGGCGGCCACTAAAGGTGCTCTTTGGGACCTGTAAAGCTTCAGAGATTTTTCCGTACCCTTCTCCAGATCTATGCCTTGACACAATCCTGTTTCTGAGGTCTGCAGATAATTCCTTTGACCCCATGGCTTGGAGTTTGCTCTGACATGCACTGTCAACTGTGGGACCTTATATAGGCAGGTGTTGGCAATCCCCAATCATGTCCAATCAATTGAATTTATCACAGGTGGACTCCAATTAAGTTGTAGAAACATCTCAAGCAGTATCAGTGGAAACAAAATGCACCTCAGCTCACTTTTGGGTGTCATATCAAAGGGTGTGCACATTTGTGTACATATGATATTTTACATTTTGATTTTTAATAAATTAGCACAAATGTCTAAACCTGTTTTCACTTTGTCATTATGGGCTATTTTGTGTAGAATTTTGAGACAAAAATGAACTCAATCTATATGTCTGTAACGTAATAAAACGTGGAGAAGGTGAAACGGGTGTGCAGACTTTCCGGCTTGACTGTACCTTCACTATAATGTGAAACATCGGATTCAATTGAATGTCTTTATTTAACATGTTTGTTTGTGTGTCTGCCCCACTGTCTGTCTTTTTTACTGCTGGAAACTAAAACTAAATTTCCCTCACGGGAAAATAAGTTATTCTATGCTTTAAAAACAAGTCCACTTTCCTTGAAAGACCGTGAATAGTGCAATTTATAGCAGGTGAAACAGACCTTCTCCTGCATAAAGTTAAAGCGCACATGCAGAGAATGGCATTAAAATGAATTCTTTTTTAAATCGTTTTGTTTAGTTATGGTATAACAGGTGAAATCAACAGGGTTTTAATTAGCTGAGAGTATGGAAACCTGGTCACTGTAATTAAAAAAATAGCTATGAAGGACGAAGCATAAGGTTCATGTCAAGGTTTAGAAGCAGGCAAATCCTGTGCCCTACTCCGGACCAGGTTTTTATTAAAGAATCCACCACTCCCCAAGCAGTACACCAGGCAGTTGTAAAAGGCAACAAATGACATTTTATTTGGTACACAAAGTTCATAAAAATTGATCACACAGCACAATCTGGCGGAGCAATGCCGTCTGTGGGACTCTTATCCTCTCCCCCACTCTATCTCCCGTCTTGCCAGATGCAGCCGACCCCTCCCACAGATAAGCGTGCCTCCCCACACCATACACAATCCACACTGTCACTCGCCCCACACACACTGTGCTTATGCCACACTTTGTTAGGTTACGGTAGAAAGTCACGCACACACACACTCATGTAGCCCACCTCGGCGGCTGCTGACCGCCCGGCCCCACAATACTTCCAGGAGGGAATATCAACCCGCATATCATCTGTAGTATAAGGAGCTGTGTAATAATATCATTAATGGTACAGTCCTTACTCACCTGTTGGTGCAGTACATTGGTATGACCGATGTAGAGTTACCTGCGGTCATGGTTAAGCTGATAGGCGTTATATGGAGCAGTGTGTTAATTGTACTGAATCGCTGAGGTTGTAATAAACGCTATCAGCAGCAAAGTGCAACAGTTCCCAAGTGCTATACTTTTTAATAGTGCTAAGTAAAAAGCATAACATGGTGTCAGAGTGGTTGTAATCCTTTTACGAAGAGGAATGCAATTAAAGAACAACCCGGCAGAACAGAAGGAAGAAAACGCGGACAGCGCTGCGAACACGTGTCGAGAAAAGCTAAGTAGCTATCCAGCTAAAATCAGTGGGCTTGGTCCGAGGGCAATAAATTAGCGACGTTGTATGCTATCGTGATTGGGATAGAAAATGCAAACGTTTACACCTCCTTCTTCATTGTTAATGACCGGTAACCTCGCTGAAAATTGGTGAAAATGGGAACAGAGACTGAACTTGTACTTTGTAGCTGCAGGGCTAAATGATAAATCAGAGGCTAGGAAAATAGCGGTTCTACTCCATTGCATAGGAGAGGAGGCCCTGGAGATTTGCAATTCACTATGCAGACCCTGCTGACCCAAAAGTGGCTGAAGTCATGAAAGCTTTTGAAATGTATTTTGCTCCCAGGAAGAACACTGTTTTTGAGAGGCATCAGTTCTGGATGCACAGTTATGATGTCCAGGGTGGCATTGACAAGTTTATTACTGAATTGAGACAGCGAGCACGTAATTGTGAGTTTGGAGTAACCGAGGATCTAATGCTAAGGGACAAAATAGTGTTCAGTAGTACAGACAATGGTCTAAGAGAGAAGCTACTCTCCATTACTGATCTCACCCTGCCCAAAGCAATAGATGTGTGCCGCGCTAAAGAGGTAGCATCGTCTCAAGCTAAAGCTATGTCAGCGAACATTACAGGAGAGCAGTTTGTGCATGCTGGAAGGGATAAGGCCCACCAAAACAGGCCTTATAGAGCCCACACGGAACAAAAGCAGGGCATGCGCCCGACCAGTCACAGCGAGTCATTATTCAATTCATGTGGCAGATGTGGCAAAACCCACAAACCAAGGAACTGTCCGGCGTTCAATGCGGTATGTAAAAAGTGTGGAAGAAAAAACCATTTTGCAGCTATGTGCAAATCAGCAAAGGCTGTTGCCCCTATAGAATCTGAAGTTCAGGAAATGGACATGTTATTCATAGGCGCAGTCTTCACAACACACATAAACAAAGCAGATGATGGCTGGCACACAAACTTGTGCATAGGGGGTAAAAATGTCAACTTCAAGCTTGACACAGGGGCCACAGCAAATGTATTGCCACTAACTGTAGCAAAGCACCTGCCATTAAAATTGACAGTTAAACCAACAAAGACTGTACTTTTAGCATATGGGGGTCAACGCATTATACCCAAAGGCATAGTAAAAATATCTGTGCAAACTCAACGCAAAAAAGCACTTCTTGAGTTCTTCATCACTGACGCTTCCGACACAGCTCTGCTAGGTAGAAAGGCTTGTGTGCAGCTGGATCTCATTAGAAGGGTGGAAACACTGACTCCTGCTCCTACCACCAAAGAGGAGCTACTAAGGACCTACAAATCAGTGTTCACAGGCCTTGGTGAATTTCCAGGCACACACCACATCTACGTTGATCCAACAATCCCACCTGTCATTCACGGGTGTAGGAAACTTCCTTTTGCGATACAGGACCGTCTGAAAGAGATTTGATTTGATTTATGATTTTATTTCGGTCATACATTGTGTAGGAACAACACACGTTATAATTTGTGTGAACATTTACCAACAAAAACATCAACATACCCATTTACATGCATACATTTCACACAATGAAATTCACACTAGTACCGAAAAAGGAATAGGCTGAAGCCCAAGGCTTATTTTGCCTATCCTGCACCATCCATCAGATATAACTTAGATTCTCAGGCATCCCTAGGATGTCCGCCTTACAAAATGAGAAGAAAACAAAAAAGAAAAAAAGAAAGATGATATTGTTCAATATTTATACATTGCTTTCTAATTTGATATAATTTATATATTGATTATTTCAGTTGTAATCCTTAATTATCTTGCATTTTAAGGCTTTTTTAAAACTCAACATAGATCTACACAACTTAATCTCATCACTAAGACCATTCCATAACTTAACTCCCAAAACTGAGACACATCTATATTTTACATTCGTTCTCACATTACATGATTCAAAAATACACAACCCTCTTAACTTATAATTTCCTTCTCTTAAATGAAAAAAATTTTGAATACAAAAAGGAAGGCTTTTACTCTTAGCTCGAAAAAGTATTTCCATTGTTTTTAAATACACTATGTCAACAAATTTTAAAGTACTGGATCCTATGAATAATGGATTAGAAGATTCATAATAACTAGCTTTATTTATTATCCTAATAGCTCTTTTCTGGAGTTTAATTATAGGGTCTATATTTGTTTTATATACATTTCCCCAAACCTCAACACAATATGACATATATGGCATTATAAGTGAACAGTACAATAGATACAGACATTTCTTATTCAACAAATCCCTTGTTTTGTAAAGAATACCAATAGATTTAGATATTTTCCTTTTTATGTATTCTATATGAGGTTTCCAACATAGCTTATAATCTATAATCACTCCTAAAAATTTAGTTTCATAAACTCTTTCAATTTCACTGCCATTTAGATTTAGTTTAATTTCACAATTTCCCCTGGCGCCACTGAACACCATAAATTTAGTTTTATTTTCATTTAGTGATAGCTTATTAATATCAAACCATTTTTTTAACAGTATCAATTCTCTTTCTACAGTTTTCACTAGTTCTTTTATGTCATTTCCTGAACAGAATATATTTGTGTCATCAGCAAATGTTACAATTTTGAACGTATTAGAAACTGTAAAAATATCGTTTAAATATAGTATAAATAACTTCGGACCTAAAACCGAACCTTGTGGAACACCACAGGTTACTCTTCTAAATTGTGATTCAGTATTATTAATTGATACATATTGAAACCTATTGTCTAAATAGCTTCTTAACCAGTGATGGGTGATACCTCGTATCCCATAATGTTCTAATTTCTGTAAAAGTAATGAATGATCAATTGTGTCAAATGCTTTACGTAAGTCAATAAATATACCTAAAGTATGTTGTTTCCTATCTAGTGCTGTTGCTATGTTTTCTACAAAGTCCATTACTGCTAAAGATGTCGATCGCTTGCTTCTAAACCCGTATTGATGATCACTCAATAGCTCATATTTCTCAATAAAGTCATCTAATCTGTTTACAAATAATTTTTCAAGTATTTTAGAAAATTGAGGTAGCAGAGACACAGGTCTATAATTTGATACAGTATGTTTGTCACCATTCTTATAAATAGGAACCACCTTAGCAATTTTCATTTTATTAGGAAAAATACCTGTTTGAAAGGATTTATTACATATATATGTAAATGGCTCGATGACACAATCAATAACTTCTTTTATTAGTGCCATATCAATAATGTTTACATCAGTGGATATTTTATTCTTAAACTTTCTGACGACTTCCAGCACATCACTCTCGCAAACTCCACCAATGAACATTGACTTGCTGTTGCTAAATGCACAATGAAAACTATTGTCTTCATCCGTGGGAAGATTAATTTCCTTTGCCAAATTCGGACCGACATTAACAAAAAAATCATTAAACTCATTAACAATTCCCTCAATATTTTGAATAATTGAATTGTCATTTTTTACAAAGTATGTTGGAAACTCCATATTCCTATGATTTTTAATCATATCATTAAGCACACCCCAGGTAGCCTTAATATTATGTTTATGTTCTTGCAACAGCTGATTATAATAGTCTTTTTGTTGTGATCTCATAATAAATGTCAATCTATTTTTATATTTTTTGTACTTATCCTCCTTTTCCTTTGTTGGGTGTTTGATAAATTCCCTATAGAGACTATTTTTCTTTTTACAAGCTTTTTCTAAACCCTTAGTTATCCATGGTTTTCCCCTCTTTTTGGGACTCTTTCTATACTCTTTCAATGGACAATGTCTGTCATATAGTGTCAAGAAAGTATCTAAAAATGCATTATATGACTCATTGGTATCCTCTACGTAAACCTCCAACCAATGATGATTAAAAAGTTCTTCCCTAAAAGCCATAATTGCTTCTGGTGATTTAATTCTAACCAAAGTATTAGTCTGCCTATTTGTTCTTAATTTTAACTTATTTTTCATTTCTAACACTGTAAAAACAGGCAAATGATCGCTTACATCAGTCACTAGTAATCCACTTTGCATCTTCCCATCAATTACATTTATAAAAATATTGTCTATCAATGTTGCACTATCACTTGTTATTCTGCTGGGTTTTATAATTAATGGATAGAAACTCAAACTAAACATAATATTAACAAATTCTGTGGTTTTTGTGTGATCCTTAAATTTCAACAAATCAATATTAAAGTCGCCACAAACAAAAATCAACTTATTTTCATGTTCTTCATATAATTCAAAAATCTTCTTATTAAATTGGTCAATGCATGACCCTGGTGTTCTATAGAGGCAACTAACTAATATGTTTTTAGATCTTTCAACCTTAATTTCAATAGTTACACATTCCATCAAGTTGTCAATAGCAGTTGTCATCTTACCAACAACCTTACATTTAAGAGCAGACATTACAAAGAGGGCAACGCCCCCTCCTGTTTTGTTGACCCTATTTTGCCAAAACATTTCGTATCCCTCTAATCCATCATTGAGTTCTTTATCATTACGCAGCCAAGTCTCTGATATGGCTATTACACTAAACCTCTGCTTCAACTGTTGTAGGTAATCTTTAATTTTTGAGAAGTTACTGTACATACTCCTGCTGTTAAAGTGAATCACTGAGAACCCTTCCATTTTTATGTTGGAGTTAAATTTGTCTTCCGAGTAATATTCACAGTTTCTGTCTGTGTTCTGGTAGAAGTGAATCTCTGGGTCAATGTCATTGTCAATGACATACATTTTGTGGTCTACTTGGTCAAATGTTTTAAATTTCAAATAGTCATACTTACTATATTGGCTATGCACATGATCCTCCACACACTCCTTGTCAGTGTCTACAATCTCTTCCTCATCGCAGTCACTTAACGAGAACAAATAGTCCTCCTCAAGAGCTGTCATTTTGTTGTTTAATTATTACAGTTGACAAGATTTATAATCACATCAGCTCCCTATCTATATTGATCGAGTTCTTGGAGATTTCTTACCGTGATGATCTTGGCTTCTTCGGGAGTAGAACCGTTTAGCCTTATCAACACTTTACAATTCCTGGTCCACGTTGCTTTTATCTTGTTCTGTTTTCTGAGATAGCGTGCATGTCGGGCAATATCGGCATTCTTTTTTGTTAAATGTTCATTCATGTACACCGCTGTCCCCTTCAACTTCTTTCCCTGCATCAACAGCTCCGTTTTGTGTTTACGATTCACAAATCGTACTATGATGGCAGGTTTTGCTTTGTCGTCCTTCCGAGGAAGGGTGTGGCATGCCGCGATACTGTTTCTCTCTATAGTTAAGTTTTTACTTTCAAAAAAATTTATGACTTGCCTTTCCAACGTTTGTTTTTCTTCTGTCGAGGCGTCCTCGCCGTCTTTACTACCTCCGGCAGCAGCTCTCGCATACGACCAGGGTTTTATTGCCAGACCGCTTATTATTACATCCTCCATTCTTGTATACTGCTCCAGGTCTTCGATTCTATACTCAAGGCTGTCAATTTTCTTATCTTTTTCCTTCACGAGGGCTTTCAGTTGTTTGACTTCATTCATAAGCTCCAGAAGCGCGGTTTGTTGTCTCGCTACTTTGGTCAGCTCCTCTGACATGAAGTTGAGCGATTTACGAATCTCCTCCAATTCCTCCTCAACTGGAGCAGGAATTTTCTTTGGAGGCATTTCTCTTCCTTTCCGTCCTTGTTAGGATCAATTACTTTCGTTATAAAGCTGAACCTTTCTTTTTTCTTTCCTGTTCTCTGCTAGTCTGTCAGCACTCCGCAGGGCGCCGCCATCTTCTTTTCACTGTTAACAGGGTGTTGCTGGAGACAATTGATGATCTGGAAAAAAGGGGTGTAGTTAGTAAAGTCTCAAAGCCGACTAAATGGGTCAACAGTCTAGTGGTAACAGAAAAGAGGAATCACACACTGAGGGTGTGTCTCAATCCGAGTCACCTCAATAAAGCCATACTGCGCCAGCACTACAACATACCCACTCCAGAGGATGTACAGAGCAAACTCTCTGGGAAGAACATTTTTACCATTTTAGATGAAAAGGACGGTTATTGGCAGATTAAGTTAGATGAGGAGTCAGCTGACCTCTGCACATTTAACACACCATGGGGAAGGTACAAATTTAACCGTCTCCCATTTGGAATCAAGTCTGCTAGTGAAGTGTTTCAACAGGTGAATTCAGAGTGTTTTGAGGACATTGAAGGAGTCTCGATAATCGCTGATGACATGATCATTGCTGCCACCAGCAAAACAGAGCATGACCAGATACTGCAACAGGTAATGGATAGAGCCAAGAGGCTGAACATTAAATTCAACCCAGACAAGATACAATATATGGTGAGTGAAGTAAAATACATGGGGCACATAATCAGTGCAGCTGGAGTGCGGCCGGACGACTCCAAGATAACAGCAATCACACAGCTGCCCCCACCAACAGACAAAAAAGCATTCATGCGGCTGCTGGGCATGACACGTTACCTAGCACAGTATATCCCAAATGAGTCAGCTCTCACTGCACCACTCAGGGAACTCCTCAGAAAGGATGCAGCATGGCAGTGGCACCCAGAGCACCAGGATGCGCTGGAGAGACTGAAAGCAACCATCTCCCAGGCACCAGTGCTGCGCTACTTCAATTCAAAAGAGGAAGTGGAAATACAAGCGGACACTTCCAAAGATGGACTAGGGGCTTGTCTCATGCAAGGTAAGCATCCCATTGCCTATGCCTCAAGAGCACTATCTGGTGCAGAACAGAATTATGCCCAGATAGAAAAAGAACTTCTGGCCATAGTCTTCGCACTAAAAAAGTTTCACCAGTACGTCTATGGTGCTACAGTGAAAGTCCAAAGTGATCACAAGCCGTTAGAGGCTATAATCAACAAGCCTATTGGGAAGGCGCCCGCGCGTCTCCAAAGGATGTTATTACAGATCCAGAAATATGACAATAATATTGTCTACACACCGGGCAAGGAGATGTTTATTGCAGACATGTTGTCCAGAGCAGTGCCTCTGAATGCCCCACTTGAAGAGTGTGACCTTAGTGCAGAAAAGGTGATCTATGCAGTTACAGCACATGCACCACTAGAGGGAGACATAATGCAGCGAGTGAAAGCTGCCACAGGGACTGACAGTGAAATGCGGGTCATAAGGACTCTGCATACAAATGGATGGCCAGACAAAAGGAAACGAGTACCACTCAGTGCTCAGCCGTATTGGCCGATCAGACACTCACTCTACATAGAGGATGGACTTTGCATGATTGACAAACGGATAGTTATTCCCAGAGACTTGAGGGCAGATGTACTCAGGAGGCTCCACACAGCACATCAAGGCATTCAGCGCACATTAGCACATGCCAGAGCACTCATGTACTGGCCAGGTCTCTCCAATGACGTACACATGATGGTCAACTCATGCACAACCTGCCAGGAAAAGCTCCCCAGCAACCACAGAGAACCACTTCTGCCTCACGCAGTGCCAGATGTGCCATGGCAGAAAATAGCAGCGGATATTTTTGAAATACAAGGTAAATCTTTTCTTCTGGTTGTGGACTATTTTTCAAAGTATCCAGAGGTGTTGCACATGTCAGACAAGACGTCAAAGACTGTGATAGCCAAACTTAAAGGTGTTTTTGCAAGGCATGGAATAGCAGAGCAACTCATTGCAGATCATGTACCCTTTGCCAGTGCCGAAATGGCTCAATTTGCGAAGGAGTGGGGTTTCCGAATCACTCACTCGAGTCCACATTACCCTCAGTCAAATGGCATGGCTGAGAGAGCGATACAGACAGTGAAACAAATGCTCAAGTCAGCAGCAAAGACAGGAGTTGATCCACATATTGCTTTGCTCAACCTGAGAAACAGGTCTCTCATACTCGCCTGCCCAGCTTCTCATGGGTCGAGTCCTACGGTCCAACTTACCTGTGAGTAAAGCAGCACTGCAGCCGTTCGTCCCCGGCAATGTTCAGGATGACCTGCAACACAGACAAGTCCAGCAGAAGAGAATGTACGACAAGACGGCATCTGCACTTCCTCCATTCCGGGAGGGGGAGAGGGTATGCATGGAAACAGCCAAAGGATGGCAACCAGCCACTGTGGTGAAGATCCGAGAGGAACCACGTTCCTATGAAGTAATCACACCAGATGGAGGCTGTTACCGGAGAAACAGAAGACACCTGAGGCCTGACAGGACTGCCAAGCATTGCCAAAAGCAGGAGGACATCACTTGTCCTGATTCTGAAACGGAACAAGACGGCAGAGAGCCTGACACGGAAAGCACAAGTCAAAATGGAAATAAACCCACAAATGACTGTGACCAAGAACCCGGCCAGGCTAGCACTCAAACCAGGTCAGGTCGTTCCACCAAAATACCAGCAAGATTCAAGGACTATGTGCTAGAGTAAAGTCTATATCCTTTTATGCAAATGTGGTATCTGTTTGATGTACTTTTAGTTGTGTAACATCATAAATGAATGACTGTTCTTGTTACAAAATAATAACAAAAGCTAAAGTGATTTGTGACATGTTAAAGTGGTGACTTTAAGCTAAGAGGGGGGATGTAGTATAAGGAGCCGTGTAATAATATCATTAATGGTACAGTCCTTACTCACCTGTTGGTGCAGTACATTGGTATGACCGATGTAGAGTTACCTGCGGTCATGGTTAAGCTGATAGGCGTTATATGGAGCAGTGTGTTAATTGTACTGAATCGCTGAGGTTGTAATAAACGCTATCAGCAGCAAAGTGCAACAGTTCCCAAGTGCTATACTTTTTAATAGTGCTAAGTAAAAAGCATAACAATCATCATAATCAGTACTTAATGTCCTATCAGCGTGCGAAATATCATGTTTCTATCTGTCACCATTAGCTTGTAATTCATGAAAGTAGCATGCTATGCTGCTACGCTGTTATCTACAATGGACCCGACCACATTTAATATAGCAGACATTTAAACATATTTGAGAGTTAATTAAAGTTTTTATTTTATCACCAAAAAATCGATTACTATCACAGCAGCAAGAAACACCTTCCAAGATCCTGAATGCAAAAATGTCCAGAAACAAGTGTGCCAAGCTCGTAGCTTCCAAGATCCTGAATGCAAAAATGTCCAGAAACAAGTGTGCCAAGCTCGTAGCCTATCATTAAAAGATAAAAACAACAATAACAGTGAGGTGATTTATGAGCAGTAGGCTTTTGTGAAGAGGTAGGTTTTTAAGCCTCGTTTAAAAGCCTCCACCGTCTGTGGAGCTCTCAGGTGGTCAGGGAGAGCATTCCAAAGATTTGGGGCAGCCGAACAGAAGGCCCGAGCCCCCATGGTGCAGAGTTTAGTTCTGGGGGGTTTGAGGAGGTTGGAGGTTGTAGAGCGGAGGGTACGTGCGCGTGAAGAGGTCAGAGGAGTGAGGAGTTCCTTAAGGTAAAACCTAATCCTGCCTTTATGACTAAAAGCTTCCCAGCTTTCACATGTGAGGTGTTGGAGCTTTCCACTTTTCACCCACCGCCGTTTTCTTCTGAGGAAGAGCAAAGGCTACATATGTTGTGTCCTGTGCATGTTCTCCACACGTACGTATATAACAAGGACTAGGGCTTTCAGAAAGAGCAACCAGCTCTTTGTGGCCTGGGCCCCCGCCTGCAAAGGGAAAGCCATCTCTAAGCAGCGGCTGTCCCATTGGCTTGTGTAAGCTATTGTTATGGCATATGGTTCAAAGAGGGTATCGCCTCCCTCGGGTCTGAGGGCTCATTCTACGAGGGACGTGGCTGCATCGTGGGCCCTATTTTGTGGGGTCTCCATGCAGGAAATCTGTTCGGAAAACAGCGTCTCTGTTACGATCCGTTGGACAGGAACCCAAAAGCAGGCAGGAGTGCAACAAACAAAGGTTTATTGTCCAGGCACGGTACAAAAACAGGATCCAGAAGGGAAGTTAAACAGGCAGGGGTCGAAAACGGTAAGGTTCGGCAGAGGTACAAAACGGAATTCAAAGAATAGTCGCGAGAACACGGACGGAGGTCGATCACCAGGAAATCAAAACTCGAAAACAGAACAAGAAACAAACAGAAACTAAAACCTATAACAACACGAAACACTGACTCGGAAAAACAAACAGAAATATCTAAATCGGGGAAAAAACAGGCAACAGACAATGCTTACAGATTTTTGTTTTACGAACTCGCACTGAGGAACTTGGACTACTGGTTTAAATGCAGTGTAGACAGGTGCAGACAATTTAGCTTGAGAATAGGAGGAAATGGAAAACAGCTTGAGAGAGCTGAGACACGTAACAAGGCAATTAGTAAATCGTTAGTAGTTATCCTATCCTAGCCCTGACGTTAGTAAATTAGTTAACACGACAATGACTGGATACGTAAAGAAACATTAAACAGCTGTGGAAACGTGATGAGAACTAAATTGTTAGTTTGTGTTAGTAATAATTCTATTAAACCCTGACGTTAGTAGATTAGTTAACCACACCCGTGTTTAGCCAGTTAGTAATTTAATAAGTTCTATATAATAATTAGTAGTGCAGGGTAATACAAACGAAGCGTACAGAAACTAAAGTAAAACTCAGTGAGAGGAAGCGAGAGATACAGCACAGAATGCAAGGCTGCGGAAAACATGGAAAAGTGTATGCTACTGAAACCACAATATCAGAAAAATACTTAAATTAAACAACACAGACTCAGAACATAACAGTCTCAGCTGTGAGCATATGGCAACCCGGGAGTTGTCCAAATCTCCCATAGGTGGATCTCGAAACGAGATGATGAAAGAGAACTTTAGGTTATTGTTGTAACCCCGGTTCTCTGAAACATCGAGTGGAGAGATCCACCAACATTGCTCTGCTTGCTGTGCGCGAGAAGCGAATATGTTCACTGAAGAGTAGTAGCGTTGCAGTGTCATATATGCTCGTACAAGGAGGGCGGGAGCCTCCTTCGCATTGGACACTGTCAGGGCCAGACGTGGTGCAATTGGATGCTTCTGTGGTGGTCATGACCGGATTTCATTCCCATAGGTGGATCTCTCCACTCGATGTTTCAGAGAACCGGGGTTACGACAGTAACCTAAAGTTACCGTTTAGTGACACACAGTAGCCTACGCAAAAAATATACTAATACTATTATAAACAAAAACCTAAGCATAATAAGTATATAATTTGCGGATTTAAAGTACCCTACATTTAGATAACATTTCGCCTGCTTAACAACTTTCTCACAGCTAATATCGGCTCAATAGTAGCCTACAGAAGGGCACTGATTCAGACCGATTTGGTCACATCCTTTGTTTAGCAAAAACCAAGTTAGCTAACAGTTGGCTATCTAGCTAGCTGGACATCCAAACAATGTATCATTTGCAAGCATTTTCATTGTTATATTCTCATCTGTCTGTCTTTGTTTAACACAAACCAAGCCCTTGCTGACTAAGCTAACAGTTAGATTTCTAGCTAGCCGCGTGTACAAACAATGTATCTGCAAGCGTGTTCCTCATGATTTTTGTATCTCTAACAGTCTTTGTTTAGTAACACAGCCTATCCAGTCTGATACTCTAGTGGGGGAGTGGGGTTAACCAGCTACTTTTCACGCCCATTAGGTTTACCAGGCTGAGGTGTGAATGTTTGCAAATCTTTGAGAGCTGTTTTTTCAGGAAAGTGTTTTAAGGTATACCAACTTTCATATCTTCTTCAAATATGTGCATATTGCAGTGTATGAGACGTTATTTGAAAGCTCAGGATCTGTAATTTCATAAACTATAAAAAACAGAAAAATGACCCTGTGCTACTTGTGGACTGTTTTACCAGCATTAGTCACATATTATGTACGATAATATTACAATAAAATTATATTCCACCAACAGGAAAATTCTGCCAAATGTTCTAGCTTCAATGAAAATAGGTGGGTCATTCCATATCAAATCACCCAGGTCCCAGGTTACCCTCTCAGATTCCCCTGAAAAAAATTCACAAAAAAATTAGGTGCTCCTATACCAAACTTATGGCAAAATCCCAAATATTAGGTCTGTATCTCTAATAGTTTAGAAACTACAGCCCTTTGAAATTTTAATTCATTTTATGCATTTTGCCGAACGAGCCTTTCGGTCCAATTTCTGACATTCATAGCTCCTTTGATATGGTACATACAGCTTTGCAACTTTGTGACTATGGCTAACATTTTCTGTAGAATTTTTAAAAAATGAAATCAGATCAGGTGTATCTTATGTACTTTTCCTCCTACAAGGCTTTGAAAATGGCCAAAAATGTAAAACATAACAAAACGACACCCCCTTTGAGAGCTCTCACTCAAGCAGTATGCTAGATAAAGCACTCAGTTTTTTCCTGTCTTTTTTCCATTTATGACATATTAGGCCTTGTGTATGCAGTAACCATATTTATTACTGTTATAGGAGTGTCAGGATAAATTTTTGAAATGTGCTCGATTTTCAAATTTTTTCTAAATTGCCTATTTTCATGTCCTCATTTTACCATGTGGGCAGTTAACCATTTTCATATTTTTACCATGTATTCTTATATATCTGAAGTAGATATCTGACAAAAATGTTGTGTTGTTGCTGAGCTTCCTTCTGGAGCTATAATTTTTTTAAAAAGAATGAGCTGTCATAATCTTGTTGCCATACAAATTCAACCAAAACACAAATATTACATTGTGACACTGATACAGTATTGAGTATTTAATATGCATTAAAAAAATCAGATCACCTTCAGATATATAAGAATACATGGTAAAAATATGAAAACATGACTGCCCACATGGTCAAATGAGGACATGAAAATATGCAATTTTGAGGAGATTTGTAAATCGGGCAAATTTTTAAAAATTATTCTGACACTCCCAAAACAGTAATAAATATGGTTACTGCATACGCAAGGCCTAATATGTCATAAATTACAGGATAAAAAAGCTGAGTGCTTTATCTAGCACACTGTTTGAGTGAGAAGCTCTCAAAGGGGGTGTCATTTTGTTACGTTTCAAATTTTTGGCCATTTTAAGAAACTTGTAGGAGAAAAAGTACACCTGATCTGATTATATTTTTGAATTCTACAGACAAAGTTAGTCATAGTCATACAGTTTCAAAGCTGTACATGCCGTATCAAAGGAGCTATGAATGTTGGAAGTTTGACTTAAAGGCTCGTTCGGCAAAATGCATTAAATTTATAAAGATTTCAGGGCTTTAGTTTCAAAACTACACTGCTCAAAGAAATGAAGGGAACACTTAATCAACACAGTATAACACCAAGTCAATTAAACTTCTGGGATATTGATCTGTCCAGTTAGGAAGCGATTGTGAATCAATTTCACCTGCTTTGGTGCAAATGAAAGTGACAACAGATGGACAACAGCAAGACAACCCCCAAAAAGTAAATGGTTTTGCAGGTGGTGGCCACAGACCATTTCTCTCTCCTTATCCTTCCTGACTGATTTTTCTCTGGCATGAGGGCCTGATATCTTGTAGTGGGACCTGTGCTCACAGCCCAGCACCGTGCAGCTCAATTGGCATTTGCCAGAGTACACCATAATTGGCAGGTTCGCCATTGGCGCCCCGTTCTCTTCACAGATGAGAGCAGGTTCACACTGAGCACATGTGACAGACATGAAAGAGTCTGGAGACGCCGTGGCGAATGTTATCCTGCCTGCAACATCATCCAGCATGTTTGGTTTAATTGATTTGGTGTTATACTGTGATGATTAAGTGTTCCCTTCATTTTTTTGAGCAGTGTATTAGAGATACAGACCTAATATTTTGGATTATAGGAGCACCTATGAATTTTTTCAGGGGAATCTGAGAGGGTGACCTGGGAAATTTTTCTCAAACTGGGTGATTTGATATTGAATTGAAATCTTTATTTCGAACATGTAAACAGTGAAATCAAAACAAAACAAACAGAATATCAATAATGATAAATAAAAGGTTAATTAGTAAACAAAATAAAAATAAAAATAAAAGTAAAATAAAATAAAACATGCTCGAAAAGGAGTAGGAAGAAGTAAAAACTTATATACTCCTACCCCCAGTCTCTATTCCTTATGATCACTATATAAATAATAGCAATTATTATTTTATATGAATATCAATATAATAATAATAATAATAATAATAATAATATAACACATCCTTATTCCAATATACACTGTTATAATAATAGCCATTTACAAATTATCATATCAGTA
This sequence comes from Ilyophis sp. 1 JC-2022, assembly GCA_022702515.1. Lineage (NCBI taxonomy): Eukaryota > Metazoa > Chordata > Actinopteri > Anguilliformes > Synaphobranchidae > Ilyophis > Ilyophis sp. 1 JC-2022. Next base: position 1,558,772 of record CM040402.1, on the reverse strand, counting down.
TCAGCAATATCTCAGATATTAATAACAACTAAAAACAATCAAGCAAACAAAAAACCCACTTATACATATATAATATAAATACATATAATTTTCTATATTGTCCTATATAGTAATATAGAAATAATATATTCATATACATCCATATTTAAACTAGATATTGACAATACATATGTGGCAGAGCCCCACCCAGAAAACAACCGGATTCCCCCCCTCAAGCCCCCTCCTCTCTGTATTTTGTAAAAATAATTTGTTTGTATTTGTTTTTAAACTGTTTGATGTTTGGACATTGTTTTAGCTCCACACTCAGTCTGTTCCATAGTTTTACACCATTATTTGATATACAGAATCTTTTCTTCGTGGTTCGACATCTTTGGATCTTAAGATTTGTCATTTCCCGTAACCCCTTAGTGCAGATGGCATATTTGGTAAATCATGGGGGTACTCTGTTTAAGGCTTTATAACTCCAGGTGTGAGCATCACATAAACTTGGTAAATGGCTTAAATGAAACAAAACCGGTGTACCATTTTTTGTACAAACTTAGATTTGTTTATTTTCATAATTTAAGGTCAAAATAAAGTGCCGGAAATGCAAGCAAAACTTTGCTAAAAATGCTACAAAATATATATTTCTTCAAAATACTGAGAGGTACATAAGTGAAACAGGTAAAACTACACATTTCCTGGATCATAAACTCCTTGTCCACAAGCATTCAATAATCGCAGGGTGATATACAGAACTACTAAAGATCTATGACACGAAATGTAAGCAGTGTAGCCTGATGTACCCAGGGTCTCCAAACCTATCCAAATTGGCTAAAATGTGAATAGCTGTAAATCTTAAACTAATCATACATTTCAGTGCAAATCAACCGTTTTGACTCATTTAACTCACCTTTTTATCATTTTCATGTGGGAATTATTTTGGATCAGTACAGGGGGGTGGATATCTAGGTGTCCAATAACCTACCCAAAACCTCTCCGAGAAATTATTAAAAAGCCTTTTGTCCTTTATAAAGCATATACATTTTACCTTACGATCACTTAATGGATGAAAACATTGATATTGCACAGTTTCAGTTCAGTGTTTGATGCCAAGTGTGCCATTTTTTCACCATTATCCTTCATATACTGCTTCATCCTGTGCCGTGCCTTCGTGGCCAATATGCACTCATCAATGGCACGGTCTTCAGTTAGCTGTAAGGATCTGGTCCTGCAGTGGCTTCACTCTGAACAGTAGAGGGCACTGCTGGAGTGGCAGAGGTGGAGGGTCAAGCATGTTATAGGAACAAATTACATAATGCAGAAGCATTATAACACTGTGGTACACACAGCTAAATATGCAATCATTCACTCTTGTACTTCAGTAAACACTTTCTTCTGTATGCTACATTATGTTATATTTTGTTGCATGCTCTAGGATGGCATTACTCTGTAGTGTTTCACAACTGTTGCTTATTTATTTTATTTATTTATTTTACATTCATCTTGCACACATCTGGACACAGTACATTTGAATACATATTTTCCATTCCCTAAGTGAAAAGCATCACCCATGGATATACTAATACCCCATAGAGTACATTATGCACAAAGAAATTACAATACAATAAAATAATATCGGAAAACACTACCAATGTTCTAGCTTCACGGCAAATCGAGGCATAAAATAAACTCCTAAAAAAAGTTTGGAAACGTTATTTCGGTCGATTATTCCTCCCCTTTACTAATACCAATTGGTATTGTCTTTTATATCGTTGGAAAGCCTGATTAGTCACCTTTGCAACGAGGTACAACTTGTAAGGATCATGCATTCGTGGAATGAGCAACACAGCTAACCGTGTGGGTAGCGGCCCAAAAAAATGTGCCAAAATCCCCTGCAATATTCTTCTGTTGGTATTCACTCTCGTGTTGAGCTTCAAGTGCTGGCAGGTGTATGCCAGTCACAGGTGTGTGACCAGGCTGGTGACCAGCATGAGGAGGAGGTGCCAAGCTGTTGTGGCTGCGTATGGATCTTCCACACGCTACTGAGGTCCCTGACAGTGTAAAATGAATAAAGTGTAAAAATGGCCAATATGTGTTGTTATTTCCTTATTACTGTGGGAGAGTGCAATCATCCAGTCCACCAAGCAACTCAAAACGAGAGTGAATACCAACAGAAGAATATTGCAGGGGATTTTGGCACATTTTTTTGGGCCGCTACCCACACGGTTAGCTGTGTTGCTCATTCCACGAATGCATGATCCTTACAAGTTGTACCTCGTTGTAAAGGTGACTAATCAGGCTTTCCAACGATATAAAATACAATACCAATTGGTATTATTAAAGGGGAGGAATAATCGACCGAAATAAGGTTTCCGATCATTTTTTGAGGAGTTTATAACGTACGACTGAGCAACCAAACAGAACAGCGCTAAAATACTCTATGTCATTGTGAATGCTATGAATTCTAACAAAGCAGGCCACCACGAGCCACTACGGGAACGGCACGAACACAATATCAATACATTAGTTATTTGGCAGACGCGTTTATCCAAAGCGACGTACAATAAGTGCATATTGAACGAAGCAAAGTCACGAAAGCGCTACTTTCTCACAACGTAGAAGCTACCGCTAGTAGTACTCAACACAATACAGTCAGCTATACATTCTAAGCGATCCGATAGCTAAACCAAATAGAAAATAACAAATAAACGGAAAGAACGTACTATATTATTTGCCTTATACATGTAGTTATTCAAGGTGGAGTCTGAAAAAGTGTGTTTTCAAATATGTTCAGCATTATTAGCAGGCTAACAGTGGTCTATTACGACCGATGCAAATACAAAAATAACGACTATATAGCACGCAGTGGAAAAACGAATGTATATAATCAAAATATTACAAGCAGTAATACTTACATGTCGAGGAGGATATCTTCCCCATATTGATAGGCACCTCTTCCACAGAATCTATGCTACAGGGATTAGAAGAATCTCTGTTGTTGTCCTCTTCTGACCGACTTCGGGGAAAACTACTAAAAAGTCACATCAAAGTTGCGCGCAGTTTTATAGCGTAATACCAAATGCGTCATAGTCAAACCAAATGCGTCATCTGCGCATGCCAGCGTAAAATTGTCGTGATATAACAAGTATTGCAGTTACGCTCGCCCTTAAATAGTTAATCCAAGCTTTCATTTACACATGTAAATTACTTTTGGGAAGCTTGTCGTGCCTTCTATTGGATAAAACAATTGTCGATCAAACCAGAATGAAATTGCAAGCGTCACAGCCGTGCAATCAGGGAGGGGGGGTTACGCAGAGCTAGTTTCGTTTGTCTAATAGTGTTCCAATGCGCTGTGTATTTTTCAAACGGATTGTCCAAGACAATAAATGACCACGGAATCTTGAAAGGGACATATCTACGCTTAAATCCACGGGAGGATTGCACACGAATTCCATATTTAATAGCAGATATTGATAGTAGAATGGCATTGTATGATTTCACTTGTTTATGTCGGTATTGATTGAGCAGCGATTTGCACCGCTGTATTTGCATACGGTCGGGCTATTGGTGGGTTTATCTGGTTGCTGGACGGAATTCTGATATGATATGATGAATACATATATTTATGAACTCCCAACATAGACGCTATTGCCCACTATGTCACGCATGGGTAGGTATAGGCTGGGTGGGGAGTGCTTGTTAAATGGACTTGCTACGGAAAGATAGTGACACTTAGAAACTACGCATTGGTCAGAAATCATCGCGAATGGTCTACCAATAAAGTTAAAATACCGCGTTTGGGTTTTCCACTAATAGTTTGGCTGCAGGAGCAACGCGTGTCTCAGTTGCGTAAAACTGTCTCGCAGGCGCGACAAAATAGACTATCTGCACTAAGTAGTTACCTTATACCCTCCCTCTCTTTCACGAAACATTTTCTGTAAATGGCTTGGTAATAAATTGTTTCTGGCTTTGTACAGAAATTGTGCTGTTTGGAATTCGACCATATCATAAATTTTTATTATTTTAGACTTTACAAATAATGAATTGGTGTGTTCAAGATAACCTACATTATGAATTATTCTGATGGCTCTTTTTTGAAGTATGAATAGTGGATCTAGTGAGCTTTTATATGTATTGCCCCACACCTCTGTGCAGTAATTTAGGTAAGGTAAAACCAGGGAACAGAACAGTGTGCGGAGTGATTTGTTGTCTAAAAAGTGTCTTGCTTTGGCCATGACAGAGATGCTTCTAGATATTTTAGTGCATATGTATTTAATGTGAGACTTCCAGCAAATCTTGTCATTTATTATCACCCCAAGGAATTTGATTTTGTGCACTCTTTCCAAGTCAACACCCTCTATCTGTACCCGTGCTTGATGATTTATTTTTCTATTACCGAATACCATGATTTTTGTCTTGCTCAGATTTAGTGACAGCTTGTTTTTGTCAAACCAGTTTTTGATTTTGATGAATTCTGAAGTGATAGTGTCCAAAAGTTGCTGTAAATTCTCACCTGAACCAAATATGTTTGTGTCATCAGCAAATAAGATGAATTTGAGTATTTGTGATGTCTTACATATGTCATTGATGTACATGATAAATAATTTTGGACCCAAAACTGACCCCTGTGGAACCCCACACACAATGTCCAAACATCTTGACTGGTTATCTCCCATTTTCACAAATTGATTTCTGTTTCTTAAATAACTTTTCACCCACTCTAGTGCCAGTCCCCTAATTCCATATTGTTCCAGTTTATTGATTAATACTTCATGATTTAATGTATCAAATGCTTTTTTTAGATCGATGAATACCCCAACAGCATATTTCTTTGTATCTATGGCATTTGTGGTTTCTTCAATCAATTCAATTAAAGCTTGTGATGTTGATCTGTTGCTTCTGAATCCATATTGATTATCGGTGAGTAAGTTATGCTTCTCTATGAAATTGTCTAACCTATTATTGAAAACTTTTTCCAGAATTTTTGAGAACTGTGGGAGAAGAGAAACAGGTCTGTAATTTGTGAAAAGGTGTTTATCTCCAGTTTTGAATAGAGGAATAACTTTAGCTGTTTTCATATTATTGGGAAATTGACCGGTTTGTAGTGATAAATTAAAGATGTGTGTTAATGGTTTGGAAATCCCATGAATTACCTTTTTTACTATTTTCATATCTAATTCATTATAATCAGTGGATGTCTTGGTTTTGCATTCATTAACAATATTTATAATCTCATTTTCTTCAACAGGCTTGAGAAACATTGTCTTTGGATTTATATCTATTAAATTATCATTCGGTGTTGCTGGTTCTTGGATTTCTTCCGCTAAATTTGGTCCAACATTTACAAAAAATTCATTAAATTTGTTAACTATATCATCCATGTTATTTATAATCTTATAATTTTCTATAAAATACTGTGGATAATCAATCTGTCTAGATTTATTTCTAATTATACTGTTTAATATATTCCATATGCCCTTACTGTTATGTTTAATAATCTTTCTTACAATTCCTCATGATATTAGTTAACTTATTTTTATACTTCTTATATTTATTTTCTGCTTCTTTAGTTCTATGTTTTATGAATTCTCTATATAGTGTGTTTTTCTTTTTACAAGCATTCTGCAATCCCTTTGACATCCATTGATTATCTTTATACTTTTGTTTTCTACAATATTGTTTAACTGGACAATTTTTATCATATAATATTCTAAATAATTTTAGAAATGCATCATATGCTTTATCAGTATCATTTTCTTTATATATCAAATCCCAATCTTGTTTTAGTAACTCATCATTAAATGTATCCATGGATTCCTCTGTCCTAACCCTTTTGTATAGAGGTATATTGTCTTTTTTTTTTTTTTTGTAGTTATCATTATAGACTGTAAAAACTGGAAGGTGGTCACTGATATCATTTACCAATAATCCACTTACTGTATTGTTATCCATTTCATTTGAAAATATATTATCAATTAATGTTGCACTATGGGTTGTGATTCGACTGGGTCTGGTAATTTTGGGATGTAAGCCAATACTGTATAATATTAGTATTAATAAATTCATCAGTCATCTTATGCTTATTTGGATTTAACAAATCTATATTGAAATCACCACCAATAAACATGACTTTATGATTTGTAGTTGAGAAATTTTCATCCATCCAGTTTTTAAATGTATCTATATTTGAACCTGGTGTTCTATATATACAACTTATAATGATATTTTTCTTATTTTCCCTATTTATTTCTATTGTTATACATTCAAGCACATTGTCTACCACAGTTGACATATTTTCCACCACCTTATAATTATAATTCAAGTCCACATACATAGCTACACCACCACCATTTTTGTTTCTCCTATTCATACATATAAGCTCATATCCTTCAAGTCCAAAATCCATGCCTCTTTCATTGTTGATCCATGTTTCCGATATTAGAATTATATTAAAAGGCTGTGTGAATTGATTTAAATAGTCCTTGATATTATGGAAGTTTGCATACAGGCTTCTACTGTTGAAATGGATTATTGCGATTTTGTTTTCAGTCTTGAAAGTACTGTTATACTGTTCATCTGTATAATAGTGGCAGTCATTGTTGATGTTCAAGAAAAAGTTGTTTTCTGGATCAATATCATTTTCAATGTCCTGTGGTTTATGTGTAGTGTATTTAAAGGTATTTAATTCCGGATGATCACGTTCGACGATTCTTCTTAGTGAATGTTCTGCTTCGGGGTGTGTAAGAGATGTGTCAAGAGTCATATGGAGTGTTGTGGTTCAACATACCCGTTATTCAGTAGATGTCTCTACTGAATAACGGGTATGTTGAACCACAACACTCCATATGACTCTTGACACATCTCTTACACACCCCGAAGCAGGAATGACTCAGGTACAATAATCATAAAACATGACTGAGCCACCAATGAACGCTTACACTACAGTATGTGAAATGCACTCAAAATGTGAAAATAACAATATCAAACATAGCCTACTGGACAAGACAGTGATCGAGAGGAAAAACTAACGTACATATGTAGCCAGCGAGAACTTTCATATCGTGGACGAAAAACTTCTGTAGACGAATGCGTTTTCTGTAGCTGTTTCCATCATACTAAACTGATACAGTCCAACATAACAGCATTTTAAATTGTAATTTATAGTTCAAAGCATCCAATAAGAAATTTCAAACACTGTTGAGAAGGATATACTGTCCTCTATTGGATAAAACAGTTGAGAATAAAACTGGAATGACGTGAAATACAAACCCCAATTCCAAAAAAGTTGGGACAGTATGTAAAATGCACATAAAAGCAGAAAGCAGTGATTTGCAGTGACTTACAGCCATTTCGCCAACCATGTATTCCATACTGTTTCAACATAATTTACAGCTAAATCTAGTCCCCACCCTCCAATTCCCATAGAGATCCATTCAAATGCAGAGAAGTTGCAAGAGTACCAGAAAATAAGATATCAAGAGTCTTTTGATGTTGTTGGGTCACAGACATCAGAAAGTCAAAGGATATGCGACCAAATATTTAAAATGATTACTTTATTGTACATTATGTTAAACTGTCCAACATTTTCTGATGACTGACAATGGGGGGGACTATGTACAAAAGGTTCTATCATTTCTAAATGGTTTATCTGATATGTATGAATATACCCTCAAATTAAAGCTGACAGTCTGCACCTCAACCTCATTGTCATTGTATCCTTTCAAACTCGAGAGTTAGAGTACAGAACCAAAATAACAAAAAATGTGTCACTGTCCAATTAATTATGGTGCTCACTGTAACACTTTCTTATGCAACATGTTATGCCAAATGTGACATAATCAACAATGTCACCTGGCTAATGGCTAAACATTATACAGGGTGACATAAACATGCTTATGTAGGATCCTACGCTGTGATGCATTTGCCATAACATGTTGCATAAACAGGTGTTATGTCACCCTTTATGAAGCATGACATTTGCTTATGTATGATTTATAAAGCCATTATGTAATGTTCATGGAGGCTTTATATATGCTATATAAAGCCTTTATATGGAGACTTTGTTTAAAGTGTGACCGCTTTTTGATTTTTTTATTGGGTGGTGTCTGTAGGTTGGTTCGCTGACAGACTGACCCAAATTATGTGATGGAAGCCACCCAAGCTTCCAGTGGTTGATCCCAAGATCCACAGAGGGGTGTAAACCCCTTTTTATACCCAGTGGAAACGGTTTGTTGGAGTAGAAGGTGTGCTGCAGTGGGCTATCGTTGCAGAGGGGGACTCGGGGGTCCGGTCGGGGCATAGGGTGTGCATCTCTGTGAACGACTCAAATGTTGTGGGGCAGAGAGCCCCCTTTTGGGTCCTGGGGAGGGACAAGTCAGGGGCTGGGGTGCAGAGTAATTTCACTTTCTGTGGAGTTTGAGAGGCGAGAGGAGAACAACACTGTAAGGCTCAGAGCGACTGCCTGCCACAGACTGCTGAATTTGCCTATACTTCATGCATCTGAATTTTCATCCAGATACAAATTTTTGGAAAATCACACCCAGAGGATTTCATTTACCACTTCTAACATGGATGCTTTTCCAGTTAAGACTGGATAATTTTGGGGTGAAAGTTCACAAGTGCACAATTTGCATAATAATAATAATAATAATCAGCAGATGTATCACAATATAATATTACCAATTACATTTTGTATGCATTTAATAAAAACCTTAATGAAATGCCTGTATACATGTTTAGCAGAGAACATTGGAGTTTATTTTGTATACCTAACGCTACGTTCTCACATTGAGCAACTTTGGGCGCCCAGTAGCCGGAAGGCCTCAACAGCTGATCAGTGGCTTCATATTTATCCAACCGACATGAAACCATTTTGTGAATAATGGTTCCGCCCGATTTACTCAAATTGCAGCAATGGAGGAGCAGCTAATAATAATGCTTGCTAGCTAGCAAGAACACATAATTATCAATGTCATGACATAACTATAAAAAATGGAATGCATCACAAATATGTCTTTGTTATATGTAGGCTACTGCCGTTGTTTCTCTTCATCAAAAAAACTGTAGCTGCACGAGCTGACTTGGATGACACAACGGGAAGCTCTTGCCCCGCCCCCAGCCTAGTAGACTTGACCGACCCAGTGACCAAGTTGCTCGCTGTGAGAATGTGGCGTAAGAGTGTAATTGACATTAGAGTAGCATTGCAGAAGCAGATCAGAGCATGCACAACATGAAAAATGGAAAACAAGGATGGCTGACACCACAGTTCATTCGAAGCAAATATGGAGAACTTCAATGATTGTCGTACCGGTAGTATCATTTTTTGTTAATTAATTTCCATGAAACATGTGTAGTTGTATTACCAATGAGGTGCTGCTTTAAGTCCAAATGTTTTGGTGTTAAAACTAAAACGAATCGTTTGTAACCACACTGTGGTGAATCTATGAACATCACAGCCTTGGATTGAATCCGAACATTGCCGACTGGCCAGTAGCTCCATAGCGCAAAGTGCAATGTGTATTGTATGGCGACCCCAGTATTGGGATATGTATTGTATTGCACCCCCTGTATAGGGATATGTATTGTATCATGACCCCTGTATTAGGATATTTATTGTATCAAAACCCCTGTATCGTGATATGTGTTATTCTTCAACCCGTATTTGGATATGTATTGTATTATTAGGCACCTGACCTTACCCAGCCCTGGTCTACAGACATACCTGACGTAATGTTCCCGGGGTGATGCTGATGGAATAGACCATCCAGAGAGGAACCGTGAGGGTGGAGGAGAGAATAAGGCATCCACCCATGACGTAAGCCCACCACGGATACTCGTATGTGTTGTTAAACATGAGGGGGGTGTACTTAACCATGGCGGCAATGAAGGTTCCCTGTAGAAGAGAGTTGGGGTTAGGGCAGAAGAAGAGTAATTTCAGGGACCAACATTACTATCTTTCATTGACAAGCGCTTACGTTATAAAGACAAAAATACCGTTTAATCAGGCTGGACTAACCCTATGATTAACCCTATTAAGTTTGGCCCACCAATTTTCACCTAGTTTCTACTAGTGTTATTTAAGTGCCAATGGGCCTCATTCATGAAACGTGAGCAGAACAAATTTGTGTTTAAATCGTTTGTATTAGCATATTTGTTCGTATTTTGGCATTCATCAAAGTTTTCTTTCAAAGATTTGTTCATATGTACAAACAAAACTTACACTCAAGACCACGCATACCGCATATGTAAAATAGCGTTAAATGTAGCTTCAGTGTCAATTCTTTTGAATATGAATTAATTCAAATTTTTTGTTAAATTCACAAGACTAAATATAACCTTTGAAGTGCACAATACAAACAAATAATTACAATTTTAAACAGCAAGCACTTTAGATTACGCCTATTAATCAATTGTAGGCTATGAACTTGTTTAAAGGGTAACAAAGCACTAAAACCACTTATTTTAGATAAATAAAAACTAAACAAATGTATCGCTTCTTAAGTGTTACTGATTAATTCTGGTCCAAATCTTGACATTTTACTGCAGTCAGCGCAAAACAGGATAAACCCAAAGGATCTGGCTGCACTGGCTGCACGTTCAGTCTGTCATTGGCCAGAGACCTCATCCAGCTGACATATGTACAGATGCCCTGAAAGGCAAAGTGAAATAGAATAATTTGTACGTAGGACATAATATCTTGTACATACAAGATAAACTTTATCCGCTCTTCCAGCAGATATGGTAGCTGCTACTTCCGAGCCCTGAGAGCCCTCTAAAACTCTGTTGTCCAAAGAGAAGGAGCAGAAGTAAACTGCACAGACTTGCAGTCAAGACATCCTCCTAGTCTCTCAGTTCTGTGACAATTTCTAGCTAAAAGAAGTCACGGAAGCGCTAAACCCAATACCTCCTCTTTATAATTGAAGCAAAAGATTATCTACTTAGATATGAGCAGATAATTCTTGAACTTAATATTATAAAAAGTACATATTACTGAAAAGTACTGTTGTAATACCAATACCGGCTCTCCTGTATAGACGACACTAAAGCACCGTTTGTCTGTGAATCAAGCCTCTAAGTAAGGTTCGACAGGTGCAACAGCGAATGCAATCAACTCGCCTGCAGATCTAAGGACCAATGAGTGCAGGAGGAGTTGCAGGCAGAGCGGAATCTGCTCATGTAAGAATTAGACATTGCAAACTCTAATTAGTGACGCAGGGGTGGAAAAGAATATAATGCTACAGCCACCCAAAACCATGACAGAAACCAACCTAAATTATCTGGAATCTACATGCGTGATTGGTCAGGCCAATCAGCTTCAGACAGGAAGTTCTCATTTCTGCTATCGCCAGCTTTTACATGAGCGCCAACAGAGAGAGATTAATACATTACCTACTAAGCAGTCAATGGTAATCGGCAAGGTATGAATACTAATTATGTCATTCATTCAATGAATAGCAGATTTAAAAGTATCACCCCTCCCACTGCTGTAACAATAGGCCTATTCACTGGGCGCTAACGCCTATGAGATATTATACATTTCAGCCAATTGACCTGTATCTTTAAACATATCCACAGGTGTCCACAAACATTGCTTTTATATAATTATAAATGCTTATAATCTGCTACACAAACCAATCATCGGAGCGCAAACGCTTACCGATTGGAAAAATATATCACTGGGGGAATGGCTACGCCCAAAGTTTCAGAGACAGAATCAGCAGGCAGCCTTCAACCAATCAATGGAGCACAGCACCGAGTGTCAAACCACACTATATGCTACACAAAAACAAAGTTAACATAAGCAAAAGCTAGCAGCGGATTACCGCATGCAAGTGCTATCGCAGCCTTTGGAGGATGGGAAAAACCCGTAGCTCTGACCATAGTCGCAAAGCAGGGCGATAGCACAGGTATACAAACAAAAAAAGGTTTACGCCTCAACTCTGCATCGGCGAGATGAAAAAAGAGTACGTCCGCATTGACGTGTCCCCTATTTGTAAAGAAAGTGACGTCACCGGAGGTCATGGCCATGACAAGTTGGTGGTATAAGCGGTCAGCAGTCTCGATGCATCCGGCTGTGAGAAAGTACATTCATACGTTGACGACCCTAATGGTTGAAGGAACTAAATAAAATGCATTTTGTCATCACAAATGTGGATATAGGAAAATGCTGCGCAAGTTTATTTACCTATTCGTCTTGGTTATTGAGCAAATCAATTATTGTTTGATTGTTAGTCTATCTGGCAAATTATACAAAAAAATATTGAGCGTAGCCTAATAATCCATTTAAAAGCAAGATTACAGAGAACCTGGTACATCCCACAGTATGCTACTCTGCTGCTGCATAAAGCAATTTGCTAAACTATGAAATACAAAATAGCAAACTACTACTGGATTATAACATGTATTTAGCCTAAACACCGTCTTTTCATTCTGTTTGTGCTTTTAATTTATAATACCGCAATAAACATTAACGTGATTGTCACTGAACAGGACGTTAGATGTGCATTGTGGGTAATATGAGCTTGCAGAGTCTGCTCTTTTGCAGCCTCGCTCCCTTGAGAAAAGTTGAGGGTGGAGGGGCTATGTCACAAACTTCACTTGGCTTTCTAACGGATTGGACTCACACCTAAAATGGAGACCGAGGGTACTTCCTGGTCTCAGAAAAAACTGGATTGGGACGCAGCCAAAAGTTAATTAAACTGAGGGTCTCGCTCAGGCTCTTCTCTTTTTTTTCCCTTGCATCCAGCGGACTTGGTCACTTTTTCCCTGGGACTCCCACAACACTGAAGTTTCCACATCTCCAGAACTCCCACAATTCCGTGGAGTTCTCCTAATTCTGGGGGTTCACAGAATGCCTAGGATTGCAGCTATTGCTGAGGAGACTTCTGTGAAAACACAGTGAATGTGGCTCTCCAAGGTGCCCTGACTTAGCTCACCTTGCATCCATCCCAAGTGGAAACTAGCGTGCATCCAGCACTGCACTAGCTGACCAAAAGAAACGTCAGCAAAACAAACTTTCCAAACAGAGAGGGACACTGGTAGATGACTGGAGGAGACGAGCTGTCATCGCCACCCACCCCGCGAAAAGGACACAAGCTCGCAGGCTACTGGAAATCCTCCACAATTCACAACTCCACAACTTCCTAAGAGCACAACAGCGACCACCGGAGACCAGGGTTGCCAGATATCGCGAGAAAAACAAGCAACCCAGACTGTCGAAATAAGCCAAAACAAGCAACTTGTCTCTGTAAAAGAGGCCCAAAACAAGCAACCTTTTTTACTTCCTTTTTACGTACATTTAAATAGGGGTATATGCTAAAACATAAATAACTTGCTGAATTACATTGTAAAGGGTGAAATTAATTGAGAGACACTGAGAAACTGTTTAATTAGATTTATTTTGGCATTCATGTCATCTTCACTCTCCAAATTCATCAATCCCAAAAAGGAGGAGACAATCTTATTCAAAAAGAAAAGCTTGAAAGATGCAATGTCTGTGCTCTCATCAATGACCAGTGAATATTGGGAATTTCCTATATCTTTAAGAAGCTCTTTGAACATACATTGAGCAATTGCATGATTTATTAGAGAAGTGAATTTTGTACGATGTAGCTTGACGTCTTGGTGGACCAAATTAGCTACTTCACCGAGATGAACAGCGCTAATGGACGAGTGATGGCTACGTATGTTGCTAGCTGCAGCTCACGCTTTTTTGCATGGCATTGAGGGTTTCGAAACTGTAAAACCAATATTTGTACGTCTCATGGAGGAAAACGATGTTGCATTTTTTCCTGTGCTTTTCAGTACCCGCATGTTGCACTATATCTGCATGATGTGCGCGAATTTCGCATTTACAGTAGCCTACCTGCAAAATGCCTTGCTATCATCACCCACTTGAGGGGCGATCCACTCTCTTTTAGGCCACTCTCCTTTTCCCACTCTTTTAAAATATTTTTTCCCTGTATCTAGTCCATCTTGTGGTCGGCATTCTGCTTCTTTTATTGTTGACAGCTAAGCGAAATAATTGTTCGTGTTTATGCAGTTTTGACCGAAATTTGATAATGTTGCTAAAGTTTAATGTGGCTATGACCTCAATTTAGCGAAGCTACCACACATTTCATTGTAGCTTAAATTAATGAATGGCTAACTTAAAAAGTGGCAAAACAAAAGTCGTAAGCGCTTTAGGCTAATAATAGCACCCTGCTGTTTCATTTCTCTGTCGTGCAACTGGAGACGCTGAGGTTTTTGCAAGCAATGGCACTTTTAACACACGAAGATGGGACTCTCGAACTACCTAGAAAATGTACACAGCTGTAAATAGGGATAGGTTATTATTTTTACCCATAACATTTTTGTGTGTATTTCTGTCAAATTTACGTTTAGTCGTGGTCAGACTTAGAAAATAACAATAGTCAGTAGACTTTGAGCACAGTCTATCATGTCACCCATGTTCATTTAATTTAAATGAACTTTCTGCAATAAGTATATGGTAAAATAGTTTATCATTTTGGGATAAATTGCCAGTGAATCGTCTCTTCTGTCACTGCATTCCTAATTTATTGAATACAGTCGAATAGGCAAATGGCTTAAACATTCATGTAAAAACCCCATAGAGGCCTCGCGGTGGTACAACGGTAAGAGTGCCGACTTTCAGTTGGTGCAGTTGTACTCCGAGGATCGGGGTTCGCGCCCCGGTCCTGCCAGATCTGAGCATGGCCGGTGAATGGGCATAATCGATTGCTTTTTGTTTCACCCATCTCGTTGATGAGTTGACGAATAACTACACTCCAGAAAGGATATGTTTATACTTTGTTGTCAAGTTTACTTTAGAAAATGTACAGGTTTTAAAATGTTCGCTGCTGCTACAGATTTCTCTACAATATACAAACAGACATTTATACCAAGAAACATAATTTACAATAGAAGAACGGGGGATGAATAAATAAATGCAGATAATACATTTTAATATTTTGACATAAAAAATAGCCAACATATAAAATTTTTACAAACCTATCCAGACATGTTTGCCTTGTTAAAAGGTAATTCCACCCAAAAACAACATTAACCTTATTTAACAGATCAAGGCACAACTAATTCAGTCTCTCTTTGTGACTGGCCAAAAATATTTATTTGAATATAAAGTTGAAAATTCGGTAGAGGTATACGTCTCTGAAAGACTACAGTGTTTTCAAATGGGCATGTAAATGACAAAGAAATATAGGCGGAGCCAGCGAGGGAAGAAATGCTGCTTGCGTCTGTCACTGTTCTGAATAGGGACCACAGAACTGGGACACATCGTAGATCAAGCTAGCTATCATTGCTATTTTATTATAGTGTCAGAAAGTTACATTGATAGGCTACGTTATTTCCTAAAGATGTTTTGGCAAACTAAACCAAACAGGACTCGAGTGCTGTCGGTTACAGAGTGGAGCTCCTCCGGCATTCCCTGATTCTCAGTAGCCTACATCATCCTCTGCCTTATTGAATCACCCGGTAAGGAACCATGTCAACCAACATTACATTATGATCCATGACCATAAAAAGTAGACTGAGCTGACCATAATTGAACAGTTTCGCTTTGAGCATTCGACTACAGAAGCAATGTATTTTTTCTGGGCTAGCGCGTTAGCTGTTGTTAGCCACGGGTTTCTTGGCATAAAAGAAATTGGTTTTTAAATATGTTTGCCATGCAGTAGGCTTTTGTAGCTAACCTTACATTCATTAATGAAAGGAGGTCGGATATCGGGGTGGTAACTGTGGGATTCTGACATTTAATCCTATAAAAGTACATGTTGTAATAGAATGTATAAACTTGTCTGTGGTAGTTGAGTTTCGAATGGGTGACCTTGGGCCTGTGTTCTGAGAGGGAGGGCCTCAGAACTGTCCTGAGAAACATTCTTCAGATAAAGGAGTTGCCACAGAAGCAGCCGTGTGTGCGAAAACACCAAGCACCAAATAGATAAAGTTTCTATCATAGTGGAAAAATACTAGACATGCACTGGACATTCTAAACGCTTGAGATTGGTTTAAATCATACGCCCAGTGATGTATGAAAATGGAAGGTAGAAGACATACCCCTTTTTAGCACTACAGTATATAAGCACCACAGGTGCGCGCGAGAGCGGGCTTTCCGGAGAGCGTGCACGAGAGAGCGTGCGAGGGAGCGTGCGCGCGAGAGCGCGCTTTGAGCGCGCTTCCAGAGGACCACAGATGTACTAACCCATTGTATTCTTCTGTAAAGACTTCGATCTGACAAATAAATACAGTGTTTTAATCTTTCGAATTGAATTGAAGAGTATCCTTGATCTACCTCCTTGACCACGAAAAGCAATACATTTTGATTGCTAACATAACCAAGGGGCCAGCTTTCGGCTCTCAACCACAGCACCGGATATAATGTCGCCCTCTGCTGATATCTATGATTTGCGCTCATAGATTTTCCCATTGGGCTCCATTTTAAGGAGGAGAGCTCTACTTCTCTACAAATCAAACATCATTTTGGGTGGAATTACCCTTTAATGTAGCCTACTGTATGTACTGTATGTTTGTAGGTCAGATGATGCCAAATACATTTTTGTACTAATTTTCTTAACATAATAATAGTTATGTTATTTGTGAGCACAAGAATGTCTAGGTTCTGTAGGACCACACAGGTTTCTATAGAAATCCAAATATTCAAAATAAATACATAATAATAATAATACATTTTATTCATGCAGTGCTTTTCATAGACTCAAAGCACTGGATGCAGACAATTGTTCAAACATACCCTATAGTGTAGTATTTTTTCTTTTTAATTTTTCTAAGTGCTACACATCTGAATCACAGATTATTTCCACTATAAATTATCCTAGTTTGATGTGGCACATAGTTTCATTGACCATATTTTTTGGAGATGGTAAGATGAAAGAACACAGGGCAAAGTTGCTTTAAATAATTTAGAAACGTTTGGATAGCATTTCTTTGGAATAGAGGTAGTTTAATTAGTGTGAGCTACGATAGGCAATATTCTTTGTTGTAACTTGGCCACATTTTTATATCAATACTTTTAAAGGCAGGCCTAGTTTTTGCAAGTTGGAATTAAGGACTCATAAACAGTGCTTTGTAGGTTATGCGTGAGTAACTTTTTACATTGAAAAGTAAAAGTACACTTCTTTTTGTAATGTTTTTGGTAGCTAACTAATGATAATAACGCATTAAGGTAATGACATGAGACATTCATACAGAATATTGCAGACTCCTACTGAAGACATTCACATAACCATAACGCACATAACCCTCTACTGACGAGAATGAGAACATCTCTCCTATTACCTATAGCCCACAATTACATTTTAAAAGTTTGTAGATTAACTGTATTAATGTCTAATAAAATACAATGAACACCAGCACCTGAACAATGAATCATGAAGAAGCAAATAAATGAATGAACCAAATCTATAGCGAGACATGCATGCACAATAGGCTAGATGCGAACACATTCTCGATGAAAGAAAGACATATAATGGTGTTTTCAAGGTAGCGTGACCAGATTTCCCAGAGGTAAATACGGGACAACAGACCGGTGGGGGCTATAGGCGCTACATACACACAGTCAGTCAGTCAGTGCGTCAATCACAAGAAGAAAAACCAAGATGACCAAAATACAGGACAAATCATGGTATTTTAGAATTGGGACACCACAAAATCGTCTAAAATACAGGACTGTCTTGGGAAAAACAGGCCATAATGTAGCTGCACATAGGCTACATGGATTTTTTTTTTTCCCGAGTAGGAAAAAATAGGTCCTGCCTATTGCTGTGTTCCAGGTAGCCTACCTCGGAAACTCGTAATTACGACCTTCCGATCAGGAAAATACACTGGAATGGCCTGTGGGATATAACAACTGGGATACTCGGGTCATTTCACAGCTCCGGGTTGCCGAGTAGGAGGAAAGTGACGTGATTCAAAATGGATGAATCTGTATTTTAATTTAACCCAATTTAATTTAGTGGTAGTTTCAATTTGTGTTCACATCTACGGGGATACAGCCTGAACAGTTTGCATAAGTAAAATATGGAAATACATTTTTAAAATAGGCTTATTAGTATTATATAGAAATACATGTAACGTTAGGTTATTCAACACTGGCTTGCCGAATGCGTTTTTCTCTTTCTGTATGTGACAAAGTAGCTCTGAACCTTTTGACACAAGCGACAGCTTCTTGCTTTCGGCTTTGGTTGCTACGAAGTGACAACTGGAACGCTCCGAGCTCATAACTCCGAGCTTCCATATCTGGGCTACGAGCTGACGAGTTCATAACGAACACAGCATAAGTCCAGCGCAATTTCAGCAATTCTTTCTGGTAGTGTAACGTTACCTGCGGGAAATATTTTGGTTCCGCTGTAATGGCGACATGTAGTCCAGCTGTCTCACGTGTTCGTTAATTTGAATGTGTTTTGTTGTCTCTGGCTTTTGTCTTTGTTTTTTTTCATGCGCTGTGTGTCTGTAGTGGGATGGGGAAGCGGGCTGGAGATTTTTCAGGGGACTCCTGCTGCTCATTTTAATAATATTGACAAATTGTCTAGTCGATATAATTTTGTTTGTGGTCGTCACAGTGGAGACGCATTCGCAACATATGCTTGTGAATGTCTGTTGGTTCATCAGACCGCAGCAACAAAGTTACCATCGCTCTTCCCCGGAGTTGAAGGCAAAAGGCAACCAGAGAAGGAGAACATAATGCGGGGGAGGAGTGAGGAGACGACTGGGAAGATTGACGCAGTTCGGTGCTCCGTTTTGGCGGTGTACAGAGACCGCGGCGCTGCGTGTATAGCGGAGAGTTGTGGAGGCGGAGTTTGTGTGTTGGACTGCTTGGTGACACTGAACTGATCTCGGGACAGCGGGGGCTATTTTTAATCATGGCTGTATTGCACTTTAATTCACTTGATTGATGTAATGATTCTGTTGGATGTCTTTGTTTGATATGTTTGTTTGTCTGCCCAACTGTCTGTCGTTTTTGTTGTTGCTGGGGCTACAACTGAAGTTCCCTAGCAGGAAATAAAAGTAATTATTTTTTCCCCCAGGAATCTTAGCCAGAAAGAAGAGAATACTACTACTAAGAAAGTAGCCTACCACAGATTATTATTCAGATTATTATTATTATTAAAAGTGTTTGCAGTAGGCTACATTGTCTGCAAAAGTAGCCTAGACTATGCCATGTTCGGAGGCTATTGTAATTTTTTTAAGTGACTAACCATGAAACAGATATGTTTCGTGAATTGACGGTATATAAACCCGATCACATAAGGGCTTGCAAGTTATAGTAGGCTATCGTAAGTTCTTAATATATTATCGTAAATTAAAAATTTTACCAAGTGCATAATTGGTGACATCGTGTTATGTGTGAAAAGCATAAAGTGAACAGAGCTGAAGTGCACATCTTTTTTTCACAAATGAATAAAGAAATCTCAACATAGGTAGGCCTACGCTATGCATAGATGGATGTTTTTTCCCTATTGCAACTCTACATGCAGTGGTAGCCAACCAAACTATGTCGGCTTTTGTGTAATGACCGTCTTTAAAACAAAAGTTTGTGAAAACATGTAGTCTGGCACAGTTATTTATAGATTTTTTTTACATTAATGCAACAACGCGATCTTAACCAGACCTTAATTTTGCGTTAAAACCTTTTTTTCTGCTTGACAAATGGCCATGGGATATCTGTTCCCATAACGTTAGCTACTGCATAACTGCCATGGTGTCCGGTGGCTTTCACTTTTTCACTTGTTTAAGTAACTTAGGCTACAAGTGAACAGTTAATATTGTAAATATTGCTTTGGCAATAAAAAGACCTTCTTTAATGTGGGGAAAACATTCTTGTATGAGAAAACCATAACATTTGCACTCAGTTTTATTCGAACATGAACTTACACTTTGGTGGGGGATCAAACCCGGATCCTTCACATGGTAAGGCTTGAAGCTTGCCACTACATTACTCTGGCTAGTCAGAATAGTATGAAGAAGCCTTGTGATTGGCTGATGATATGTCGTTATCCAATGGGGAGAATTATTGTTTGGGACATATTGATCATTTTGATGACAAATTCAGCAGGAAAAATACGAAGAATTGGAGGAAGGAAAAAAACCGGCAAAATAACCCCTAGATAATTGGGGCTTTATTGTGTGGATGTGTGAAGTTGTATCTGAATTCTGTATGGTTGCATGAGGTAAGAACGTACAGAAGTTAATGTTTTTAAAGGCTGAGAGTCTGTGGTCATTTCTGTACAAAACCCTGAAAAGTGCCAAACTCTCGTAACTTGGCGGATGGCGTACCTGCCATCCCAATATTAACAGCAGAAATATAAATAATTGTAGATTATTGTATTATATACGGTTGAAAATCATAATGTAATTAAATATTGGCTACAGCCTATTGCCATATGCCTACAATAATAATAATATACAATTATTTATATTTCAGCTGTTTACAATTTCATACCTTCACTATTTTTTTCACCCTTTTTGTAGCTTGTCATAATTTGGGCTATTTTTGTTATATTGGGCAGTTTTTCATCTACCTCTTTCAGCTAATTATTCACATTCATTGGCTCTGGTGTAGTTTGTCCCTCCTCTCTCTGCCTATTCCTCGGTTGTCATTGAAGCCAGTTAATATTCGTCACTTTTGTTTGATATGCAGAGGCTTGCCAGTATCAGTATTGCCAAAATCTGAAAGAACGCTGACTTAAAGTTGCTAGTGGAGTAGGCTAGTAGCTGTTATGCTGTGTTTATGCTTTAACGAGGAGACGGGAGAGGTGGCTATCAGTAAACTTTACTGTTGTCTAGACCACCGTGTCTTATCTTTGAACGCACGTTGACTGCCGTGTCTTTTGGTTTATGCTACAAAGTTTGAGAACTTTGTAATGGGCGAGAAATTAGCAGTTTCTTATGGCGCCAAACTTCAAATGAAAATGCTAATCGGCGATTACATTTCGTTTACATTCGATGTGCGCAAAAACCATGACATAATTCAAATGAAAATTCAAAAGACCACTTTGCATTTTCATTTGCAAGTTAACCCCTTTGGTAAATTTGGTAAATTCTCATCTATTTAGGGGGTGCTCTGTTTAAAGCTTTATAACTCCAGGTGTGAGCATCACATAAACTAGGCAAATGGCTTAAATGAAACAAGACAGGTGTACCATTTACAATACAAACTTAATTTAAGTCAAAATAAAGTGCCACAAATGCAAAGAAACTGAAAAAATGCAACAAAAAAAACCTTTTTCTTTAGTTTGCAACAAAATACTGAGAGCTACATAAGTATAACAGGTAAATATATACATTTCCTGGATCATAAACTCCATGTCAAAAGTGTGCAAAATCTGAGGATGACCTACTAAAGGTCTATGATGCAAAATATAGGCAGTGTACCCTGTTGTCCATTCGTGTCTCCAAATCTATCCAAATGGCTAAATTGTGCACTGCTATAAATAAAATTTAAAAATTATATATTTAACTACAAATCGACTTTTGAGTTTTGGCTCATAAAACTCACTTTTGCATAATTTTCAAGTGGGAATGACTATATTTTCATCAGTATAGGGGGGTATATACCTATGGATCCAAAACTCCTATGCAAAACATGTCATAAAATTTATAAAATTAGTTTTGTCCATTATAAAGAATATACATTCTGATGGATTAAGATAACAATATTGATCACAGTGTTACATAAATCTAAATATGTAGCCTAATCATTCACTCTTGTACCTCAATAAAACATCATGTTTTCCTGTACTGTACATTATGTATACTTTTGCCCTTTTTTATATTCCTGTTGTGTCCCAGTGTGTTATATGCTATTATTATTTTAGAGGCTGTTGCTGTTTTGGGGTTTTGGCTGAGTACTGCTGTGTTTGTTTGTGTTCCCCTATACAGGTGGAGGTGAGCATGCATCCTGTTGCTGGGCGACCTGACTAGGAGGGAAGGACGCACCGACGACTGTTGCAGAGGAACCGACTTGGAGGATGCGCAGCTGGGGCTCTCATCGGGTAGACTGATATCACGGTCACCTTAAGATAATGCCTTTCCTTTCGCACTGGGACCTTTTCGGAATTAACTGGAAATCTAAAATTCTATATCTCTATTCGTTTAACGATGGTTGTCGCAGTAGTCCCCACTCGATCCAAGGCTACATGTTGGTTTTCACTCAACACCTGCAAATGGCCTTTCATGTTTTTCTGCTTGATTCTTAGTGGTAGGTCCTCTATCTGGGGAGAGAAAAAAAACTCTCCGATCCAAGATCTCATGCCCTCCTTCACATCAGTGGCACTCGAGCATTACTAAACGTGACTGCTTCTCTGATGGGTCTTACGGAATTTGCTATGAGAATAAACTCCCTAAGGACAAGACTCCTCGATCTGTCAAATTGGTGGCGAATCTGCAGGACGTGCACAATCGTTTCAAATTAATGATGCCGTTAGAGCAGGGTTTCTGGGCTTTGCTGCTTAGTCTCTGGAAACGCATGTTCTCGTCATGATTTTTTCAACTTCCAAATCTTCGGAACTCTATACCTTGGTTTTCAACAGTGGGTCTGCGGACCCCTGGGGATCCTTGAGGGTACTGTAACCCTGGATGCATTTGAGCTGGGCGGGGGGGGGGGGGGGTCCCTGTGTCAGAAAAGATTCAACCCTGTTCTATACTAATGCAGCGCCCTCCAGTGGTTTTGGTGGTTTGCACATTCACAAGTTGAATGGCTCGATACATTTTTTTATCCTTACCGTCAGAAGTTATACAACAGTGCTTTTGGATTTTACCCATCGTCGTGTGTCGTGGGGCAATCATTGGAGAAGGATAGGGTTGTCACGATATCCAATATCGGCTTTGGCAATATTTGAAAATATCGCAGAGACGATTGCCTGTAGCCACAATATTTCAAAATATATATATATTTTAAAAATGTGTATTATTGCTATTCTAAGGACAAAACATACTTTAAAATAATAATATTAGTCAGAAATAATAGGCGTTTATATTTCAAAATTTGTATATTGCATTACTGCATGTGCCATGGCCCACCAGACACATCTGAGCACTGCGTCCTTTCCCGCTCCATTTTCTATTTTAGTTCTGATGCCTCGCAACAAATTCCATATGCTTTGTTTTTCTGTATATTTAGTTAAAAGAAAGCGAGAAGATGGCAATTTTTTTTTGTTTAAAGAAAAACACCACTTCGCCAATCTGGGAATTTTTCGGCTACGAATCCAATGATAACGAAGAACCGGTGAATGTCGACGAAGTAACATGCCGTAAATGCATTAAAAAGTCGTCACAACTAAGGCTGGGAATACAACAAACATTTCCCTCCAACAAACTGCACAGTCATTATGAGTGCATTAGAACATTATGCCTATGAGAGCCTACAGGAGATGGCAATAAATAATTTGTCATATTGCAGACATGGCAACAAACATTGCATTGCAACATTGTTTTGTGGACATAGTTCGAAACGTAATAAATTGACAGCCACTCATCGTCATCATGTTTGTCATCACATTCATTTTGGAGCGATGTATGAAGTGTCTGGTTCTAAGTTACGAGAAAAAAACTGTTTTGTGAGATGAGTGACAGTAGCTACGGGATGTTGCAGTTGGCATTCATTTATACACAGATCCAGAACGAATAACCATTTGATTCTCGTTTTTCAATTTCTGTTTTTAAAATGAATATGGCATAACCATTCGTTTCTTGTTTTTAAATTTCTGTTTCTGAAACTGGAAACGAATGACCAAAAAGTACACTGATCCAAAAGCAACGCAAAGGCTACTGCAATTAGAACTCAATGCTGCCACACGTGGTAATTACTTCTGTTCACAATTGTCATTAATCCACTATAATTATATTTGAACGATAATATTGAATATCACGATATTTCTTAAAGGCATATCGACGATATGAAAAGTGGATATTGTGACAATCCTATGAAGAAAGCTCAATCTCCATGCTAATGATACTGCAGTCAATATCTTTTACTATATACTATATAACTGGCATCCACTAAGGCAAGGGTGGTTCAAACCCGACGTAGACTCGCTGCTAGAGGCTCTTACCACTTGCATTGTATCCTAAATTCAGGGAATACAATGCATGCACCAAAAAAATGTTGAGCAAGGCAATCTATTCATTGCCGATGCTGTATCTCCCACTGTTTTTTCCTTTCTCCTCTATGACCCTGACCCAGTGCCTGCTGTGATGCCCCTATGCAGACCCTGTTGAGCCACTTTTTAATCACCGACAAAGCTTATGCCATGCCAAGATCCTGTTTCGTTGCCTGCCTGTTTCGTTAGCCAGGACTCGTTCCCAAGCTTATACACCGCCCACTCTTTCTACATCGGCGCCACAATGACCGCATCAAGTCGCCCCGGTGTCCACACTAAGTTATGCGCCGTTGGTCATCTGCTGCATAGGAACATCGCATTCACACAGGCGTTGACCGTTATTTCAATCCTTAGCAATGAGCTCAGCTGTATAGAAACATGGCTGTTTCTGTTTTGGCATATGGCTAATGTTTCGTAATTCCTGGCAACATGTGAGTATTCATTACACTGACACGGGAGTAGTATATTTCCCTCAAAATTGTAATTCCGGCTCATTGGTTAACCTCGGCCTCTGGGGGGGGGAAATACCAACATGCTTGTTGGTTCACAAACCAAATATTCATTCTTCACATGCTAGAACAGGGGTTTTCAAAGTGGGGGCCGCGGCCCAACGGGGGGCCGCCAGGGGGCGCCAGGGGGGCCAATTGGAAGGGAGAGGAAAATGCAACAAAAAAAATTTTTTTTAAATTAATTTCAATTCAATTCATAAGATTACTGTGCCGGTTTAAAATAAGATATAAATTGTTATAAATCCTTTCATATCGAAATTTGGTCTTTGCCATGCCCTTCTTTCAATCGCAGCCAATAACTAACCGTCTGCCTGTCAGTCAAAGCGTTACGTTGAGCTGCTAACGGCCCGATTATGGAATCAAAATAGGGTCAAAAGTATTGTGTTGTGTATTAAGAAGCTGTATGTTTGATTTTTTTATATTTGCCAGTGTAATTTAAAAGTTTTTTTTTAAAAGCCATTTCGCAATAGGGGGACCCCAGCCAGAGGCTACGGCTATTTGGGGGTCCTTGGCATGGAAAAGTTTGGGAACCCCTGTGCTAGAATGCCCTTGAGCTGATGGACTGAATGGCTTCATCCTGAAGCGAAAGGTTGTTCACACAGGTGACAACAATTATTTCAATCCACGAAGCAATAAGCTCAGCTGTATAGAAACATGGCTGTTTCTGTTTTGGCATATGCCGGAGACGACGTACTAGCAGGGCTTAGTGTATGGTTGTTTTTGGGGTTTTTGCTGCTGCCCTCCCTGCATGCTTGTCTGGATTGGCGGGAGGGCTTTCAGAACAGATCAATACCGCCACACCTAACTGTGTTGCTTTAATAATGTTAATAAAGCTTTAACTTTAACGACAGTGGTCCTGACTGAAATCGAGCGTAGCGTTAGTTCAGGCAGGTCGCATAAGTTAAGCTCCCGTCGAATCAGTGATGATTCACTTATCACAGTCCATTCACATCACAGGGCGGTCTGTTTAACACCCTCAGATAAAAAGACGCTTCTCCTGCATGTTCTGCTACACGCTGCAGGTAAAAAAAATAACCCTCCACCCCTGCTCGATCATAAAGTGTCCCTGTTTTGCGGCCATCACTCCTGCTCGGCTCACCAACAGTCGTGCTACCTACTGATTATATATTTTCCCCCTCTTGTCCCACTTCGGGCAACTGCTCGGAGCGGTAGCTATAGATCGACTGAGCGCCCTCCTCCAGACGCAGCTGCTTCAGCTCCAGCTCCACGCCTGTCCCCTGCCTGATGGGACCAGCTATTGGCCATTAAATCATCTCATCACCGGCTCAATTATTTCATTGACATTTGTTGTTAGTTTGTTGTTTGTCAGTCTTTTTACATGTACTCTGTGATCAGCGTTCCAGTAACCGGTGCCAGTCAGCGGCGGATGGGCTCCCCCCCTCAAAGTCAGGTTCTGCCCAAGGTTTCTTCCTGCAGGGAGTTTTTCCTTGCCACCTTCGCCCTAGGCATGCTCTACGGGGGTTCAGGCCCGGTTCACCAAGCTTCATATAATAGTGCTTTAAAGGCACTA
Organism: Ilyophis sp. 1 JC-2022; assembly: GCA_022702515.1. NCBI lineage: Eukaryota > Metazoa > Chordata > Actinopteri > Anguilliformes > Synaphobranchidae > Ilyophis > Ilyophis sp. 1 JC-2022. Next base: position 1,532,616 of record CM040402.1, on the reverse strand, counting down.
TACGTATATGTATATGAACTAAACTAAATAGAATGGAATCTATAAGACCATTCACATGCTGCTGGATCTGTTCTGAGTGTACCCCTATGGGGGGTTTTGCTGCTGCCCTCCCTGCCTTATCCATGCATCCATCCAGAAGGGCTTTCTGAACAGATCAATACCGCCAAACCTAATAATGTTAATAAAGCTTTAACTTTAGCGACAGCGGTCCTGACTGAAATATGTTTTTGCCAGTTTTTGGAGCATCAAAGATTGAATAAAATAATTTTTACATTTTTCACTTAGCCTATGCAATTTCTGGAAATGTAAATGTTTCAATGTGAACGATTGTGAAAAATGTTTTAGAAGCTAAATAAGCAGCAGGTGGCGTGAAGTGTTTATTTTTTAGATTGAGTTTTTTCTGAAATTTATTTTTTCAAATGAAAGGGATAAAAGAGTGTTCTACTAATAACTTGCTAATGTGATAGTTGTCCTCACAATGGGGCTCATCAGTGATCCTTAGGTGTGAATGGGTGACTGGGAGAGGGGTAGGGTTTAGCGATCATTTGACTGCTTTTACCCATCTTTCTAGGGCTGTCAAATGACTGCTCCTGTCGTTCTCTTGTTAACCCCTTCGCACAGACGGCAAATTTGGTCAATTCTCATCTATTTAGGGGGTGCTCTGTTTAAGGCTTTATAACTCCAGGTGTGAGCATCACAAACTTGGGAAATGGCTTAAATGAAACAAGACAGGTTTACAGTATGAACTTAGATTTGTTTATTTTCATAATTTAAGTCAAAATCAAGTGGGAATGACTATTTTCATCAGTATAGGGGGGTGGATATCTATGGGTCCAAAACCCCTATGCAAAACATGTCAAAAGGAATACATTTGTTTTGTCCATTATAAAGAATATACATTTGCTTCTTCTGATGGATTAAGATAAAAATATTGATATCACATTGATATATACGCCTAATCATTCACTCTTGTACCTCAATAAAACTTCACTTGCATTTTTCTGTAGGTTTTTTTATATTTTTGACTCCATGAAACAGCTTTACCTTAATCTACCACATATCAGCGCACAGAAAATTGGAATGAGCATTTGCCATCCCACGAGTGACAAGGATATATGCCATAGCCTATATTATGTACGATAACATGAAAATAAAATAGTATTCCACCGTCTGCAAAATGCTGCCAAATGTTCTATCTTCAATGAAACTTGGTAGCCTACATCAAAAATAAAATTAACGATTGCACTACAGTATGTGAAATGCGCTCAAAATGCGGAAAAAAACAATGGGCCTATCAATCATATTGGAAAGACAGTGCTTGAGTGGAAAAATTAACTTGCATCTGTAGCTAGCGAGAACAACTGCATTTTAGGGAAGCTCCCCTCCCTGATGCGTTATTCATTGAGCTTGGATAATATGAGACCGTGAAAACGAAAACGGCCGTTACACTGGACTGTAGTACATTGTTCAAAACACCCCGGTTTCAATATACCGTTGCTAAGGTTATAATGTACTCTATTGGATAAAAGACCTGACAATTAAACCAGAATGAACTGTAATGAACGAGACAGGCTTGCAGAGCATGGTTTCAGATAGTGTAATAGCGGTATAAAGTGTTGTATATTTCTCAAACCGATTGTACCAGACAATAAATGACCACTGAATTTTGAAAGGAACATCTCGATGTGTAAAAGCAATGGTAGGATTGTATATTAATTTCATATTTAGTAGAATATATTGCTAGTAGAATACATGGTAGAATGAGAAAATGCTTTCACATATTTATTTTGCATTTGCATCAGTGAGCAGGGCTTTTCACTGCTTTTTTGGCATACAATCAGGCGATTGTTGGGTTTCTCTTGTTTTATATGATGAGTGGGGGTGTGACAAAATATCGTGACGCAATATTTTGCGATACGAAAACGTGACGATATGCATCGTGTAGCTGAAAAATGTATCACAAGAATGACTACCGGTAATTCACAAATTCACATAACCACAAATTTGTATCCATCACACCCTTTGTGCACAAGAGGGCGCCATCAACAATTTATGTGAGTAAAGTTACTTTGACGCACAACATGCATGCACACCGAAAGCGCAAGACTGTTTATTCCCAGCTAGCTGAGAAAGCTGCACACTTGCAACAGAATCAGGTCGGCTTATTTATTTTGAATGGAGTGAGTGAATTTGTAAATGTATAATTCTAAAATTACTCTAAAATTACTCAAGTAACATTATTTGTGACATGCTTTATCAAAATCAGTCGCACTGACCCCCAAACACATTTTGGGCTTTATACTACCTGAAAGAAGATAATGTAAGCTTTCTAATGATACCAAAAAGTATCTCTCTAATCCAAATATCAAGCGAGTTATGCCGCGTTACATTTGGAATGCCATCAAACCATGTTTTTGAGAACAACGACTTCAAAGTTCAGCCGTGAAAATTGCTAGCTATGTGTACGTTTCTGGATAGAGTTTGGTCTCATAAACTAACGAACTCCGGTGTTAACTTGTCATGCTACGTTTAAATTCTTCAAAACTATATTTTCACAATGTATTTTACATTAAGACACGCATATCATGAAAGCAAAGACATTTTTTGAGTAAAATCAGATGAAACCCAATGCATTCGTTTGTAGCCGTGAAAGCAGGATAGCCAAGCTACCTCGGTGCCTTGTGAGCGAGTGTTCGCCACTGCGGGGGACATTGTAAATGCTCAAAAATCTGTGCTACTGCCTGAAAATGTAAATTTTCCAGAAGAAGAACACGTCCATATCCTAGACTCGAAACAGGTGATCAGTCTGAATGTCTAGCTTTATGTTGGTATTTTTGAAAGTGCAATTTTGGCTACTACGTAGGCCTAGTAGCTTATATTTTCTTACATTAGTCTTAAAAAAATATGTTTTAAAAGGACATTCTTTAATTTAAAAAGTACTAAAGTATTTCAAATTTAATTTCATAGTGTACTTATATTAACAAGAGTTTCATGTATGTTTCATACCTCCCATGATAGGATGATGAGTTAGTCAACTTTCAGTCTTGTTCAGCCATACTTTGTGGTAAAAATTGTACTCCTAGTACATTGTTTGCCTTGGGAATAAACAAGTAATCTTATTCAATTACACACTGGGTTATATAATAATATATCACATATTCAATATATTTTATAAATTAATTTTTTAAAAAAATTTTTTAAAAGAAAAAAGAAAAAAGCAATATCGGAAAAAGCTTTTTCGATAATTTAAATTTTTTTTTTTTTTTTTTTTGTTTTTGTTTTTTTTTTTTTTTATTCTTGATTAAACTTTATTTTTTTAAAATTTTTTTTTGTGTTTTTTGCGTGCGTGTTTGACGGATACAGTTAGTAACGTAACGCTAAAAACAAAACGCTAACGTCAAAACTGTCAGATGTCAACCAGAGGAGAAGAACCTTGTCAAGAGGCGAGGGAGAAAGGAGAGGGAAGAGAGAGTCATGTAAATATCGAAATAATAAAAAATATATCAGGGAAAAAGGTTATGAAATAAGAAAAAAAGGTTATAAACAATTACATGCATTCGTTGTGGGTTTGGTTTCAAAACGTAATGATTTTCGTAAATTCAGAATGGAGAGAATGGCAGAGGCGATTCTTCAGGATGGCTGAAACTTTTTTGTGAAATTTTTTTGGTATGGAAACCTGATGGGCCCAGTGACAGTTGTGGTTTGGTACAGAACTGTAAATAAAAGACGATTTTCAAATAAAACTTATTTTCCGGCTTTTTCTGAAACGTTAAAAAAATTGATTAAAATTGTTCTATTCCAGTATTTGTACACAATTCTTTAAAAGCTGTTAAAATACTTTAGCAAACCAACTTCTGTAGCTAGCAAAAACAAAAAACAAAAAAAAAATCAAAATTAAATTTTTCACGAAAACCAAAAAAAAAAAAAACGTCCTTCAACCAAGTCTTTATCATACATATCATTTTTAACATAATATTAAAAGCAAAAAAAAAAAAAAAAAAGAAAAAAAAAAAAAAAAAAAAAAGCAAAAAACTGTAAAAAACGTTCAATAAAAAGTGTTTACTTCGCCCCCAGTGAGTAGATCTATTTCCTTTCCTCTTTCCCTTTAATACGGTAATACAGACTAATGGAGCAAAGATAGGATATTAAAAAATAATAATATCAATAAAATAATATCATTGAATAATAATAAATAATATATAACTAAAACAAATAATTTAAATAATAATACATACTACAAACTAAAATTTCAGATGACATAAACAATTAAATAACAATTAATCAAATATCAATTACAGATAATCTATTCATTAACATAATCTTCACACAGACACAATGGCTCTCACAATTACAATCATCTTCACGAGTCTCTCACAAATGCTTCAAAAAATAGTAGCGCAATAGCGTTGTACAAACTGGGGTAGCTGGGGGAGCACAGACAGAGCGAACCAGTTTGGTGTCCACAAGTGAACGTCTTGATCAATGAAGCACACCACTCTTCCTTCTCTCCACAGTCATCGAGCACTCGCGCTTCACGCAACGGGTGGGTCTTTAACAGTGCCGGAGGAAGGATCTGGGTCCAATCTGGGTCCAAGCTTGTAACGTAAAGCTCTTCTCGTCTCTTCTTCTAAGGACTAGAATAGTTGCCAACCGCAAAACCAACCGCAACCATAAACGAAACCCATAAGAGACAACCCACCAGAGCATTTCCTGTCTAAAACGTTTTTATTTTTTTTACTTTTATTATACGTATAGGCTTTCTTTCTTTCTCTTTAGCTAACGTTTAGGCTTAGTTTAAGTTAACTTATTACTTACCGTTACGCATACCAAACCCGTGCTGTTTTTTAGCAAACCAACAGGAAGTAATTATAACGTTATAAATATAAAAAAAATATGTAATATAATATATATATAGTTTAGTATATATATGTTTTTTAAATTTTTTTTGTTTTACACCGCGTTCAGGGAAGAAAAAATGACAATTAGAATCATGTAAAAACCTTTTTTTTTTTTTATTATATACTTACTTAAGTGCATGTAAACGCATTTATCGTATTTTTGCCATGTTCGGAATACTCCCAGTTATCGGAATATTGAGTGCATGTAAACGTGCTCAATGTCTTCATCTGAACTTAATTTTTAATATCGTGACCATATCGTATCGTGAAACCAATATCGTGTATCGTGAGTTGAGTGTATCGTCCCACCCCTAATGATGAATAAATATATTTATGAACTCAAACATTGATGCTATTGTCCACTATGTCACGCATGGGTAGGTATAGACTGGGTGGGGGGGTGCTTGTTAAATGGACTTGCTATGGAAAAATAGTGACACTTCGCACTTCGAACCTACGCATTGGGCAAAAATCGTCATGTCTCGTCAACCAATAAAGTTAAAATAAAGTTTGTGATTTCCACTAATAGTCTGGCTGCAGGAGCAACGAATGTCTCAGCTGAGCAAAAAGGTCTCGCCAGCGTGACCATTTGCACAAAGGGGTTAAACAATCCTGCATCAGAATTTCTGACTACCACTATGGGGCCACTGTGGATTGGGGTAAAATCACTCTTGTTTATCACATTTCTGTTAATGCCATTTCTGTTTTTCCATTTTTACTTTGGAATATTTTTAGAGAGCTAGTAGCTACAGAAACACGACAGAAATTGTGGCTCCCCTCATTTGACACAAATCTAATCATCCCCATACTGTGGTTCAGTTATCTTCTGAAATCCAAGATCTGAAGATACAATGGGTCTTGAAAGCATGGATGTGTAAAGTTTGATAATAGACTTGTTATAGGTAATGAGGCTGGGACAGGAAGATTACATAGGCAGGTGGTGAGACTTGATTGGTGCTGATATATCAAGAGTAACATTGCTATCTAGTTTGAGTTGCACAGGGAAAATTATTTTTTGGCCAGTACGTTCTCTGGATAGTTCCTCTGCTGGAAACATTACAGCCATTAATAGTTATGATTTTTTTAAACTGAATGTATGACAGTGTGCTATGATGCATACTGATGTTATGTATGTTATGTGGTTTTCTATTATTTTGTGGCTCTATGCAAGTCATCTACTATGAAGTTGCCAAAATTGTCTGTTGGCCAGTTTGGATACAATGCAGTGCATGATCATGTTTTCATTTACAATGTTTTCATTATACAGCATTAAAAATAAATATAGACAGGCCTCACAAACAATGTAATGCTTCAAATGTTAAGCATCCAGTTTAGATTGCACTTCAAACCAAAAACAACATTTTGGAAAATTACCATGAAAAGACCTGTCCTTTGACTGGGTAGTTTTGACCCACAAGTTCCTGATAACCTTAATTTGTAGACTGGCAGCTTTCAGCCTGCAGATGGATAATATTGCCCTCAAATCAGAAAGTAAAATTGTCCAGCAATTCTGATTTGTCTAACCTCTTACAATATCTTGAAATTGCAAATTTCCTTGGGTACAATGCACCTATGATGGACTTATTGTACGACAGAGAGCCAAGCTGTCTGTATGTTATAGCTTTTTAAAGCGGTTACATGAAAAGCACATTGGTTTTAGATATAATGGTGAAAATGTGTTGATGACCTCTGAAGATACTTACAATGTAGACAATGGGTGTGATATAGAGCCAGCAGTACTGTATTAGGGGCCAGGGCCGATAGCCTATCATGTCCTCAATGTTGTCATATAGCCGACGAGCACCTGCAAGACAGAACTGATAACACTTGGATATTTCTTTTTCATCAGTATTTTCTCAGGAGCTTTTCTTTTTTTAACACAATGTAAAAAAAAAAATTGTAATCCCCCCTTTTTTCCACAAATTATAGTATTTCTTGAGTTGTCCCTACTTGCAACACTGCCTGCAAGCTAGTGACTATTTAGCACCACACCATCACTTTGCTGTGAGACCCATAGATATACCCCCCATTAGAGCCAGTGAGTATTTTACACACTACAGGCCACACACAGGACTACAGGAGAGGCAGAGACTATTTTACATCCTACAGGCCACACAGTACTACAGGAGAGGCAGACACTATTTTACATCCTACAGGCCACACAGTACTACAGGGTAGCTAGTGATATTTAACACCCCACCTTAGTACTACAGGAGTGGCATTGAAGCCACAACCAAGGGAACCCTGACCACATGAACAGCTCAGTCAGTGCTGCTTCCCACTGCATCTTACAGTGGCTTGAGCTCAGCACTGCTGCCCCCTGCTGCTTACAGTGACTAAATGATAGTTGACTTGACTGCTTTTGCGTAAAGATCATCTCACCATAAATCCAACCAATGCAGACCGATTCACAGATGGCAAAGACCAGAAGCGCTATTCCACTGCAGGCGTAGTAATCAAACAGCAGGAAAATGTACAGACCACCCTTTTGGGAAGAGAGAGAGATTGCTTTCATAATGTTTATATAATTATGCACTATTTTTCCATGTAAGCCTGATCAAGACCAGGTTTTGAAAGGCAATGTTAATCCCTTAACTAGCACTGGCCCGGAAGTGGTTTAGTTTATTTGCATTAATTGGGTTTTTTTTACTGTGAAATTCTTAAATAATCTGGTCACACAATATACAGTTTGAAAGTGCAAAAACTGACTATTGTATATGTCTCTAAACTATTTTACGATCCCAGTGTTATAGTGACAACTGTTTCTTATTTTGTAACATGACACAAAACAGGCTCAATAAAAACAAGGACTCTGTATGTTCTACATGTTCCACGGAAATCCACAGACAACACGAATAAGTCAGTAACTCATCCCAGCAATAAAATAAAATGAGTGAGTTTACTTAACTCCCAAGAGTTACCTTCCAGAAGAGACCAGGATTATGCCTGTAGTCAAAGAGGTTCAAGAAGAGTAACCATTTAATTTCTGGGCTTGTGTTCAAAAAAGGTGGTGCTAGAGAAGGTTACCTGAATTGAAAGTACATTACTTGTTAAATTATTCGTTTTGTATGGGTAGCTTTGCATGCTATGAAGAATAAATGTAACATATTCAAGTCCCAGGACTTTTAATCAGTCAGATCAACTAATGCTTCATTTTCAAACATTTGTTATGACTGATTTCTTTATTAACAGGTTGTTTTAAACTAATTAAATTATAGACTGACAGGTGAAATCAGTGGGGTCCTAAATCCTGAAATTGTGGACAGCCCATCCTTGAAACTAAACATTTTTTGGGGGGGTTAAAGGTAAAGCAAATGGCAAAGAGACAAAGCTGTGTTATAATATGCTTAAAGTTGCAGTAGGCAAGCTTTTTTTTATATAATTTTGGCGAAATTACTAAATTTTCTCATTACATTCCAACAGCTATCAATAAATCAAGTGTTCTGAGAAAAAAATCAGGTTTCTTTGAGTGTCCTGGGCTTTGTACTAGGCTGTCAAAAAAATCTCAAGCCGGTCTTCCAAAAACCTACCAATCAGGACAACTATCTACAAGCAAAAAATCATCCCCATACATTTTGAGACTCCTTGTGACTTAGGTTTGCCACTCACCTCTTTACCATCACCAAGCTGATTAAGAAGCAGGTCACACTGATTAACATCCACTCACCTCTGTGACCATCACCAGGCCGATTAAGAAGCAGGTCACACTGATTAACATCCACTCACCTCTGTTACCATCACCAAACTGATTAAGAAGCAGGTCACACTGATTAACATCCACTCACCTCTGTTACCATCACCAAGCTGATTAAGAAGCAGGTCACACTGATTAACATCCACTCACCTCTGTTACCATCACCAGGCCGATTAAGAAGCAGGTCACACTGATTAACATCCACTCACCTCTGTGACCATCACCAGGCCGATTAAGAAGCAGGTCACACTGATTAACATCCACTCACCTCTGTGACCATCACCAGGCCGATTAAGAAGCAGGCAACACTGATTAACATCCACTCACCTCTGTGACCATCACCAGGCCGATTAAGAAGCAGGTCACACTGATTAACATCCACTCACCTCTGTGACCATCACCAGGCCGATTAAGAAGCAGGTCACACTGATTAACATCCACTCACCTCTGTTACCATCACCAGGCCGATTAAGAAGCAGGTCACACTGATTAACATCCACTCACCTCTGTGACCATCACCAGGCCGATTAAGAAGCAGGCAACACTGATTAACATCCACTCACCTCTGTGACCATCACCAAGCTGATTAAGAAGCAGGCAACACTGATTAACATCCACTCACCTCTTTACCATCACCAAGCTGATTAAGAAGCAGGCAACACTGATTAACATCCACTCACCTCTGTGACCATCACCAAGCTGATTAAGAAGCAGGCAACACTGATTAACATCCACTCACCTCTTTACCATCACCAAGCTGATTAAGAAGCAGGTCACACTGATTAACATCCACTCACCTCTGTTACCATCACCAAACTGATTAAGAAGCAGGTCACACTGATTAACATCCACTCACCTCTGTTACCATCACCAAACTGATTAAGAAGCAGGTCACACTGATTAACATCCACTCACCTCTGTGACCATCACCAGGCCGATTAAGAAGCAGGTCACACTGATTAACATCCACTCACCTCTGTTACCATCACCAGGCCGATTAAGAAGCAGACAACACTGATGAACAGGAGCAGGAATTTACGCCGGTGCCCAACTTGAAAGAAGGAGGGGTACATGTCTGAGATGGATGTCATGAGAGCTTCTAAACCTACAAACTGAACACAGAAACAGTGGTTAATTAATTCCCCTGATCACTGATCAAATTAAACACTGATCAATATGGCTCTAGCCTTTCTGAGGCCCTTAGCAAGGTTGGGGGGGGTCAAAAGATTTCTGATTTCTGAAAAAAGGATATCTGATTTTCCAATTATATTTATTTATATTTAAAAAAAATGTTTAAGAATCTGTTGGGGATAACATGAAGATAAGATGTCTTTATACAGCTCATCAACAGGGAGTCATGGGTTATGTATGTGTTACATTGCGATATTTACATTGCAATATCTTTTTTTATATTGCGATATAAAAAAATACAAGAATACGATAATTTCACCAGAAACATGCTGCGTTTAACTTGAATAGCTCTATTTGGAAATAATGAATCACTCTAGCAATGATTAGGGTGATTTTGGAGGAAGAAATGTGGCAGTTGTTTAATATGCTGGTTGACTCACCACGACACCATCGTATTCAGATAATATGCCTACTCACCAGGCTAAAGTCCATGATCCAACATGATATTAATAATGCATGTTGCTTACCCTAAAATGAGGAGGCTCATCTGTGAATGGGTGGAAGAAAGGTGGTGTCGAGAAGGAATCCAAGAGATTACAGGAGGCTGTATATCACTGTTCTCGAGTTTAAAAACGTAACATTAAAGCTGCAGTATCACATTAGGGAATTAACACGAGTGACAAAATAGTGAACCTCTTAATGCCAAACGCCCTCTAGTGGTAACGCGGGCGTTATGGAAGTTATTAAACTATATATTTAATTAATTAAATAATATATATAATAAACTGCTCACCTCAATATGTTGATTAAATATCCTTAAAATATATCCATTCCTTCTGGGAAAGTGGTTTTTAAGCCAAAAACTTTGAGTTAAAACTTTGTAAATAATGTTGGAAACTCTCCATAGAGGAGATGAATGGGAGGATGTTGGGAGAAACAGACTAGAGGAGGGGTGTAGGGATAGGGGGGATGAGTTCCCCAGAGAGGAGAAGAATGGGAGGACGTAGAGAAACAGACTGGAGGAGGTGTGATGTGTGTAGGGATGGGGTGATGGTTCCCCTGAGAAGAGATGAATGTGTCACGACCTGAACAGAAAAAGTTATGGCTCAAATGCAGAGTAGAGACATGGGAGGCGAGGAGTAGTATAAAAAGGTAAGAAGAGGTTTACTGGGTAACGCAAGGGAACACAACAAAATGGGAGTAAACAAGTTTGCAATGAAATACTGACAGCTACATATTTGAAACAGGTAAAACTATACATTTTCTGGATCATAACAGAACAGATACTAAAGATTTATGATGCAAAATGTAGGTAGTGTTCCCTGTGGTCCCTTAGGGCTGGCCGGCGCATGGCGAGCGAGTGCACTGTCGAAGTCATCATTTCCTCATGAATTTTCACGCTCCTGAGCGCGTTTGACTTGCCGTACGCCGAAGTGGGAGGAGAGCCACTGTGTGGGTGTGTCAGTCCGTGGCGAATTGGTCATTTCGGGGCTTTCCCAAGCAATGCCTATTCAAAAGCCAATAAACAGTTTTTGTAGATCATATGCCATCCGACTTGACTTTAATGCATGGAAAAATGCATAATTAGCATTTATTGTGCATTGTCTTTTTTCTTCTTCTGTTTGGCTGATTCCTGTATGTATTTCTGTTTTTAATTGTTTATGGCTGTTACTATACTGCATTGTGGTCCCGGGGGTAGGCTACTGTATTCTGTACTTTTTCCTTACGCCCATCTATAATGAGAAGATATAAACGCTGTGCGATGCTGATGTGGACACTAATATTTGTAGTATTGTAGTATTTGTAGCTTATTGTGAACGGAAAGTGAAATTTGTTTGAAAAGATGTAGGCTACTCACTGTAAGCTACAAAACTGTAAATAGTAGGCTAGGCTTAGTCCTAATTATGATTATCAATATTCTGCACTGTAAAAAATATCTCGTAAATGGTGAAAAGACTGAAAGCAATGTTTCCAGTGAAAGAAACATTGAATGAATGTATAAATCCTGTTATTTAAGAGGATGGCCATTAAATAATGAGTTATTGCCATTATTCTACATGACTTTGACAGTGTTTTGATGGTGCTTATGAATAAAGACACCCTTAGCAAGCATGAAAAAATTGATTAACTTGTACTTCTGATTTTCTTTTATTCACACATGACATCCAAATGCACGATTGAATGCTTGATTAGTGGAAATGTTTGATTATAATATCAATGCATAATGTCACAAGGTGGGATAATTTGTTAATGGTTGTTTAGCTGGTCATTTAAAAATAAGTGGGGGACAGTTGCAACAATTTTTTGCATTTCTCTCAATTACTCTCAATGACTCAGAGATTATTTGGACAAGACCAACCAAAGTTTAATATATAAAATTTACATATGTCTACTAATTACCCAAACCTATACATTTAAAGATGATCACATTTGACATCTAAATGTATTTTAATGGAAGTCGTCAGATGTTGTAACATTCCCCAAGCCTAGGGACAGTTGCAACATGTGAAAAATACATTAAACTGTAACCTACTAATGAACTTTTGCCCTTTGTCTCAATCTCACTGTCAGGTGACACACTATGATGCAGTTTTTAAAATGTCCACCAGATGAAGAGCGCTGACCCATGTAGTTCATATCTATATTTTCCTCAAGGACCCATAAAGTCCACCATATTGGATTTTCCGCGAATTAGCATTTTTTTGTAAAACACTTAAAATGCTACTCCTCCTAAAGAATTTGACGGATTTTCACGAAACTTGGTATACACCCTCCTTAGACCATGCTTCATAAAAGTGTTTTGAATTTTTTTTGAATATTTTCAAAAATAACTTTCTGTAAAATGGTTTTGGAATTATTAGCATTTTTGTAATAAGCCACGCCCACTGATAATTTATGTTAATGCAAAATAGATATATCGCGATCGTCTACCATTGTGAACTGTGCGCACCAAAAATAGCTAAATTCAGTAGCCATGTCCATTGCACCATGCTCTATGCCAGCGGTGCACAAACTGTGGGTCGCGATCCAAACTTGGGTCACAGGATATATCTATTGGGTCGCGGAATCGTGTAGGCTACAGCAACATTCCAATGCAATGACGGCTATACAAAGTGTTAGTATTCATTAATGTTATTCTGCGTTTGTATAATAAATAGAAAGAAAATGGATCTACTTAAAACACTTTCTCTCTCTTAGGCCTGCCTTTAAAAGTACTGATATCAAAATGTGGCCAAGTTACAACTAACAATATTGTCTATCGTAGCTCACACTAAATAAACTAGCTCTATTCCAAAGCAATACTAACCAAAATTTCCTAAATTATTTAATGCAACTTGGCCCGGTGTTTCTTCATCTTAACATGTGAAGAGATAGTGGTCATTCAAACTTTAAATGCCAAATAACAAAAATTGCCTCATAGAACAACATATCATTTCAATCAATGTATTAAACAGTTGACGAATAATTACACTCCAGAAAGAATATGTTTATACTTTGTTGTCAAGTTTACTTTATAAAATGTACAGGTTTTAAAATGTTCACTGCTGCTACAGATTTCTGTACAATTAACAAACAGACATTTACACGAAGAAACATAATTTACAATTGAGAAAGGGGGGATGAATAAATAAATTCTGATAAAAATGAGAAATATTTTGACGTAGGAAATAGCCTACATGCAGCATTTTGACAAACCTATCCAGACATGTTCGTCCTGTTAATGTAGCCTACTGTATGTTTGTGGGTCAGATGATGCCAAATAAGTAATAGTACGAATTAGTTAACATAATAATAGTTACTGTATGTTATTTGCAAACAGAATTTTGTGAACACAAGAATGTCTTGGATCTGTAGGACCACACATGTTTCTATAGAAATCCAAATATTCCAAATAAATAAATACATAAATAAATACATAATAATAATAATAATACATTTTATTCATGCTGTGCTTTTCATAGACCCAAAGCACTGGATGCAGACGATTGTTCAAACATACCCTATAGTGTAGTTTTTTGTTCAAACATACCCTATAAATTTTTCTTTTTAAGTGCAACACGTGAATCTCCAGATTATTTCCACTATAAATTATTTTCCTTTCACAGTTTGATGTGGCACATACAGTTTCATTGACCACGATCTCTTGAGATGGTAAGATGTGAAAACACAGAGCCAAGTTGCCTTAAATAATTTAGGAAAGTTTGGATAGCATTGCTTTGGAATAGATAGTTTAATTAGTGTGAGCTATGATAGGTAATATTGTTAGTTGAGCCACATTTTGATGTCAATACTTTTAAAGGCATGCCGAGTTTTTGCAAGTTGGAATTAAGGACTTACAGACAGTGCTTTGTAGGCTATGTGTGAGTAACTTGCCATTTTTTACGTTGAAGACGTATTTTTTGTTGAGATAAATCTTTACCGAGGCTGTAACCAGGGAACTCCTGCATCAAAGCCAGGCACAGTAAACACAAGGCCATAACATTCACATTAGCACGCTTTTTTAGCAAGCGAAAGTACGTACAGTAAGTGCATGAAAGGTCATCGAAGTAACTACAGAACAGATAAGAAAACACACATTTCCCATACATACAGTAGCAGCCTAGTAGTAAATGAACACAATGCAGTTCAGTGAACTGGGTAAAATCAGCCTCTAAATAAATTCTATCTAAACTATTATAAACTTGACTATCTTGAGTACACAGTTCACAAAGCAACACACCATGAAGGAGGTCTAGACGTATATTAGTCCAGGTGGAGTCTGAAAAGGTGCGTTTTCAGGCCACGACGGAAAGTAGGCAGGGTTGGCATGGAACGTATGAACATAACGTAGCTACACATAAGCTACATGTTTTTTCGGCACTGTCCTGCCTATGTCCACCACAGCTTCAATGTATTTTTTTCCGGTCGTGTTACCTGCGGTAAATCATTTGGTCTTCATGGTACCAACCGTACCATGCAGGTGTAGTTTAGTTTTCTGTACTGCAACTGTAACTTGGTGGATGGCATCTGCCATCCCAATTACAATAAAATAATATTACACCATCAAGACATGACTGAGCCACCAATGGACGCTTACACTACGACAGTATGTGAAATGTACTCAAAATGTGAAAATAACAATATCAAACATGTCACAAGACTGTGGTGGAGTGGAAGAACTAACGTACATATTTGAAATATTACAAGCAGTAAAAACTTATATATCGAAGAGGAAAATCTCAGTCATGTTTGTAGGCATATTTTCTGATAGAGTGAATGCATTTTCTGCAGCTGCTTGTGCAATACTAAAATAAATAAATAAACAATACTTTTTAGATAAAACTAAAAATGCTGTTATGCAGGACTGGACTGTTTATTGTTCAAAGCATTCAATAAGACATTTCAAACACAGTCACAAAGGATATCATGTCTTCTATCAGATAAGAGTTGTCAATCAAAGCAGAACGACATGACTGTTATTCCATAACTGAACAAGATTATTTTAAAGAGAACTAAGCGTCTAATTAGAAATGAAATCAAATTAGCAGCACGTTACACAATTAATTCACAATTAATTTTAATGCCATTCTCTGCATGTGCGCTTTAACTTCATGCAGGAGAAGGTCGGTTTCCCCTGCTGTAAATCACACTTTTCACAGTCTTTCTGGGAAAGTGGATTGTTTTAATTTTCTTTTTACGCTACCAGTAAAACAGGTTGGTCACATTTCCATAAACAGGACATTGTAAAACAAGGGAAAATATGTGTGAACCTATGGGTTGCCAACCTGACAGCTTTATTGTATTTAATGTCACCTTTGGTATTTATGTTATTAATCAATATTATAATGCAGGTAATGAACTTCAAATGAAGCTTGAACTTCGCGAACTCCATGAGAACATCCTCATGGAATTGATTATTGACAATGCTTCATTGGATAATCAAATGAACTGTGTTAAACAAGCAGGCTAATTTGGCGTTTTCTAAGGTGAGACGGAAGCCATTGGTAGCTTATTCTAAGCTGTTGCGGGTGATTTTAAATAAATTTAACTGCATATATTTTGTAAAATAACAGCACTGTCGGGAATTACCCGGAACTCATAATGGCTAGTCTGAATAATATTGATCATACTATTGATCCATATAGCCTATTCCTTGATAACACAAAACACACACGATCATGTCTATTTCACCATCATATAAGCAATCCGCCAAGGTGGAAAAGCAGGCTTTTAAAGGGAATGGGATATGACATTTTGATTGGTTTATTGCATGTCACGCCCAAGACACACCTATAATTAATGAAGAGACTAGGTTCAGCCCATTTGCACGTTGCGCCGTGCTTAGCGCTCAAAATACACGCAGTCAAACTAGCAAAAGTGGACTTGGACACGGCCTAAATGCACTTTACGCCATGCGTTTAGACAAAGCGCTAAGATCGCCAGATAGAGCCCCTAATCTTAAAACCAACACGCCCAGTTCACTTGCTATAGGCCACTTTGTGGTCGTCACCATGGAGACGCATCCGCATTATGCTTTGGAATGTCCGTTGGATCTGCAGCCACGGAGTTTACCATCGCTCTTCACCGGAGTTGAAAATGTCGGGACTGATCCGGGAGTGTGGGCACTCTTCAGAAGGCCACCAGGGAAGGAGAAGATAATGCGGACGAGTAAGGCAGCGACTGGGAAGGCTGAGCTCTGTTTCGACAGTGGACAGAGACCGTGTATAAAGGAAAGTCGTGGAGGTGCTCGGGACAGCGGGGGCTATTTCTAATCATGGCTATTCCACTTTAATTCACTTGATTAATGCAATGATTGTATTGAATGTCTTTATTTGATACATTTGTTTATGTGTCTATGTCTTTTTTGTTGTTGCTGGGGCTACAACTGAAGTTCCCGAAAGGGAAATAAAAGTTATTCTATTCTATACAATATTTTTTATTTTATTTTTGCCTGGGAAAACGTAAACTATGTCAAAACATAAGATGTATTTGAACTTCGCAAAAGATGCATTTGAGTATTCACCAAAATATTGACGACCAACAGCTGCTTGATCAATTGATATAAGCTGCTCACTCACAAAGCACACATTTTTTTCGATCTCAGAAAAAAAAGTCCTTTACTTCAGAAAACTGTAGTCTCCACACACAATGGCTAAACTAAGTCACAATTAAATTTTCTTTAATTTTCTTGAATTGCAACATGGGTCCCCAGCAAAAGTATTCGATTTGAATTGGCTTATGAGAACATTATCACCTATAGCTAGTTAGGGGTTTGCTAACGTTTGCTAGCTAGTTAGCTACCAGGTTGCCTTGTGGCGAGCTTCATGACTGAGGATATGTAAGCTTGTACTGTCAGCTAACTAAAGTTAGGTAGCGAATGGTTCAATTAAACTGAAGCTATTTTGCTGCCCTTGGACTACTTCTACAAGTAGCCTAATGGGTGATTCACAATACTGATTAATGTTTTTACTGGCTCTCTGTAGCCAATTTTAGTGTCTTTCAGATAATTTTTTACCGTGACAGTAGCTAATGCAACAGGGCTGGTTGGTAGCATATTCTCCATTTCATATTTAGTCTACCTTTGTGTGTAGACTACATGTGAATCAACATAAGTGTTTGTAGTAGTCTAGCCTAATGCTTGAAACTGACGTTTGAATACCGTGGATAGCCTTGCGTACTGTATGCATGTATTTACCCTACTACAAATTCCGGAGCACCACCACAAAATAAAAAAGTTGCATCTGCTTGCTGAAGCAGTAATAGCATTGTGCAAACTACTGAAACTAGTCAAATTTGTCGGGAGCACATATTAAGCTTGCCGGGGTGTAGTGCTATAGTTTTTTAATAGATGCTCTTTTTAAAATGATCAACACATTGTCAGTGCACCAAATAAAACGAATAATGAGATTAGGCCTATATCCCTCAACTAATAAATTGTCGTATGAATGATTTTATAGGGTATTTTATTCATGTTAACCCCCACAGACACACACCCACGCGGTGCACGACCGTCCGTGCG
Organism: Ilyophis sp. 1 JC-2022; assembly: GCA_022702515.1. NCBI lineage: Eukaryota > Metazoa > Chordata > Actinopteri > Anguilliformes > Synaphobranchidae > Ilyophis > Ilyophis sp. 1 JC-2022. The sequence continues at coordinate 1,514,894 of CM040402.1, read as the reverse complement.
ACTTTTAAATAGCCTACGGACTGTAATTCTCGTTAGCCATCACTTGGTATAAACCTTTTAAAACTTGTGCTTGTTTTAAAATGTCATAGGCCTAATTGTTTTAAAATAGTCAATTTAATTAGACTTCTTTCAGTTCTACATGACCCATTGCGATCAGTCTAGCCCTACAGCCGCGACCACCGTCTTAATCTCAATATAGCGTTCTGTTGAGCGCTGAAGCGATACATTGTATTCAGTTTTTAACTCATTCTACTGTCTGGCACCAATAGCACAGCCTGCTGTATGACTAATTGGCTACCACTGAAGGTGACGTCTTACAATACTGCACTCCTCGCTTTCCCCGGAAAAATCCACGCATCACAGTTAATTTTACAGTTTTCGTCATTGTATAAGATCAAGGAAACACACAGAGATGCGCTCGTTCTAATTTAATACAAAGATAGGCCGTTTTCATGACACAGGATGGATTACGTAGATTTAAAAAAGTTGCCATTTTCACCACAAGGTGGCGGTAGCACCCCGTCCCTCATGGTGGCACAGCGCCACTATACCATTATTTGGGGAGAGTCCTGCAGATGTGCATAACTATTTTGCGCTTTACTGTGAATTGCAGAAGTTACCAGCACACGTCACATATATAAACATTTTTTCAAAAGTCCCAAAAAATGTCTTGACTCTTAACGCATTGTATCCACATATCTCCATCAAAAAAATTTTTTTTAAATAAAGGTTTTCTACATGTATTCATGAGTAGTAATTACAAAAATATCCTGCTCTATTTCTAACATAATTCATACATGAAAGGATTAATAAATTACCATATCGCAGTATCATTTGTTTAATTAATCTTTGTTAGGCAACAGCTGCCTTTCAGTGTTCATTCCACAAACAGGTTTTCACATACCACATCAAATAAAAAAATCTAATTTATCAATGATTATCTGATATCTTTGTTAAACATTAACAATAAAATTTACACTAACTGCCTGCAACCAACATGTGGCCATCTAATTTCAAGAATCAGATTTTTCAGGTAAGTGCCATGAGAAGAGTCAGCAGTGGAAAAGAACAAAAAGGAACTTCTTGCGGAGCTGTCCAGGCTCTTCTGAAGTCACACATGTACTTCCATTTGATACACCTAAGATGGATTTTGTTTGCATTTCCTGCAATGCTGTCATGTTCCCTTGGGAGAAGTCAAAAATCCTTCAGTGCCTGTTGCAACTATGGAAGAATCCAACTCAAGCCAGTCAAAGACCCTCCCCCTGCACTAAGGTCTCTATTTGAGCGAAACTCTCAGAAATCCAGGTAGTTCTTAGAGGACATCAATCAATATAATGGCTGTCTATGGTGTTAATGGGGTCTATGGCCTCTAAGAATGTCTCTGGCCGTTCAAAGGACATGGACCAAAGCCCTTCAAGATGAGCGGCCAGATGTACCACCTCACACCCTCAGCAGTTTTTCCTGACAGCGGAAACAAACCAAAATTCTCTCAGATTTTTGTCTTTGATCAAGACAATGAGTTTAAGAACAGAGAGTCAATCCTTTAGTAAGGTCTTTTAAGAGAGGAGCCGAAAACTTTGAAGCAAATCCTCAAGTAAGGACCTCAAGATGGTGTTCAAGGCTAAGAGCTCACAGGGGGCAAAAAAAAGTCACCTTAACCCTGATGTCACTGAAGTTGTTATTTTGGCGCCAGGTGAACAGACCGAGCCAAGGGACATTGTGCTGTAACATCTGCTGATGCTCCTAATCAGAGAGAGACAACGAAAATCAATGAACTCCATCCTAGGTATGACCCAGCTGCCTATCCCTTGATATTGCCGCATGGGGATGCTGGCTTCAGCATCGAAAATAACATAATGAAGGTTAGAAAACGCGGGCTGCGTTTCCGTTCACACAGTTCACCCACCCCCCCTGTCACCCCCCCTGACTCCCTTCCAGTCATTCCCCAGGTCAGGTCAATCAGGTTTGTTCTGGCTTACCCTGCAACTGCAGCCAAAGGCCAGGCCCCCCCCCTACTCCTACAGGACTTGATCCACACTACCACCTCGCTCGACACCACTTGCTGCTGCTGGTGACACTCACTCTCCTCTCCCTCCCTCCGTGTCTCGCTCCTCTCGCTCCCCGACTGCGGAGCTTTCCACTCTAGCTCCCCTCCAGTGGTGGAATTAACTCCCACTCTGTTGCGCTCTGCTGCTTGTCTGTTTGTGTTTGTCGTCGTGGAAAAAAAACACACTTTTTCAACTCCACCTTTGATAACTACCTTATATAATATAAATATATATATTATGTTCTTTCTGTTTATTTATTTTTTTTTTTTGCTATTTCATAGCTTAGAATGTATAGCTGACTGTATTCTGTATCTGTTTGACTACTAGCGATAGCTCCTATGTTGTGAGAAAGTTGTGCTTTGTTGGATTTGCTTTGTAGATTGTGTCTAAGACCTTCAATATGCACTAATTGTACGTCGCTTTGGATAAAAGCGTCTGCCAAATAACTGTAATGTAATGTAATGTAATGTTAGTGGAAACTCAGCCTGAGAGAAAGTGACTCTTCAAGAGTTCTTAAGGTTCCATCTACAATAGAGAACCAACTCCTTTAACACTCTACTGAAGGCAGGGAGACTTGCTCACAAGTTTTTTGGTGATCAGTACAGCAAGATAGAAGCGGCAAGGATGAAGTACTCCAGGAATAAGGAACTGCAAGACAAGTACAGGGTCTATCAGTATTCAGGCCTGAGCAGAGCTGGATTGGACAACAGATCATTCTTCCAGCTTCGCATACTGGCAGCCGCAAGATATCTCTACAAGCACTATCTGGATGCCCTTGCAATAGCAACTAGATACAGAAAGTTTGATTTCTTCATCACTATGATTGCAAACCCCAAAAAAGAAGGTGTGCTGCAGAACCTTTTCCCAGGACAGAAACACAGTGAAAGACCAGACATTGTTAATAAAGTCTTCAAAAGAAGTCTGTATGAACTTCTCAATGACATGAAGCTGGGTGACTTTGGGAAGATTCAAGACAGGTTTCCTGCAGTGACTAATCTCGCTATCCACACAGAAGGCCAGCAAAAATATTGTCTTCAGAAAAGGTTATGCAAAGGAGGCCCTGGTTGCAGCTAAAACACTACCTTGCTGGGCTTCTTCAAGCTGAACAGGAGCGAAGCTGAGGCTTGACACCATGGAAGACAAACATCCACATACAAACAACATGCAGGCCTGCATACATTAATTCAACACACAAACAAGAACAATTGGGGAACGTAACAGACAATATCTTTACATGGAGATTCCAGAGCACTACACTTGGAATGAGCAGAAGTGGGAGTGGGAAAAAGGAGTGAGGCAGCCAGTGGAAGGAGATTCCCAGGATGATCGGAAGGATGTGCAACGTGTCAGTAGTCCAGAGAGCGCGATTCTATTTAAAGTTGCTCCTTGCTCATGTTAGGGGCCCACAGACCTATGATGACCTTAAGATGAACGAAGGCAATACGTATAAGACTTTCAAAGAGACAGCTCTAGCCATAGGTCTGCTTGAGGACAACAAAGAGTGGATTGCTGCTTTGCATGAGGTCTCACGCTACACATCCTCAAGAAAAGTCAGAGAAACCTTTCCTATCATCCTGCACTACTGCCAACCCTCAGAGCCTAAAGATCTATTTGAAAAATTCTTGGACCAGCTCAGTGATGACTTTGTCCACGAAAAGGCTAATGTGCAGAGATGGCCTAGAGATGACGTAGACATAGACCTTATCAAAAACCAGGTGCTGCTTTCCATTGAGAATGAACTGTCACAAATGGGAGGTAGTCTGTCCAAATACAACGACATGCCACAATCAAGAAAACTTACAGAGGAGGAAAAGCTTACAAAGTCTTCAGGTCTGAAAGATTCAACAAAGATGAACAAAAAACTGTACAGTTGCTTAGTCCTAAGCTGAATGACAAACAAATGAAACTCTGTGAGGCTATCTATCAGGCAATGCATGCATCAAAGGAGGACAAGATCACAAGACTCTAAACTCACCTGAAGACCATTAGGTTTAAGGTAATCGCAGCTAAGATCAGGGCAGAGGATGGTATTGTGCTGTGTGTTGGCAGCACAGGCTTGGCTGCTCAGAATCTTGAGAGTGGCAGGACTGCTCATTCAAGGTTTAAGATCCTGATCCCAATCTTTGAAAACCCTCAAAGATGAGTCCTCCCTGGCTAAACTGATCAAAGAGAGCAGGTTGATCATCTGGGATGAGATCTTCAGTGTCCACCACTTTAATGTTGAGTGTGTGGAAAAACCTCTGGGGGACCTGATGGACTCAGACCACCCTTTGGGTGGCAAAGCTGTCCTGCTTGGTGGACACCCAAGGCAGACACTCTCAGTTATTAAGAGAGCAGGCAAAGCTCAAATAGTCAAAGCTTGCATCCAGACGTCACCCCTCTATCCTCTCATGCAGGAGCAGAAGCTGAAGGTGAACATGAGGACTGACAAGGCTGAAAAGGAGTTCTCCAACTATTTCGTTGATTTAGGGGAAGGCTAAATTAAACACAGAGAGAGTGAAGTTCAGGTCCTACAGGGTACTTGGTGAAGGATCTGAAGACTCTTATTTCTGAAACCTTCCCTGACTGGATGTGGTGACAAAGAGAACCTTCTCAAAGGCACTGTATACACTCCTCTGAACAAGAATATCAAAGACATCAATGACATGTGCTTGGCTGTGTTCCCTGGAGAGGAGAGTCTACTTTTCAGCTGACTAAGTTCTGGAAGAATGGTCAGGAAGAAAGGGTTAGGGGAGTGTCAGGGAAACTATATTATTATTATACTATCATAGGAGAGCTGTGTTTTTCTTCCTGTCATGTACCATTTGTCTCATCACTTCCAAACAGTCTAGCCTTCTTTGCACAGGATACTGTTAAAAGATGGGATAAGGGCAATGAAAAGGTCAGGGGAAAGGAGTCGGGGGGGGGGGGGGAAGGTAGAAACGCCCGATGAGCTGGTTTAAAGCTTGAATTGAAGAAGAGGCTGTACCATTCAGAAATTTGCAATTTGAAGTAGTGTACAATTCTTCTCGGCGTATAATTTTTTCCGCCAATTCCGTGTCCCTCACTCAAACAGGACAAATAACCAATCACTCCTTGGTTGGTCTACTCTTGTGTGTATTTGGAGCCGATTAAATGCAGTAAAACACACGATATGGTACTTTTACCAAAACTGAATCTGCTATTATTACCGTGCTCACAAAGTGTAACAAAGAATAATCTAGCGCAAGGAACATCGAGAACCACTAAAAACAAGCCATAATTCTTCGCCGTTTTGAAGATATTTGCTCCCTTCTTCTTCGCTTGGCGTTCATGTAATCTGAGTACACATAACTGGGGTGGACTCAGTAGATTTCAGGGCATTTTCATTGCATAATAAGTAAGTTTCGTAATTGATCAAAGTCACGTCCATGTGCGCTTACAATTTTGTAATTACAAAATGCAGTTTACAGCATCTAAAATTACTATATTTCATTATTTTCTATTGATATCATGATCTAACATCAAAATACATTAAATGAGACAAAGAAAACTGTTTGTTTATTTTTGGTAACAACCAGGGGAGGTGGTGTATTGCTGATCTTAGCTAACGTTATTTCACTTGGCTTAAGATAATTATTTTCATTGAATTGTACCGAAAATAACCCCGTAATACGTTAAGTAAGTTATTGAGTAAGTTATATCTAGCTAGCGAAGTTAGATAGTAGCTGTATTATTTCTAGTTTTGTCACTCGGTAACGGTAGCTAGCTAAGTTAACATGACAGTTAGTTAGTGGTGTTCGGTCAGAGTTGTGTGGAACTGCTGTGATCACTGACCTGGGAAAATATATTTTAAGCAAGATAACGTAATCCACCTTGCTCTCTCCAGTTGAATTGCCCACACTTCTTGTGATTTAGAAAAATGTTAACCAAAACTTCAAAACTAAATAAAACTTTTAGTTTAAAAATAAGTAACAGTTCGGTTTCTGTGCTGTGGCAGTATGAGAGGCTCAAATTTATGCCCCAAATTTATGCCCCAATGTTAAGTCAATGAAAAATGTATTTCCAATATTGTAGTATTATAAAGGTTTATTTAAAAACTGTACAATAAACAGAAATGTCACCCATAAAAAGCATTAGTCATGTCACGCCCGACATCTACTTTAGCGATTTGAGCTAGTTCGTAGAAAGAAGAGTCTTAATCTAAATGAATTTTTTTTAATGGACTTAATTGTATAGAAACGGCTGACATATTGACAAGTGAAATTTGGGTTTTAGTTGCAACCAACTAATAAAGAAGCACTAATTTGGCCGCATAAAAAGTGCAGTATATATCCTAACTGTCTGTTTTTCTCCACCAGAACAACCTACTCGACCCTCATCAGTCCGGCTTCAGAACCGGGCACTCAACTGAAACTGCACTCCTGGCTGTGACCGAGGCACTCGCCACTGCTAGAACCTCCTCCCTCTCCTCTGTCCTGATTCTCCTTAACCTGTCTGCAGCGTTTGATACGGTCAACCACAAACTCCTGATCTCCACACTGGCTGAGATGGGCATCTCTGGAACTGCTCTCTCTTGGTTTACTTCTTATCTCACAGATAGATCCTACCAAGTCTCCTGGAAGGGCTCTATCTGCACCTCATCCTCTTTCTACAGGAGTCCCGCAGGGATCTGTACTGGGTCCTCTGCTGTTCTCCATTTACACTAAGTCTCTTGGTTTGGTCATTAATTCACATGGCTTCTCTTACCATTGTTATGCTGATGACACTCAACTCTTCCTCTCTTTCCCTCCCTCTACCCCACAGATTAAAGAGATGATATCTGCTTGCCTGGCTGACATCTCTGAGTGGATGTCTAGCCATCACCTGAAGCTCAACCTCGACAAGACTGAGCTGCTCCTCATGCCATACAAGACCTTCTAGACCTGTCCATCACCGTCGACGGAACTATGGTGACCGCCTCCCGCTCTGCAAGAAACCTGGGGGTGGTCCTGGACGACCAGCTGGACTTCAGAGAGCACATCAGGGCAACGCCACGGTTGTGTTCAACCTCCCGAAGTTCACACACGTCACCCCCCTGCTGAGGTCACTCCACTGGCTGCCAGTCGTGGCCAGGATCAGGTTCAAAGTTCTGACCCTGGCCTACACTGCAGCCAAAAGGTCAGGCCCCTCCTACCTACAGAACTTGATCCAGCACTACGCTCCTGCTCGACCACTTCGCTCTGCGGGTGCAGGGCGACTTGCACTTCCCTCCCTCCGTGTTAACGGCACTCGCTCGTCCCGACTGTGGAGCTTCTCCACTCTAGCTCCCCAGTAGTGGAATGAACTCCCCACTCCGTTGCGCTCAGCTGAAACGCTGTCTGTTTTCCGTCGTGGTCTGAAAACAAACCTTTTCAGACTCCACCTTGAATAACTACATGTATAAGGCCAATTATATAGTACGTTCTTTCTGTTTATTTTCTATTTGGTTTTGCTATTTTATAGCTTAGAATGTATAGCCGACTGTATTCTGTTGATTACTAGCGATAGCTCCTACGTTGTGAGAAAGTTGTGCTTTGTTGGATTTGCTTCGTAGTTGTGTCAATGACCTTCAATATGCACTTATTGTAAAAGCTTATATATTATAAAAGCGTCTGCCAAATAACTGTAATGTAATGTATATGCAAAACGCGATATTCTCGATGTTGCTTAATTACTGAGGCTCCATGAGTGTTGTTTGTCCTCTACAAACAAATTTTTCCCCCATTAAAATTAAATTTAAATAAAAATGACTTACCTGACTGTCAAGCCCCAACAAAATAATCATAATGAAGAAGAAGATTGCCCACAGCTGGGGGAGGGGCATCATGGCCACTGCCCGAGGGTACGCGATGAAAGCCAAGCCGGGCCCTGATAAAATCAAAATCCAATCAAAACATTTGTCACAAATCAATACATTATTGAAACAGTGCTTCATTTAACCTCCAATTAAAGGGACAGATAAGTTGAATAAAAAATTGGTAATTGAGACATTTAACAACACATAATACTACATCAAATTTGACAATTCTGCATAAGGTACAAACCCCAATTCCAAAAACGTTGGGACAGGGGCAAAAAAAAAGACTAGGAAGTGCTATCATAAAATAAAAATATAAAAGGGTATCAAAATACTCTTGATATCTTATTTTCAGGTACTCTTACAAGCGATACTATAACCTCTCTGCATTTGAATGAATCTCTATGAGAATTGGGGGGTGGGACTAGATTAAGCCTATTTTAGTGGACTACTTAGGTGGAATAGGAGAGTTTATGAACAGGATGCAACGTTGTTCCGGTTTAAAAACGTAGAGCCGAAATGAAAGTAACGTAGCGGGTCTAACCAATCAGGTGCCAGCTGTTTCCGTTGTGGGCGACAACAGTTGTCTATATGTAGTACGAAGAAATAGGTACTCAGACGTCACGATTAGGGCGGGGCCAGAGCGGGCAGCAGAAAGGAAATTTCAACCGTTAGGGGCAGCACAAAGACGCTTTTCTACCATTTTCTCCTGATTTATGTTATTATTTCAGAATTGTTGAAATAACGGAATGGATGAATAAGTTTAATTCTAAGATAGGCATACAAACACGTTTACAGTGATCTAGGGGCAGCAGTGTAGTATAATGGGTAAGGAACTGGACTTGTAACCGAAAGGATGCAGGTTCGATTCCAAAGTAGCACACTGCCGTTGTACCCTTGAGCAAGGTACTTCACCTGCATTGCTTCAGTATATATCCAGCTGTATAAATGGATACTATATAAAAAATGCTTTAAATAGTTGTGTACGTCGCTCTGGATAAGAGAGTCTTGCTAAATGCCTGTAATGTAATGTAATGTGGTTACCCTTTAAAGTGATCCATCCATATCTACTGCATATCTGGCAGCAGAGTGATGGTTTAGGCTTGTTTGATACCTCAGACCCTTGATGACTTACAGCCATTTAGCCAACCATATGTTCAATACTGTTCCTGTGTAATTTACAGCTAAATCTAGTCCCACCCCCCAATTCCCATAGAGATCCATTCAAATGTAGAGCGGTTATAGTATCGCTTGTAGGAGTACCAGAAAATAAGATATCAAGAGTCTTTTGATATTGTTGGGTCACATACATCAGGATGTCATGGCATGCAAAGGATATGTGACCAAATATTTAAAATGATTACTTTATTCTACATTATGTTAAACTGTCCAATATCTTTTGATGCCCGAAAATGGGGGGAACTATGTATAAATTGGTTCTATAATTTCTAAATAGTTCATTTGGTATGAATGAAAATATCTGCACTTCAACCTCAGTGTCGTTGTATCCTTTCAACCTCGAAGTGCTAGAGTACAGAACCAAAATAACTAAAAATGTGTCACTGTTCAATTAATTATCGTGCTCACTGAAGTTACACAGCAATATGCATCAAATACAGTTTATGTTCCCAGGGTAGATGTTGGAACCCAAGATAAAATTGAAAAGGGCAATATTTTACACAGCAGACCATGGACAAAGTAAACCAACGGCTACAGTGGCAATGGGAAAACTCCCTGGATGGCATGTAGAAAATAACATTGGGAGAAACCAGTTGGGGAAGCCCATCCTCCAATGGCCGGCTCAGGGTTTGGGTTCGTAGTGACCAACATGTGTCATGGGTAGTGGCTGTCTCTTTTTGTTTTCTACCATTGTTTTCCGTTTGGCGTCGTCTGAAGCTCTATCGGATTTTTTCTTCCTCCGTCCCGGTGTTTGGATCTCTCCAGGTCATTATCTCCTACACCTGTGTTTGGTTTCCGTCGGCTATAAATAGAGCTTGACTTCCGCTTTCCGGTGCTTCTAGATTGACGTTGCAGTAGGACTAGAAAGCCGGTATATGGTTTTATAAAAAAGAAAAACTAAGAGAGCTGTAGTTACAGGCTTGCTATTTTGTTCGTTTCTTTTCAGTTCTCGACCTCTTATACACGCCGATCAATAAGTGCGTGAGGCCATTTCTTTTTGTTAGTTTCTCGCTGTTTAAGCGAATTTCCGCCTCCGTTTGAGGTTGTTTTGTGTTAGCCTTGTGCTAGGGAAGTTTTGTTCCCGTTTTTCCGTTTCCCTTCTATTGTGCGGGTTAATTCCGCTTCTGTGGCGTATCCATATTTAGATACGCTTTCTGTATCCTTATCTGTCGCGTTTGGTTCTTTATTTTCTAAATCTAAACCTGATTAATGGGCCAGTTTTTCAAATCAGACTAAATCACTCAGTTGAGAATGATGTGGTTGAAAGTGATGAATGAAACTAAGGCCCAGTGATTAGTGTCTGGAACACGGATATTTAAGCTTCAGCCCTGCTTTGCTTCAGCAGTTCCTACCCGATTCAGCCACCATTGAGATGTCCACTCCTTGTTCTTGGGCCATGAAACCCAGCACTGAGAAGATGGCAAAGCCAGCCACAAAGCTGGTCCCACTGTTCAGCAAGCAGAGATACACACAGTCTCTGCAACACAGGAAACACAACTCTGTCATAAACACGTTTCTCCTCCATATCTAATCCTGGGCTGGTGTTGATGAAGTAGAATCCACTTTTTTCCCTGTAGCACGGGTAGACAATGAGGGCCAAAGCTGTTTCACACTAACATCTGTTAAACATTTCTTAGAGGTTTATCTAGTTTTTAAAAATTTAATTTAAGTTAGAGTTTTAAACTTGACACTCACAAAGGATAGCACTACATAGACCTTTAAATTGATTAATTTGAATCTTAGAAAATGCACATTTGTATGCATTCTAATAACTTACCATCAGTACATACAGTGCATTCGGAAAGTATTCAGACCCCTTCACCTTTTCTACATTTTGTTGTTACAGCCTTAATCTAAAATTTATTAAATAAAAAATTTTCGTCATCAATCTACACACAATTATGGAACTCCGAAGGTTCCACAATGATAAATAAAATAATAAATAATTAAATGTGAAAATATAAAAATGAATAAATAAAATAATTTGGAAATAAATAAATCTGGGAATGAATAAAGAAATGGAAATGTATGTGCAATTGACTTAAGTTATTTTTAACTTAAATTTGTTTTAAAATTTATTTTATAATATTTTTCCTAATATATTAATTGATTTATTTCCATATATATTTCCTAATTTACTTATTTATTTATTTCCCTATATACTGTATATCCCTATTTATTTCCTTATTCCCCAACGACACAATCTGTCAATCAACTCGCTGTGGTCCACCCACTAAGTTCGCCTCGTTTCCACCCTTATTTGGTTCCAACATAAGTGTTCAGATCATAGATTGAAGAAAAGTGGTTCAGAGCTGCAGACAGAAGCGGCATAACTACAGTAGATGCAGTTGCATTGGGGCCCGGAGCTCCAGCGTGTGCAATCATTTCTGAACTGAAGCAGTTCAAAATGTCTTTTCATAATAACCAATTAAACACTACACTGCCCGTTGTCATGCCTATGAGGTATATGTCAGGGCGTTGTAGTGGTACAACGATGAGCCAAACGCGATAAAAGAAAAGAAAAAATGAAAGAACCTCCCAGCCGTAGCCGAAACCAAAAACACCCTTGAAAAACGGGATAGCCACGTAAACACGGGCGAACTAATACTGATAGACAGAATAACAGCAAAAACAAAGGCACCCTCGGAACGTGACTATAACGCCCGATAATTGGTGAAAGAAATTTAAATAAAATAACGCTCACGCCCTCCAACAACAAAGAGAGCGGGAGTAGAAAGGAGAAGTAAAAGGAGAGAATCCAAAACTATATTCCCTGAGCTTCTAAGTAGTTATCTGGGTAAGCTCTACTACGCGAATAAAGAACAAATCTTTTTTTACCTGCGAGCAGAGGAAACAAACAACGACCAAAACATTCGAGAAGGCACGAAATGATAAAGAAGCGTCAGGAAGCGGAACTCAGGGATTTAAATACCTCCTGACGCGGACGACAGGTGAACCAGATAATCACCTGGGCGAAAGGAAAATCCCGCAAGGGAATGCGGAGAAAAAATCAGATAGACTGAAAAAAGGCGAGGCGTGGAATTTAGAGGAAAGGAAGGGGAAACCATGACAGGACCCCCCCCTAAGGGACGACTCCAGGCGATCCCTCAGCTCGATTACTACGGAAATTCCTGATAAGCTGGGGATCCAAGATATTTCTAGATGGAACCCAGCAACGCTCCTCAGGGCCATAGCCCTCCCAATCCACCAAAAACTGGAAACCACGGCCTACCCGTCTCTCCGCCAGAATGCGGCGAACCGTGTAAACCGGGCCCCCCCCGACGATCCGAGGAGGGGGGGGGGTTTCTCGACCGGGGACAAAGCACTGACTAGCACCGGCTTTAGTCGAGAGACGTGGAAGGTAGGGTGAACGCGCATGGAGCGCGGCAACTGGAGACGAACAGTAACGGGATTAATTTTGTGAACAATCTTGAAAGGGCCAACATAGCGTGGGGCGAGTTTATGAGACTCGACCTGCAGAGGCAAATCCCGCGTGGAAAGCCAGACCCGCTGGCCCACCCGATAAGAAGGAGCCGCGCGACGATGCTTGTCGGCGGAAATCTTCTGGGTGGCAGATGCTTTCAAAAGTGAATTGCGCACTCTCCTCCACACTGCACGACACCTCCGGACAAAGGAGCCAGCAGACGGGACCTCCACATTCCTCTCCAGCTCCGGAAAAAGCGGAGGCAGATACCCCACCTGGGCCTCAAACGGAGAAAGACCCGTGGAGGCATTGCGCAGGGTATTGTGGGCGTATTCAGCCCAAGGGAGGTACCGACTCCACGAAGTGGGGTTGGAGGCTGCCAAGCAGCGCAGAGTGTTCTCCAGCGTTTGGTTAGTGCGTTCAGTTTGTCCGTTAGTCTGCGGATGGAATCCAGAAGACTAGAATCCAGAAGAGTTCTTTTTGTGTGCAAAAAGAACGCCAAAACTTGGCGATGAACTGGGGACCGCGGTCAGAAACCACGTCGCGGGGCAACCCGTGAAGCCTAAACACGTGATCTACTAATAACTGGGCCGTCTCAGGAGCAGAGGGCAGTTTAGTCAAGGCTAGGAAATGTGCCGCCTTTGAAAATCTGTCCACAATTACCATGATAACTGTGTTACCCTGAGAAGCGGGTATGCTTAAATATATATATATAACGATGCGGCTAAACTAACGTTATAATGACGGAGGAGACGGAGGCGATTATGTAACTAGGGGTCATGTTGAGATTTGCAAATCTAAAACAGATAGCTAGCTAGCTTTCTCTATTTGTCATGTCTCTCAATATGTGAGGAATTGACTTCTCCATTAATGTATTTGCTCACATTGCGAAACGCTGTCTGCAGCTCTGAACCACCTTTTTTCTTTAAAACTACCCCTATGAATTTTTTTAAATCCATAAATTTTTAGGGGAAAATCCCCCAATCTGGCAACTTAGTGGGTGGACAAAAGCGAGTTGATTGACAGATTGTGATCGTTGGGAAATAGAAAAACATATATGAAAATAAATAAATAAATAGGAAAGTAAATTGGGAAATAAATAATTAAACATATTTGAAAATAAATTAAAGAGATTGCTAACTCAAATCGATGATTCAGCTTTTCAATTCAAATTCAGTTGTCATCCTGGGGTGGAATAAACATAACCCAAATATCAGTACTAGGTGATATGTCTAAATTGAGACATTTTTTTCCACCACTGCCTGTCATTGATCAGGCAAGATTTTTATGGGGTGGGATTAAAACCCAACCAGTACACATCATCAAGTCCTCTCAGCCAATAGAGATGTTACATAGCATACATATTGTGGCGGCCTGGAGATTGCCAACTGGCCAGCTAGGACCGGGTAGTGAGCCGCTACCCGGTCAATGCGTACATAATTGTAAATATTGTGCTGTGTGTTTTAATTGTGTCATTAGCTTGTGAGCCGCGTCTTGTGTCAACTGTCAAACTTTAAACGTAACTGTCAATTTTAACTGTCTGTTATGTGTGGCTGTGATTGGCTAGGAATATGTAAGTGTGTGCGCCAATCACAGCCGACTAGTTCCAATATAAGGCAGTACCTGAAGCGATTCGTTGTTAGTGAAAGAGTGTTTCCGAGCTGTGAATATTGCTGTTCAGAAATTCCAACGGCTCTTTTCAGAGCTGGTAAGGTCGCACTAATAAAACGAAGCTCGGCTGGAGCGATTCGGTACTGCAAGCCGCTGTCTCCCTCCCTCATTCTCCACGCTCGCTACATTTGTGTCCGGAAGTGGGATAGAACGAGCCCTGCTGAGGGAGATAGGGGAACTGGAGCGGTCGATCGGCGAGCTGACCCGCAGGAAGGTGAGGAGGGCCGGGGCTATGACCAGCTCCGAGTGGCAGACTCCCGCGGTGCGAGTGTCCAAGCGACCGGACGGTTTCAGCGGCAGACAGGAGAATCCGGCATTGGGAAGCCGCGACGGCACGCTCGCGAAGCCGACAATGCAGCTGAAGCTACCTCGTTTTAACAGAACAGCGTCGCTGGAGTCGTACCATGCGCAGCTAGAGCTCGCAGCTCAGCTGGGTGGCTGGACGCCGAAGCAGACAGCGGGACACCTGGCAGTTGCCCTGGAGGGCCCAGCGCTGGAGGCGATCCTGCAGGCTCTGACCGCAGCACTCCAACGGTCGCACCGCTCCGGCGAAGCAAGCCGGGAAAAGCTACTGAGCCGCTACCGCTGTGAGGAGGAGAGCTGGGGAAAAGTGGCGGTCGGCATACAGCGCTACGCCCGCGAGGCCTACCCAGAGTTCGATGCAGCAGCGCAGGAGAAGATAGCGCTGCATGCATTCCTGCGAGCCCTCATGCCAGAGCGGCTACGTGACCACGTTACCCTAGCCCAACTGGGTTCCATAAGCGAGGCTTTGATCAAGACAACTCAGGCGGAAGACACCCTAGCTATCCGGCCCACTCCACAACCAACCCGCCAGCACGTCAGGGTGGTCGACGGCGAGGAGGTCCGCTGGACACACACGCCACTACAACGGCCAGCGAGGCGGCAAGGCCGGTGCTACCGGTGCGGCCGGGCCATATTGCACTCTGGAAACGAGGCAGGGACGGCGCAGTGAGGAGAACGTTGCCCCGGGAACCAACCCTCCTCAACCAGGTACACACCCCTGTGCCCAAACCCAGTCTGGCTTTACCCGCCTCAGTGGCAAAAATTCCATCTACCTCTGCGGAGGCTAGCACGACTGAGCATAAGTCCCATCCACGGGTAAGTCGGCTGGGCAAAGCCAGTGGGTTGGACTTCCACTGTCGGCTGGACGGGCAGGCCTGCCGAGCCCTGGTGGACACAGGGGCTACCATCTCCCTTGTCCGGCCAGGAGTACTCCACAACACCGGCGGGCCCCAACTTCCCGGGACGTGGACACCCACCGCCACACCGCTGACATCCGTGACGGGGGCAAAGATGGTGATGAGGGGTAGAAAGAGGTGAAGGTGACGGTGAGCGGGCAGGACGTGTCGCACAAATTCTGGCTAGCTGATATCGCGGACTCGTGGATCATCGGCCTGGACCTGCTAAAATGCTGGGGAGCCTGTGTTGATGTGTCAAGGGCCAGCATCACCCTTATCGCGGAGACTGTAGCCCTCCAGTCTGGTCCGACACGAAAACCGGCCCGACGAGCCCGCCACCTAGCCACCACAGCCCGGCCAGCAAGCAAGCTACTCCAGCTAGCCCACCACCACCAGCCTGCCACACAGCAACCGCCTGCCCAGCCCAAACCAGCTCTGCCTGCCGAGACGACAGCAGCTGTCCACGCCCTGTGGCAACGAAGCAGCAGCGGGCTCGAGCAGCAGCGGGCTCGACCAGCAGCAGCGCCAGCAGCTCAAAAGCCTCCTGGACGGAAACGCAGACCTGTTCGTAGTGCGGGATGAGGACTGTATCCAGACCGAGCTGGTGCAGCACACCATCAACACCGACACAGCTCAACCCATCCGTCTGTGGCCGCACCGGATGTCCCCTGCTAAGCGACTGGTGGCAGAGGAAAAGGTGAAGGAAATGGCAGCTCCTGGTGTGATCGAGCCCTCCGACAGCCAGGTACACACCCCTGTGCCCAAACCCAGTCCGGCTTTACCCGCCTCAGTGGCAAAAATTCCATCTACCTCTGCGGAGGCTAGCACGACTGAGCATAAGTCCCATCCATGGGTAAGTCGGCTGGGCAAAGCCAGTGGGTTGTACTTCCACTGTCGGCTGGACGGGCAGGCCTGCCGAGCCCTGGTGGACACAGGGGCTACCATCTCCCTTGTCCGGCCAGGAGTACTCCACAACACCGGCGGGCCCCAACTTCCCGGGGCGTGGACGCTGATATACGCTGACATACGCTAGGGGTTGTATACGTTTCAAGCACGGTCGCATACGGTGGCATACGCTGGCATACGGCGAGGCACAAAAAGTTTTTTAAGCATGCTTAAAGATTGTGTGCGTATTCGGACGTATGGTTTATACGCTAAGCATACGCTAAGCATACGCTAGCCATACGCTGGCCATACGCTGGCCATACGCTGGCCATACGCTATTTTCAAGGGCAGTCAAGGACCTGGGGGACGCACACTTGGTATGTCCAGTGCATGCGCCGGGCCGCTACGTTGAAGCTACCGCTTCCATCAGACATACAGAACATACATCTTTGTCTGCTACGGCAAGTCTAAGAGAAAAATCTTGTGGTGTTTCTTGAGAGAGACTCGCGCAGTTTCCTATGAAGCCCTTGAGGACAAAGCTGGAACATGTTAGGCTATGTTATTTTCTAGGATGATACATTGATACAAAAAAAAAGCGCAAACCTTAGAATGTTGTCTTCTAATTTTTGTCCGTTTTTTATACACCCACCAGTAGCTGGTGATGCCGTGAAATTTACCCGCCAATAGAAAGATTTACCTGCATTTGGCGCTTGCCGGGTGTTGGGTGTGTGCCTTTCCAAATCATGTCCAATCAATTGAATTTACCAGGAGTGGACTCCAATCAAGTTGTAGAAACATCTCAAGGGTGATCAATGGAAACAGGACGCAGGTAAAATAAATTAGCAAAAATTTCAAAAAAACGTTTTATGCTTTGTAATTGTGTTGTATTATGTGCAGATTAATCAGGATTATTTTTTTTTTAAATCCATTATAGATTAAGGCTGTAACATAACAAAATGTGGAAAAAGTGAAGGGGTCTGAATACTTTCCGAATGTACTGTGCACATCATATTATGATATTATATTATGGTTCCACTGTCAACAGCCTGCAATTTTGTAATGAATCCATCTTTGGGAAGATTAACCTTTGTGAGTTACATTTTTATCTTATAAGAAAAGCAACATTCAGGGATAGACATGTCAGACCATCTGTATATTGAATATATGAGTAATATTTGCTTTTGCGCATGCTAAGGTGAGACGCTACTGTATTTTTATATTTTTATATTTATATATTTATGTTTCTATTATGTGACTGTGATAAAGGTAATAAATACGCTCACTTTGTGAGTGTAAGGTTCTTGATTAATGTAAATATTTTTAATGGATCCTGGTGTAACTGCCAATTGATTCATGAATTAGTGTTCCTGTGTACCTGAATAAACAAAATACACCCCTTTTCATATCCCTCAATGTGCACCGAGGAAGTACCGACAGTACACTGAAGAGTGGGTGTACATCATCACATTTAACACGGGCTTGTGAAGCTACTCGTTTTAGATGTGGAGTCATTTGGGAAAGTGAGACAGTAATTATTCAACGGTTAGCTTGTGAGCACCATTAGCATGTATTGTTCAAATCAATCACTTACTTGTAGCAGTTGTTGTTATACTTGTTGTAACTTCCTAAGGCTATAAGGCATCCATTGCAGAGTCCATAGGAGTAGATTATCTGGCTACCTGCATCCAACCACACCTATTAAATTAAATTTTGAAAAGTGTTGGGCTGTGTTTTACTGATGAGTGAATATGTGTCAAATCTTTTCTCCCAAGTCCTGAACACATCACAAGGGAATAAGTAACATGAAAGGAAAGAATTAGGACATCCTCCTTCACTCCAGGAACATTTTGAGGCAACATTGTTCATAAGTGGGGACACTGGGTTATCTGGGGCACATGACCCAAAACTATATCAACTTGCATTACCATCTAAATCCCTGTGAGGTCACTGGAGGCATTGGATTGTTACAATCACCTGACTAATTATACAGGTAGTGATCAACTGTGATTCTCATCCTATTTAAAATGTATTCTTGCTGACGTCGTTCACCTTGATGCTGTAAGTTTAAGCTTAGTTGCAAACATGGATACAATGCCTGGTTTCAACAAAGGAAAACTTACCTGAGGGTCAGTGTGACAGTTTGGGTCTTGGTTAAATGGGGAAGGTAAAGTCACCTGAGAGTCTGTGAGCCGGGTTGGATCAGGGTTAAACGGGGAATGTAAAGTTACCTGAGGGTCAGTGAGCCGGGTTGGGTCAGGGACAACAATGCCCCCCCAAATGCTCCGCCTGCCCCCCCAAAGCCAAATCAAGAAAAAATTGTAATATGAAGTCGGCGCTACAGTAGGCTATTAGAGCTACACACGATTCGTGTGTTTGGTAGATTATTTCTCTGTTGTAACAATGCTTCTTGGCAATAAATTTTATACCGTTGGAAAGCCTGTTTATTTCCCTTTTAAATGGTGCCCCATTTGTAAGGAACATGCATTTGTGGGATGAGCAGCACAGCTGAGTATGGGTTGCGCCCATGAAAAATTTGCCAAATCTTCTCTGCCAATGCCAAACAGCTTATTCTGCTGTTGCTATTGACTCTTGTTTTGAGCTTCGGGTACCCCCAGGTGCTGACAATCAGGTGCCTGATTGGCACCTGATTGGCAGCACCTGTGAGCATGGGCCCTGCTACAGTGGTCAATTGGTGTCTGCTCCAAGAATCGGCATGCCACATTTGTCTGATCTCGATAAGGCCCGTGCGATAGGGCAACTTCAAGCTGGTGTTCTGCAAAAGCAAGTTGCGGCATTATTTGGAGTGAGCCCTAGTACCATCTCCAAACTGAAGGCCAAGTTCCATGAAACGGGGGATATCAGAGACAGACCGCGAAGTGGGCGTCCCAAGAAGACGACACCCCAAGAAGACCGGTTCCTCACCCTTTCAGCACTTAGGAACCGTAGGCTGTCTTCTACAGATTTGCAGTCAAGGTTTGCAGGATGATATGGCACACGGCTCTCGGCCCAGACAATCCGGAACAAACTGCACGCAGCCAATCTCCGGGCTCATAGGGCTGCCAGGAGGCCTGCCATGACTGCCCTTCACCATCAGGCCCGTTTGCGCTGGTGTCAGCAACACCTGCACTGGAACCTGAACATGTGGAGGAACGTTATGTTCAGCGATGAGTCCAGATTCTGCCTACGGAAGTTGGATCGTAGGGTCAAAGTGTGGAGAAGACGGGGAGAACGCTATGCTGATTGCTGCACCGATAGAGTAACACCTTTTGGTGGAGGCAGTGTGATGGTGTGGGGCGGCATCTCCATCACTGGAAAAACGAGGCTTGTCATCATTGGAGGCAATCTCAATGCAGAGAGATATCGAGATGAGATTCTGCAACCAGTGGCAATCCCATATCTCCACAGTCTGGGACCGAACTCCATCCTCCAAGATGACAACGCTCGCCCCCACAGAGCGGGGTTTATCAGAGACTACCTCCAGAATTTGGGAGTAGAGAGAATGGAATGGCCTGCCAACAGTCCTGACCTCAACCCAATTGAACACTTGTGGGATCAGCTTGGGCGTGCTGTTCGTGCTAGAGTGACCAACACAACCACGTTGGCTGACTTGCGACAAATCCTGGTTGAGGAGTGGAATGCCATCCCACAGCAGTGTGTGACCACGCTGGTGACCAGCATGAGGAGGAGGTGCCAGGCTGTTGTGGCTGTGTATGGTTCTTCCACACGCTACTGAGGCTCCTGACTGTTTGTTAAATTAATAAATTGTAAAATTGCCAATATGTCTTGTTTCTTCCTTGTTACTGATAGACTTCAATCATCCAATCCACCAAACAACACCAAACAAGAGTCACTAGCAACAGCAGAATAAACTGTTTGGCATTGGCAGAGAAGATTTGGTAAATTTTACATGGGCGCCACCCACATAGCAGCTGTGCTGCCTCATCCCACAATGCATGTTCCTTAACAATGGGGCACCATTTAAAGGGAAAATAAACAGGCTTTCCAACGGTATAAAATGTATTGCCAAGAAGCATTGTTACAACAGAGAAATAATCTACCAAACACAAATTTCCGAACTTTTTGTTCGATGTTTATATATATATATATATATACTGTATATAAATGAAAGAATTAGCCAATTAGCCTACAGTATTCTACCTTTGTTTCACAAGTAAATCAAAAATAGCACAAAGAGACTGAAATGATGAAGAAATAAGTAAGATTCTATAATAATTTGATTTAATTAGGCATTGATAAAGTTGTCTTCCAAAAGTGAGGGGGGGGGGGGGGGTGGCTAAAATATAAATATATTATATGATGAGCCAGTTACAGTAATGTAGTTTCACATGTAAATATCTGGTTTGGATAGGGGTTAAATGGGGAAGGTAAAGTTACCTGAGGGTCAGTGAGCTGGTTTGGATAAGGGTTAAATGGGGAAGGTAAAGTTACCTGAGGGTCAGTGAGCTGGTTTGGATAAGGGTTAAATGGGGAAGGTAAAGTTACCTGAGGGTCAGTGAGCCGGGTTGGGTCTGGGTTAAATGGGGAAGGTAAAGTTACCTGAGGGTCAGTGAGCTGGTTTGGATAAGGGTTAAATGGGGAAAGTAAAGTTACCTGAGGGTCAGAGAGCCGGGTTGGATCTGGGTACAGGTAATAGATGATGCCATCTGTGGCTCCAGGCAGGGTAAGTCCCCGGACCAGCAGTACCACTAACATCACGTAGGGGAAAGTAGCAGTGAAGTACACCACCTGAGAGGAAAAGATGCTCGAGTTCAGAACAAATCCACCAGTCTCCGTTAGCCTACAATATGAGTGACTATGAAGCCTTAAGCCAGGGTGGCTATCACCTTTCCTGTGGACTTCACTCCTTTCCACAAGCAGAAGAAGCAGATAATCCAGGACAGCAGGAGGCACAGGGCGAGCTCCCATCGTACAGTTCCCAAGTCCTCTATTCCTCCCGACAAGCCAAGCACTCTTCTCCTGTACTCATGACAAGAGGGCAGTCTTTAGTTAGTTAGTTAGTTAGTTTATTTGATCATCTTTAACAGTAACATATACCATACATCACCAATACACATGCATCAACAAAAAAGACTATTTCAGGTGATCAAAAGGAAAAAGGCAGAAGCTGAAAGCTTATGAATGCCTATCCTATTCCCTAAAGTGGTTATTTAAAATAAATCCTTGAAGTATACAACAAACAAACAGGAGCATGTCATTGGAACTACCAGGATCCATACACGCTGTTTTACACTTCATACATTATCTATACTTTCTGTTATACTACCACTTTCATCATTATTTCAATTATTTCAACAATTTTCCTCACCACAACAAAGTTCACCATTAGTTAAATGAAAACAAAGGGGAAAAGGCTATATTTAAGGGATAATGTACAGTGAGTGAGTCACTTCAAAATAAGCCCCGACAGGGTGATGTGAACCCGACGTGAAGTGGACGGTCTTAATCACCCTGAAGGGGCTTCATTTTAAACAATTGACAATTGACTTGCTTTACATTATCCCACGTATACCACAGCTACTAGGCAAATATTATGGACCTGCCATAAAACCATGTTTAAATTGATTATTATTATTATGTATATTTGTACATCTACAGCATCCGCTAAAAAGTTCCATCAACTTTCTGACAATGGCTTTTAGTATCCTAGCAACCACAAACAAGCTAGTTCACGCCATTTTTATTCTCATTCATAATTCAGTGGAATTTAAATAAATATATATCTTCTGGGTATAGGTCTAGTGGTACAAAAAAAAAACTGTTCCGGTAGACAGAAGTCAGAAAACACACAAGTCTCGTGTTTTGGATTAGAACTTTATCATGGAGATTTTCCATTTGTCTCAAATTGCGGTCCATTTTTAAAGTGAAGAAAACATTAAATGTTTTATTTAAAGAGTTGGCTGCCCCCTCATTACATTACATTACATTACATTACATTATAGGCATTTAGCAGACGCTCTTATCCAGAGCGACTTACATACTTCTTATTACATTTATCCATTCATACAGCTGGATATATACTGAAGCAATACAGGTTAAGTACCTTGCTCAAGGGTACAACAGCAGTGTCCTACCTGGGAATTGAACCTGCAACCTTTCAGTTACAAGTCCAGTTCCTTAACCATTATACTACACTGCCGCCCCTCGCTTCCCTTGCAACTGTACTATCCAACATTTGTGCGCTACTGGCAATGTCTTTTAGCTGTCTAACTTCGTCCTGGTCTTTGTACCTTTTGTACAATAACAAGTTGGTTCAAGTTTTAATTTATTTTTAGGTGTCACAGTACGTTCAGCTTCTACCCAGGTATTGAAGTTTTAGTTTTTATTCCAAAATTATTAAAATAAATAAAAGTCTCCCATATTAATGATTTGTGTTAATATCATATATATTTATGCAGCTCGTAACGGATTTATGGCACCTGGTGTCGCCGAGAGAAGGGGTTCCCAAACCCGTCCTGGGGGCCCCCTTGTGTATGCTGGTTTTCGTTGCAACCACAGTTGCAATCCCAGAATTTTAACAAGCTGTTAATTTGTCTTTGGTGCTTTTCATGTTTAGAGGAATTATTCACCCTCTTAAGCCACATAATGTCAGAAATAGCTATGCATGCCATGTAGAATAAACTCCCCATGTTCACGTTGTGCTTATTGTGCTATATTGCAACAATTGCATAAAAAGCGGTTACAAAATTATGTATTTTAACTGATCAAATTAAAGAGTGAAGTGAATCAATCGGTTATTGAACACATGCGTTTAACTCATTATTTTTTCTTTAAGCTTATTAACAAAATGCAGGTTTGGCTCGTTATCATTTGCTTTGTGTTTGAATTCTTCATTATCTACCAAATGGTTAGTTTTAGTGGCCATGTGTGTCAAGACTTTTAGGTCACTTGGTAAAAAGATTAGAACTATCTGTAATTTCTTTAAGTTTCTTTAAATGTCTGCACATCTTCTATCTACTTTTATCTATCTAGTTCTACGTAATAACGTTTATCCTATGGTTAAATATTTGACAAACTCTTGTGAGCATGCGCGGCTGCCACGGGTAATCTTTGTCTACAGTAACGTCAGCAACCTATTCTATCTAGACTTCGACAGGAGCACACAGCCCGTTGGTATGTAGCAACTGCTAGCTGCTAATATGGCCTGTTAACGATGTTTAAATCATTAATATAATGTTTGTGTGTGTGTGTAAACATTTAGTCAAAGTCAAATTTAGTCTGTTTAGTCAAATGACAACTTGTGGTTTAGAGGCGCTCGCTATGTATGTTAGTCATCACTCTCGGCTAGCAATGTTAGCTGTGGCATGACGTTAGCTGTTGAATACTCGGCCAACTAACGTTAACGTTAGTATAGATATGTGTAGAATGTTGAGCTGGTTTACATGTCTTAGGTGCGATACGTTAGTCAGTGTTCGCAGGCTCTGTTTCATAGCGGCTCCGCAACGGTGACAAGTGAAATGCTTTGCGTATGTTCCCAGAGCGCTAAGCATTCTGGTCAATGTAGTCATTGGTTGTTTCGAGTCTGCTGTGTTTATGAAAGACAACATTATTTGCTTCTTTTTGCTTCACATATTTGAAAGAATATATTGTAATCATTTTTTCTTCTACATTTTGAAGGTTTATGACCTGTGGTCATTTAAAATAAAACAAATAAAAGACAAACACGAGTCATTACATTGTGTGCTTCCCGTCAAGCCTATTCGGAGGGCTAAAAGTTGAAAGATCCGAACAGTCATAAACCATGGTTCCCGGATCCGAAGAAAAGTAGGCCGGATAACCTTGAAGCAAGGACAGAGCCCGAAGACCAGAATAATCATCAAAAGGCTGTTTAACCAATCTGACTGTGACACAACAGCCCGTCCTTAAAGCCGTCTGCTCATCTGCTAACCTGCTAGCCGAGGAAAACTAGCCAAAGCCAGGAAGAGGGAACAGAGTCTACAAACCCAGTAGAGGTAAAGGACTATTTGAGCCCAGGTGGCGTTAAAAGCTTGTACGTTCGGTCAACGCAAGAAAAGTTAGCAAGATGGCAACAACAGAGGAGGAGCTGGAAAGGCTAAAGCAGAAGCGTTCGGCAGCCCAGACCGCGTTCACCAAAAGAGCCAACCATCTCATCTCCAGGGCTAACGCACTGGGAGAAAGCGAAATGATGGGTGAGTGGAGGAACTTTAAAATGGAGCACTCCAGAGTTAGAGATGCAGGGTTTGTGTATTCCACAGCCCTGAGAGAAGCGGGCAGTAAAAACGCCGAAGAGAAGGCGGAGCGCATCGACGAGAAAACAGCGGAGTGCGACCGTAAGTTTGATGAAACTGAACAGATCGTCCTAACGAGCTTCTGGACCAGGTTCGCTGAGGAGGCAATTACCACCCTCGCCGAAGAGGCTGAATCAGCCTTGGACGAGGCTGAGGCAACCGACCACCAGCAGATGACCAGGAGGCAGCGCGAACTGATGAATAGAAGCCTGGAACGGGAGGTCTCCGAGCTTGACAAAGAAGTGAATGAGTGGATGAACTTGATTCCTAGATCCAAGGTAACGGAGTCAAGAGACCGTACTAGGAAGCTGAAGAAACGACGTGAGAAACTGTGGGATGAGTGGGCGTGGCGAGGCAGTACTCAAGGTTGGAACGGGTCCGGCGATGAAGAGGATGAGCCAGATGTTGCGGTAGAGCAAAACCAAGA
Organism: Ilyophis sp. 1 JC-2022; assembly: GCA_022702515.1. Classification (NCBI taxonomy): domain Eukaryota; kingdom Metazoa; phylum Chordata; class Actinopteri; order Anguilliformes; family Synaphobranchidae; genus Ilyophis; species Ilyophis sp. 1 JC-2022. Next base: position 1,490,018 of record CM040402.1, on the reverse strand, counting down.
CGGAAAGCTCGGTGAGCAAGCAGCGGCTGGTAGTGCTCAACCTGACCCTGACCAGTTCTACCCCGTAGACTCGCAACCCCCTGTAGGTGGCGTCCAGCCTAGCTTGCCCAGTGCGCCCCCCAATCTCAGCTATGGTGTATTTCCGAATGCCGCGAGCACGCCACGAGGGACTCTCAACGCACAGCAAGGTGGTTCCGGCATCTACTCCGGGACTTTCAACGTCAGGCCCCTGATCAGTCTTGAGCGAGCACGCCTGCCCACGTTTTCCGGTAACATGAGGGATTACTACCATTGGAAAGCTGAATGGGAGGACCTGCAGCAGCTGGGAAACCCACACAGACTGGAGAATGTGAGGAAATTCCACCTTCTAGGCAGCCTAGACGAGAAAGTCAAGAGGGACCTTGTGTTGTCCAGCTGCGGATCTGCCGACGACGTTTTCAGGCTCCTGGACAATAAATACGGAAACAAGCCAAAGATAGTACTGCTGATCTCGAAAGAAGTGCAAGGACTTCCCCCCATCAAGGGAAACCAGCCTAGAAAGACAATCGAACTGATTCAAGCTGTGGAGAGAGCACTTTGTGACCTCCAAGTCCTGGGGGAGGAAGATGCAGTGAAAAATCGGGTGGTTGCGCAGTCAATTGAGAGTAAGCTTCCTGACTCCCTAAAAGAGAAGTGGCTAACGCACAAGAGTGACCCTGCAAGTGGCTTTTCATCGCGCAACCACTTCGATTGTCTACTGCAGTACCTGAAAAGGCAGGAGGACATTCTCGAGCAGTTAGACCAGCTGCAGCCCTGCCCAGCGGACAATCCTGAGAGAGACAAGACAAAGGAAAGATACAAGGCATTCACCAAAGCCACATTGAGAAACACTCAAAAGGACTCTCAACTGAATTCATGCATCGCGTGTGGAGACGACGAGCACGCGGGCAGACTGTTTGCCTGTAAAGTCTTCAAGAAGCTCAACCTGTCGAGTAAGAAGGCTCAGCTGAAGAAGGCAGGAGCATGCTTCAAGTGCTTGCGCCGCCATGGCGAAGATGGCAGTTGCACCCAAAAGTATCTCTGCTCAAAGGACGACTGTCGGAAAGGGGGGTCCTCAGACCACAACTACTTGCTCTGTCCGAAGCCACAAATCAAGAAGGATAAAAAGAGCGGAGAGCAGAGCGATGCAAAAGTGGAGAAAAGAGGACTTGGACTGACCGACAAACAGGAGGAGCTCCTTGCCAAACTCTCTCCAGAGCTGAAAGCAGAGTTCAAAGAAGCTTTCTCAAACAAAGTTTCAACAACAGTATGCACCAGCACTGGTAGTGAGCCGAAAGAGTATCCAGTCGTAATGATGCTACTAGAAGTGACGACAAACTCGGGCCAGCTAGTCGGTACTTTGATTGACCTCGCTTCAGATACGAATTACATCTCAAATGAAGCCGCCGAGCGTCTCCGGCTGAATGGTGAGAACATCAAGCTGATTGTTCAAGGAGTTGGAGGGATGGAGAAGACAGTTGCTACGAGAAGGTATACCCTGAGGCTGAGAGTAAAAACCCCTAAGGGTACAGTAGCGGAGCACAAACTCCTCTGCTACGGCCTGGAAAACATCGCAAAGGTGAACCAGGCAGTTACACCGCAGCAACTACAGAAGTTCTTCCCTGACGTTGCTACCAAGGATTTGGTCCGCCCCGAGAGGATTGACCTGCTAATTAGTCACCGGGAGGGTCGCCTGGTCCCACAGCCAACCAAAGTGGAGGGAGACCTCGTCCTCTGGGACGGTCCCCTGGGTAAGACCGTCGGCGGAACTCATCCTGACCTCTTCGAAGTGGTAGACCTAGCAGTGCATAGGTCTGAAACTCACTTCGCGAGGTCGCTGAGAACAGCTTCGAGGGCGTACAGAGAGATCCTTGTGGACCCGGCAGGACCTAGCGAAGCCCAGGTGGAAAATGGAGAAACAATTCTCCGGAGTACTGCGACTACCAGCAAAGAAGTCTTCGAGTGGTTCAAGTGGGACAGCGTCGGCGCGGCCTGTGATCCTCAATGTGGTGGCTGCAAATGTGGTAGGTGTCCCCCTGGAGGCAAAGAAATGACCCTAGGAGAGGAAAGAGACCTGGAAAAAATTAAAGAATGTCTCACCTACATGCAAGCAGACAAGCACAGCGAGTCCCCTCACTGGGACGCAGCTTATCCATGGAAAGGAGACCCTGCGACACTGCCAGACAACCGACGTGCAGTGGAGGCGACCTTCCGGAACACGGAGAAACGTCTCGAGAGGGAGCCGGAGTGGAAGGCTGCGTACAGAGAGCAAATCCACGAGATGGTCTCGAGGGGAGCTGCTGCTAAACTCACCAACGAGGAAATCGACAGCTGGAAGGGACCAAAGTGGTACATCAGTCATCTAGTTGCACCTAATCCTCACTCAACCACTACCCCTGTGAGAATCGTTTGGAATAGTAGCCAAGAGTTCCGGGGGGCAAGTTTGAATGACCTCCTGCATAAGGGTCCAGACGTCCTCAATCCGATAAGAGGAGTCCTTCTGAGGTTCAGGAGCGGGTTGTACGCCGCTCTAGGCGACGTGAAAAAAATGTACAACTCCGTGTGGCTTAAAGACAAGGAAGTCCAGCTTCATCGCTTCCTTTGGAGAGACAATCCAGAGGATGAAATCGAGGACTTCGTCGTCGTCAGAGTCAACATCGGCGATAAGCCTGCTGGCTGCATCGCCCAGGTCGCCATGAGAGAAACGGCAAACCTTCCCCAGTTCGCTGCCATGGTTGAAGAGCGCCGGGTTCTGGTAGAAGACAGCTACGTAGATGACATCTTGACGTCCCACGACGACCCCAAGACACTGGAGAAGATCACCAAAGAAGTGGAAAAGATCTTGAAAGCTGGGGGCTTCTCCCTTAAACCGTGGGTCTTGTCTGGCCAAAGTGGGAGGTCTGGAGCCGCAGTCGACTCCAGTAACAGTGGAACAACCGTGTCTGCGCCCAAAACTCTGGTGTTACCCAACCAAATGCTGGACGAAGAGAACAAAGCACTGGGAGTCGGCTACGAACCAGAGACTGACAAACTTCGCGTGATGACGTCCATCAACTTCTCAAAGAAGCGAGGCAAAATGAGGACGGGACTTGATTTGTGCGAAGATGACATCAGAAGTAACACTCCAAACCCTTTAACCCGTCGAGTGCTGCTAAGCCAGATTGCTGGATTCTATGACCCCATTGGTCTAGCCACACCTGCTAAGCAGAAAGGGGTGATGCTCGTGAGGGAGTCCTACCAAGAAGCGGGGAAAGACAACCCGACTAAGGATACTTGGGATGACCCACTCTCGCCAAAACTCCGGGAGGCTTCCATAAGGCTCTTCGAGGAGTATGTGAGACTTGGCCAGGTCAGGTTCGAGAGAAGCCTCACACCACCAGGAGTCTTAGGCCGCCCATTGGGAGTCACATTTTCAGATGGGAGTGAGGCTTCCTACGGCGCCGTGCTCTACCTCCGTTGGGAGACGCAGGACGGGGTCGTCGTGAGGTTGGTTGAGTCAAAAGGCAAACTTACTCCTCTCGACCAGAAAGGGGACGTGATTAAGGCAGAGTTATGCGGCGCTGTCTTCGCAACCCGTCTGAAAAGGTACTTTGAGAAGCACTGCCGCATCGAGGTCGCACACTGGGTCCATTTCGTGGATAGCCAAACAATCCTAGGAGCAATCCAGAAGGATAGTTACGGCTACCAGACCTTCTTTGCTAACCGCATCGGAGAAATCCAGAAGGCTGGACCAGTGGAGGACTGGAGGTGGGTTGAGGGCAACCTCAACATATCAGACATCATCACAAGAGGAGCATCTCCTGAGGAGCTCGATGAAGAGTCGGAGTGGCAAAGAGGCCCTGAGTTCCTAGGATGGCCGGAGGCTGAGTGGCCTGTGAAGATGGCCAGCGAGATAGTGACCACCGTTGCTGATGACGTGAAAAGGCTCCGGAGAAAAGCATTCTCAGCTGCGGTCACCAGGGCTCAGTTGCAGAAGATATCTGGCCCCAGCAACACTGACGACGGTGTGGACTTGGGAGACTCCAAGGACGAAGATGGTCATCCCGCGCTGCAGCCGCCGCCGCCGCCGAAAGGCCAGGGTCTAACTCCAGAAGCAGAGAGGCCAATGAGAAAACCCTGGGGTGTGGATCTCGTGCGCCTTGTCGAGCCCAAGCGATTCAGTACCCTGTCTAAACTATGTGGAACCGTCGCCTGGACTCGACGAGCTGCGGAATCCTGGCTGAGTAGGAAACCCCAAGCCTCGAGTCCAGCAAAGTGGGAGGTAAAGGGCTTTGAGCTGTCTGCGGAAGAGAGAACAGCAGCCTTCCTAGACCTGGTCCTTGCGGCCCAGGACGGCGGCGAATTTCACAACACAACCCTGAACCGCCTGGTTGTGACCAAGGATGATAACGCAGGACTCGTACTGTGTGGCGGCAGAGTCCAATCTTGGAATGAAGATGGAACGGCTGTACCGTTAGTCCCTTTCCAGTCGTGGCTGGGGACTTTGCTGGCAAGAGAAGCTCACAAGGCTAATCATGAAGGCGTTGCTGCCACACTGCTGCGCACAAGAAGAAAGGCCTGGGTGGTGCAAGGTCGGAGGACTGTCAAGAAGGTGGTCAACGAATGCATCACTTGCAAGAAGCAAAGAGCCAGGCTGTGCCAGCAAGTGATGAGCGACCTTCCTCAGGAACGTACCAGTAGAGCAAACCCATTTGAGTATACCACACTGGACCTCTTCGGCCCCTTCGAGGTAAGGGACGCTGTTAAGAAAATGGCCAAGAAAAAGGTCTGGGGAATCGTGTATTGCTGCATGGCTTCCAGGGCCGTCCACGCTGACCTCGTCGACGACCAGTCTTCTGAGAGCTTTCTTCAGGCCTACTCGCGATTCACTGCTCTGAGGGGGCATCCCAGGAAGTTATGGTCGGACAGAGGCTCAAACTTCGTGGGCGCCAGGCCTGCGCTCAGAGAGCTACACAGACACCTGGCCTGTTTGCAGAAGGCGTCTGTTGAGAACGTGGCTGCCAGGAATGGTACTGAGTGGCAGTGGGACTTCCATCCTGCGGACTCGCCCCACAGGAATGGAGCAGCGGAGGCAGCTGTCAAACTCATTAAAAGAGCTCTCAACAACCTTGGCAGATCTACCGGCTGCTACACCTGGGGGGAGTTTCAGACCCTGCTCTACTTGGCAGCCAACTTGACCAACGAGCGACCCATCGACGCCAAGGCACAGGAACAGGAAGACGCTGTGGAGTACTTGACTCCTAACTCCCTTATCCTAGGGCGCACCGGACAGGGAGGAGACATGAATGGGATCGTCGTGGAAACCCACCCTTGGCGCAGGCTGAGGGCTGTCCAGGCTGGAGTGGACAAGTTCTGGTCAAAGTGGAGCGAGCTTGCGGGCCCGAACTTGTTCATCCGGCACAAGTGGCACCGAGCAGAGAGGAGCGTCAAGGTTGGAGATGTGGTCTGGATTGCAGACCAGAACGCTCTAAGGGGACAGTTCCGGCTCGGCCGGGTCATCACTACGTATCCTGATAAGAAGGGGGTTGTCCGGGACGTGGACGTGACGACCTGCGTGGGTCTTCCTGCCCCCCTTGTGTCCAGGACCTGGAGGAAAAGCTCTAATTTTCCTACGACCATCGTCCTTCGCAGGGATGTGCGGAGGCTGGTTGTTTTGATTCCAGTCGAGGACCAGCAGGAAGTAAGACAAGTCTGAGTGAATTCTGATTGCTTTAGTTAGCAGGCAAACCTACACTCGGTAGGAGGAAAGGTGGTGGAGCCTACCTCCTTAGTTAGCCTTTGTGCTCATATTGTTCTAGGAAGCGTTTGGACCTTTGAAGAACACTTTAACCTTGAAGACACTTTCGTTTCGAAAGGCACTTTAGTTTCCATTTGGATGCCTACGAAGGATGGACTTTAAGTTTACCCATTGAGAGACTGTTGTGTTTATTGTGGCCTCCTTGGATCGTCTGATCAGTCGGCCAAGTGGGAGGTGTCAAGACTTTTAGGTCACTTGGTAAAAAGATTAGAACTATCTGTAATTTCTTTAAGTTTCTTTAAATGTCTGCACATCTTCTATCTACTTTTATCTATCTAGTTCTACGTAATAACGTTTATCCTATGGTTAAATATTTGACAAACTCTTGTGAGCATGCGCGGCTGCCATGGGTAATCTTTGTCTACAGTAACGTCAGCAACCTATTCTATCTAGACTTCGACAGGAGCACACATTCCGTTGGTATGTAGCAACTGCTAGCTGCTAATATGGCCTGTTAACGATGTTTAAATCATTAATATAATGTTTGTGTGTGTGTGTAAACATTTAGTCAAAGTCAAATTTAGTCTGTTTAGTCAAATGACAACTTGTGGTTTAGAGGCGCTCGCTATGTATGTTAGTCATCACTCTCGGCTAGCAATGTTAGCTGTGGCATGACGTTAGCTGTTGAATACTCGGCCAACTAACGTTAACGTTAGTATAGATAACGGTGACTTTTGTTCTCCTTAAATCCTTTGTAGAATGTTGAGCTGGTTTACATGTCTTAGGTGCGATACGTTAGTCAGTGTTCGCAGGCTCTGTTTCATAGCGGCTCCGCAACGGTGACAAGTGAAATGCTTTGCGTATGTTCCCAGAGCGCTAAGCATTCTGGTCAATGTAGTCATTGGTTGTTTCGAGTCTGCTGTGTTTATGAAAGACAACATTATTTGCTTCTTTTTGCTTCACATATTTGAAAGAATATATTGTAATCATTTTTTCTTCTACATTTTGAAGGTTTATGACCTGTGGTCATTTAAAATAAAACAAATAAAAGACAAACACGAGTCATTACCAGTGGCGGCCGGCCTATAGAGGGCGCTGGGGCGCCGCCCCCCCTCCCCCACATACAAATTTTAAAAAAAGTTTAAAAAAAATTATTATTTTTTATTATTATTTAATTTTTTTAGTAGCTTAAAATTATTATTTTTTATTATTATTTTTTATTATTATTTAATTTTTTAGTAGCTTAAACATGTTATATGTTGGCCTTGCGTTGTCTAAAGTTTAATACATTACATATGCATGTTCAGGGGACTGCGGGGCGCCGGTAACGTTATGGTGAATCAGAGCACTCATTCATTTTCAGGCGAGCCCCCTGATACTGCTGCCTGATTCGCCGCCAAAAAAGGAAGTCCCCGGGCGCAGGCCTGTGCGCCCCGGACTATCCTACCCTTTTCTGATTAGTCCTCATGGTTTATGATATTATTTGATTGGATTTAAGGCATGTTTATCACGCCCAGCCGGCATCTAGCAGGATATCACTGCGAGTGCGCAAGTACTACGGATAGGTTCAGTCGGCTGCTACTCATTCATTCAAGTAGATCTAGACCAAGCGAGAGAGATAATTCGAAATGGCTTCTTCAAGTGGAACAGAAAGCAAAGAAAATTCGGTTATTTCTTTGCAAAAAGAACCTTTCTCAAGGCGTTCATTGGGAGAAACGGGTCGGGCTCGGTCACGGCGGCCGAACAACTAGCGAACATTTTACTTTTGAACTACAGTAAAACCTTGACATACGAGTGCACTAACTTACGAGTATTCCGAGCAATTTCTTGTTTCGCCTTACGAGCCTAGACCCGAGTTACGAGCCGAGCAAGCGGAGCATTGCGAATGCGAATGCAATTTCGGAAATTGCATTCGCATTTCCGAAAAATTCTGAAGGGAAGGAAGAAACAAACCACCATGGATAGGTTTTTATCGAAACGCCCTGCAGATCAGTCAGAAAAGCGTGACGAAAAAGCCAAAAATCTATGAAAAAGATGCAAACGTCACTGATGAAGATTAAGTGTAAGTGAAGAATAATAATGTAGCAATTAAGTTTAGAACCAGTTTATTTCTTTATATTCTATTTTATTATCTTTGTATTATATTTTGTATTAATTATTTATAATTTATAAATACATTTCTCATTTTTATAACAACGTAACAAAGAAATTAGGGTGTTTTTTGGGGGGCTGGATCGGATTAATGGTATTTAAATTAATTTCAATGGGGAAAATTGATTTGATATACGAGTAAACCGAGTAACGAGCTCGGTCACGGAACAAATTAAACTTGTATGTCAAGGTATTACTGTACTAATTGGGATGGGTTAGCTTACTTCACATGGTGCTTCAAGTTGTTTTTGGTGAAAATATAGTGTGAAATAAATAAAAATGATACCGAATATTGTGTGTGTCTGTTATCTACCAATAAAACAATGCCTTTTGACGGTCATTTAGGTGCCCAGTGACCACTAAACAGAGAAGCTGTAACCATGGTAACAACAACTGCGTGACAGGGAAACACAATGTCAGCGCTTCAGTGCCTTAACTGCGTCGGGCTCGGGTCGGGTTCGGACATAAAAAGCAGAATTCCTGTCGGGTTCGGGTCGGGCTCGGTTACTACTATCTCGGGCTCGGTCGGGTTCGGACAGAAATATGCGGCCCGATCCGCACTCTAGTTCAGTGATGTCTTACTTGAAAAACTGTCCTCCACTGTTGCCAATCAAACTGTCTTATGCAACTGTTCAAGTTCAAGTTCAAGTTCAAGTTCTTTATTGTCACTTTACAGTTTACACAGGTATAAGCAGAGAGTGAAAAACTTTATGTGCAAGCGCCCGACAATGGACAGCAGTTATAAAAGAATACCGGTAAAAATCTAACTTAAAAAGCTATAAATTAAAATATACAATGTACAAAACAATAAGTATATTTAAATATATATATATATATATAAAATAAAAAAATAAATAATAAATTGAAAGGAGCAATATATATATATAATCAATGTAACTGAGACACACGGTAGCTTGTTTTTTCTGTTTAAAGTCAAAGTCAGATGTATTTTTTATTTTTTAGAAATGCTAGCGCCCCAACCTATATTTAGATCACCAGCCGCCACTGGTCATTACATTGTGTGCTTCCCGTCAAGCCTATTCGGAGGGCTAAAAGTTGAAAGATCCGAACAATGTGTTCACACTTTCACCAATTAGGAGCCTATTGATTCAAATCAGTCTTTAAATGGATCTGTTAATAATTTTCTTATCTCTTTAAAATAATATAGCACAATAAGCACAATGTGAACATGGGGTGTTTATTCTACATGGCATCCATAGCTATTTCTGATATAATGTGGCTTAAGAGGGTAAATAATTCCTCTAAACATGACAAGTACCTCATTAAGAAATGAACAGTTTGTTAAAATTCTGGGATTGCAACTGTGGTTGCAACAAAAACCAGCATACACAGGGGGGGGCCAGGATCGGTTTGGGAACCCCTGGCCTAGAGACATCATGAGAGAGAGCATTTTGATCAAACTACATGGGCACGTGATTGCGGAGGGATATAATCATGTGTGAAACAATCAGAATTGAGTATTCAACAAAGATGTGGTATAAGGAACAAATAATAACAATACAATACAACAGTACAATAATTTAAAGTTCAATAACAATTTACATCTGGGCATTTAGCAGATGCTCTGGGTTTACAAGAGTGCACAGATAAAGGTTTTATTCAATGAACAGAGACTAGACCATCAGCAGGGCTGGAAATTGCAACCGTTTTGGTCGCATATTAATCTAAATTCCATTCTAACCAATCAAACGTGAGCTTGTCGTTCATACCTTTAATGCTGATTTTAGATTAGTTAATATTAGCCTTTAATCACTCCCTTTCGCAGAACTCCACTGTCACGTGACACAGAGAGCTAACGCATTAACTAATGTTACCTGAAGACAAAGGTTTATGATCAATGTATTAACGTTACCTAACGAACTAGCTAAATTGGTAACCTTAGCTAGCTTTATCGAAAGCAAAAAAGATGAAGTGAATGATTATGGCATTTTTTAGTAACGTTAAATTATGTAGTCGCTGTGGCTGCTGAAACAGTTGGTGATGGCGATGTGGATGGTGTACACTTTTCGGAGGGATTGGCTGAAGGACTTCGAATGGCTTATGTATGAGAGCGGCGCAATGCACTGTATACACTGTATAAAGCCTGTGGGACAGAGATCGCAGCTAACAGTGCAACTGTCGACACATTTTAAGCATGAGAGCTTAACTAAGCACGGAGACAGCGCGAAGCAGGAGACTACATTTTTAATCCTGGTCTCAGGATATTGTGTAAAGCCCCAGTTTTAAGGCTACTTTAACCTTTTTATGTTACTTAACTGTTATTTTGTCTTTTTTATCAATAAAAGAATCTATTACATATATTGTTGGTGCTCCTTACATTTTGGTGGGTGCTCCTAAATTTTTGCTGGTGCTCCTAACTTTTTGAAGTTGGGAGCACCAATGCTACCAAGTAAAAAAGTTAATTTCGAGCCCTGGTAAGCCATTAGTGTCCTAACCAATGGTTGTAATCAGTACATGAACCTCCAGCATAGTAAATAATGCTATAACAGGTACAAAAGGGACTTTGAGTATGTTGTCATTTAAGTAGCAAGTGAATGTTACATGCTGCACTAGTTAGTGTAAATGGGTGTGTTTTCAGTCTGTGGCAGAACATGGACACTAACTCAGCTGTCCTGACTGTAGTGGGGGCCTCACTTCACCACTGGAGGTCACTAGAGCCACAGTTAGATCAGACTTCTCACTTACTCCCAGAATTCAATCACAGGGGATGTAGCTTCCTCAGCAAAGTAGCCAGCGGTGTTGTTCTTGTCAAATTCAGTGCAGGTGTCTGCAGGATTCAGAGTAGAGAAACAGGATGGATGAATCTCACATAACAAGACATCTTTCTTTTCTTCATTACTGCTGAAGTCAAGAGAGAGAAGTGTGGCTATCGTTGATTTATGTGGAATATTGAGCTGGACTGTATGTGACATTGGATATGTTTACATGTACACAAATACTCACAATATTGGGAGTAATCAGTTTATGCCAGTATTTAGATTATTGCATAGACATCAATATAGGTAATATGATAGATTATCCTCTGCTCTCATACTCCCTGCCTCTGCAGTCACACTTCCTGCCTCTGCTCTCATACTCCCTGCCTCTGCTCTCATACTCCCTGCCTCTGCTCTCATACTTCCTGCCTCTGCTCTCATACTCCCTGCCTCTGCAGTCACACTCCCTGCCTCTGCTCTCATACTCCCTGCCTCTGCAGTCACACTTCCTGCCTCTGCTCTCATACTCCCTGCCTCTGCTCTCATACTCCCTGCCTCTGCAGTCACACTTCCTGCCTCTGCTCTCATACTCCCTGCCTCTGCTCTCATACTCCCTGCCTCTGCTCTCATACTTCCTGCCTCTGCAGTCACACTTCCTGCCTCTGCTCTCATACTCCCTGCCTCTGCTCTCATACTCCCTGCCTCTGCTCTCATACTCCCTGCCTCTGCAGTCACACTTCCTGCCTCTGCTCTCATACTCCCTGCCTCTGCAGTCACACTTCCTGCCTCTGCTCTCATACTTCCTGCCTCTGGTCTCATACTCACTGCCTCTGCTCTCATACTCCCTGCCTCTGCTCTCATACTCCCTGCCTCTGCAGTCACACTCCCTGCCTCTGCTCTCATACTCCCTGCCTCTGCTCTCATACTCCCTGCCTCTGCTCTCATACTCCCTGCCTCTGCTCTCATACTCCCTGCCTCTGCTCTCATACTCCCTGCCTCTGCTCTCATACTTCCTGCCTCTGCTCTCATACTCCCTGCCTCTGCTCTCATACTCCCTGCCTCTGCTCTCATACTCCCTGCCTCTGCTCTCATACTCCCTGCCTCTGCTCTCATACTCCCTGCCTCTGCTCTCATACTCCCTGCCTCTGCAGTCACACTCCCTGCCTCTGCTCTCATACTCCCTGCCTCTGCAGTCACACTCCCTGCCTCTGCTCTCATACTCCCTGCCTCTGCTCTCATACTCCCTGCCTCTGCTCTCATACTCCCTGCCTCTGCTCTCATACTCCCTGCCTCTGCAGTCACACTTCCTGCCTCTGCTCTCATACTCCCTGCCTCTGCTCTCATACTTCCTGCCTCTGCTCTCATACTCCCTGCCTCTGCAGTCACACTCCCTGCCTCTGCTCTCATACTCCCTGCCTCTGCAGTCACACTTCCTGCCTCTGCTCTCATACTTCCTGCCTCTGCTCTCATACTCCCTGCCTCTGCAGTCACACTCCCTGCCTCTGCTCTCATACTCACTGCTTCTGCAGTCACACTTCCTGCCTCTGCTCTCATACTTCCTGCCTCTGCTCTCATACTCCCTGCCTCTGCTCTCATACTCACTGCTTCTGCAGTCACACTTCCTGCCTCTGCTCTCATACTTCCTGCCTCTGCTCTCATACTCCCTGCCTCTGATGGCCCTCTAACCCTCTAGCGGCCGTATGCAAAACGTGTGGAACAAATATCTCCGAAGGAGGATGCAGAATTTCTAATTTTATTAGGCGTTTGAACCCCCACCAAGCGAGGTTAGTAAATCAGATTCCCTACTCAGAGTGTTCACTGATCAGACTTGGCTAGACATGCCTGTTTGTAAAATTATGGATGAAATATAACTGTTAAAGTTTTATTTTTGGTTTGACGTGCGATAAATTACATACAGGTAACTAAACTGAGGCAGCCCTTGTTTCGCCACAGTTTCAGAATGAAGCCAAACTTTCTTTTTACTCTCATAATAAACATAAGATAGCCATCTGCTTTGCACCATCACTTCAGCTAAGCCAGCGGTCCAGAGCGCATTTTGAGGAGACAACATTGTTTGCAGTAATTATCTATTTGCCAGCTACATCGATGTGAATGTGGTTACAATGGTTTAAAACATTTTTTCCAGCATCAAATTAGCAATGCTGTACCTGACTGAGAAGCTGAATGAGATCTCTAAATCTGACGTAGCATGCGGTGCCATATCTTTGCTGCAACATTGGATTGTGATTTCAAACACTTTAAATATATCAGTGATATATGTGAAGGCTTTACTTAATTTCTTTGATGGCTCAAGTGTAGGATCAAGCGTTTTTCAAGTTGATACAATTGCGGGTTTATGATTGTTTACAAAAGGACACAATTATTCATGGATCTATAGGCTCTTCATTTTCCTCTGAAAGTGCACCAGATTGATGCATTTAACATGATGTTAAAATTTACAAAATGTAATGTTCCTGGACCCCCCTAGAGGGTGGGAGTGTACCACCCCATACTCACAGTATACCCACCTTCTCAGACACCACTGTAAAAAGCAATAGCTATTTATGTGATGCGAATGATCTGCTACTGGACATTGTATTAATGTGTTGTATATAGGCCTATTTATTTTTTGGTTGAAAAGTAAGTATTTCACGCTGCTTGCTGGATTGGTGCGTGCTAGGTGGTGATATGTTGTGCGTGTTGGGGTGTTGCACGGGTGCTCGGTTGGTTTGCTTATGTTTATATAGCCTGTTGATGATTGCTCTATCAGGTGGAGTGTAAGATTCGGAGAATCAAACACGACAGCTAAGGGTTCTAAAAGCACACGCCGTAGTGTGCGCTAAAAAGAGGGGTTCTAAAAGCACACACCGTATTATGAGAGGGGTTTGTATCTATAAGAATAACCAAAGAACGGAGAATAGAAAACACTCCAGGCCCTAAGCCAAAACAAAACAAACCCCAAATAACAGGGCATACTCAAGAACACGTGAAAAGAAAATACCTCTCGCTTACAATATAAGCAAGTGAATAACAGAGGTAAGAAAACAAACAATAAGAAAAACAGGAAAATAACAATGCGGGAGTGTGCAGAAGAGAAAAAATAAAGAAACAAGCAATCTGCCTCAACGAGAACAGAATGTAAACCAAAACGGGGGACAGACAGCAACTAGACTATTCCACAAAGCAATAGAAGCTAAAGCAAGTCCCTTGTATTTTTTTTTAGCAAAGCTTAAAAGAGAAAAGGTCGCTTGATTCCTGTACCGTACCGACTTTGTGTTGAATCTTGAAGTGCCGGAAAGCGGAAGTCCTGGGCTATTTATAGCCGGCAGGAAACACAAAACGGATATGAGGAATAATAGCTGGGTGAGATCAAAACACCGGAACGAAGGCGGAAAAATTCAGATGGAGCGCCTCGACAACAACAAAAAGAATAACGACCGCAGAACAGCCGAGGCTGCCAATAACCATGACATGCTCAGAGTCCATGCATATATTGGATAGATGTATCTATTATGTATACATGTGAATCAGCAGTGTTTGTAAGTGTACTAAGTGTTTGTAGTATAACACTTGAAATTTGACTTTTGTATTCCGCGCCTAGCCTTGCATACGCATGTATTTACTACAAATCCACATAGCAAGAAAAAATCTCTGGCGCTGCCCCTGCCCCTCATACTGTAAAAGTAAACATTTTCCATACTTTTCATTAAATGTTATAAATTTTCACACTGATGCATGACTTTTTCTTTTACTCTCATGACCAATGGTGACAAAAATTTAATAATTGTAATTAAGTTTACCCAAATTACACAATTCTGTTTCATTGCCTTGTACATAGTCAGTAGGCCTGTAGTGTTTGAAAACGGCCTTTTGACTTATTTGCTGCAGCTAATGTTAACTTCAAAATGGAATTTCAGGGTCCCACCCTAGGTCTACCATTAAAAAGTTAACATTGGCTGCAGCAGGCATGGGACAGTTTGTGAATATGACTTGCCTATTGACTACTTAGTCACAAGGCAAGACAACTATTACAGAATTTGTCTTAACTACTGTATGTCTTTAAATGTTGATAAATTAATATTGTACCTCACTGATTTAAAGCCCCATTATCTTCTACTGTGCAATAATCGCAATTACCCTACTCTTTATCCTTAAAATCTAATAATTAATGGAATTAAAAATGACCTTAAAAGACTTGGGACTTGACTTGGACTTGCTCAATATGACTTGGGCACAACTCTGCCTACTGACATCTAACCATAAAACGTAAACTGAGCTAACCCCTCCGAATAATGGTTAGCTTTCAACACACACACAAAGACGCAAACCAGACGACGTCACCAGGCTGACCAGCAGAACTTCCAGCCAGGATCACAAAGACCAAAGGTGCTTTAGCCATCCACCTCATGGACAAGCCAGCTGTAATCAGCTCACCGCGAACTTCAGTAAGACTGATCAAACATCCCAGGCATAGTTTAGGTTGAAACATAGGTATTTAATTAAGTAAATGTATTTTTGCAAACTCCTGTTGAAGCTAGTCATTGAGCAAGAAGGCTAAGGTTAGCTAGCAGAGACGTGATAGTCACACACAAATAAATGGTTTTCACATACAGAACGGGTTACATTAATGTTATTGTGAATACAATGTTCTAAATAGCATTTACATTAATTTGAGAATACTGTGTTTTGGTAGTTTGGTAACTTCATAATGTGTGTATAGGCGTAGCCAGAGCCATGTAAGGTTAGCTAACGTTCGAGAGCTAGCTAACGTTAGCTAGTGTAAGATTGAAAATTATTGATCCTTTGGATTGTCAGTCATAAACCCTGGGTTACTGAGCTGGTGGCGACTTCCTTGAGGGGGCAATAAAACAATTCACCAGGTGGCCTAAGAATCTACTTTTCTGCCCACCACATTGCATCTTTGCCTCTTCCCACGGTACTTCCTACTCCACTGCCCTACAACTTTGAGCTATAAAAAGCACAAGGTCGTAAACGACAGCTGGAATGGCCATACAACTGGACATTAGAGGTTGAAAAAGGCACTCTTCAAGACATGAGACAGCTTTGCGACATTTTGATTCTTAACTTGCCTAGGGCAGGAACCCAGGAGTTCTCATGGGAAAGCAGACGGCTGGGACAGGTTCAAACGGGTTCTGGACTGAAACAAAGCTATATATATATATATATATATATATAGTGCATCATATGTATGTGCATGTAAATAATTGTGGATAATATGATAAATGTGGTGCACTGGGATTAATGCCAATTGAAGTGTGGGGTATGTGAAAGTATAAGAGGGGCCAAAATACATGAGAAGGAATAAAGAATGTGTTTGGAAGGAGGATTGTAGGTTATCAGGGATGTGCTTTTCCACATAAGTATCTGGATCACAAAGTGTCCATCACCTGGACCTCACCTGGTATCTAGATAAATGATAGGTAAAATCATAAGATCACGCGCCGTCGTACAAAGTATCTTATTACTAGCACTAGATCGGGGGGGAGTAGACTCAGTTTCTATTCCTGGAGGAGAGGGGGGTCTCTTGGTGGTGGGCTGGTGGAGTGTTACAGCCCTCTTCCTGGCCAGACCTTATTTGGACAAACAAAGGGAATTGTGGAATGTGTAAAGCCTGCTCAGAACTGCATTTAAGGAAAGTCCAAAGGGACATTCGGGAAGAACCTGCTTAACAGTTCTCCTGGTACCATAGTCACACCATACAAAATTATTTGGTTATATACTTTGTTGGTGAACCTGTTCATGTTTCTTTGCCTTGGTAACATGACATCCTGTGTTGTTATATGGCCATGAAACATGTTTTTCGTTGCTGAAAACCGTTGTAAAATGGCAGTTTAAAATCTTTTTTTAAATTTTGTAAAAAAAAAATTATTCCGGGGGAGCACCCCGAGAGGATTTTGTCCCACCCAATATAAAACTCTCTCCTACACCCTTACCTGATTGTGTTTGGACTACTGCAGTGTGACTTTGGAAAGTTTTTTTCTGAAAATAGATAGCGTCTGAAAAAAGTCTATTGCAAACGATGTAGCGTAATTCCTTTGTAGTCTAATGATGTAGTGCAGTGGTTCTCAAACTCGGTCCTGGGGCCCCCCTGTGTATGCTGGTATTCGTTCCAACCAAGAATTTTAAAGAGCCACTCCGGACTTTCCCGGTTGAAAACTGATATCCAGAGCTTAATTCCGTTGACCCCATGGCTTGGAGTTTGCTCTGACATACACTGTCAACTGTGGGACCTTATATAGGCAGGTGTTTGCAATCCCCAATCATGTCCAATCAATTGAATTTATCACAGGTGGACTCCAATTAAGTTGTAGAAACATATCAAGCAGTATCAGTGGAAACAAAATGCACCTCAGCTCACTTTTGGGTGTCATATCAAAGGTGTAAGGCACACTTGTATACATATGATATTTTACATTTTGATTTTTAATAAATTAGCACAAATGTCTAAAAACCTTTCACTTTGTCATTATGGGCTATTTTGTGTAGAATTTTGGGACAAAAAATGAACTCAATCTATTGTAGAATATGTCTGTAACGTAATAAAACGTGGAGAAGGTGAAAGGGGTGTGCAGACTTTCCGGCTTGACTACATATACGCTCTGTCTTTTATGATTTTACTTCCGGGTTACTTACTGAAATTGTCGGATGAGTGCACCGTTCTGAAGATGAGTGTGCTCCTGAATTCCCTCAACAAAACCCGGAATTAAGGGGTTCATCCTGGTATTTTAAGTGCCCCCATTTGTGAAAAAAAGTCGCCCCCTCAAGTGGACTCAAATATGCGCCCTCAAAAGGGTGTAGGGGTCGTATTCGGACACTGGGCTTTTGTTTTGAAGCTCACTTCCTGGTTGGGCTGGGAGCAGCCATTGTGCCGTTGCTCACTAGCACCACTGCGGTTGGCTCCAGTATAGGTCTTTCACCATGTAAGTCAATGGCAGCAATGTGGTCAAAATACTCAGTCAATATTTTATTGCAATAGGTGCCTTTCCTTTATCTAATGCCTCTGCATGTGCAGATTTTTTTAATATATTGTGTCATTTGGACAGGGTATTAACATTTGTTCAGGACCAATCAGAGGGACAGGTTGTGTCCTCTTCGGCTCCACGGAGCAGACGCAGTTTGTACAAACAGGCGGCGAAAAAGACTTCCGGAGACTCAATTTGGTTTTTATGAAGCCATGGGAAGGCAATGGGTGACGTCATAGTGACTTTGTCCATATTTTTATACAGTCTATGATTGGGACGCAGCCAATGACTGCAATGAAGTCTGCATGACCCAATGAACCAGACAAAAAAAGATCATGTTTCTAGGCTTTAGGGTATAATAAAATTCCTTATTATAGCACCACCAACTGTTTAATGTGGACAGGTTTTGTTGACTGTGTAGTGAGTGACTACCAAGTATCTACCAAATTTTGTAGCTCAACACCCTACAGTTTTTGAAATCCAGATACGTTTAGGGCAGAAAAATAATGAAGAATAATAATAATCTTCGCTGCTTGGGCCCCTAATAATAAATGTTCTTCAAATAGAATGTTTCTCATGGGTAATACAGTTCAGTATAAAGTAAAGGTTGAGTTTTAGCCTACCACCTGATCTGTCCAAACATCTGAAAAGTATATTACACGTTTCAAATGTTTTTGTAGCATGATGAAGCGCTGCTGAGACAATCAAGTTTGACAATCAAAACTTGACAATCAAGTTTTCAGCTGTTCGAGTGGGTGCTCTTATCTCACCCTTTCCTCGCACGGTAGTGTCCTATCTTGGAATCTAACATTTAGTCTTTGGTTATAAGGCCATTATACTACATACTGCAGCTGTACATATTAACAATGGCTTTGCTTTGACTCTCTCAAGAATTAGAATTTCAAGTTTTTCCTGTTAACAGGTGAGTTATGTCTGTTTTACTTTCCTTGCCTGAGGATATGTTTTTTCTGCTGATCACATAATTGCCAGTCTTGGTCAGTTTTAGGATATGAACAGTCTCATCATATGAACACTAATAAATCACTTTCTGGAACTTAATTTCACTGTGTGTGAAATACTGTACCAGGTAAAATACTGTATATTATTTTATCCAAGCCCCTGGTTCAACGATCGACAAGCTTTTCAGACTGCAAAAAGAAATTGCATGGGTTTCTTTCCAGAGATTGACCTCTCTTGTTGATTAGTGTGCAATGCCAGACGATGTGAACGTTCTCCTACCTGTGTTCCAGGTATTCCCGCAGTTAGCCCAGGGAAGGTCTGAGCTGAATGATGAGAACATATAGAAGAATGCCCAGGCCAGAATGACGATGTAATACATTGCACCATACAAAGCAAGCACCTGGCTTCCATAGCCCAATCCTGAGAGAGAGAGAGAGAGAGAGAGAGAGAGAGAGAAAAATATCTCTTCACTGTCAGAGATATAAAGCAGAGACAGATCCTTACTGTGACTGTGATCACAGCCTGGCCATTGAAACAGGAAGACAAAAACAAACCTGGCGCCCCAAAGAGAACAGGACATGTGATCACTGTGAGACAGGTGAAGTTCAGACAGAGATACACTTCCTTCTACACTGCAATAAATATAGGGAATGCATTTTTTGAAACAAAAACAATACATCCAAATTTTGCCACTCTTCCAGACGAATAAAAGTTACCCATTGTACTGGGTGAAGAACACACAGCCCCACTAGCTGCTTCGTATGTAGCAACCTGTTATCTACACAGGAACATAACTGACAACACCTGCAGTTAAGGGTTATATGATACTATGTGTACGTGTGTGTATTTAATAGGTTGATGAGTTCATTTTTATTTATTGAATATTGTTATTATTATTGTTTGTAACATTTGCTTTGGTAACACAGTTTATGTCATGCCAATAAAGCACCTTAGAATTGAGAGAGAGAGAGTGAGCGCAAATGATGGCAAATTAATCTATGCAAATATGAGAAATATGCTAAATAAAAATCTTAGAAAACACCCATTGATTCTTCTGGCTGGAGGTAATGATAGGCATTTAGTGCAGATGTTAGGTAGGCACATCAAATTGTTTGAATATTAACACATTTGTTGTATACTGACCAGGCATGTAGAACTCAATAATGTAATACTAAACAATATAATTAATTCATGAAAATGAAAATCCAATGTCTGTAATCCTTGTAATAGGGAAATATGATGCTCGGTGTACTACCTCCAAAGATGGGGCAGATCTTCCTCCAGCAGGTGATGCTCCCCTGGCTAGTGTACTGCCCCAGTGAGGTCTCCAGGAGGAAGAGGGGAATCCCACAGGTGAACAGGAACAGGAGGTAGGGGACCAGGAACACTCCTATTAGGGGAAAAGGGGAAAATATGCCACAAATCTCATTTTAATTCCAGTAAGCACATTTCCAGCAAGTTGTCTGTCCTGAAAATCCAGTTTTGCCACGACCAAATGACAGCGCATCAATGCAGAGACCATGTTTTCACCGCAATGCACTCTGGGAATACTAAAGCATCCTGTTGTCCTGGTGCTGCCATTCATGGCCATGGACATGGGAAATTGCCACACCCCCTCTTGGAAAGGGATGGGTGCTGGAGAACAGACAATTATATGTTTCCCAAACTAACCCCCAATTCACACAGCGAGCGATTCGGTCGCCCAGTTGCCGGAAGTCCATTCACTTTCTATGAAGCTGAGCAACGGTGAGCGACCGGAGTTCTGGGCAACTGAGCGACAAAACTCGACTGATAAATGTTTCCCCCAGTTTAACTTTTCACGGCCATTGCCCATAACAGCCAATCAGAGTTCCACACTTCCTGTTTCTCCAACCGATATAACATTTTGTGAATAATTGTTCCTCCCCACTTCACTCATTACAGCATTGGAAGATCAACTAATAATTATGGTCCAATTCTACTTCATCCTGTTCAACCCTAAAATACATCTTTCATTGGGATGGCAGGTATGCCATCTGCCAAGTTATGGCTTGGCAGGGCATGCTCCATATACGTATGTCTATAGAGCACCAAGAGTTTGGCACTTTTCAGGATTTCCTACAGAAATAACCACAACGACCACAGACTCTCAGTCCTTTAAAAACATTAACTTATGTATGTTTTGACCTCATGTAGCCACACAGAATTCAGGTACAACACTACACATCCACACAATAAAGCCCCAAAATTGGTTTATTTTTAAAAATTTTAAAATTTGTCACCAAAGATGATCCATACCCTCAAACAATAATTCTCCCCATTGGATAAAAACATCGCATCCGCCAATGACAACGCCTCGTCAAGTATCGCAGCATACACAGACAAAAGGCCTACAACTTTGGCAAAGACAACTTTGGCATAGTGGTCAGGGTTGATTGATTGATTGAAACCTTTATTTCGACAGGGAAGAACATACTGAGACCAGGTCTCTTTCACAGATGTGCCCTGCTTACAATCAACATATACAATCAATACAGTAGCAAAGGTACAAAAAGTTGTAAATAAGTACAGTAGTTATTGAGGCTTTCCATGTGAGATATCCGGGTTCGAGGTAACCATTCATTAAAAAAATTATTTTTAACAAAAAAAATGCAAAAAACTATACAAATAAGAATGTTCTTTTCACATTAAATAACGTATCTTTCTTGCAAGGGCTCAGCCATTTAAGAGTATTAACTGTTCACTGTACTTAAAAAGAGGTGACAGTCAGCTGCCATGATCTGGTAGCCTAGCTTCCAACGAAAGATTTACCACAGGTAACGTTTATGCAGTACGGGAACAAATATCCTATTTGTCAGGCACATAAAATAAAATGTAGCGTGTTTCATGGTTACTCACTTAAAAATTTACAATAGCCACAAAACATTTTATATTTCTGCAGACAATGTATTCCAAACACTAATAATTATAATAATAATCATAATAATATAGTAGGCTACTTTCTTTGACAGTAATAAATAGTATTGTCTTCTTTTCTGATATGCAAAGACTGCTGGGAAATATGCCTGTGTGTGTTGTTGTCCAACTACTGCTAGCTAGTTTTGTCAGTGAAATTTGAACGTCAGTCAGCGACTTAGCTAGTCAAGAAGATAGCAAAGAGAAGTCAGGATGACGAAGCGAATCAAAATGCCTTATAAGTCCATCTTAGTACAGAAAACAGACCAGCAGAAAAGGTAGCCAAGTTTAAAAACATTGGATGTCCTTCAAATGAGTGCTTTTTATATTCAAGGAAACTGCTGTGGAGTTTCTCACGGGCCGCCTCATCATTACATTACATTACGTTATAGACATTTAGCAGACGCTCTTATCCAGAGCGACGTACATAGTGCATTTCCAAACAAGTAACAAGTGCGTTAAAACAATCCTAAAAAGGCAAACACGAATCTAAGCGCTAGGCGCAGGGAATTTTTTTTTTTTTATTTATTTATTTTTTTTTTATTTTTTTTTTTGGGGGGGGGGGAATACACAATTCTGATAAGTCACAAGGAGGTAGGGAGGGGTGGAGAGAGGTGCAGCTTGAAAAGGTGAGTCTTCAATCTGCGCTTGAAAGCGGTCAGACTTTCTGCTGTTCTGACCTCCACGGGGAGCTCATTCCACCACCGTGGGGCCAGGACAGACAGACGTCGAGACCGGGCGCTAGTATGAAGAGGGGGGGGTACCAGTCGTCCTGAGGAGGCGGAACGCAGAGATCATCATTGCTGTGCGTATCAAAAATTGTGTTTTTGATTTGTGTGAGCAAAGCGACCATGCTAAACAGTAAGCATTGATCATGATATTTTGATTAAGGATAACGTTTCTGAAAGGGAAATTCCACCAAAAAATTATGTTTGATTGTAGAAGAATAGCTGTCCTCCTGATTAATATGAGCTCTCAGCCAACTCTCTTCCTGTAGTGAGAGTAGAGATATAACCCCAAACTACTGTGCATGTTCCAGGTACCTGTTTTACTGTGGAATACAACAGCCAGGGGCTTACAGTTTATGGGCAGGTGTCAGACAATGCCAGTCACAGGTTGCTCCTCCTACAAAATGCAAACTGAGGGGCTGGGCATTACTGCAAATCTTGCCCATTTTTGTTAATTGACATTTAAAGTTTGAATGACCACAATCTCTTCACATGCTAATATGAAAAAACACAGGGCCAAATAGCATTAAATAATTTAGGAAAGTTTGGATAGCATTGCTTTGGAATAGAGCTAGTTAGTGTGAGCTACGATAGGCAATATTGTTAGTTGTAAACTGGCCACATTTTGATATCAATACCTTTAAATGCAGGCATAGTTTTTGCAAGTTGGAATTAAGGATTTACAGACAGTGCTTTGTAGGCTATACATGAGTAACTTGGCATTTTCTTTACGTTGAAAACTTATTTTTTGGTGAGATAATAACCATAACATAATGTATTTATATATGTTTTTTTAAATAATTTTATGCATTTTACAGTCTGTGGCTGTGGCGAATCCGTTTAGAGTGCCTGCATGTTTTAATAGAAATATTGATATTTGGCGCTAGTGTATCGATAACATATCGCAAGAGGAAGTATGACAATATATTCCAGTATCACTATTTTGTCCCACCCCTACTCATTACTCATTTCTGAATGGCCGAATCACGCCATTGGCTAACCTCCTCAGCCATGTATTTGGGCTCAAAATGGTAGCCTTCTACCTCCGATTTAAACTAAATTTCTCATAAGGTGTTGTCATC
Source organism: Ilyophis sp. 1 JC-2022 (assembly GCA_022702515.1). Lineage (NCBI taxonomy): Eukaryota > Metazoa > Chordata > Actinopteri > Anguilliformes > Synaphobranchidae > Ilyophis > Ilyophis sp. 1 JC-2022. Next base: position 1,466,708 of record CM040402.1, on the reverse strand, counting down.
CAGTGCATGTTCCACAAAATTGTTGGAAGCCATTGTACTGGAATAATTTGTAACTTAGCTAAAAAACTCTTTGAGCTAGCTCGCAAGCTAATACTGTTTACAGCAGGTTCACCGCCTCCCTGGTCCTGTCCCAATCAGTGCACTTGCCTACTATTGAGTATGCTAGTTGAATACAAGCTACTCTTAAAAAAACCTATCTTGGACCCCTCTGATGTCAGGGACTACCGTCCTGTATCTCTCTTGCCCTTCCTGTCCAAAACCCTTGAACGAGCTGTACATAACCAACTGTCTGTTTTTCTCCACCAGAATAACCTGCTTGACCCCCATCAGTCCGGCTTCAGAACCGGACATTCCACTGAAACTGCTCTCCTGGCCGTGACCGAGGCACTCTCCAATGCTAGAGCCTCATCCCTCTCCTCTGTCCTGATTCTACTTGACCTGTCTGCAGCATTTGACACGGTCAACCACAAACTCCTGATCTCTACACTTTCTGAGATGGGCATTTCTGGGACTGCCCTCTCCTGGTTTGTATCGTACCTCACTGATAGATCCTACCAAGTCTCTTGGAAGGGTTCTGTTTCTGCACCCCATCCCCTGTCTACAGGAGTCCCGCAGGGATCTGTACTTGGTCCTCTGCTGTTCTCCATTTATACAAAGTCTCTTGGTTCAGTAATCAATTCACATGGCTTCTCATACCATAGTTATGCTGACGATACTCAACTCCTCCTTTCTTTCCCTCCCTCTACCCAACAGGTGAAGGAGAGGATATCTGCTTGTCTGGCCGACATCTCTGAGTGGATGACTACCCATCACCTGAAGCTCAACCTCGACAAGACAGAGCTCCTCTTCATGCCATACAAAACCTCCCCGCTACTTGACCTCTCCATGGTGGCTGCCTCCCGCTCTGCAAAGAACCTGGGGGTGGTCCTAGACGACCAGCTGGACTTCAAAGACCACATCAGGGCGACGGCACGGTCCTGCAGGTTCCTCCTGTACAACATCAGGAGGATTCGACCGTACCTGACCACCTACTCCACCCAGCTTCTGGTCCAGACTATGGTCACCTCACGCCTGGACTACTGCAACTCCCTGCTCGCAAGCTTACCAGCCTGCGCCATACTCCCTCTTCAACTGATCCAGAACGCAGCTGCCCGGCTTGTGTTTAACCTCCCGAAATTTTCACATGTCACCCCCCTGTTGAGGTCACTCCACTGGCTGCCAGTTGCAGCTAGGATCAGGTTCAAAGTTCTGACCCTGGCCCACACTGCAGCTAATAGGACAGGCCCCGTCTACCTGCAGGACCTGATCCAGACCTATGTTCCTGCTCGACCACTTCGCTCATCTACAGCAGGGCGCCTCGCACTTCCCCCCCTCCGTGTCAATGGCACTCGCTCCTCCCGACTGCGGAGCTTTTCCACCCTAGCTCCCCAGTGGTGGAACGAACTTCCCATTCCCCTACGCTCAATACCAACCCTGCCTGCTTTCCGTCGTGGCCTGAAAACACACCTTTTCAGGCTCCACCTGGACTAATACTTATCTAGGACCTCATGGTATGTCTTCTTGTTGAACTGTGTACTCAAGTTTATACTATTTAGAAAATAATTGTAGTAGAGATGATTTACCCAGTTCACTGTGAACTGCACTGTGTTCGTTACTAGGGATAGCTGATACTGTATGGGAAGAATGTGCTTTCTTATCTGTTCTGTAGTTACTTCGATGACCTTTCTATATGCACTTACTGTACGTCGCTTTGGATAAAAGCGTCTGCTAAATGACTGTAATGTAATGTAATGTAAATTGCCCATAGGTATGAATGAGTGAGTGAATGGTGTGAGTGCTCTGTGATGGATTGGCGGCCTGTCCAGGGTGTATTCCTGCCTCTCGCCCAATGCATGCTGGGATAGGCTCCAGCACCCCCCGTGACCCTGAACAGGAATAAGCGGGTTGATGAATGATGATGATGATGTGTACTAATAAAACAAAAAAAACATGGTTTGTTGTTTCCACTCAGTTTGTTTGCAGGAACAATGAATGTCTGAGTTGAGCAAACTCTTGGTGCCAGTGCCAGCTGTTTTTTGTCAGCAAATATTCAGTCTGACCTAACATTATAGCTTATACACAAAAGGCAGTGAAATATCACCGGCCAGTTAACTATGGTTAACGATACGAAAACAACTCAAGTAAATATCTTTGAGGCTACAAGACAACCATCACGTTAGCAAGCCAACTTGACGCCGTAGGCTACTTAATTTAACTTACCGCATTTGGAGGGACAGAAATATCAGTAGGGCTTGGTAACATTACCACCATATCCTTTGGCTGGCATACCCCAATTCAACATGGGCATCGTTCTCATAACAGTCCCATGGGAAATGCTTGTTGCACACAAACTTGCCAGCAGTGCTGATCATTGGCGCCAGACACAAAATTCCCAGTCAGAGTAGCCTACAGCTCTCTCCAGATCACTCGGGAAAGCATGTTACTGTTAATGTTAATCCGTTGATGCTCTTGCACCCAGAGAAAGCACACTTGCGACCCTTCAGTCATTGCTTGTAAATTGAAACTACTGGAATTGAAAAAACGAACTTACAATTGTTAATAACTAGCATAATTGGAAAAAAAAGCTAATACATTGAAAGAGACTATCGGCTACAACAATATTGCTTGTCAAATGGATATGGCCTTTGGCCACGCCTTCTCAGGAATGTATTTATATTGGGGGCGGTAACAAAGTGCGAAACTGATAATGTACAAGCGTACCAAAATTACACTTCTACGTCATTCTCAATGACATAGCCCATTTTTCATTTTCAACCCGGAAGGAGAAGAATAGGCGATGTCACGGCTAAAATACTGAAATTCAACATTTTGCCCAAAATTGTACATATAATGCATTCTATTGTTCTCTTCCATCTGAGGCAATGTCCAGATATTGGTTAACATCTCAAAAAATATGTTTTGGTGTTTTCTACCCCTTTAAGGACATAGCTGGCTAACTGAAGAGCAGGGGGTTATTTCACAAAGTGGGATTAAGGAGTTAGCCAACTAAATTTATAATTAGAAATAATTAGCATTTGATGACATCCTGTAAAAACCTCCTTTAAAATACAGGTGGTAACCCATCAGAGTCCTTAGGGTGGGAGGCATGATACTCAACACCACTGAATTATGCTTTTAACTTGAAAATTGCAGCGTAAAAACTGTAACAGACAGACAGATAGGTAGACAGTGTCAGTCTTCTGTAGACAAATGATCATTTGCCACAGTGACAGTGGTCTAGAAATGCACCCAGGTGCCTTTTGGATATTGACAAACTCAATTGAAGTTTGTGTCAAAATTTAATCAGCAAATACATTTTTACTGTCTTTTCCACTTTGAAGGTAACTGATTTACAAATATCCTGCTTCTGGGATGAATACAAATTTATTTATATATTTAAAGTGTATATTTATCATTTAAAGTGTTCTCCATACAAGAATGAACCACTCAGGATCAAATCAAAACATAATTCAAAGGTAGCACTTCATAGAGTTCTTGGTGTTATTGTTATATAGAATGGCTGCCAGACCACCACTCATTTTAATAAAAAGAATTCTTTATAAACACAAAAAACTTTTTATTTTCTTAAAATAAACAAGAATGAATAAAAAGACAAAAGCAAAAAACATGCTTTTAGGTACAATTTGTTCCCGTCTGAGAATGAGCCTGCCTAATAGTTTAAGTGCTTCTCACGCAGTGTCTTAAGTAATTAATACATCTAGAAAAGCATGCCAAACAGCTCCCCGCCCACCCACACCCCCACCCCCAACACATCTTTCACAAAGATATCTGGCATTACATACTCTCTCTGGGAGTAATAGCCACTATTTCTGCTGCTTTTCACTCACCTCCTCCATTTTTGTAACACAAGTACGGAAATCTCCACACATTTCCCAAGCCAATAATGCTTCCGGCTACGGCAAAAAAGTACTCCACTTTACTTCCCCACTGGCCTCTCTCCTGGATTTGAGTCGCACTGCCAGCCATCACGCTGGACTGATGGGGCCACCTTCAAAATGCACCTTTGGTTCATGCAACCTGTTGGGGCTTACCACTCCCATTGGCTGTGCTACGGTGATGTCACCAAACAAATCAAATCCCATCCCAAATACTACACGTTTTCTTTCCATTACCTGTGCACATCAAGTAAACAAACTGCTCAGAGTCATTTGTGGAGTTGGATAATTAATGACCGGATAATGATTATTGATAAATAACAATTTGATAATTAAGCTCTGGCTGCTATAGTTTATCCTCAATATTGGAAGTACAGCCTTTACAGAGTAACTGGAGAGCTTTATGTCTGACTGAAGAAAAAAGAAAACATTGCATTACATGTCAGCGGAGTTTGATTACACCACATTACACCAGAGTGTTCAGCTATACCATATACAATCATCATGTACAGTTTCCATGATTTTTAATTTGTTAAATGAGAATGTGTCATATACAGTATGGGGCTAACTTACTTTCCCTAATTCATGACATGATCTGGTATGGTGTTCTGACAGTAGTTTGGTTAGTTGTTAAGTACTTAGTCTGCATACATAATGGTTAGTGGTAATATGACAAGCTATATCTAAGAAGCAGAAACATGGTTAGTACGAGCAGACCCTTAAGTGGCGTTAGACAAGATTTATACTTGTTTTTACCTTAATGACAAATCTTTCAGGTAAAATTTGTTTAAAGGAGAGCTCTTCCCTTGTGATACCTGTTAAAGAGAGAAACCTGAAATATTTTTTTTTGTCAGGGTGTGCAGCCTCTGGATTGGCTGTTTGGTCTGAAAGCCCATACTAGGACTGCAGTCAGGCCTGTTTGTCTGGTCTGCCTGTTTACATCACAATAGGAGTTTTTTGCAACTTCCTTGTCAGAGGTTTTGATTACAAGTACACATGGAGTCCGTATCACAAAGCAGGTTAAGTGGATTAGCCAGCTAACTTCAAGGAACAAGACATATTGGGATGGCAGGTACAGCACAGAAAGTTGGCACTTTTCGGTGTTTCTTACAGAAATAATCTAATGCCAGAAATAATCACAATGACCACATACTCTCAGTCCTTAAAAACATGAACTTCTGTACATTCTGAGCTCAGGTAAGCACACAGAATGCAGGAACAAATTCACACATCCACACAATAAATCCCCATGCATGGGTTATTTTAGCTATTTATTTTTCCTGCTGAATTTTTAATCCATACCCTCAAACAATAATTCTACCCATTGGATAGCGACATCTGATCTGCCAATGACAAGGTCCCATCATATTACTCTGACTCATTCAAGTATCGTGTCAGTCACGTATCATCAAAGACACATATTTGGCCTAGTGGTTAGAATCTAGGTGTGACAGACTGGCAGGGACGGACCCAAATGCACGACGAGACAGAATCAGGTTCAGGGAAACAGAGGAAAACACAAAGGGAAGGGAAGCAGGAGCGGATCGTAACACTAGGCTTTCCATGACAGGTCACAGGTTTGATCCCTGCCTGGTACCAAATGCTAAATCTTTTTTTGACAAAAAAACAGTGTGCAAATTATATGATTTTCCATATATAAGAATGTTCTTTTCACAATAAAAAATGTATTTTTAAGAACGGTTAATAAATTTCACTTTTACTTAAGAGGTGAAAGTCAGCCGACATGTAGCCTAGCATACTCGCTACCAACAAAAGATTTACCGCAGGTCACATTTACGAGAACAAATATTAATTTGTCAGACACAGACGCGTTGCTGCATTAATGTAAACAATCTATAAATAACTGCCATTGCATACGTGTTTTCAACAAACGTAATTTGTTGGACTGTGTCACTAGTCTCAATCTCAGACCAAAACCATCATGGTCCAGTAGCCTACCCCTACCACCCTAGGTAATGTTACAGTACCGGAAATACATCCACGTATGTGCATGGTCGTGTTATGGCCTTGTGCTTAGTTTCCCTGTCTTTGATGCAGGAGTTCCCTGGTTCGAGTTTCCGCAAATATATCCTTATTTATGTTTATTCACATTACTTTTTACTAAACTACTGCATCTACTTTGTTAGCTACGCCAGACATCTTCTTCTTCTTTCGTGTATCATCAGATGGCCAACTCCGTGTCGTGCAGCCATGCCCTCGTCTCCGGTCCTAAGTCGAAGAGGCCGGCTTCTGAGGGTGGGCTGTATAGGGGGCAGCCGGTAATTATATGCTCGGCAGTCTGTTCAGACTCGCCACACTCGCATGCCGCACTGTCCGATAGGCCCCACTTCTTCATAGATGACTTGAAGCGGCCGACCCCAGTGCGTAGACGGTTCAGCAAGGTCCATAGATGGCGTGGTAGGTCTTCTCCTTTTACACCGCCACCTGGGTCCTGGATGTATCGGTGGATGCGGGATGGCCCAGCCGTCTCCCAAGTCTGTTTCCAGGATGCTGCCAGCCAGGCGTCTTTGGACAAGTCCTCAGGAGTAGACTGTAACAACTCTTGTGCCGCCTTGTTGTAGGGATGGCGAGACTTGAGCCTGCATGGTGGCGCCGGTGTTGTTGTGGCTTTGTGTAGGATGTGCCAGTCGTACTTCTGGGCTTTTCTTGCCAGGGCGAGGGTAGCCGCATCCCGTCGGAGACTGGCCGGAGCTATTCCAGCGAGGACTGGCAGGTGAGACACTGGGGTGGGCTTCAGGCAACCGGTTACTATCCGGAGGGCAGTATTGATGACAGTGTCTACCTTATTCGTGTGTGTGCTTCTGCTCCAGGCAGGGGCGCAGTATTCGGCTACGGGTAGGACCAGGGCTTGTGTCGATATGCGTAGGGTCTGGGGGGAAGCTCCCCAAGTCGAACCTGCCAGGCGGCGGATGAGCGAGACCCTAGATGTGACCTTGGCCTTCACTTCATCCAGATGTTGCTTGTAGAACAGTGTCCGGTCCAAGCGTACGCCAAGGTACTTGGGGGCTTGTTGGCACTCCAGGCGGTTGTTGCCAACATACACGACCAGTTCCCTTCTTGCTTCCCGATTGTTAAGGTGGTACGCTGCCGACACTGTCTTGCCCATGCTGAGCTGAAGGTGCCACTTCTGAAGGTAGTCTGCCAGGATGCCCATGTCTCGGTTGAGACATTACATTACATTATAGGCATTTAGCAGACGCTCTTATCCAGAGCGACTTACACAGCATTTTTTTGCATTTATACATAGTATCCATTTACAGCTGGATATATACTGAAGCAATTCAGGTGAAGTACCTTGCTCAGGGGTACAACGGCAGTGTCCTACGTGGGACTCGAACCTGCGACCTTTCGGTTACAAACCCAGTTCCTTAACCACTGTACTACACTGCCGCCCCATCTTCCATCGCCTTCCATGTTGGCCGTCGGAGCATGATGGCCAAGTCGTCCGCATAGCCGTACTTCTTAGATGTTGTATCCGGCAGGTCGTGAATGTAGATGTTAAATAACATTGGCGAGAGGACGGAGCCTTGTGGGACACCGTTCTTCAACCTTCTTAGCCTGCTGGTCTAGCCATCGCTGGTCTGTAGGATGAAGCTACGGTTTGATAGCATCTCCATGATGAACCTCACCATGTGCCGGTCCGGGATTGTCCTTAGCAGTTTTAGATGTAGACCACGGTGCCAGACAGTGTCATAGGCGGCTGTCAGATCCAGGAATACTACTCCAGCTTTCTCGTTATCCTGAAAGCTGTCTTCAATGTCCTGAGTGAGTAGCGTTACCTGGTCCACTGTTGACCTGCCTCGGCGGAAGCCGGCTTGTTCCGGTGGGAGTTGTGGGTCCACCACTGGCTCAATGCGGCTGTGGATCAGCCTCTCCAGGATCTTAAATGGGACACAGAGCAGTGAAATGGGCCTGTAGGACTTCGGATCTTCGGCGGGTTTGTTTGGCTTTGGCAAGGCTATGACGGAAGCACGGCGCCAGGTCTTTGGAATCTTGGACCTCCTGAAGCATGATGAGAAGAACGAGCATAGCCAGCGAGATGTTCTTACGCTTTGGTGTATGACAAACTCTGGGTGAATATTGTCTCTGCCTGGTGACTTGCCCGGCTTCAGTTTTTTTATTGCTGCACTTAGTTCGGCTGCTGTGAAGTCTCCTGAAAGGTTGGCATCGGCGCTAGCTGCCCTGGAGAGAGAGGACACTTCACATGAGGTCAGTCTTGTGAGGTTTTTGTCTGCATCCGGAAAGCGGCCGTTATTCAGGAGCTGGGAAGCGATGGCATCTGCTGTCACTGGACACCTGCGGGGCATTGTTTTTCTGCCTGAGAGCAGGTTAATGGTCTGCCACGCCTTCCGGCTAGAGTGGGTGAAGTCGATAGATTCCACCACTTCAGTCCACCTGTTCCTTCGGGTGTCGTCCAGTTTCTGCAGTAAGGTTGTTGCTGTTGTGTCCATTTCCTCCCTGGAGCTTGCCTGCTGGTGTTGGCGCAGCAGGCCGCTACACTCCTCATCCCATCCTGGGATGTAGTTTTTATTATAGCCACGCGGGATGTTATGCTTTGCTGCCCTCAGGAGGACTTCACAGTAGGCAGCGTAGGCAGCGTCCACATCAGCTGCTTCTGGGTCCGGGAGACCAGCAGTTCTTCGTTCCGTTTCTGCCATAAATGACTGCCAGTTTGCCTTCCTGAAGTTCCATCTCCTGACCGGTTTGCCCGCTACCGACTGTACCAGCGAAGGTACTTTGATGATGGAAGGCCGGTGGTGTGAACGAGGAAACCTGTCCAAGACACGTCTCTCAGGTTTCAGGTCGTTGCTGCGGCTTATGGCGAAGGCCAGGTCAGAGTTGGTGTAGGAGTTCCAGCGTGCAGAGAAGAAGCTTGGGGGCTCTTTTGGGTCGAAGAGCAGCAGTGCTTCGGTGTTAGAAGCCCACTCACTCAGCGCTTCACCATCCAGTGATATGTGGTTGTAACCCCAATCTGAGTGTTGACAGTTGAAGTCACCTGCGTAGATGGCGGGAGCAGGCACAGATGGAAGTGATGAAACAGTCAGCGCTGTTGGTGGGGGCTTGTATACATTCACAACAGATGTTTCCTGGATTTTGGTGACCAGCCACTCGATGTTACAGCCTGGTGGAGATTGGCTGGTGGCTGACCAGCTTAATCCCTCTCGGACAAAGGTTGCTATTCCATGCTTCTTGCTGTGGATGGACCCAGCGAGGAGGAATCCGAGCAGCTTTAGGTTGTCGTCAGAGATCCAGTGTGTCTCTTGCAGGAGAACGGCTGCTACCTTATTGGTATCGGCAAGGTGTCTGATGACTTCGAGCTTGGCGATGGTAAGGCCCTCGACGTTGAGTTGGAGCACTGACAGGCCTTGGTTTTCGACGGTGGGGGTGTCCGCCCGTCCTGAAGGGGACGTTCTCTGCCTCAGTCTTGACCTTGGCTTGTACCTTGGTCTGCCAGCTCGATGATTCTTTGGCGACATTAGTTTCATGAGTTGGTCTCTCACCATTTCTCACTACTCACGAGGGAGGCCGCCTGAAGGCTGTCGTCTTCTCCCCCATCTGCCAACATATAACACATTAATAGCTATTTCTACCGTGTATACAACCCGTTAAAACACCATCATTCTATGTCTTTCTTTCAGCTAGAATGTATGTGTGTTCACATGTAGCCTATTGTGCATGCATGTCTCCCTATAGATTTGGTTCATTCATTTATTTGCATCATCATGATCCCTAGCAGTGGCGGTTCGTTAATGCGGGGCGCTGGGGCGCCGCCCCCCTCCAGATATCTAGAGAAGAAAGCTACTTAAACTTATGTTAAACATAAATTAATTAGATAATGCGAAATAATTGTGAAATACAAATTGTTTACTCATACAATGCGCCTGTCAGCGCCTTCATTAACCCCTTAGTGCAGATAGTCTATTTTGTCTCGCCTGCGAGACAGTTTTACGCAACTGAGACACGCGTTGCTCCTGCAGCCAAACTATTAGTGGAAAACCCAAACGCGGTATTTTAACTTTATTGGTAGACGATTCGCGACGATTTCTGGCCAATGCGTAGTTTCTAAGTGTCACTATCTTTCCGTAGCAAGTCCATTTAACAAGCACTCCCCACCCAGCCTATACCTACCCATGCGTGACATAGTGGGCAATAGCGTCTATGTTGGGAGTTCATAAATATATGTATTCATCATATCATATCAGAATTCCGTCCAGCAACCAGATAAACCCACCAATAGCCTGACCGTATGCAAATACAGCGGTGCAAATCGCTGCTCAATCAATACCGACATAAACAAGTGAAATCATACAATGCCATTCTACTATCAATATCTGCTATTAAATATGGAATTCGTGTGCAATCCTCCCGTGGATTTAAGCGTAGATATGTCCCTTTCAAGATTCCGTGGTCATTTATTGTCTTGGACAATCCGTTTGAAAAATACACAGCGCATTGGAACACTATTAGACAAACGAAACTAGCTCTGCGTAACACCCCCTTCCTGATTGCAGGGCTGTGACGCTTGCAATTTTATTCTGGTTTGATCGACAATTGTTTTATCCAATAGAAGGCACGACAAGCTTCCCAAAAGTAATTTACATGTGTAAATGAAAGCTTGGATTAACTATTTAAGGGCGAGCGTAACTGCAATACTTGTTATATCACAACAATTTTACGCAGGCATGCGCAGATGACGCATTTGGTATGACGCAATTGGTGTTACGCTATAAAACTGCGCGCAACTTTGATGTGACTTTTTAGTAGTTTTCCCCGAAGTCGGTCAGAAGAGGACAACAACAGAGATTCTTCTAATCCCTGTAGCATAGATTCTGTGGAAGAGGTGCCTATCAATATGGGGAAGATATCCTCCTCGACATGTAAGTATTACTGCTTGTAATATTTTGATTATATACATTCGTTTTTCCACTGCGTGCTATTTTGGCGTTATTTTTGTATTTGCATCGGTCGTAATAGACCACTGTTAGCCTGCTAATAATGCTGAACATATTTGAAAACACACTTTTTCAGACTCCACCTTGAATAACTACATGTATAAGGCAAATAATATAGTACGTTCTTTCCGTTTATTTTTTATTTTCTATTTGGTTTAGCTATCTCATCGCTTAGAATGTATAGCTGACTGTATTCTGTTGAGTACTACTAGCGATAGCTTCTACGTTGTGAGAAAGTAGCGCTTTCGTGACTTTGCTTCGTTCAATATGCACTTATTGTACGTCGCTATGGATAAACGCGTCTGCCAAATAACTGTAATGTATTGATATTGTGTTCGTGCCGTTCCCGTAGTGGCTCGTGGTGGCCTGCTTTGTTAGAATTCATAGCATTCACAATGAAATAGAGTATTTTAGCGCTGTTCTGTTTGGTTGCTCAGTCGTACGTTATAAACTCCTCAAAAAATGATCGGAAACGTTATTTCGGTCGATTATTCCTCCCCTTTAATAATACCAATTGGTATTGTATTTTATATCGTTGGAAAGCCTGATTAGTCACCTTTACAACGAGGTACAACTTGTAAGGATCATGCATTCGTGGAATGAGCAACACAGCTAACCGTGTGGGTAGCGGCCCAAAAAAATGTGCCAAAATCCCCTGCAATATTCTTCTGTTGGTATTCACTCTCGTTTTGAGTTGCTTGGTGGACTGGATGATTGCACTCTCCCACAGTAATAAGGAAATAACAACACATATTGGCCATTTTTACACTTTATTCATTTTACACTGTCAGGGACCTCAGTAGCGTGTGGAAGATCCATACGCAGCCACAACAGCTTGGCACCTCCTCCTCATGCTGGTCACCAGCCTGGTCACACACCTGTGACTGGCATACACCTGCCAGCACTTGAAGCTCAAAACGAGAGTGAATACCAACAGAAGAATATTGCAGGGGATTTTGGCACATTTTTTTGGGCCGCTACCCACACGGTTAGCTGTGTTGCTCATTCCACGAATGCATGATCCTTACAAGTTGTACCTCGTTGCAAAGGTGACTAATCAGGCTTTCCAACGATAGAAAATACAATACCAAATGGTATTATTAAAGGGGAGGAATAATCGACCGAAATAACGTTTCCAAACTTTTTTTTAGGAGTTTATTTTATGCCTCGATTTGCCGTGAAGCTAGAACATTGGTAGTGTTTTCCGATATTATTTTATTGTATTGTAATTTCTTTGTGCATAATGTACTCTATGGGGTATTAGTATATCCATGGGTGATGCTTTTCACTTAGGGAATGGAAAATATGTATTCAAATGTACTGTGTCCAGATGTGTGCAAGATGAATGTAAAATAAATAAATAAAATAAATAAGCAACAGTTGTGAAACACACTACAGAGTAATGCCATCCTAGAGCATGCAACAAAATATAACATAATGTAGCATACAGAAGAAAGTGTTTACTGAAGTACAAGAGTGAATGATTTCATATTTAGCTGTGTGTACCACAGTGTTATAATGCTTCTGCATTATGTAATTTGTTCCTATAACATGCTTGACCCTCCACCTCTGCCACTCCAGCAGTGCCCTCTACTGTTCAGAGTGAAGCCACTGCAGGACCAGATCCTTACAGCAAACTGAAGACCGTGCCATTGATGAGTGCATATTGGCCACGAAGGCACCGCACAGGATGAAGCAGTATATGAAGGATAATGGTGAAAAAATGGCACACTTGGCATCAAACACTGAACTGAAACTGTGCAATATCAATGTTTTCATCCATTAAGTGATCGTAAGGTAAAATGTATATGCTTTATAAAGGACAAAAGGCTTTTTAATAATTTCTCGGAGAGGTTTTGGGTAGGTTATTGGACACCTAGATATCCACCCCCCTGTACTGATCCAAAATAATTCCCACATGAAAATGATAAAAAGGTGAGTTAAATGAGTCAAAACGGTTGATTTGCACTGAAATGTATGATTAGTTTAAGATTTACAGCTATTCACATTTTAGCCAATTTGGATAGGTTTGGAGACCCTGGGTACATCAGGCTACACTGCTTACATTTCGTGTCATAGATCTTTAGTAGTTCTGTATATCACCCTGCGATTATTGAATGCTTGTGGACAAGGAGTTTATGATCCAGGAAATGTGTAGTTTTATCTGTTTCACTTATGTAGCTCTCAGTATTTTGAAGAAATATATATTTTGTTGCATTTTTTGCAAAGTTTTGCTTGCATTTCCGGCACTTTATTTTGACTTAAATTATGAAAATAAACAAATCTAAGTTTGTACCAAAAAATGGTACACCGGTTTTGTTTCATTTAAGCCATTTACCAAGTTTATGTGATGCTCACACCTGGAGTTATAAAGCCTTAAACAGAGTACCCCCATGATTTACCAAATATGCCATCTGCACTAAGGGGTTAAACATTGGTTCCAAATTGTATTTGGTTAATTTCTGTGTGAATACATATATTTCCTTGGTGAAGGGCGCCGGCCAAATGAGAGTGTATGTAAGTCCTTCAACTTTTGGCAAGCAGGTGACCTGAGGCTGCTCTCTAATTGGTTGCTTCAGATTTTCCACGGGGCGCAGAGAGCTCCCAGACCCTCCCACTTTTATTGGCAGTGAATTGGTATTGTTTTTGTGTTTTTTGATGTAATGTAATTGGATGTAGTACGGGTGCACGACTGTCACTCCTGCTCAGTGGCGGCGCCAGGCCGGTGCTTAATTTCATTATGAAAATGAATGAATAAATAAATTATTTAAAAATCATTATATCGTTTTGACTAATAATAAATACACAACATTTTCTCAAACGAAGTCGCCCGATAATTCGTTCTACTCCTTGATCTCGGGACTCGCGAGAATGAGTCAGGTCTTGAACTTCACCGCATCTATCTAACGTTAACTCAAGCTGAAAATTGAGAAATATCTCTTCCCCAAACGACCAGAGACCTCAGCAACACCAGGGTCAGAGAAAAACGTTAACCCTGCTGTCCCCGGCGAAGTCGAAGAGTAGGACAACGACAGCCAGGATATTGAGCAGATCTGCATTTGCGAGAAAAGATCGGGAGGAAGAATTGCCGCTGTCCCCGCCATCTGATCAGCAATTAGCCACCACCGTTAGCTGCAGCATGCCTACCCCCCGCAGCACTGGGCCTGCTGATATTAGCCAGACGAAGGACAACGGTGCCCTATTCTGCGAAAATACCCAGCTAAGAAGTGCGGAGTTAAAATGCGATTCTGTGAACGCAGCTTTTCTTGTTTATGGCGTGTAAAAAATTACATGAGGAGCAACAGTGGGGACACGGAATAGCAACCTGGCTTTGTTGTCGATTAACTCCAGAGGAGAAAGGGCCTGATGAGCAGGACATCATTGATGATTTTGCCATGAACCACAACAACAAGCGCATTGGCTTGCTATAGTATGAGAGACGTCCATTGGTGAGTAGGCTAACGTTGAATTAGATGATTTAGTTTAACACAGTAGGCCTAATGTTAGTGCTATATGTGTAGTAACGGTGTTGGCAATGACAATAGGCCTAGGCTGTTGATAGTATTGATCGCATCAATGTAGCCTATTCATGTTGGAGTTTTTTCATGAGTGAGAGATTTGTTTGTCATGTTGGCAATATGTGATGATGACAATAGGCTACTTTTGTGTTTCATGTTAGGTCTAGATTGGACAATTGTATACATTTGTGAGTGTGTGGTGGCAGTCGCATAGCTGGCTGACTGTTATAGTGTTATTGAACTCACTCTGTAGTCACTTTGGATAAAAGTGCATTGTATTGACTCTGTAAGTCACTTTTAGTTTCGAATTTCTAAACGCTTGTAAATTCTAATCTAGTAGGATACATAGTAGGCTATGGCTGCGCGCGGGCGTGTTGCTTGATTGTGGAAATTTGAGAAGCACCCCCAAGATATAGCACCACCTAAGCTACCCAAGTCGAAAATTTCTGGCAGGTGGGGGGGGGGGGGGGGGGGGGTCGTGTCGTGTGTCCCCCCCCCACAAAGGAGAACTGGCACCAGCCGCCACTGATCCCTAGCCGTATTGAGTGAATGCATCTATTATGGACATAATATTAGTTGGCAACAGGTGGTGGTGTTAGTTGTATTTTATTAGAGATTAAACAAAAAAGTTGGGACAGTGTGTAAAATGCACATAAAAGCAAAAAGCAGTGATTTGTAAATTCTCTTTTACATACATGTAATTGAAAACAGTACAAAGAAAAGATATTTAATGTTTTACCTTATCAACTTTATTGATTTTTGTAAATATACGCTAATTCTGAATTTGATGCCTGGTTGGCCGAATTTGATGCCATGGTTGGCTAAATGGCTGTAAGTCGTCAAGGGTCTGCTGCCAGATATGCAGTAGATATGGATGGATTGGTTCAATAGGAAAATGATTCAGGAGAAACAACCCTTAACATGATCCATCCATATCTACTGCATATCTGGCACCAGAGTGATGGTTTGAGGCTCGTTTGATACCCCAGACCTTGATTACTTACAGCCATTTAGCCAACCATGGGTTCCATACTATTCCTGTGTAATATACAGCTAAATCTAGTCCCACCCCCCAATTCCCATAGAGATCCATTCAAATGAAGAGAGGTTATAGTATCGCTTGTAGGAGTACCTGAAAATAAGATATCAAGAGTCTTTTGATAATCAATCCTTATATACCCAGTCATGATAGCATCACCTGTTTACCTGTGGAATGTTCCAAACAGGTGTTTCAACTTCCCAGTCTTTTTTTTGCCCCTGTCCCAACTTTTGTGGGGTGTTCAGGCATCAAATTCGGAATTAGCATATATTTACAAAAATTTATAAAGTTGATAAGGTAAAACATTAAATATCTTTTCTTTGAAATCACTGCTTTCTGCTTTTATGTGCATCCAACTTTTTGGTATATGGTATACCTACACTAGATACGTTCAGTAATCGCGCAATGGATACAAAAAACCAATCGTTAACATCAATTGCCGAAGGTGGCACTTGCGCAAGGTCTGCAGCGTCACGTCTCAAATAGGAACAGGGCGAGCAGCAACGCAGGGTGAAGCGTGACATGACGCACGCGGCTGGTGTAGATTCCACAATTGATTATAGGCTTGTTTGAGATGAGCTAGGCCTGTGCAGTTTTGACCATCGCCTTGCCAAGCGCATTGCATGACGGTTGGAATGTTGTCTGACTTGCTCTGGAAATCCGTCTGCGCGAGCCGCAGAAATCTCACGGGTTTTCAGGGCTAGGCGACGCAGTTGCTCTCCACCGACTGCACAACTTCATGCATGATGGGAAACGACTTGCTCTGGTTTGAGCGAAGCGCCTATTGGCTCAGAAAAGTTGTCACCACCCACAAGGAAGTTATGAGACTTCCATCATTATTCCAAGATAAACTTGGAAACTCATACAGACACCAAATGATGTTTATCAGAGTACTGACATTCACAATTGAGGGCACCTCCACCTCCCTCTCCAGCTCAGGAAAAAGAGGTGGTTGGTAACCCAGCTGAGCTTCGAAGGGTGAGAGGCCGGTGGAGGCGTTACATAGCGTGTTATGAGCATACTCAGCCCAGGCGAGGTGACGACTCCAGGAGGTGGGATTGGACGCGGCAAGGCAGCGAAGAGTGCTCTCCAGAGTCTGATTTGTACGCTCTGTCTGGCCGTTAGTCTCCGGGTGAAAACCGGAAGACAGACTAACCGAAGCCCCCAGCAAAGAGCAAAACGTCCGCCAAAACTTGGCGGCGAACTGAGGACCGCGATCGGACACCACATCCGACGGAAGACCGTGCGGCCGAAACACATGGTCAATCATAAGTTGCGCTGTCTCAGGTGCAGAAGGCAGCTTGGGCAGCGCAATGAAGTGAGCCGCTTTAGAAAAACGGTCGACCACCACTAAAATGGTGGTATTGCCTGCGGATAACGGCAACCCCGTGACGAAGTCCAGGGAAATATGACTCCAGGGACGGGTGGGAATAGGTAGGGGACGAAGAAGACCCGAGGGGGGAAGGTGAGAGGCCTTGCTGCGAGCGCAAACCGGACAAGCCGCGACAAATGAGCGTACGTCCCTCTCCAGACTAGGCCACCAAAAACACCGGGATAAAAAATCCCTAGTACAATGAACACCAGGGTGACCGGTGAGTTGGGAGGTGTGACCCCATTGGAGCACCTGAGACCTAAGACGAGGAGGCACGAAAAGACAGTTGGCCGGTGCCCCACCTGGACCTGGGTCCGAACGCAAGGCTCTCTGCACCGCTGCCTCAACCTCCCATATAACCGGGGCAACAACGAGGTCAGTGGCGATAATCGGCTCGGGAACAGAGTCAGTCTCAGAGCGGTCGTAAATCCGCGAGAGAGCGTCAGGTTTTACGTTCTTGGACCCGGGGCGATATGTAATGATAAAATTGAATCTTAAAAAGAACAGCGCTTGCCGTGAATTGCACCTCTTAGCCAGCTGAACATACTCCAGATTTTTATAGTCAGTCCAAACCGTAAACGGATGTTCCGCTCCTTCGAGCCAATGGCGCCACTCCTCCAAAGCCAACTTGACCGCAAGCAATTCTCGATCCCCTACGTCGTAATTCCTCTCCGCCGATGTTAGGACGCGAGAGAAATACGCGCAGGGGTGCATCTTGTGGTCAAGTGGCGAGCATTGGGACAGAATGGCCCCGGCGCCTAGCTCGGAGGCATCCACCTCTACCACAAAGGGAAGGGAGGGGTTGGGTGTGACCAGGATGGGTTCGGAAGTGAATCTTCTCTTCAATTCAGTGAAAGCCGCCCCCGCCTTGGAATTCCATTGGAACTGACCGCCGCAATTTTTTTTAGTAAGTGCAGTAATAGGCGCTGCTACCGCACTAAAATTGCGAATAAATCGCCGATAAAAATTTGCAAACCCTAAAAAACGTTGTATCTGTTTTATGGAAGACGGCGTAGGCCAGTTTTTTACCGCGGAAACCTTCTCCGGATCCATCTGTACCTTACCCTCCTTTACAATGAAACCCAAAAATGATACAGAGCCAGAGTGAAAGACGCATTTCTCTGCTTTTACAAATAATTGGGCCTTGAGAAAAGCCGAAAGAACCTGACGAACGTGACCGACATGTGTGGTAAGATCTGGCGAAAATATTAAAATATCGTCAAGATAAACAAAGACGAATCTCTCCAGCATCTCCCTCAGCACATCGTTAACTAACGCCTGAAACACCGAGGGGGCGCTAGTGAGCCTGAACGGCATAACGAGATATTCGTAGTGGCCGCTGTGCGTGTTAAAAGCGGTCTTCCATTCGTCGCCTTCACGAATACGAACGAGGTTATAGGCGTTACGTAAGTCCAGCTTCGTGAAGACAGACGCCCCCTGAAGACGCTCGAAGGCGGAGTTCATAAGGGGAAGGGGGTACCTGTTCTTCACCGTTATGTCGTTACGGGACCTGTAGTCAATACAGGGTCTGAGACCTCCATCTTTTTTTTTAACAAAAAAAAAACCTGCCCCTGCAGGTGAGGTAGAAGGTCTAATGAACCCATTAGCCAAGGCCTCCTCAATGTATTTATGCATAGATGCGCTCTCCGGAATGGATAAGGAGTAAAGAGACCCTCGAGAGGGGGTAGTGCCCGGGTATAGCTCTATGGCGCAGTCATAAGGTCTGTGAGGTGGAAGTGAAGTGGACCGTTGTTTGCTGAATGTCTCTGCAAGATCGGCGTATAGTTTAGGGACATTAGCGGGCAGCTGAAATTCGAGCGCCCCTCCCACTTTCACTCTGTCTCGGACACGGAGGAGGTTGATCTCCCAGTCGATCTCTGATTCGGACGTCAACTCCTGTCACGCATGAGGTTGCTCTGCAGAGTGATCCCAATCTAAACTCTCCTCTCCATTCTCGGAGGGAGCATAAGAGAACTCCTGTTTAACAGAGCCATCACTCTCTGAGTCAGACTCGGCACAATCCTCACCCCCTCCTCCCGACAGAAACGGACTGGAGGCAGAACAGTGGCGTTTGCATTTGGGCCCCCATTGACGAATAACGGGGCCCGCCCCCCCCCCAATTAATATGTGGGTTATGGCGAGTAAGCCAGGAATGACCCAAAACCAGCGGATAAGCTGGGGACTCCACTAAAAAAATTTTTACCTCCTCCGTATGTTTTTGATACGGAACGCGCATGCGAATGGCGGCGGTAACCCGGGAAATAGTGCCTGTGCCTAGCGGACGGCCGTCCAAAGCCGTAACAAGGTGAGGAAGAAAAAGAGGGTGGGTGGGAATCTTGTGGGATTTAACCCAGTCGGAATCGACGAGGCACTCAACCGCCCCGGAATCAATAAACGTAATCCGACGGTCGTTCCAGCGTAATTCAACCGGGAGGAACAGTGCACAAAGAGGCTCATCGGCCCATCCTGTCACCCCCGCGAGAGCACGGAAAGTAATCGCAAAGGCCGCCACGGTGTCGGTGCCCTGACGAAGACGGGTCAAACGCATGGCAGCTTCCTTGCCAGAAACGTCCTGACTTCCTTGGTCAAAAACTGACACCATCTCCGCCATAAGCCTCTCTGTGGTACTCATGATTGGTGAATCTGCCCTGATCAGTGGGTCAGCCCATGCGAGAGCATCTCCAGTTAAAAGAGACAGAATAAACGCTACTTTGGATTCCTGTGCACAAAACCGCGAGGGCTGTATTTTTTTAAAAATTAAGCACTGCGTTAAAAACCCCTGACACCTCCCCGATACCCCGCTATATCGCAACGGGAGTTGGAGTTTTGGTTCCCTAACGTTAGGTGGAAATGACGGGGGAGTGGTCTGTGTAGGTGCTTGTGCGACTGGAGGTGGATCTGCCCTGAGAGAGAGAGTCCGGATATTCTCTGACAAATCTCGCAGAGCTATTGCCTGCAGTTGCATCTGCTCACACAACGCTTGCTGCTCTCTCTCTGTTCCGCCAGGACCGCCTCCTGAGTAGCTATGACACTTTTCAGATTCGCAACTATCGCTGGAACTTCCCCTGTGGCTTCCATGTTCTGTCGGGGATCCCACGGGGTAAATATTGGAAGTCCAGATGCGATAGCTGTGCAATCTGAAAATGTTCGAAAAAAACACCACTAAAATGGATAATACTCCGTAGTGAAAATAGAGGAAAATAACAGAACACAAATAACCTCGCGATAAGAACGAGGAACTCGATCTCCGAGCAAAAAACAAAGAAATAAGCTATACACTTATCTAACTCCTGTTAGTGGAGCGAAACAAAAAGGAAAACACAGAGCTCAACAGAATCCCAAACAATTTGGGTAAAAGCACTCTGAGAAAGAAAGGAAAACCAAAAAGAAACGAGAAAGCCTCTGCTCTGAACTCAGAGCGAAAAAGAGACCTGCTTACTTTCTAAACTTCCTAAACCTTTCTTTTTTTCAACTAGCTTTCTTACTAATCTCCTATACCTTTTTTACCGGCTTGAATGTTACGTGGAATAACATGGAAGCAACGAGAGAGGCAGGAAGCGGAGTATAAATAGTCAACGGAAATTAATCACAGGTGAACTTACTAATGACGAGGCGAAAGCAAAACCCCGTTGCGGAACAAAGGAAAATCCGATAGATTACCGGTAACGACAAAAAAGAATAAAGAGGCCGCGGAGATAAGAGAAGGAAGGCAAGATCCATGACACACATAACTTTCAACTCTTCAGTGAGTATGACGTGACTGCAATACCATGGTATTTCGGTAACCATCCCAGCCCTAGCACGTTAACTAGATGCAAGAGTCATTAAAGCTGACCTCTTTGGTATGTTTTGAATGTTTAAATGGTTCAGAATCATATTTGAGAAATAAATGGATTGCTGACAATAACAGTTATTTAAATTTCAATAGAAACACATAAAATAAAATGCTACTAAAATGGGAATAAAAACACACACAAAAAAAATGCTAAATACCAGGAAAATTGTAGCAACGTTGCTGTGCAACATTGCAGCAAAGTCTTTTGGAAAACGTTTTATTGAGATTATGTTTGAACGTGGCTACAACATTGTACAGAAATATTGCAGCAACGTTGCACAGGGTTGTAGTAAGATGCATTCTTAGTTTATGTTACACTTGTCACCTTTATCTGTGGCTTTTGTAAAATATTTCCAAAACTCTTTTCACTGTTGAAATTATAACTATTGGCAGAAGCAAGACATTCTAGGCTGAGCAGTACTGGAGGGAACTTGAGCTTGCAGAGTGGTAACGTTCTAATAGTAGAACCTCCCAGGTTGCCTGGGCTGGTAAAGTATCGGCACCCCGTCCCCTTACCACAGGAGTCCCCCAGGGCTCAGTCATTGGTCCCCTCCTTTTCTCCACCTACACCAAATCCCTTGGCCCTGTTATCACTGCTCATGGTCTTTCTTACCACTGCTATGCTGACGACACTCAACTCTTTCTCTCCTTCTCACCCTCTGACACTCAGGTATCAGCCCGCATCTCCGCTTGCCTGAGAGACATCCAGAGCTGGATGGACAACCGCCATCTCAAGCTCAATCCTGGCAAGACTGAGCTCATCTACATTCCTGCTCTAACCTCTCCTCCTCTCAATCTCTCTATTTCCCTAGGAGACACTCCACTGACCCCACCGCCCTGTGCCAGGAACCTCGGAGTCGTGATGGACAACAGGCTGTCCCTCTCCGAGAACATCGCAGCAGTAACCCGGGCATGCAGGTTCTTCCTGTACAACATCAGGAGAATCCGCCCCTTCCTCACCACCCACTCAACCAAGGTCCTGGTCCAAGCAATGGTGCTGTCCCGCCTGGACTATTGCAACTCTCTCCTGGCTGGCCTGCCAGCATCGGCCATTAGACCCCTTCAGCTTATCCAGAATGCAGCAGCGCGCCTGGTCTTCAACCTCCCCCGACACTCCCATGTCACCCCCCTGCTCATTGACCTCCACTGGCTACCGGTGATGGCTCGCATCAAATTCAAAACATTGGTGCTCGCCTTCCAGGCAGTCCGAGGATCTGCCCCTCCATACCTCCAAAAACTAATCAGACCCTACACACCTGCCAGATCCCTGCGTTCTGCCTCCTCAGGACGACTGGTACCCCCCCCCCCTCTTCATACTAGCACCCGGTCTCGACGTCTGTCTGTCCTGGCCCCACGGTGGTGGAATGACCTCCCCGTGGAGGTCAGAACAGCAGAAAGTCTGACCGCCTTCAAGCGCAGATTGAAGACTCACCTCTTCAAGCTGCACCTCTCTCCACCCCTCCCTACCTCCCTGTGACTATTGTTATTAATGTTGTGTAATTACCCCCCCCCCCAAAAAAAAAACCAATCATACTGACTGTGCCTAGTACTTAGATTCGTATTTGCCTTTTTAGGGTTGTTTTTAAACGCTCTTGTTCCTAGTTTGAAAATGCACTATGTACGTCGCTCTGGATAAGAGCGTCTGCTAAATGTCTATAATGTAATGTAATGTAATAGTACTCATCACTCTAATTAAATGACGTCCACTTCTCCTCCTAGCTTCCTCCCTGCCACACACACCTTTGAGAATCAGATGCATTCCGTCACCCCAGTATACAGGCCAACCTGCATGCTCCAGAACAATATCCACCGTGCCTTGTTACATGTTCCTCATTGGCTGCATACAGGCGTCCGGACTGAGCTAGGCTTGCCTAGTTTTGTTTACTGCTACAGCACAATGGCTAGAACATGAAATGTTTTGATAAACTACTACTCATAAGTCTTTTTCAAATTGAAAACATTCCAATTTTGTTTCTCCCATAAAGTAGTCTTGCCTTATGTTTTTATTTCCCACAATTTTACATTTAGCTATGTTGAATTGCATTTGCCAGGTTTCCACCCAATTCTGGATTCTGTTTAAATCTTCTTGGATTACTTTAGTAGCCTCCAAAATGTTAGCTAAACCTCCCAGTTTTGTATCATCAGCAAATTTAACTAATGTACTTTTGATGTCCCTGTCAAGATAATTTATTTAAATAAGGAGGAGCAGAGGTCCCATTGTCCCAACACCGATCATTGTGGGACTCCACTTCCCACAGTACCATACTCAGATGATATCCCCCTACTACTACTCTACTACTTGTGTTCTACCCTGTAGCCAGTTCTGAACCCATTCTGAAATGCTTCCTATAATTCCTACTGTCTTCATTTTGATAATAAGTCTGTCATGTGGTACCTTATCAAATGCTTTTAGGAAACCTAGGTATATAATATCATAAGCCTTGTTACAATCAAAACACTTGGTAGATTCCTCAAAGAGTACCAAAAGATTTGTCTGGCTATCTCTTAAGATGTTATTTTCAAGAAATCATTCCAATTTGTCCCAATGATGATAGATTCCAGTATTTTACATGTGATGCAGGTTAAACTGAGAGGCCTATAGGTTCCTGGATCAGTCCGGTCCCCTTTTGGTATTACATTACCTTTTTTCCAGTCGTCTGGTATTTCTCCAATTTTTAAAGACTGTTTAAAAATACCTGCCAGTGGTTTATAGATGCTCTCACTTAACTCTTTTAGTACCCTTGGGTATATGCCATCAGGGCCTGCTGCCTTATTTGTGTTTCATTTATCTAGTACTTCTCTATCCCCTATCTCAATATCTGCTAAGACATTCTAAGAATATTCCTTCCAGCCTATTACTAACCTCCTCTCTGGTAAAACTCAATAATGTAACTTTCTTTTTCCTGCTGCAGTATTGAAAGAAATGTTTAGGATGACTTTTTGCATCTTCAGCAATTTGCCATTCAAACAGACTTTTGGCAACCCTTAATTCTTTTTTTTTAACATTAGCATGCATATTACAATTATTTGCCTTATTATTCTCAGTACTGTCTTTTTTATATATCTTATAAAGTTTTTTCCCTCAAACCCTTCTGTATAGCTTTATTGATCCACTGTGGAGACTGCTTTTTGCCTAGACCAGGGCCGTGTCTAGGGGGGGGCGCATGGGGGCAATGCCCCCCCCAAATGCTCCGCCTGCCACCACCAACCCCCCCCCCCCCAAAAGCCAAATCCAGAATTTTTTTTACCAGACAATATGAAGTTGGCGCTACAGTAGGCTATTATACAGACGATTCGGCCAATGATAAAAATGCCACATCGAAATAATATATTTCTCTAATATCTGATTGGTTGGTTTGGCCATATAAAAATCGGAGATGCAGCAAGAGAGAGAGGTCAGTTTCTTTGATCAATCTATGCTGTCTCTGTAATGGTTCGTGGCTGTTTGTTTTCTTTTGCGGCTCTCGTCCTGCTTTCACGATTGTTAATCAGTTGGATCTTTTCCACGTTCCGTTTCGTGGTTTGCCAGCCTCATTGTTTTCACCTGGGCTTCTACATGCAGGGTATTTAAGTTCCTCACTTCCGCTTCTCTGGTGCTTGATTGTCTCACGACATTGCATTCGAGCCAGGTACTAGCGACCACCTGATATTAAACTCTGTTTATGTTCAGGGGGGACTTGCTATAGCTATTGGGTATAGGATTGTTTTCCGCCTGGTAGCGTTTCGTGCTATCTATTTTGTACTTTGCTGTTCTCTCAGAGACAGTTTTTCTTTGTACTTTCGTTTTGGTTTTACATTCTTCAGGCTTTGAGCTCCGGCAGCCAAGAGTGTTACTTTGTTTTACTAAGTTTCCCATTTTTAGCTCATTACGTGAGCTCAGGAGATTTAGTTGGTATTCTACTAGTTTTAGTAGTTCGCCCATTTTGTGGGTTGATTTTCGTTTTGGATGTTAGCCTTAAGAAATTAGTTTCCTGTCTTTTCTTTCTTCCTTAATTATTTTCTCCCCCTAATTATTGGTCCTCGCGGTTGTGAGCTGACTTGTTCTAATCTCCCCACCTTTGCGTTTGAATCTCCGAACTATCAATAAACCCAGTCTCTTCTTGATAACTAACTGTTACGCATTGCTTAGGATATAATATTCGCTAGCCTAGCTTACTCAGTGAGTTGAGGATAGTGGCGAGAGTCTCCGTCTGGGAGATTCGATTTTAAATAGATTGATTAGCTCCATGTTGCATCTAACCTAGTTGTTATAGCCGCGATTCTGCGAAACATCTGCAGCATTACATTAGCTGGCTGCACGTGTGTTGCACGCCCATGTGTGTGTTAGCTAGCCTACTGCCTGTTGGCTAGTCAGCCCGGCTTTCCTCAAACTTTGGAATACTTCACATATTAAAATACACTAGGCCTATCATATCTGTCTCTCTCTCTCACGTTCTCTATCACACTCACAGCTAAACGGCAGCCGTCAACAGAAGCAAGCCCCCAGGCGTCTCAGGAATAAAATATATGTATATTTAAAAATGATATAATACAGTATATATATATAAATGAAACAATGAGACAATTAGGCTACAGTAGGCTATCTTAGTTTCACAGGTAAATCAAAAATAGCCCAAAGAGACTGAGATGATGAAGGAATAAGTAAGATTTTATAATAATTTGATTTAATTGGCCATTGATAAAGTTGTCCTCCATATGGGGGGAGTATAAATAAAATTAATTAATTAAATATAAATTAAAATGAATAAATAAAAATCTTATTCCACATAAGATTAGATAATGATTTGGTATTATTGGGCATAAATAAAGTTGTTCTCCTATAAGATGAGGGGGGTTGAGGAGGGTTTAAAATGTAATAAAATGATCTTATCCACTAATATACTGATTAGTCTATAATTTTGCATAAATTAAACATTTTATTTTAGAAAATGCCCTGTGTGAGGTTGTGTAGAAATGCAGGACATTAGATTTAAAAGGCTAAGAATTTTCTGGGGGAGGACCCCCCAGACCCCCGCTACTTCATCCCCCCCTTGTGCCCCACCGACATCTCTTCATGCCCCCCCAATCAAGTAATTGCGGTAAAAGGTTTGCTGTCTAACCCTGCTTGCGTGGGAGGTCGGATATCGGAGGTGGTTCATTACCGACATCAGTGCGTTCGAGCTGTACAACTGGGAACTTGGCATCATGGACACCCTTCGCAGGAAAGTTTTGGCTTTGTTGGCAAAATAATAACATTTAAACTTTTAATTGTATGGTTATCATTCAGTAGCCTAACGAAAAGTAAGCAGAACTATTAATTCCAAGCAGATTACTGTGGTTCCGGTGTTGTGCCGTTTTATTTCTTTTTTTTTACCAGGGGGTGCCATAAAAAAAATGAAAAAATTTAAAATATATATATATATCCTAGTTAAGCACGTAAACATTATATTTCGGACATTTTTGTTTGTTATTCCATAAAAAACACAACCTTCAATGCTTATCGTTAACTCCGATCCTTTCAAAACAATATTTAATTTCGCCATGTAGCCTATGCATTACAGTATCACGTTTTTTCCTATGTTCGTTAAATGCATCCGGCAAACAACTAATAAAATAGTTTACTACAGTTTTCAAGTACAACAGCTCAGACATAAACACACAAGCTGCCTTGTGTTCAAAACCTTTTTTTCCCCTTCACTGAGGCTATGCTGCGAAATAACGGCCATTTCAATCTGTTTACGTGCATTTTTTACCAAAGCAATTCATATGTTTGACTATTACTATTTTGCATCATTTACCGGAGGCTACATATTTCATGTCTGAAATACAGCATCCAATAAATCAGCGTCCAATCCAGAGTTCTGGGACTCTGAGGTCTGCTGGTCTTACAGATCGGCGATTGCATTTAGTTTACATTCGATGTGCGCAAAAACCATGACATATTTCAAATGAAAATGTAAAAGGCCACTTGGCATTTTCATTTTCAAGTTAATGTACACATGTTATCTGACAATTTGAAAATGTTAATGCAAATCCATTTCACATTTAATTTGTCTCACCCTCTACGACACAACCCTGCCATAATTTAACTGAAAACCACATTTTCATTCGCAGTTTCGTAGTCGTAATAGCATGATCCATGACAAAAAGGAAATTATAATTCAATTCGCCATTTAACATATTTTTCATGCTTTTGCGACACAAGAGTGACATAATTCAAATGCAATGGCATTGCATCCATTTACATTATCATTTCGCATGGTCACACAAAAACCCTGCCAAAAATCCCAACTGAAAATGTTAAATGTTATCTGTGATTTGTCAGGCAGTTGCCAGGCTAGATAGCGATATTTCCTATTTCTCTGTGTTTGGAGATTATCGGCTAAATTATAAGAATTAAAAAGGAAAAAGGTAACTAGCCAATAGTCTAAGGTTATGGGTTTGCGTGGTCAACACCAGCCAGCTATTCATGGCAGACTATCCCTGAAAAATATGCTACCATTTTCACCGTGGGCATTTGCATCAGGATTTCTATTAATTATTGTTTTCTTTTAGATAGCCTTACCCTTAGGCTATGTGCAGAGCAAAGGTAACGTAGTCCACAGAAAGCCTGAGACAGCGATTTGAACGAGACACAGCTTGAGCCTATAGCCTCCCAAAGACGGTGGATTATTTTGTATGGTGTATAGGCTAATTATAGGCAAATATCATTTTAAAACAATTGTGTAGGCCTATTCCGCATTGGCTATGTTGTGTAGACTGTGATTCATCTCTTTACCCAGCAGATGGCAGTAAAAAACTGAATGACAGCAATTCAGCTTCTTTTTCATTTGGTGAAAACACTGGGGAAACAACCCTGGGGCACAACCGACTCTCCCTACTCACAGGCCCATCAACCTTGTAAATTTTACCTGCTGTAGCCTCGGCTATTGTAATAATCTATATTTAGTCTAGTCATGAAGCAACACAGCCTACATATTAAAACAAATGGACATTTAAATAATATTTTTATTTCATTATAACATTACACCATATAGCCTACAACACATTCCACCATCTTTGGTAGGCTAAAGTTATTTGCACAGTCTTTCCAGATCTCAATGCTGTAAAATGAGGTGGTTAGACTCTATGACGCAGATTTTCCTGTTGTAGCCTTGAAATTTACTGGTCATAGTTGTAGCCTAGCCTACACAACATTTAAATTTTTTCAATTGAAATAGGCTATGTGGTTATTGAGAGAATGTAAAAACTGTTATTTTTAGAGGGTGTGTGAAGTTGTGAGTTCCTACAGTCGCCTATTCACACAGCTGTAAAACAAAAAATATATATATACAGTGCCCTCCACAATTATTGGCACCCCTGGTAAAGATGAGTAAAAAGGGTTATAAAAAATTCACCTTTTGGTGAATTAGCTTAATCTCATATTGAAACAATGAAAATACATCCAACCTTTAATTGAAGTAATTCAATAATAATTTTGTTAAAAATAATTATTTCTTGATGAGGGATTTGTTTTCCTCAGAATAAATTTACTTCAATTAAAGGTTGGATATATTCTCATTATTTTCAGTGTGAGATTACGCTAATTCACCAAAAGATTAAATTCTTATAACCCTTTTGACTCATCTTTACCAGGGGTGCCAATAATTGTGGAGGGCACTGTATAAATATATATATATATATATATATATATATATAATAGCAATCATGTCAGTATTGGCACAGTGACATTATGCCAGAATCATTTTAATTTAAATAGATCTACCACTCAGGCAAAATTAGAGACTTAAGCACTTATTGTATTCATAACCTGCTTATTTTATTTTAGTGACATGGAATATAGGCAATAGCCCAATGTTGGTTTATCACACAGCCCTGTCTAAGGAAAACCGGTGAACGGAAATCTATTGCCTCTTACGGCAAGTCCTCCCTGCTGTTAAGGATAAGTTAGTTAACAACGAGCTGGCTAGGCTCATCGTAATGTTTAGGTTACCTTTTTTCCTTTCATAGGCTAAGTTGTGGTAACTCCCTGACGACCGAAATCATTGACAGACAACCATTGAAGTTGAACCATAAGTTCAGTAGTTTGAATGGTCCCCTGTAAAACCCGATGCACACAGCCCGACTGAAGAAATCTAGACTCATCTCAACTCAACTGGTTTTTATCAGTCGGTCTGTGTGCACGTAAAAAAAAACTGAAAATCTGAAAATCTCAGATTTGAACATTGAGCATGTTGGATCTCAGTCAGTCTTGAATGGACTCAGAAAAACTGGTATAGTACAGCGGCTAAGGGCCTTATTTTAAACCGATCTGGAATTTTACAATGAAAGTCTGAAAGTTTGCACATAGCTTGGGGAGGTCCTTTGGAAAGTTTTTGGCTATAGGGGTATCACTGATTTTTTTCCATAAGAAACAGAAGTGCTTTCGGTACTGACTTTGATTGGTCATAACATAATAAATATACGATGTAGAAAGTCATAAGATAGCTTAAAATGTTTGGGGAGACACAGATTTAAACTGACAACTGTACATCATATATTTATACCCTTTCTAACTTGTATTAAGATATTTGCAAAATAAGCACTGCAAAATCTATTTTAGATATTTTTAAGGAATTTACATTAACAGTAAATACCTTTCTATTCCCTGAAGTCTACTGAATAAAATTATATGCAATACAAGTATATGTATGGTGTTATTGCCCAGATATGTGACATTGAAGCTGCCCTGTACATTCCACTTCATGCAAAGTTCCATTAGAATGCACTGTAATGCGGCAGTGAGATGTGTGACTGTTTTTAAGAGCAGCATGTGCAGTGCTTAAAGGCCCACTCAGTAATCTTTGTTGCAAATCAAAAAACAATACGTGTTTGGCAACTAAGTAACTTGGTGGATCATGGTTCTCATAGTTTTTCTTTTACTGTAACCACAATACAATACGACAAAACCATTTCCAAGGCATGATTTATTTGGCAAAATCTTAGCAAAGTATTATTTTCGATATAACAATAGTTAGCTCTGATGAATGAGCACCAAGTAAAAATTACGAGTGAGTGATTAGTTTGTTTCCATGATGATGAGCTGCGCAAGGACTACAAAAAAAATTCTAAATGAAAAACAAAGAAGAAGAATGAAATGCGGAAGACGGAAGATGAAGAAAGAAGTAGTATCGGCCCGACACTTATTTTAAATACTTATTTTTCTTTTTGAAGTGCGTTTCACAAGGATCTTTATCGTTATTTTTACTAGGATAATAATTATATTTTATAGTACCATATCTCCGTCTTTTTGCTCATTGTAAGCGATTGCCATTTTTTTAGCAACCGAAATTACTGAGTGGGCTTTTTTTATAATTCTAATTATGTTCCATTACATTACATTACTGTTATGTTCTGAGTGTCTGTTTTGTATTTTTATTTTTTTCATTTTCATCCATGTATTTATTTTCCATATCATTGCATTCCCCTCTGTTCGTGGGTTGTCCGAGTCCCATCTGTCTGTCTTTGTTTCGTGTTCCCCGAGATTCCACTCCCTGTCTTTGTCATTGCACTATTCGAGTGATTTTGGTATTTGTATTTCGTATCTCGTTTTCTTCCTTACAACTTAATTCATATTTATATATTATACTAACATATTAATTGGACTAACTGTTAGATTAGAGTTAATACTAACCTACTAACAAACTAACATGTACATAATACTAAACAACTAACTTACTAACATTAGGGATTTAGAATTTTCTAATAACATTACTAATGACAAATTTATCTTCTTGTTTTAAAGTTTCTACCTGTAGCTGTCATTCTCCCTCGTCATCCTATCCCTGTATCTATCTGTGATTTTGCATTCTCTGCACGTGTCTACTTCCACGTTCCTCCCCTTCAAGCTGTGCAATTGTTACCTGTTACTCCGAGATAATGTTGTTATCATTGTGTTTACGTGAAGATCCAGTCCGTGTTTTACGTCTGCCCTCATTATTGTTTTATTGGTCCTTGCTACCCTCATTGTTCTCATCTGTGAGCTATCTCCCCTCCCTGCTTCCTCACACCTGATCCTCATTGTTTCTTGTCTCCCTCTGTGTATTTTGCCTGTGTATATTTGAGTTGTTTCAGAGTATCTGTTTTTTCTGTTAGTTTTTGTGTTTGTTTTCCTTGTCTGTTCTTTTTGGTTTATTTTTCTTTACTTGATTTCCCGGTTTTGACTTTAGCCTGTGTTCTCGCGACCCTGAGTCTGGACATTGTTTTTGTACCTCTGCTGTGCCTTCCCGGTTCCGACCTCTGCCTGCTTTTCGACCATTCTTTGATTATGTTTTTTGTACTGTTGCTATCATTAAACTTCGGTTTTTTGGTACTCCCTGCCTGCGACTGGGTCCCTTTTCCACCTGCCATTACAATTACAGTCATTTAGCAGATGCTTTTATCCAAAGCGACATACAGTAAGTGCATACAGAAACGTCATCGAAGTAACTACAGAACAGATAAGACAAAGCACATCCTTCCCATAAAGTAGCAGCTCTCCCTAGTAATGAACATTGAATGCAGTTCACAGTAAACTGGGTAAATCACATCTCTACTACAATTCTATTCTAAATACTATTATAAACTTCAACACATAGTTAAACAAGAAACGAGTACCATGAGAGATCCTAGATGGGTGTATCAGTCCTGGTGGAGTCTGAAGAGGTGTGTCTTCAGGCTGCGACGAAACGCAGGCAGGGTTGGATTCGAATGTAGGGGAATGGGGAGTTCGTTCCACCACTGGGGAGCTAGGGTGGAAAAGCTCCGCATTCGGGACGAGCGTGAACCATTGACACGGAGGGGGGCAAGTGCGAGTCGCCCTGCTGTAGAAGAGCAAAGTGGTTGAGCAGAAACTGGTAGTTCTGGATCAAGTCCTGCAGGTAGGCGGGGCCTGTCCTATTGGCTGTAGTGTATGCCCAGGTCAGAACTTTGAACCTGATCCTGGCTGCAACTGGGTGCAACTGAGTGACCTCAGCAGGGGGGTGACATGCAAAAATTTCAGGCAGCTGCGTTCTGGATCAGTTGAACAGGCAGGATAGCGCAGGCTGGTAGGCTTGCGAACAGGGAGTTGCAGTAGTCCAGGCATGAGGTGACCATAGTCTGGACAAGAAGCTGGGTGGAGTAGGTGGTCAGCTACGGTCAAATCCTCCTGATGTTGTACAGGAGAAACCTGCAGGACCATGCCGTCACCCTGATGTGGTCTTTGAAGTCCAGCTGGTCGTCCCGGACCACCACCAGGTTCTTTGCAGAGCGGGAGGCAGCCACCATGGTCCTGTCAACGGTGATGGAGAGGTCATGTAGTGGGGAGGTCTTGTATGGCATGAAGAGGAGCTCTGTCTTGTCAAGATTGAGCTTCAGGTGATGGGTAGACATCCACTCAGAGATGTTGGCCAGACAAGCAGATATCCTCTCCTTCACCTGTTGGGTAGAGGGAGGGAAAGAGAAGAAGAGTTGAGTATCATCAGCATAACTATGGTATGAGAAGCCATGTGAATTAATTACTGAACCAAGAGACTTAGTATAAATGGAGAACAGCAGAGGACCCAGTACAGATCCCTGCAAGACTCCTGTAGACAGGGGATGGGGTGCAGAGACAGAACCCTTCCAAGAGACTTGGTAGGATTTATGAGTGAGATACGATACAAACCAGAGGGCAGTCCCAGAAATGCCTATCTCAGCGAGTGTGGAAATCAGGAGTTTGTGGTTGACCGTGTCGAACGCCGCAGACAGGTCAAGTAGAACCAGGACAGAGGAGAGAGATGAGGCTCGAGCAGTGGTGAGTGCCTCCGTCATGGCCAGGAGAGCAGTTTCTGTGGAATGTCCGGTTCTGAAGCCGGGTCAAGCAGGTTGTTCTGGTGGAGAAAAACAGACAGTTGGTTATGGACACAGCTAGTTCAAGAGTTTTGGACAGGAAGGGCAAGAGAGATACAGAATGGTAGTTCCTGACATCGGAGAGGTCTAAGCTAGGTTTTTTGGGGTTACACGGGCAGTCTTAAAAATGGCAGGAACATGGCCACAGGTTAGGAAGGTTCCATCTCAACATTCCGAGTAACTGATTTTCTCAGAAAACAACAATCTAAACAGCTAGATTTTCTCTAACTTTGCAGTAAGAGAAATTGCTTTGACAGTTTCAGCATGGACAGAAAACACTCAAAAACACACACAAGTAAACACAAGTAGGTTTCAAACCTTCTATTCATTTCGTTCTATAAACTAAATGAACTTGATCAATACAAAATGGTGATATATAGTAAATGCTTACTAAATGCAAACAAATATCTAAATGACAGTTGGTAAGTCATGATTAGAGACAATACCTATTTGCTATACAACTACTGGAATTGTTATAGCCTATACCTTTATCAATTTTTAACATGCTCATTGCAAAATGGTGTGATTCGGACAATGCAATAATGA
This sequence comes from Ilyophis sp. 1 JC-2022, assembly GCA_022702515.1. Classification (NCBI taxonomy): domain Eukaryota; kingdom Metazoa; phylum Chordata; class Actinopteri; order Anguilliformes; family Synaphobranchidae; genus Ilyophis; species Ilyophis sp. 1 JC-2022. Next base: position 1,433,621 of record CM040402.1, on the reverse strand, counting down.
CATCCTACATGTAGTTTTAGGTGTGTAAATACGAAACAAATAATACTCATATTTAAGATTTATACTAATTAGCCCATTGGCATGGCATATGATTTTTATAGATTACTGTGGTAGGGGGGCGTGGTTTTAGGCGCAGCTAGCAAGAGAGAGTGAACGCGGGTGGTTTAGGGAGCCGGCACAGCTGCCGGCAATTGATTGATTATATTGATTATATGATTGTTGTTATCAATTAACCAATTGCCTTGATTGTTCAACAGTGAGCCTGAGATCCTTGAAAAGGAGCCCTCGGGGAGTGGACGACAAAAAAGAACGGGACATAGCACTTGTGTCCATTGTGATTGTGTGTGTTGGAGAAAGCCAAAGACGAATAAACGTGAAGTCTCCTTCAACTCTGGACTGTTGGTTATTATTCCATGAGCGGTAATAGCTCACTTCGCTACAGTGGTGGCCCATACGGGGGAAAAAAAGTATGAACGAAAGGCGAAGGGAAGAAAACCTGAGAATGGAGACGGATCCAAGGGAGCAGGCGATGTCAATGACGACATTGGGCAGAGTGCTGGAGGGGCTAGCTGCCATGCAGGAGCGACAGGCAGCTGCTCATACGTAGCAGATTCAAGCCCTGCGTGAGCAGTCTAGCCTCCAAACACAGGCACTGCTACAGCTGACAGCCGGCGGGGATACCACGGGAAGGCAGAGCGTCTCCTCCCCAAAGTTCAACATCCCGAAAATGACGGCGGATTAGTTCTGGTGGGAGAGCCTCCAGTGGAGACTCCCCAGGTGCCGGTGTTCCAACCCGTGGAGGATTTCCCACTCGCTCAGTCTCGGGACGATACCCTACGCTTTGCCTTCGACCAGGTGATATATGTTGATAGTCAGCTGGTGCGCCCTGACGCTGCACGCTCTCACCCATATTTTTCAATTATTAAAGATAGGTTGTACCGAGTGAGTCGTGACACTCAGACAGGTGAGGAGACGACCCAGTTGTTGGTACCGAAAAGCCGCCGGGAAATGATTTTCCAGGTGGCTCATTACAACCCCATAGCTGGTCATTTAGGGTATGATAAAACACTAGACCGGATAATGGCCCGATTTTATTGGCCGGGCATCTGGGCGGACGTACGGAGGTGGTGTGCGTCCTGTCCAGATTGTCAGCTAGTAAATTCCCCGGCCATCCCAAAAGCGCCATTGCGCCCCCTACCATTAATTGAGGTCCCTTTTGATAGACTGGGCATGGACCTCATCGGGCCATTTGACAGGAGCACTCAGGGATACCGATTTGTATTAGTTCTGGTGGATTATGCAACCCGGTATCCCAAAGCAGTGCCGTTGCGCAATATCTCGGCTAAGAGTGTTGCGCAGGCATTGTTTCAAATAATCCCCCGAGTTGGAATCCCGAAAGAGATTCTGACTGATCAAGGCACTTCATTCATGTCACGCACACTACGCAAACTGTATGAACTATTGGGTTTTCAGTCAATTAAATAAAAATAGGCTTACACTTTTTTCAAAAAATGATGCGCAATCTTCTTTTTTTATAAAAAAAGAAGTTGTTATGTTACATTTGCATTCCTCCGTAGATCGCTCTCTGATAATTGCTTCTATGGAATCATTTGATTTGAATATCTGAACCTGAATATCTGCCTATACTTGCTGATGTTCATAACTTGTTAAGATGTGCATCTTCTGTGGGAGTTCTATATAGGCCTAGGCTACATTCATTTATTGATGCTATTATAGGCTAACACGTTGAAAATATTTTTTTTTTTAAATCTTTATTTTTTTATGCATTTGGAATTTGAACAACAGTGTAGCTAAGCCTACTACGAATTTAAATGTTTTCTAGCCATTGCTTTACGAGTCCCCAGGTAGACACCTGGCTATAGCTAGAATAAAATAGATAACAATTTATTATGATAAATAAATAGTTTATGATTTATATAAAGATTGGCATGCTCTTTCTTCGTGTGGAGCTGGAGTCAGAATTGACGTTGTCATTTGCAGAGCTGTACAAAATCAAGTCATTGGGAACTCAATTCCCAGAATTGAAAAAGCGCTTAGAATTATTTTTTACATGGAAAGAGGACTACATCACAACAACAACAACAATGGTGATGATGATATGTTATTGGCAGGAACACGCATTTCATGCATTAAAGCTGTTCTTCTCTCTCTTCATGCTCCTCTTTTGATAAGAAAAAAGGCGTCGCATTGCAGTGCAGTGTTCTTTTTAAACCATTAAGCAGTTATCCTGATACAACTTGTATGAGATTGTAATTCATTGTACGTCAACAATTAAAAAATGTAAATATGCCGTTCGTGTTGGAATAACATTTTAATTCTTAATTCTTAAGAAGGACGAGTACCTGATTCACAAACTCTTTGCCCTGGTCAGTGATAATCTTCCTAACCATGCCGAATGTATAGAGCTTGTTTATCAAAGCTGCAGAGACTTCACTCGCAGTTTGTTCATTTGCCTGTTGATGGTGCCACCTCCACCTTTAACTCCTGCCTCTCTCAGTCTCTCGACTCACTATGTCCTCTTGTCTCCAAACCAGCTCGATCATCACCCCTCTGCCCGTGGCTGACGGATTCGCTCTGATCCAGCAGAACCATGCTGCGAGCTGCTGAGAGAAAGTGGAGAAAATCCAGATCCCCAGATTATCTGGCCTCATATCACACTCTGCTGGCAGCCTTCACATCAGCAACCACATCTGCTAAGATTTTTCCAGTCAAAAATGAATGCACGTTTGCCTAACCCACGTAAACTCTTTTCCACCTTCTCTTCCCTGCTGATCCCTTCTCCACCCCCCTCACCCTCTTCCCTTTCTGCAGATCCACTTTGAGGAGAAGGTAGCCAAGATTCGAAACTCCTTCATGCATCTGGTGACACGCCAAATCCCCCATAATGAACCCACAGCTACACTTCTGTCCTTTAAGACTGGAGGACACAGATGTACTCCAACTTGTATCACACCAGCGTGCAACCATCTGCACACTGGACCCCATCCCTTCGGCAGTCCTCCAGTCTATATCCGGTGAGGTCCTTCCATATCTCTCCTCCATTATTAACACCTCCTTAACATGTTCCTGCTGTTTTCAAAACTGCCCTGTTACCCCACTTCTTAAGAAACATAGCTTGGACCCCTCTGATGTCAGAAATTATCATCTTGTGTTTCTCCTGCCCTTCCTGTCAAAAGCTTTTGAACGAGCTGCCCTTAACCAACTGTCTGTTTTTCTCCACCAGAACCAGGCACTCTACTGAAACTGCGCTCCTGGCTGTGATTCTCTGTCTTGATTCTCCTTGACCTGTCTGCAGCGTTCGACACGGTCAACCACAAACTTCTGATCTCCACACTGGCTGAGATGGGCATCACTGGAACTGCTCTCTCTTGGTTTACAGATAGATCCTACCAAGTCTCCTGGAAGGGCTCTGTCTCTGCACCTCATCCACTTTTTACAGGAGTCCCGCAGGGATCTGTACTGGGTTCTCTGCTGTTTTATTTATACTAAGTCTCTTGGTTTGGTTATTAATTCACATGGCTTCTCTTACTATTGTTATGCTGACACTCAACTCTTCCTCTCTTTCCCTCCCTCTACCCCACAGGTTAAGGAGAGGATATCTGCTTGCCTGGCTGACACCTGAGTGGATGTCTAGCCATCACCTGAAACTCAACCTCGACAAGACTGAGCTGCTCTTCATGCCATAACCCGCTTCTAGACCTGTCCATCACCGTTGATGGAACCATGGTGACCGCCTCCCGCTCTGCAAGGAATCTGGGGGTGGTCCTGGACGACCAGCTGAACTTCAAAGAGCACATCAGGGCAACGGTACGGTCCTGCAGGTTCCTCCTGTACAACATCAGGAGGATTCGGCTGTACCTCACCACCTACTCCGCTCAGCTTTTTGTCCAGACTATGGTCACCTCAAGTCTGGACTACTGCAACTCCCTTCTCGCAAGCCTACCAGCCTGCGCCATTCTGCCCCTACAACTGGTGCAGGACGCGGCTGCTCGGCTTGTGTTCAACCTCCCGAAGTTCTCACACGTCACCCCCCTGCTGAGGTCACTCCACTGGCTGCCAGTCATGGCCAGAATCAGGTTCAAAGTTCTGACCCTGGCCTACACTGCTGCCAAAAGGTCCCTTCTACCTACAGGACTTGATCCAGCACTGCGCTCCTGCTCGACCACTTCGCTCTGTTGCTGCAGGGCGACTTGCACTTCCCTCCCTCCGTGTTAATGGCTCTCGCTTGTCCCGTCTGCGGAGCTTCTCCACCCTAGCTCCCCAGTGGTGGAACTAACTCCCCACTCCGCTGCGCTCAGCTGAAACACTGTCTGTTTTCCGTCGTGGTCTGAAAACGCACTTTTTCAGACTCCACCTTGACTAACTACCTATATAGGGCCAATTATATAGTTACGTACTTCCTGTTTATCTTATTTTCTACTTGTGTTTTTTTGCTATTGTAATAGTTAAAAATGTATAGCCGACTGTATTCTATGTTCATTACTAGGGATAGCTCCTACGTTGTGAGAAAGTTGTGCTTTGTCGGATTTGCATTGTAGTCGTGTCAATGACCTTCAATATGCACTTATTGTATGCTTTGGATAAAATCGTATGCCAAATAACTGTAATGTAATGAGTTGCAGCATGATGCTTGAATCTTATTTAAAGTTGCACTCTGTCACTCACTTATACCATATTTGTTACGTCCGCCTCCGCGCTTCCAGTTCACCTTCCCTTTTGTTCTCTGTGTTTTCCCCCTTCCTCTTGTCCCTTGTCAGTTATTTCATGCTCCGTATTGGTCTTCCATGTTTGTGCAGGTTGGGCGTGGTTTCCCTTCTCGTTACCCTCATAATGGCGACATGTAGTCCAGCTGTCTCTCGTGTTCGTGTTCGTGTTTGTTAATTTGAATGTGTTTTGTTTTATCTGGCTTTTGTCTTTGTTTTTTTCATGTGCTGTGTGTCTGTAGTGAGACGGGAAAGCGGGCTGGAGATTTTTCAGAGCACTTCTGCTGCTCGTTTTGATAATATGGACAAATTGTCTAGTCGATATAATTGTTTGTGGTCGTCACCATAGAGACGCATTCGCAACATATGCTTGAGAATGTCCGTTGGATCTGCAGACTCCAGCAACAGGGATCTTAATAAAGCAACTCACTAGTAGGTGAGATTGCCAATAAATCCCTTACGAGACTGAGGAAGGGGAAAAAAATAAACAAACAGAAAAGATTCTACTCCAAGGGAATATCCCAACTAATACAGGAAGCTCAAACGGAGGATTCCGAACTAAGGAGAAGGAATAGCGAAAATAGCTTCTAAACTCTGAACGAAACTAAAATGACAATAACAAAAAGAAGTGAGCAGATACAGCCCCAACACTGGGCACTGCACTCTAAAACTCCGTAGAGAGAGCGAGAATAAACTTTTCACCGGAGTTGAAGATGTCGGACTCGGGACTGATCCAGGAGTGCAGGCAATCTCCAAAAGGCAACCAGGAAAAGAGAACATAATGCGGGGGAGGAGTGAGGAGACGACTGGGAAGATTGACGGAGTTCGGCGGTGTAGAGAGACTATGGCGCTGCGTGTATGGAGGAGAGTCGTGGAGGCGGAGTTTGTGTGTTGGGCTGCTTGGTGACACTGGACATCTCAGTACAGCGGGGGTTATTTTTAATCATGGCTGTATTGCACTTTAATTTAATAAATTGAAGTTCCCTCGCGGGAAATAAGTTATTCTATTCTATTCTATTATCCTTCATCACTCGCATTTCCCGCTTGCATTCCACACGCTGATAATGTTGTCTTTTTCTCTCAAAAGAATACTCGTAGAGATAGGAGCTTGTATTGTTTATCAGGCTTTATTAGCTCAAATAAAGCCGGTGAAAGACCATGGTTTCCAACACACTACAGTTTTTTTTCCATCATCTTTTATACAATATCGAGAACTCATGAATAAGTAAATAACCACCGCCTTTTGGCGATGTGGCACTATTGTCCTTTAACTTATATAATCACATTACATAATCTCACTTTCAACCCACTGGTTCTTCCCCCCAGCACATCTGGTTTCTTTCAGCAACACCATATATCACACATGTAAACTTGCTCTTATCTAGATTTGACCTGGTGCATGAGAGTCTGCACATGCGCTGTTTTTTTTACATAACCAGTAGAGAGATACAAGAGATACAAGATATGCTTTACAGAAATTTTCCTATAATAATTACCGTTCAATCACTCTCGCATACATTCTCACGCTGCACTCACTCCGACTCATTTACTTCACTATATATTGCTTCTTTGTTTGTTGTCTCGTCGCCAGTACATACTCTCCCTGTACTAGTTGTGTCTTGTAACTCGGCCTGTGTACTTCCCTCTGTCTTGTTTGTGATTAATTACCTCTTCCAGTGTTGTCTCCTTGTCCCGCCAGCCTGCTCGTTCTCCACCTGCATTGCTCACCCTGCTCCCACTGCTATTGTTTTCCAGTCTGTCAGCTACTCACCAGCCTCGCTCCAGCTCCCACTGCATCCAGCCTGCCCCTGCTAGCCCCAACCCTGTTTCCTGACCCTCATCTTTAGTTCCTCCTTTCTGTTTGAGCTGCAAATAAAAGTGCTCCACTGAGCTTGTATCGAGCCTGTCTCCGAGTTCTGCATTTGGGTCCACACCAGTAGAAGGAATCCTAATAATATTTAAGCTTTACTAATAAAATGAGTACACTTAAAATTACTCTATATAATTGTGAAAATATAATTACTCACTATACATATGCATCTATTACATTTCCTGCATTGCTTCTCAAGCTTCTGGAGACAACAGTGTGTATTCTGTAGATCGACATTCTACATCTGCTGTGTACCATGCTTGAGAGATTGTGTCTGCCCATCTACAAATAACAGGATTCCTAAATGCTTACGAAGGTAATCCCATATGCAAAATGTCTGTAAAAATCTTGTAAAAATTACATATGACATATACAAAAATAAATATGTCTTTGAGAGCAAGCATATACATTTCATGCTAAAATTAAATAGTTGGTATTTAATACATGGTATTCCTTATTAAAACATTGATGGATTGTATAATAATTGTATAGAAATATATAATATAATACAAATTAACATGCTTTTTATAAAACTTTGCAAGTATGATCATATATAATTTTTACAGACCTTTTGCATCTGGGAAACCTTGGTTTTATGAAGTTCAACCACCTTCCCGATCCCCCGTCCCAGTAAAAGTCAGGCAAAACACTAGCAATAGCTTAAGGTTTACCCATTATGCTACTACTGTTGAAATATTTCGCTCATTCACACAGAATTGGCATTTGGTTCCAGCTAATCACTTTCGCCAGCACATTAACCTATCCTGCTAACGCTAGCGAACTGTCAGTTGACCAGCAACAGCTAACGAGCAGACAGCAAAACTTTACAGATGAGTCCTGAAAATCTTGCTTAAAAAAATTAAGTGTATAATTAATTAACATAATGTGGGAATTGTTTTTTTATTGCTGCATGAAGGGAATAGGAAAAATGAGCTATGACTAGGCTACATAAGCTATCCAGCTAGCAAGTGCATAGAGCAGAAACGAATGTCTCTGAAATGAACTCGTTTTTTGCTTGTTTCAAAAATGTTTGTAAACTTAGCTAATCATACATTGTTTAGTATGTTTTACCACATTAGATAGCTAAATGCAAATCGCGATTACTTTACAACTAATGATAATTTTTTAAATAATCTTTATTTAGAAGTCACTAAAATCCACTATTTAAAAAGTGTTTTTTAAATTATTTTTATTATTATTTTTTTTTTTAAATCACTCGAGCATTTCACCCCTGCAGCTTACTTGCCATACTCTACTGGTTGCTGAAATTACGCCACTGGTTGTCCTACACAAATTATTTGATTGGGTCACAGATTGGCTGTTTTCAATGGCGCTAGCAGCAGGGTTACATGAACGTTAGCGCTGGGTAATTCGCAAACCAAACAGCTTGTTAATAACGTAGTTAGCTAACGACACAGATATGAAACATTTTTTTGTGACTATTCGCGGCTCATTTAACGTTATCTGAATTTGTTGTGGTAATGTGGAATAAATAAAATAATCCTTTCACTCTTCAGATACTCAGAAAACTCGCAATACACAGGCAAAAACAACAACGCTATCGAGGGTGAGGAACTTGTGAAGAGTGACTAGGATGACTGGGTTAAATACACAGAGGGAGACGAGAAACAATGAGGATCAGGTGTGAGGAAGCAGGGAGGGGAGATAGCTCACAGGTGAGAACAATGAGGGTAACAAGGACCAATAAAACAATAACGAGGGCAGACGTAAAACACGGACTGGATCTTCACGTAAACAATGATAACAACCGACCTGGAGTATAACAGGTAACAAGTGCACAGCTTGAAGGGAAGGAACGCGGAAGTGGACACGTGCAGAGAATGTGAAATCACAGATAGATACAGGGATAGGATAACGAGGGAGAATGACAGTTGCAGGTAGAAATGAGTAATTAGTAATGTTAGTAGAAAATTCAAAATTCCTAATGTTAGTAAGTTAGTGGTTTAGTATTATGTACATGTTAGTATTAATTCTAATCTAACAGTACGATTAATATGTTAGTAATATATATATATATATATATATATATATATATATATAAATTAAGTTGAAGGAAGAACACAAGATACGAAATACAGAGGAAACCCGAATGTAACAAAATCACCCGAATAGTGCAACGACAAAAACAGGGAGTGGAATCTCGGGGGAACATGAAACAAAGACAGACAGATGACTCGGACAACCCACAAACAGAGGGGAATGCAATGGTGAATGAAAAATAATAAATCCAGAATAATAATGAAAAATGAAAATACAAAGCACTCAGAACATGACACCTGAATCCAACAACGGGACAGGATGACTGAGCCAAAAACTCTCCCTTTAAACAGAGGAGAGGTAAAAATACGTCAGTCTCCTCTAACTGAACATAGTCACATTAATTTTATACATATGGTAGCTATCAATCTAACCATTGAATGACAACTTAAAACATTTTTGTTCTAAACCGCTGAATGAGATCAACTTTCTCAGAGCCAATAGTCCTCGATGCCTGGCCGCCGCTTTTATCTGATCTGGCGCTTGTTTAGCCCCCCTGTGTGACCTTTCCAGTCACATTCACACACCATCTGTCTCTTAAGTCTGTTGCCAGGCTTCATCCGGTCAGATAGCAAGACGCCATCTTACAACCTTGGTGATCATCAAAATGATGACTATCACTTGGAGGGAAACTTAGCAGCAGAACAGAACATCACGTGGTAAACATCCCCTCCGTTTTCTCGGGAGTAGGTAAAAGCCACTTGATGCTCCTTTCCCTTTGTCAATGTGTGTTACATTTGGTGGTGCTGTATTCCTAAGTTTTTAGGAATACCAACTTCAGAAGAACATTAATCAACATTTGTCAGTTTATAGACTAAGTATAAGACATTTGATTCACAGTAAATTTGTTAACACAACAAATCACTCTTGGTTATCATATTGATTTTTGATTACATATTTTCTGTTACAGTTGATTCAGACTTCATTGACTCGCTGAGACCTAACAATCCAGCAGGCTCCCAAATGCCCTTCCTGCTGCTTAAGTGTTGCCGCTATAAAACTGATTCGCCCAAGCACCACTGACCAGTACCTGTGGGTGATTTATTGCAGTACGCTTCAGCATGTCCCCCATCACATGCGCTCTGTGGTCCCCTTCCACAGGAACTTCAGTCTTGGTTCGCTTTTGACAGAAGTGTGTTCTTTGTTACCCACATTTTCTTGACCTATGGTGGTGAGGAAAATCACGGCCCTATTTCACAACGAGATTCAGTGTGGTCTGATTCTTGTCTGAGTACATACATGCATCACTTTAAAACATTATCTTACTACCATAAGTGCAGCTATATCTATATCAGCCGTGGTTTTTGGTGCACAATCAATGTTCGTACTACAAAGTGTTTGATCGATTAACATGAGATACTTCTCTCGAGATGATGTTGGCTTCTTCTTATTTGGTCCAAGTAGCCTCAGTGTCGGACCAGTGGACAGAGGAGAGGTTACTAGCACATCACTCAGCCACCGGCCTTTTTGGCAGAGCATGTAGTGCACCTATGTGTGTTTGTGCAACTTATTATATGTGTCCTATCTCTCTGCCATTAGTTAGGGAGCACATAGCTCCTAATTGTGAAACTCTCTTCGTGTGTTTGTATACTCAGTGTCTGTGTTCTTCAACCCAGGTGCTTTACATACCGTAGAGGGTCATCACTGTGGAGAGGTTGCTAGCACATTTGAAGCACAGTGATCTGGCTCCACTTTCTTCAGGCAGTAAGGTGCCGTACAGTCTTCATCAGTGAGGCACCATACACGTTTTGCATAGCTGTTCCAGCATTCACCTGTTGGGCAGCCTGCGGGTGATGCTTACAGCATTCCCATCCACTTCTTCCCATGCTCATGCCCTGCTCGCAGAGTGGGTTTCCAAATGAGCAGTCAAGCGGACTGCCTACAGCATTCACGAGTCTCCCGTATTGATCCCAATACTCGTCGGGTCCTGTTTAAACGACAGTCACAACAAAACATCCCACCCCCTTTTTCGCTTTGATCCTTCGAGCCTCCCTCTCTCTCGGGCGCAGCTCCAGGCTGGATCCCTTTCCGCTGAGTTCTTTCTCCCCGACTCCACAGAGTGAAGGACCCTCAGCCTCTTTGCTTCCCAGTGCTTTCTTTTCAAAAACACTGATCACAGAAAGCACTACTCGCTTACTAACTAATTTGATTTCAGCTTATAGTGGCCTGACTGTACATTGAGCCGGACATGGCAGCTATCTCCCATGGTCTTAATGCCATCTGAGATCCGACCGGCCGGTGACCCAGTCGATAGAGATCCCTAGTCCTGCATCTAATCAAAACCCGTAGTAGCTGTTAACCACCCGGTTAGGAACCGACATCTGATCCCGATCCCACCTTGCTATGGGTATTGAATCTTTGACTGTTTTCACCAGCCTTGCCTGTTCACAGAGATCGTCTCTTACGCCCCTCTGCTAGGTGGGGACTGTCATCCACGTACCACGTACTGCCTGCATACTTACATGCGACAGCCACGCCGACTAGACGGCACCACGGCAGTATGTCAGTTCATACTTCATCAGACACGGGGGCCTTCAGTCTTCTTCTCCCCTGCACTATACACTGTCTTTAACATGCCCTCGGAACTTTGCAATTCCGCCGCCGCCTGTTACGGACTAGGTTCGGGGTGCCTAATCCCCTGCCTCGTCTGTTAATGACAGAAACAAAACATAACAGCAGCAGTAGCAGCAGCAGCCATGAAAGTTCAGATAACCCCCCGTTTTATGCTTTTCTCAACCCCACCCAGTGTGGGGTTAAAAGTTCAACTCCGTCCCTCTGGGAGATATTTTTCATGGTCAACATCGGCCTCTGCTGGCATTACATATGATGCTGGTTTTAATTCATTATTACATACTGTATATGGTAGTTTTGATGAAATGCCATGATTTAATTATATCAGAAACAGCCTAGCCATGGTTTGACAATAGTAGTTCAATACATAATAATACAATGATCTAATGGGTTAAATAATACGAACTGTAAGATTTTGTTCCCTCATCTTATTTTCACAGGTGGGTGCTTTATGAACCAAATACAACATCTTCCTCTATAACATGAGAAATTCTTTGTAGTAATATAGTCCTCAATACTAATGTTTGTAAAGAAAAAGAGAAATGTTTTCTTTGGATTTAATAAACTCTATTAGTTCTCGAACTGCACACACACACATTTCCAAGGCTAGGGTGCTAGACGTTTCAGCGTCCTAAGGAATGTTAGGGAGTTACTCATGTTATCTCTTCAGACAGGCTAGGAACATAAATGTGTATTCATCTAGTTCCCGTGTGTGTGTGTGTGTGAATGGGTCCATCACCTCCTTTTTGAGATAAGTATGCGTATGAAACAAAACGGTCCCTTGGGAAAATTAGAGAGACTCGTATTCTGTTAGATTGTGTTTTACAATATGGCTGTTTTACAATATGAGTCTTTTCCCTTTTCCTGCGTGTGGGTGTGTGTATATGTCCTTGATTTACAGGTGTCGAAGATGAGATCATACTGTGTGCCTAGCTTGGGACAGTCGTCCATTGACCAATGCTGATACAAATAATGAGCTTGTTTTTCTGGCGTGAGTGTATGCCCTTGAATGTGAGGCCATGAATGTGTGCTGCGTGCAAGACACCCTAACACAGAAAAGCATCTTTTTAGTGACACAATTGTTTCATATAGAAGGCCCTACAGTGGTTTGTAATGATATATAATATATGTATCATCTATATATTTTTTTCACTACAGTAACCTAAGGCTGTAGGGAAAGATATCCCCTACATAGCTTTCAACATGAATCTGTCTAACACAACGTTACATTACAAGATCATCATAGTTCATTATATCAGTCTAACATCGACATTCCGGGAGGGTATACTCGTAGAATAGGCTACAATTTTCACTGTGGCCATTTCCATCACAATGTCTCATTATACAGGCAACATCTGACGCCATGATAGCCGCACAAGGAGCGCTGGTTCACGGGAAGCTTGAAAAAGCAGTTGGGGTCACCGATACTGTAATACTACAGACGGAAAATAAATAAGTGCAATAGTCATTATTTAAGTATGTAAATGTAATCACAGCATAGACATATGATGCATTTATTCTTTTGATTTTCACATAACATCAATTGTTCTCACAAAACCCACTCCGAGGTGGCTCTGGTCATGGTTCTAGATTCACAGTGGCAGCTATTTGCACAATGTGCAAAAGGGACAAAATGACCACCTTCACGTGAGATGTCACGTTGGCCAATCAGGGAAAAAACTTTGGGCCGTAGAAAAAGTGCCGTTTTGAGAAGCCAGTTGCCTTTCAAGTTCTTATAGAGTTCTGTGGTAGAGACAGCGATGCCAATAGTGCTCAAGTGACTACGTCACGCTGGTTTCAGAAGTAAATTCCCCATTCATTTAGAGCGTAAACATTAACTAAAGCTTACTTAGTTTTAAACCATTTCTACTGCTTATGTCTTACCGTCAATTTCTCAGATTGTTCAATATAACGCCTGTTCGCAAACTATGTAGTTTTTCTGGACCAGCTTCCAGTATTTTTTTGTGAACTGTATTTGTGGCACTGTTTGAAAACTCCATGTCCCATAATTCCCTCCAAAAAAGCAGCCTTGTCTCCAGACGTTGTCATATAAAATTAGCCAGCAGTAACACACAGCTCAGTTTTTAAACACTTTTTTCTAACGTTAGCTAGCTAGCTTGAAGGACTAAAAGCTAGAATTGCTTTATGTGGTTAACCGTAGCATAGTTTCTGACCTTGTCGGGCGGGCTTCTCTACTTAACAAGCTAACATTAGCTTGTCTTCAGCGGCAGTAGCCTACTCCCATCTGCCACAAAGCAGACAGACGAGATGATGATTATTGATTATTATCTTATTGGTCGAGAACCACCCGTGCGTTGCAGTACTGGATACACAGTCTGTTAAAGTGGAACTACAATCATTAATGCATTACTTTAAAAAATCAGTAATCAGGCACCTTTCCGAGTTAAATCAGTCAAGGGGCTGGTCAGCTCCGAAAACACCGGAATAAATCTCCTATAGTAACCGGCCAACCCCAAGAACCTCCTCACCTCTTTTTTCGTCTTGGGCCGGGGACAGGTCGCAATCGCCGCGGTTTTGTCCACTAGAGGCCGCACCTGTCCACTTCCCAAGTGGTACCCCAAATACCATACCTCCGCTCTGCTAATTGCACACTTCTTTGGGTTAGCCGTGAGCCCCGCCCGCCTCAAGGACTTGAGCACCGCCCCCACATGCCACATATGCTGCGCCCAGTCCGTACTGTGGATGATAACATCATCAATATAGGCTGCAGCATATGCAAGATGCGGACGCAGCACCCGATCCATAAGGCGCTGGAACGTGGCTGGAGCCCCGAATAGCCCGAATGGAAGTGTCCGAAATTGGTCAAAACCGTCCGGAGCGGAGAAAGCCGATTTTTCCTTAGACTCTGGCGACAAGGGAATCTGCCAGTAGCCCTTGGTCAAATCCAGTGTCGAGAAAAAACGAGCCGTGCCCAGCCGATCCAAGAGTTCATCGACCCTAGGCATAGGATAGGCATCAAACCGTGAAACCTCATTCACCTTTCTGTAATCCACACAGAAACGGATAGACCTACCAGAACAATGGGGCTACTCCAGGCACTGTGTGACTCCTATATTACGCCCAACTCCAGCATGGCCTTTATTTCTGCCTGCACCAAATTCTTTTTGTGTTCCGGCAGCCGATAAGGACGGGAACGTACCGTCACTCCCGGGGGGGTTTTGATATGGTGGTGTATGAGATTCGTGCGTCCGGGTAGGGGAGAAAACACATCCGCAAACTGCTTTTGCAATAGAGCAAGGTCTGCCTGCTGGTTTGGAGAGAGATGGCTATCAGAAAGGGGCGGGGTCTGATTGGATGAATTTGGTACCTCCGGCCCCAGCTCATCTTTCTCCTTATCTACCGTCACCAGCGAGACAGCCACCACCTCCTTCCAGGCTTTTAACAGATTTAGATGGTAGATTTGTTTTGCTCCTTCCCTATCCGAACAACATCTACCTCCCCTATTCGCCGTGTGACCACAAAGGGCCCTTGCCACTTGGCGAGCAATTTTGTGCTGGAGGTTGGAAGTAATACCAGTACTTTATCTCCCGGTGAGAATTGTCCCTTTATTGTAGTGCATTTGCTGCCGTTCCTGGGCCTTGAGCAAATTCTCCCGTGATACCCTACCCAGTGTATGGAGTTTTGCTCACAGGTCCAAGACGTACTGTATCTCATTTTTACTGGCTCCCAGTTTTCTTTAACTAGGTCCAAAACTCCCCTGGGTTTTCTACCGAATATTAACTCAAAGGGAGAAAATCCCGTGGAGGCTTGGGGAACCTCCCGCACTGCAAACAATAAAGGGACTAACCATTTATCCCAATTTCGACTATCTTCGTGAACGAACTTCCAAATCATCAACTTCAAAGTCCTATTAAACCGCTCAACGAGCCCATCCGTTTGGGGGTGGTAGACGCTGGTTTTAATCGACTGAATGCCCAAGAATGCGTACAGTTTGTTTAGTGTCCGTGACATAAATGATGTGCCCTGGAATCTCTTTCGGGATTCCGACGCGGGAGATGATTTGAAACAGTGCCTGCGCAACACTCTTAGCGGAGATATTGCACAGTGGAACTGCTTCGGGATACCGGGTCGCATAATCCACCAGAACTAGTACGAATCGGTATCCCTGAGTGCTTCATTCAAATGGCCCGATGAGGTCCATAGCCACTCTATCAAATGGGACCTCTATTAATGGAAGTGGCTGCAACGGCGCTTTTGGGGTGGCCGGGGAATTCACGAATTGACATTCTGGGCAAGACGCACACCACTGATGTACGTCGGCCCAGATGCCCGGCTAATAAAATCGGGCCATTATACGGTTTAGTGTTTTTTCATATCCCAAGTGACCCGCCATGGGGTTATAATGAGCCGCTTGGAAAACCATTTCCCGG
Source organism: Ilyophis sp. 1 JC-2022 (assembly GCA_022702515.1). Taxonomy (NCBI): domain Eukaryota; kingdom Metazoa; phylum Chordata; class Actinopteri; order Anguilliformes; family Synaphobranchidae; genus Ilyophis; species Ilyophis sp. 1 JC-2022. The sequence continues at coordinate 1,418,007 of CM040402.1, read as the reverse complement.
TGGCTTTTAGGTACCAACAACTGGGTTTTTTCTTCCCCTGTTTGAGCCCATGTGCCGCCTGCTGGGCTTCCCCCGTTAACAGGGGCAGGAGGCGGACTACCCACTCCTCGCTGGGCTACCGACATGCCTCCGTGGCCACCTCGAAACTGTCCAGGAAGGACTGCGTGTCATCATCGGCAGTCATCTTGGGAAGCTGGATCTTTATAGGGGCTCGGACATGCGGATCCCGGGACCCTGCCCCCCCCGCGGCCAGCTGCCGCAACGTTTCCGTCTGGAGGGTGGCCTGTACCCACAGCGCCTCCATCTGCTCCTGGTGTACGGACACTTGCCGCTCCTGGGCCATCGCCTCCAGCATCCATGCGAGCGCTACCACCGGCTGCCCCGCTTCAGGTCGCTCCTGGCTGGTCTCCATTCCTTCTGTGGGTTTTTTTTTTTTTTCCTCGAAAAACCCCCCTGTACGGGCCACCACTCGAGAAGGATTTGAGACCACACAGACGCTTTTGAAAACACGTTGGTTATTTTTATTTTTGTTTGTTTTCGTTTTCTCGGCTCTGGCTTCTCGGAGCTTCTACTTCCTCCGTCTCCAGCCAGCCCCGTTTGTCCACCCGTCTCTCCCTTTTCAAGCCCCGGCTCACTGTCATAGCAATCAGAAACAATTAAACCACTATTCAATCACGTTTCCCCGTGATGCTGATTAACTTATGACAGCTGTGGCCCCGGGTCCGAGAGCCGCTCCGCTCACTCTCTCTCTGCACGCAGAGGCTAACCACGCCCACCCTGCCACACACTTATTTTAGCTGAGAACTGATACATTTGGTTTTTTCTTACTCTTACTGATTGATTCTGGTCCAAATCTTGACATTTTACTGCAGTCAGCAGAAAACAGCATAAACCCAAAGGATCTGGCTGAAAAGTGTCTCTCGTGGTAAAACGTTAGGTACTGCACATTCAATCTGTGATTGGCCAGATATTTCCTCCAGCTGACGTGTTCCTCCCGGTGACAAAATGGAAACCTGTATAGCTACGCCCTGAGGTTTTGGAGCGAGGGCTATGCCCCAGGCTATGCCCCAGCTAGAAAAGCGAATCTCAGCGGTTGATCTCACCGTGTTCTATATAGTTCAGTGGTTGATCTGCGTGGATGGAGGAGATAGGAGAGAGCGAGCAAGCGATATATATCGCTAGTTTACAGTTTATGGTGAATTATGGTGCTCACTGTATATATATATATTTACAGTCACCACCGTAATTCATTGGACAGTGACACATTTTTGATTATTTTGTATCTGTACTCTAGCACTTTGAGTTTGAAAGAATACAATGACAATGACGTTGAGGTGCAGACTGTCAGCTTTAATTTGAGGGTATTTTCATCCATATCGGATGAACCGTTTAGAAATTATAGAACCTTTCGTACATAGCCCTGCCATTTTCGGGCATCAAAAAATATTGGGCAGTTTAACATAATGTAGAATAAAGTAATAATTTTTAATATTTGGTCGCATATCCTTTGCATGTCATGACTTTCTGATGTTGTCATGGTTTCTCAGCCTGCTCTTACTTTATTGGCCACTTCTCTGTGGAGCGCTCGTGTAGCGTCCTCTTTCTTTTGGTTTTCGTTATCCGTCCCGTGTTTTGGTTTGTCCTGCTACTCAGTGTTTTCACCTGTGCCTCATTTCCAGCCCTTATTTAAACCTTGCGTCTTTTTTGTTCTATGCTTGCATGTTTGACAAGGAAAGCTGGTAATTTACCGTATAGGACCGACAGTTCAAATCGACCGTTTCATTTCAACTTGTTGAAGTAACACGGGACTTGTTTCGGGTGTCTTTAAGTTAGCTAGGAATCTTAGCTTTGCCCTTTGTTATTTTCCTCTCTGGACTTCACTGTCTCCCTGTCCTAGACAGTTCTGTCTTCGCTGTTTCTTTTACCTCTTTGTTTGTTTTTTCCAGCTCTCATTCGTGTGAGCGAGAGGTCTTTCTTTCTGTTGTATAGTACTAAGCTCTAGCTTTACAGTCTTTTGCCCAATACGGGTCGCTTTAAGTTTGGTAGCGGTTACTCTCGTTAAAGGAGAGTTTATAATTTTTTCTCGTCCTTTAATTCCCTTTTTGCGGGTTTCCCTCCCGCTTTAGTGGTGTTCCTTTGGGAACGCTACCCTGACAGATGTCTGTGACCCAACAATATGAAAAAACTATCTTATTTTCTGGTAATCTTACAAGCGATACTATAACTTCTCTGCATTTGAATGGATCTCTATGGGAATTGGGGGGTGGGACTACATTTAGCTGTAAATTATGCTGGAACAGTATGGAATACATAGTTGACAAAATGGCTGTATGTATCAAGGGTGTGAGGTATCAAGCGGGCCTCAAACCATCACTCTGCTTTCAGATATGCAGTAGATATAGATGGATCACTTTAAGGATAATTTCTCCTGTCAAATTTTCCTATTGAACTCTATTGAAAAATACACTGTAAAAAAAACAATAAAATTTAAGTAAAATACCCTAGTTCAAATAAAGTGGAAAAACAATAACATTACAGCAAATTTACATTAAAGGTTTATTTCTTGATTTATTAAGCTCCAATACCTTCAGTAAACAGTGATTGAATGTAATAACACTGAAACGGATGTGTGCGGGTTGGACCCGTAATGCACGACTCAGAACACTGACGTAATAATAAATGCCCGCAAGGGCTTTATTATGGGGAAATCCAAAATCGTAGTCACACAAGCAAAGTCCAAAAACCAATAGATCCAGCCAAACCAAAGATACAGTACCGAGGGAGAAGGCAGTCTCGAAATCGGTATCCGTGCACAAGTTCAGTAACCAGAGTAGCTGTCAGCGGAGCAGAAGTACAATACAGGGGTAAAGCAAAGTTCGTAGTCGTGGGGCGTAGCAGGAGTCAGACCGAAGTCCTATCCGCAGGGCAGAGGTACAGAACAGACAGCAGGCAAAACTTGTGGTCAAAAACAGGCAGTGGTAACGATAGGCAAGCAGTAACAATGGTCAGTAAACAGGCTAGATCAATAACGGTAGTCAAACAATGGAAACCGCTCAAAAGTGACAGTAGTAAACTCAAGGCCACAATTTCGCAAAGACATGACATGAACACTGATCTCATATGCAGGTGTAGACAGGTGCACTTCGCTTGAGAGCAGCAGGAAATTAACAACAGCTTGAGAAAATGAGACACGTAACGAGGCAATTAGTAAATCGTTAGTAGTTATCCTATCCTAGACCTGACATTCGTAAATTAGTAAATGACATGCACGAGAAACGTAAGGTAAACATGAACACATGGTTAGAGAGTTAGTATTACCCAATCCTGATCTAACGTTAGTAGATTAGTAAGTAGACATGAGAGAATGAAACAATTAGGGAAGCGTGAGCGACAGCAAGAGAAAGAAACAGCATGCACGCAAGGCTGCGGAAAAACATAGCTAACAATGAACTGCATCGTAACATAAACAGAACACAAGCATGACATGAACAGAAAATAAACTGTGACAAACACTAAACATGAAACGTGGCATAAATATGACAGAAACGTAACAAACACATTCCAAAGACTGTAAAATAATGGTTTTACTTTTGGGAAAAAAACTAAAATAGTCTGTAAAAATACTGTGTAAAAACTTTTTTTACAGTTTTTCTGATAAATTGTAGTGTTTAAATATGTGAAATAATTTAAGAAATTGTATAAATTAAATATAAATACAATATTTCATTATTAAATTACTGTAATTTTACAGTAGAAATCTGTTAAATAAAATACTCATTAAATGAGCATGAAATACCATAAATTAATTGAAAACATTGTAGAAATACAAACTGGTTTTTTATAAAGATGAGATGTTCATGTATATTTAATGCCTTGCTGATTACTTACATAGAACAGTCCACTTTAATAACATACATTTTTACCTTTAAAGTAGGGGTTTTCAACTAAATTGTACTATAAAATTGCTTTAAAAAAAAACTTTTATTTGCAGTATTCAAATGTCATTTTACAAGATCAAATAATTACTGAACAGTTCAAAGAACATATTTCGACACACATTACACCGTCTTGATATTCACAATCTTAACCATACAGGATGTAAGTATTAAAGGCATACTATGCAGGATTTCTACCTTGAAAATATGATAAAATAACCAACAGTCATATCTATGATGCACTGCCAATCTCTGCCTTTTTGCACACTTGGCGAATCTGTGCTCGTCTGCCGGCATTTCTTATTCTAAGGCAGGGGTAGGCAAGTACGTTTATCCCCGGACCAATTTTTTTTTAGCAGATGTTGGACGGGCCAGACCGTAATTACAAAAACTTTGTTCAATGTAAATTGACCACAGATATAAACCCACCTGACACGTACGCCTATATTTAATGAATGACAATAACATTAGAATTCCTTACCCTGATTACACTGTGTTACCTAACTGTGTTATCCATTCAAATGCAGAGACGTTATAGTATCGCTTGTAAGTGTACCAGAAAATAAGATATCATGAGTCTTTTGAAGTTGTTGGGTCACAAACATCAGGAAGTCATGGCATGCAAAGGATATGCGACCAAATATAAAAAAATATTACTTTATTCTACCCTATTTATAAATGCAGGGATGCCAATAATTGTGGCACACATGGTTTTGTTAAAAACAATTATTTCTTGAAGAAGAAATTTATTTTCTCATAATAAATTTTAAAGGTTGGATTTCTCTCATCTTAGTATGTTCTATATAGTATGTTTCTTTTTTTTTTTTTATTTTTTTTTTGCTATTATTTCTTAGTTAGAATGTATAGCACTGTGTATTATTTATTCTGTTCATTACTAGCGATAGCTCCTATGTTGTGAAGTTGTTGCTTTTTGTTGGATTTGCTTTGTAGATTGTGTCTAAGACCTTCAATATGCACTAATTGTACGTCGCTTTGGATAAAAGCGTCTGCCAAATAACTGTAATGTAATGTAATCTTTTCAGTGTGAGTTAAACCTAATTCACCAAGCGATGAATTGTTTATTACCCTTTTTACTCATCTTTACCAGGGGTGCCAATAATAGTGGAGGGTACTGTATGTGTGTGAGAGAGAGTCTAATATCGGCCTTTGATTAAGTATAAAACTGCTTACCACTAATACGTCTTGATAGAACTGGTATAGAGGACTGCATAGAGTGTGATGTTAAAATTACGTTCAAAATGTATGTTTAATCCAAGGTATGCAACTTTTAAACCAATGGGAAAAACTAAACGGAGGCTTTGGACAGTTTCACAAAAAAAGAGCCATGGGCATTATAGAAAACACTCAGTCAGGAGATCTAAAACTTATCCCACTAGGAAAAAATCTATTTATCTGACACATAAAACAAGACAAACAGGGCTTACGAGGAATTATTTAATGAGAGCATCCTGTTCTTCGCCCATGTATAAGATCAGGCACTGCATTGCAACCTCCCTCTTCTTTTAAACCATGGTTTTGTTCTGTAAAGTGGCAAGTATGTTTTGTTAATGAAAAGGTATTTGCAGTCGGCAGGATGTGGCGCAAGCCCGCGAGGAACACATGACAGAAGAGCATTTGATGAGTGGCATATTGCTAAAACTATTAATACATTTTAGAGTAGAGATTATAATTTAATCTATCCTTGCTCAGTTTTCAACTCAGTTATCCCAGTGTTATCATTAGCACTTCTAATGATTTTACAACTGGCAAAGCAATAACTTTAACTAAATTAAATGGTTAAATAACCATACATAAATCCCATCAAATAGAGGTGAATTAGTCACCATGTAAAACATAAAGAAGAGCATCGACTAAGGTCTATTTACTAACCTGCTGTAGACATGCAATAATGCTCTTTATCTTTCAGTCTGCTGAGCCTCCCTTTATGTTGTAAAATGGCAACATTTTGTGTACTTCTCCAGAACACTCAGGAACTTTGGTTTGAGATTGATTGTCGTAATTCTTGTTCATTCTTGCCTGGTCTATAAAACAACAGAAATAACTAGATTAACAATTCCGAAAGAAATTGTAGGTGTGGTTGCTTCACAGTGTTATCAATTAGTGGAAATGGCATAGAAAGATGGTAATATGGTATAGTGTGAGGAGGAAATAGCATGAACTGATGTTTTATAACTTAGACAACATAACGTTATGTGACAGCATTTGATGCTTTGTGATGGTGTTGATGTTCTCGTCAGAAACCATAGCTGCATTTACTGGATTAGCCTACTATCGATTAAGTACAAGTGAAATGCCAATCACATTTGTCCAACTAAGCATGTATAAATTAACAGTTAAATGCTCATGGATTGCATTGCCAAGAAAGTGGTTATATACACTCACCTGAGATAAGATGAAGAGGGAAGTCAATTCCATCTCATAAGAACCACCAATTAAAATAGTGAAATTAGTTTCCTTAAAATTACACTAATGAGTATGACCAGATATAATCAATAGAATAACATTAAATGTTAAATAGTGGTAGCTAGTTACAGCTATAAAACATAGGCTTACCTTAATGCGTAAAAACTTGATGACAATTGCCTTTCATTAACAAATCAGGGTCTGTTTAAAGTTTAAAAATGCAATTATTAACGTTACAAGAAAGATATTTGAGATAGAGATACTACCGTCTGCTATTTGACCTAGCTGCTCGCAGATAAATATTAGTAACGTTACATTTTAATAAAATTATTCATAGGTTTCTATGACAATGACAGTGTAAACACGGTGCCATCTTTTGGACTTATATCGAGCTGCAGCGGGGCCTCACGCTCAGTCAGCGGCTGGGGGAGAGAAATCACGCACCTCACTGCTGATGAAAAAAACGTTACCTTGACAAAGTAAGTTAGCTCTAGACTGTGATTCGTATGTGCTGCCTAACAAGCTGCTGGTCCCACTTAGTTCTCCTGAAAACCTACCAAAATTAGCCATTCATGATAATGTACGTTCGGAAGACCGCTAACTTACCAACAGTCAAGACTGTTGCTGTGGCTTTGGCAACATTGAACCACAGAACTAGTTCTGTGTGTTGAACATTTGAATGTGATTTTAGCGCCTTCTCTTCTTCTTCTTCAGCTCGGTGGATAAACAAATTTAAAGGTGCATACCGCCACATATTGTACCAGAGTGTGTAGTATCATGCCAATTATACAGTATTATTGATTTATATTGTTTCCTACTCCTGTATTTTAACAGGATTAAAATATGTTTTCCGCTGTTTAACCGGGGAGGAAAGGTGGCGTTTACCAAATACAATTTACCAAATACAATTATTTATTTAATTTTATATAATTATACAAATACAAGTCTGATTTCAGTCTAGTTTAAACGTGAAAGGGACTGCATTTAGCCCACTTTGGGACGTCTTTCTGGGGTCTTTATTAGGTCCCGACGGACTGACCTAATAAAAACCATGCATCTACCTACGTCTACGGACGTCGGTTGCCCAATGGGTATAGTTTTGCTTGTAGGTCTATACCTGAAAATAAGATATATACAGGTGCAGCTCAAAAAATTTGAATATTGTGAAAAAGTTCAATATTTTTTGTCACTCATTTCAGAAAGTGAAACTCATATATTATATAGATTCATTACACATAGAGTGAAATATTTCAAGCTTTTATTTCTTGTAATTTTGATGATTATGGCTTACAGCTAAGGAAAACCCAAATTCAGTTTCTCAGAAAATTTGAATATTGTGAAAAAGTTCAATATTGGAAACTCATGGTGTCACACTCTAATCAGCTAATTAACTCAAAATACCTGCAAAGGTTTCCTGAGCCTTTAAATGGTCTCTCAGTCTGGTTCAGTAGGCTACACAATCATGGGGAAGACTGTTGACTTGACATATGTCCAGAAGACAGTCATTGACACCCTCCACAAGAAGGATAAGCCACAAAAGGTAATTACTAAAGAAGCTGGTTGTTCACAGAGTGCTGTATCCAAGCATATTTATAGAAAGTTGAGTGGAAGGAAAAAGTGTGGTAGAAAAAGTGTGGTAGAAAAAGCAACAGCGATAACCGCAGCCTTGAGAGGATTGTCAAGCAAAATCCATTCAAGAATTTGGGGGAGCTTCACAAGGAGTGGACTGAGGCTGGAGTCAGTGCATCAAGAGCCACCACGCACAGACGAATCCAGGACATGGGCTACAAATGTCGCATTCCTCATGTCAAGCCACTCCTGAACCAGAGACAACGTCAGAAGCGTCTTACCTGGGCTAAGGAGAAAAAGAACTGGACTGTTGCTCAGTGGTCCAAAGTCCTCTTTTCAGATGAAAGTAAATTTTGCATTTCATTTGGAAATCAAGGTCCCAGAGTCTGGAGGAAGAGTGGAGAGGCACAGAATCCACGTAGCTTGAAGTCCAGTGTGAAGTTTCCACAGTCAGTGATGATTTGGGGTGCCATGTCATCGGCTGGTGTTGGTCCACTGTGTTTTCTGAAGTCCACAGTCAACGCAGCCATCTACCAGGAAATTCTAGAGCACTTCATGCTTCCTTCTGCTGACAAGCTTTATGGAGATGCTGATTTCATTTTCATAGAGAATCTATGGGGTATTGTCAAGAGGAAGATGAGAGACACCAGACCCAGCAATGCAGACGACCTGAAGGCCGCTATCAAAGCAACCTGGGCTTCCAAGTTTGCATTTTACAAACTGTCCCAACTTTTTTGAAATTGGGGTTTGCATTTTCCTTCTGCACTCGCATGCATACCTTTGGGCAATTTAAAGTGTCTCAATTACTTTTCTTATGGTTTGTTAGTTTTCATAAATACACTGTCTTTTAATATAATCACATATGTTAAGAATACATGTTACAGCACCGTCCTTTAAGCAACACAAGTCTTCTCTTGAGTTTTGTGAGTTGCCAAATTTTTTTAAATGTACTTCAGATATCATGTGATTTGTTATAGTCTAGAGCAGGGGTGGGCAACTCCAGTCCTGGAGGGCCGTATCTGTTTCTGGATTTCAGACTAACTTCTGCTCTTAATGATTTAATTAGCCCAATCATTTACGTTAGCTGATATTTTAGCTACATTCTGTGATATGTTTGTGTGCCTGTGTGCATTTTAGTGTTTTATTGCGGTCTAATCTGCAAGTGAATCTGTGTTGTTGTGTATGACTAATTAGCTGATTGAGGCAGGGTAAGTGGTGGCAGCAAAAACCTGCATATACACTGGCCCTCCAGGATTGGAGTTGCCCACCCAGGATTGGAGTTGCCCACCCCTGGTCTAGAGCAGGGGTTCCCAAACTGGTCCTGGAGCCCCCCTGGCTATGCTGGTTTTCGTTGCAACCACAGTTGCAATCCCAGAATTTTAACAAGCTGTTAATTTGTCTTAATTAGGTGCTTGTCATGTTTAGAGCAATTATTTACCCTCTTAAGCCACATTATATCAGAAATAGCCATGTAGAATGAACCCCCCATGTTCACGTTGTGCTTATTGTGCTATATATTTTTTTTAAATAAGAAAATTATTTAACAGATCTATTTAAAGATTGATTTGAATCAATAGGCTCCTAATTGGTGAAAGTGTGGACACATGGCCACTAAAACTAACCATTTGGTAGATAATGCAGAATTCAAACAGAAAGCAAATGATAACGAGCCAAACCTGCATTGTGTTAATAAGCTTAAAGACAAGCTTATGAGTTAGCCCGGGGGTAGGCAACCCTGGTCCTTGAGAGCCGCAGGGTCTGCTGGTTTTAGTTGTTACTCGCCACTTAATTGATCAAATAAAGCAGTTGATTACACAGTTAACTCGCCTCACCTGGTTTCTCTGGTCTGAGTAATTGTCATATTTAAGGTGAAAACAAAAACCAGCAGACCCTGCGGCTCTCAAGGACCAGGGTTGCCTACCCCTGAGTTAGCCTATTGATTCACTTCACTCTTTAATTTGATCAGTTAAAATACATAATTTTGTAACCTCTTTTTATGTAATTGTTGCAATATAGCACAATAGCACAATGTGAACTTGGGAATTTATTATACATGGCATGCATAGCTATTTCTGACATAATGTGGCTTAAGAGGGTGAATAATTCCTCTAAGCATGAAAAGCACCTAATTAAGAAAAATGAACAGCAATTAAAATTCTGGGATTGCAACTATGGTTGCAACGAAAACTAGCATATACAGGGGGGCCCCAGGACCGGTTTGGGAATCCCTGGCCTAGAGCAAGGGTGGACAACTCCAGTCCTGGAGGGCTGGTGTGTATGCAGGTTTTTGCTGAAACCAGTCATCTTGGCTCAATCAGCTAATTAGTCATATACGCCAACAACAATTCACTTGCTACAGTGCTACTTCACAAAAGATTCTACAATACAGTCACACAGCTTCTGTTCACTTTACGGAATGTAGCTGAAATATCAAATCATGTAAATGGAGTAATTTGGTTGGTCTGAAATCCATAAACTGGTTTGACCCTCCTTGCCCATTCCTGGTCTAGAGTATTATCATTTCCTAATAAACATTTTTTTCCTTGTCCTTCCTTTTCAGAAATTGTGTCTGCACAATTCAAAGATGTATCAAAATACATCCTGTGGGGGGTGGCCAGGAACAAGCTTTCCAATTAAATAAAATTAATGAAGCGGGAGAGCTCATTCAATTTGTAATGGAGTTGTAGGATCATTCTAGGGAATGGATAGACCCTATTTAACCTTGAACGCTCAGATCTTTTGAATATTTGATACCTATAATATAACCTTGGAGTAATGACCATTGCTATACGTTTGAGGGGAAAAAAACACAAACCATCATTAAGAAAATTAGGGACAAAGTGTCTATTTTCACTCCACTTTTGGCCTACCCAGTATTCACATCTACTTTCGAGTCCTACAGTTTGACAACTGTAAATGTAAAAACAACATTTTGGGTCTCATTGTAATCACAAAAACTTGCTCTACAACATTGGTTCTCAACCTCAATTCTGGGGGCCCCTGTCTATGCTGGTTTTTGTTCCAACCAAAGTCGCAATACCAGAATTTTAACAAGCGGTAAATTCTTCTTAATTAGGTGTTTTTCATGTTTAGAAGGATTATTTACCTAATTAAGAAAAACAGCTTGTTAAAATTTTAGGAATGCTGTAAAACAAAAATTACAAGAGATTACTCTGTAAATTAGCATGTGTATACATCGGACTGTATAGAACAGGGGTAGGCAACCCTGGTCCTAGAGAGCCGCAGGGTCTGCTGGTTTTTGTTGTTACTCACCACTTAATTGGTCAATTAGAGCAGTTGATTACACAGTTAACTCACCTCACCTGGTTTCTTTGGTCTAATTAGTTGCTGTGTTTAAGGTGAAAACAAAAACCAGCAGACCCTGCGGCTCTCTAGGACCAGGGTTGCCTACCCCTGGTATAGAACAACCTAGTAAAAACTGAGAAAAATTGTGAAAAGTAGTTTTGACATAATTACATTTTTTATTTAAATTCTATTAATGTGTTTGTGTTTTTTTTTTTTTCAAAAGTACAATGGGTATTACTCCAAGGTAACATTATGGGTGTAAAATATCAGAAAGATCTGAGAGGTCAAGTTTAAAAAGGGTCCATTTTCCCCCAGGATGATGCGTTATTTATTTTTTAAATGTATTTTACTTGTTTATTTATTTTAATGTTTAGTGTTTTTAAGGTTGTATGTTATGCTAACTTTTGTAATATCTTAATAAAATAAAATGGACACGATTTATTACATTTTTGGTGTAGTTTATTTTCAGCACATGAGGACTGACATATGAATATGTTATATTGTATTATGGTATATGCTTAATAATGCCATTAATTCGGAATGACTTTAACGTTACTTTACAAAAAACTGTTTTACCCCAAATGTACCACTTACCATACCACACAAGTACCACAAGAATATACCACAGGAATTACAAAATAAAGCATTAAAAAGCAGAGCAGTACTACAGAAAATATTCGGAAATGTAGCACAGAACCTGTGGTACAATACCACAGGAACATGTGGTCGGTGAGTACCACATAACCTGTGGTACATTGCTGTGGTAAATGTCCCAAAAAAAACACACAAACTTCAGAGTACCACAGGAACACAATAATTATTATAGAAATGTACCACGGAAACATGTACCACAGGACATTTTTGTAAGGGAGTGGAGGAAAGAAGGTGGGGAGTGAAGAATATTGGGACGCAGCCCTGTTATTGACATTTTTCTCGAAAGGAATTATGGGAATTTTCCCGGTCAGAGCACGCATCGATGCATACTTCAGGTTTTGGACAAACGGAGCACACATACTGGTACTTTATCCGTGCTCCGCACGACCGTACTTCGGTTTTGACTCACTCTCCAACATGGATGTGTGCTCAGAGCATGGAAGTATGCGGTTTGAGACACAGCCAATGTGCAATTCCCAGGCGTAATTCTCACGTATTTTGACCTGTTTGGCTTTCCATACGTGCAACTTCGCGCTGTTTCGTTTCGCGCCTTTTAATGTCGCGTGAATGAGCTGGAGCTAGCTAACCGAAGTGAAGGGTCGGCTCTGGTATTTAGCCCACTCACTCACACAGAGCAACAAAGCTGCCAATATAACATTTTAGGACTCACAAGTGCGACGTTTTTACATCACAAGACAAACGATCGCTACATTTCAAATGAAAATAGGCTATTTCATAACACTTAGATCCTCAAAGGTGGGAGCAGTTGGATAAGGCTGTATACCGTGAAGACCCACAGGACAAGGAGCTAAACAGTGAGTTGTTCGAAGTCTTAATTAACGTGACCTTTAGCTCACGTAACGTTAACTTACCGTAAGCAATTTAAAACATCAGTTTTCACTTTTTGTTACTTGACTTGCAATCGCTAACTTACGTATTTTATATGTTGGGCTCCAAGTTAATTGCATGAGAAATTATATTGGTTTTGTATCTAACTTCGCTAACAGAAACGTCACGAATGTTGGTTTAGCTAGCAAAGTGCTAACTATACCTGACTTTCTTGTGCACTAAGGAGTTAGATGCTTAGCTTGTTATCTAAGCCAAGCATCGCAGCATAACTAACAACATAAACGTTAGTTGCGTTGAATGTTCGAGCGAAATCCCATATCTTACACGGATAGCTAAGCTAATTAAGAGAGACTTGACAGATTTCGCAAAATTTAATAATACATTATTTCTTCTGGTCAGGAAAATAACTTTGAATGTCAGTTATACGTATATATACACAATATACAGTCTGAATAAAGTCACTGCAAAATACATGTTTTTGAAATGTTTATCAAGAGTTCGATAACGTGAGCGAACTATAGCCTGCTGACTGTATGCTGCTACCAGCCGTTGAGTGACGGACTCTGGGGTCGCAGACTTTCTATCCAGTAAGGTAAAATAAGTTAAAGTGTTAAGCACCAGATAATTTAAAACTCTGGAAATTCCAAAAAATGTGAAAGAAAGATGACTCTGGTAATCATAAAGTATATGAATGTTATATAAATGTTGGATATCGATGTTTTAAGAAGTGTTTCCAGTACCGCTTTCGCCCCCGCCACATTTTTTCATAGTTCATAAAAAATATTTTTTTTGTCAAAACGCTGACGCCATACGCGGTGCTGACCACGTTTCTTCAGTAGCTTCCCAATGCAACACGCGAAGAGAAATTGACGAACAGGAATCTAACGTTAGATAATTACGAGCGAGAAAGAGGACAGAAAGAGAAAATTCAGTTAGGAATGGAAAAGAGTTTAGCCTATGTGGTTAGATTACGAACAATAGAAGAAGTTGTAAGAACGCACCCCCCCCAAAAAAGAATGCATTAATAGCGGCCCATTAAATCAGATATAAAAAATAAAAAAAAACTACACTGCATCTTGATGAAGGCATAGCCTACTGCCGAAACAGGTTGGTGACTTTACAATAAAAACTTTGCCCGGATGAACCAGCAAATGAGGCGCATTGACGTAGTCGCGACAACGAGACCCAATGATCAGAATCTTCACGGCAGTGTAATGTGCCAGTCTTTCTCGCTCATAGTCGTTCCCTCGGCTCCTTGAAATCCACAAAAAGTCGGGAGACACTTAGAGAAGCCAGTATTAAATGCTAAATATGAACTAATTATGAGGATGAACTAAATGTGAGCATACTATCAGATAAAAAAAAGTGTGTCGCCCTCATAGCGACTATAAACTGTTTAACCAATGTTACTTATGATTTTTGAATCACAATCTTGCTGTTGATTTCAACATAGCCTACACAAAAAAATCTTAGTGTTATTACCGAAAAAATAAACAAAGTAAGGCCAAGGGACAATTCATTTTAGGTACAAAATCTGAACACAGTGCCTAACAAGAAAGAGACATCAATTGAAAAATAATTACAATTGTTGTATCCAATACTTAATCCAATAAATTATAGCAATAACTGCTGGATCCATCTGTTAGCTACTGTAGAAAATATAAAAATAACATTGTTACTATCAAGCAGGATGATATATAGCCTAAGTCTGAACAGAGTGCAGAGCAATACAACATCTGCTTTGAAATTTCTATTCCGGGTCGGAACGTCTGTTTTTGTATTGGCCTGTGTGATTCACTATTCTCCGAGTTGACTCCGCCCACTGCCCATTACGAACAACCAGATGTACTCCGGCAGTCCGAAGGCCGATTTGCGAATGCCTAAGCTAAGTTCAACATAGTTTTTATTTAGCTAGCTAGCTAGCTAAAGATTTAAATATATATATATGTTTATAGTTACTAGCTAAACATACCACTAACTAGAGGTTGGCCGATTAATGGCATTTTGAGATAATCGGCATCGGCTTCTTTAAATTAAATTTTTTTATTTTTATTGACAATATAAGTCACATACAAACAAAGAACATTAATACAGACAAAACATTCACACACAAAGCTCACAAGGCCGATTAACAAAGTGGATCTGACTCTGCAGACTAGAGGTCGGATCTACAGAGAGCAAACAAGACAATGCACATTTTTATTTTCAAATATTTTTTGTGTTAAAGAGAATACATAAGTGTTAAATACATGTTAATTTAAGTTCAGCAATTTTGTGTCTCATTTGTTATTATATTTAAATTGTATTTTAACACAAAAAAAACATGATATCGGCCGCCCTGCTCTCTAAATATCGGCATTGGCCACTGAAAAACCCATGTCGGTCGACCACTACCACTACAACGTTAGCTTATATCTGTGTGACCGTAAACATAGCCAGCCATGCATCTAGCTAACATTGACAGAGTTATAAAAAAATCCACATGAGCTGGTTTATAATTTGCAAACAATAAATAAATTGCAAACATATACATTAGCTGATCAACTTAGTGTTGGACTCGTCGTCGCTTGTCATTTTCAAAATAGAATAAGCTTGTCTCAAAATATAATATTGCGCTCGGCTCGTCTTGTGCTCGTGTTCGTTCTGTGTTATCAACTGGGCAACCCGCGTGAGCTTGGAGTCTGGGGAAGAGGGGCTGGGCGGAGACAACTCTCCAATATTATGAATTTGAACTGCAGTACCCATTTTAAACGCTCGGTGTCAGTTTTACTTATAGCTCCTTTAAAATGTATATTATGTAACTGGAAAAAAACTTCTTTTTTATTTAATTTAAAATTTGTTTCTGATTTTTCCCTTTTTCTCCCAATTTAGTAGCCAATTGAACCCCTATTCTAATTCAATTCCCCCCCATGTAGCAACCGCTAGAGAACCACCGCTACACAACCCCGTCAATCGGTACTAGTAGTAGGAGGGAGGGCACCACGTCCTCTACAGGGCGCGGCTCCTCGAGCTCCTGACCGTGACTCCAACTCGCCCTGGGTCGTCCGTGCGCAGCGATTCTCTCCGAGCCCCTCCCCCCACCCGGAAGCGGCCGCCAATTGCCACTTCCACAGGGCGCCGGCCACGCTCGGATATGGCAGGACTGGGGCGCGAACCCCGATCCTCGGAGTACAACTGCGCTGACTGAAAGTCAGCGCTCTTACCGTTGTACTACCGCGGCGGCCGGAAAAAAACTTCTTTATTAACATTAACTAGCTACAATGTCAATGATGCAACGGAGCCTATAAAAAGGAAAATATCAGCGCAAAAAAATAAAGCGCATTTCTGGGAAGACAATCTTTTTTCATAACAGTGCCGTGTAAAATTTGCTAGCTTGAGTGATACACTGAATGTTGGTATTAATATCATAGCCTAGTGTTAAAAAAACACTAGCCTCCATTGCCTGACAGTGTTTTATCACTCTTGCCTGCATTGTAACATTAGCCTAATAGCATTAAACAACATAGGTACAGATTAAAATCGACATCTAGATGTTTTTTCAAATTATATTTTGTTTACTGTAGCCTAATTCCAGAATTGCGATATGCCCGATGTCTGCACATAGTCTCCTTAATTTAGGCTACTGCAGCTATAGCCTACTGCTATAATGTGAAAGCATTCATGCCAGCATCAGACATAGGCTAATTCAGAAACATTTCCCTAGATGAGTAAAAATAATTGTCGTGTCATATTATCAAACATATCCCATTGTTCAGAATATCGCAGTGTAACATCTGAAATCAAATGTAGCCTAGATACGTAATTTGGAAACGATTGGTGATATAAATCCATTAATGCATATTCACATACTGAAATGGTAGCTGGCATGCTTAAGCAACATTAATGTGCAAGCAAATAGCCTAAATAACGCTGCTTCCCCGTCTGTAAAATGAGATCTCCACCATGGGACGCGAGAGACTGAGCAATCTAACTCGGCCATTGGAGAGCGCCAAATACATGGGAGTGGACGGGAGCAAAAAAGAATCGGACAAGAACCCACTCTCAATACATTGGCATTAATAGAGACATGTGCACTCTGGAACTGAATGAGTTAATGGTTAATACAGAACAATATGACTTTAATTAATTGTCGATTCAGCGTGTCTGAAGTGCAGCCACTGTAGGAATTTAATCAGATTATTTACATGATGATGAAACGTAAAGTACCATGAAGGTCATTTTTATTTTTATTTTACAGGTATTTTATCATTTTAACAAACTACCAGAGGAGAGTATGCTACCTTGTCAGGGACAACAGGTAATATTTTGATGTGAAAAAATGAATACGCTGACAAATTGAATAAGGATCTTTCTTTAATCTTGTATTACCTGTTGCCAAACACAAGGACATGTATGTAATGTTAAAAGTATGTGAAAATCACTGTTTCTTGTGCACATATCCTCACCTATATAAATAATATTTATCTGTGACAATGATTGATAATATGATATGCTCTGTGCCACGCATGTGTTTGAGGATTTTGATAAATGAGGCCCCTGGGCCTCAGTAATGGAATATAGTTGAGCGATGCAAGCTAATG
Source organism: Ilyophis sp. 1 JC-2022 (assembly GCA_022702515.1). Taxonomy (NCBI): domain Eukaryota; kingdom Metazoa; phylum Chordata; class Actinopteri; order Anguilliformes; family Synaphobranchidae; genus Ilyophis; species Ilyophis sp. 1 JC-2022. The sequence goes on along the minus strand of CM040402.1, from coordinate 1,400,690 downwards.
TATTTGCAAACAATTCAAAAGCTGTGTACTGCAGACATGCATTCCAAATCAGTTTTAACTGCCCATCCATTGCATTAGCATTTGGACAGCTGTACTGACAACTAAACATAAAAGCAACAGGTATCTGCTTTGCATGTTGAACAGAAATTCAAACTTCTGTGGAACATAAAAAGCAGTTTTTTATATAAGCTAACATATTGTGATTATTGATGAACATTTTATCATATGATGTTCTTGTTGGATGTGACTGTGGTGTTTCTGATTTCATCATAAATATGCGCAACATAGGTACACAGATGTGCTTGTATGCTAGGAGCTGCATTTTGTGTCCGTGGGAATGACATATAAATAAAATTAGCTTTGTTAGCTCCTTATGTAGTTGATAGTTGTAGCTTCCAGTTAGGCCTGATTCCTCTCCCTGTTGAAGCTGGAGAAGCTGATTGATGAGGCTCTGAAGTGCAGTGACTTCCACACACTGGAGGAGCTGCTCCGGGATGAAACCAGTGAGCAAGCACATCCAAAATGCTCAAAACAGTTCATCAACAAGCTGGACAAACTCATAAACAGGGTAAGGAGACAAAGTCTCCCCCTCCCACAGTGTCAAGAACGTTCAGTGTTTTAAGAAGATTTTTATCATGTATATTTTTGCCATTCTTTAGGAGTTAGACAAGGGGAACGCAAAGCATGTGTCTCTGTGCCTGAGCTGCCTGCACAGGTTTGGAAGGTCTCTGATCGGCCCAGGAGGCATGTGGGTGTCAGGGAATGGAACTCAAGACCTTGTTAAAAAGATAAGTGTTTTATGCTCATATGGTGTTTTATAGGGGTGGGACAATGCACCGGTGCATCGCGGTGCATCGATCCGAATGTGTAAATACAACTGCATCGATCTGTAAGATTCGAATCGATAAGCATCGATTAATATCGCATTTTAAATGAATGTGCACATGTATTCATTTATTCAAAAATTATTTTAAATATATATTTCTAAGACACGACTACTTTTAAAACTGTTTTGACCAGCTTCAATCCATGTTTCTGCTCCAACCCCAACGTAAGCGTGCGTTGAAAGTAGCGGATGAGACGGACAGATCTGAGCGAAATGGCTAGCTGCGTGCTCGCTGAGTGCGACAAAAGAGACAGAAACTTACAGAACTTGCGATGTTCCGAACAGAAAATCAGTGGTATGGAAGCATTTCGGGTTTAGAAAGAAGGAGGGTGTACTTGACAAAACCGCTGCAATATGCAAGATCTGCCAAGTAGAAATCAGATACACAGGCAACACCGCAAACATGATAAACCATTTGAGCCGACGATACACAATTAACGTGAAGGACAGCAAGCGCGTTAGCAAGCTAAACTCGGGAGTCATTGACACTTCCCCTGAGTTTCCTGGAGAAATGGCCAAACAGTTCTATTTTTTTGTATAATTGTTTTTATTAGTTTTTATACACATACCGTGTCCAGACAGTTAATTGTAAAGTGCTTTCTGATATTTAAATTTAAACCATTTTCTATTCAAAATCAAGTAGACGTTCGAGACAAACTAAAATAGTAAGACTATTTCCAATGTCTTACGTTTAATTAATTATTACTACGTTAACTGTCCGATTCACTTAATGAATGTCGTGGAACCTAGATACACCATACCATGCAGAAAACATTTTAGTGAAAAATGTATACCTGCTCTGTATGAAGAGGTGAAGAAAACTGTTCGACTGTCCTTGCAAAACGCTACGAGAGTAGCTTTAACTACGGATGGATGGGCATCTTGCTCCACCGAAGTTCTAGATCGTACTAAGATTTAGGAAAGTACTATGCATGACACTAACCTATAGGCTATTTCATTTTTCTTGCCCCAGTTTAGTAATTGTTATACATTTTGCCATTTTCATTTTGTAAATAAAGGAACTGTATTAGGGTACCATGTCTGACACTGTTTGAAAAACAATAACCTAAATAGGGCAACTTTAGAAAATACACTGTTAGTCATGTTTATTGCTGCATTATTTGCTGCAGACAGCTGCAAAATGTATGGCATGCCTTAACAATAAACATAATGCTGTGAACTTGGTGTAAGGTTCTAATTGAATATTTAATTACTGCTGAATGTATCGGTATCAAATCACATTAGCATGCCTATTACTTTTTTTAAAGTATCTAAATTAATCGAACCGAATCGAATCGAATCGAATCGTGGTCAAACGTAAGATATTATGATGCATCGAACCTTTGCCTAAAGAATCGGAAAAGCAATCGAATCGTTATGAGATTGAATCGTCCCACCCCTAGTGTTTTATATTCATATAGTGTTTTATGCTCATATAGTGTTTTATACTCGTATAAGGCTTGATTTACTAAGACCTTTAGCGTGTGCAAAACCTTTTAGCACAAAAAATGTATAACATGACCAATGATTGTGTCTTTAATACTCAGATAGTGTTTTATGCTCACAGTCAAGCCGGAAAGTCTGCACACCCCTTTCACCTTCTCCACGTTTTATTACGTTACAGACTTATACTACAATAGATTCATGTTTTGCCTCAAACATCTACACACAATAGCCAATAATGACGAAGTGAAAACAGGTTTTTAGAAAATATGCAATTTTATTTTACTGACAGAAATGGGTTATTTAGGGGATACATATGTGTACACACCCTTAGCCTAATACTGGGTTGCTGCACCTTCGGCAGCGATTACAGCTTCAAGGCGTCTTGGGAAAGAAGCTACGAGCTTGGCACACTTGTTTCTGGACATTTTTGCCCATTCCTCTTGACATATCCTTGCAAACTCCGTCAGGTTGGATGGGGAGCGTCGGTACACAGCCATATTCAGCTTTTTCCACAGATGTTCAATTGGATTCAGGTCTGGGCTCTGGCTGGGCTACTCAAGGACATGCACAGACTTTCTCCTTTGTTCTCTTGGCTATGTGCTTTGGGTCGTTGTCATGTTGGAAGGTAAACCTTCGCCCCAGTCTGAGGTCCAGAGCAGGTTTTCTTCAAGGATCTCGGTGTACTTAGCTGCATTCATCTTTCCCTCTATCAGGACTAGTCGCCCCGTTCCCGCTGCTGAAAAACATCCCCACATCATGATGCTGCCACCGCCATGCTTCACTGTAGGGATGGTATTAGCCAGGTGATGAGCGGTGCCTGGTTTCCTCCAGACGTGACGCTTGGTATTCAGGCCAAAAAGTTCAATCTTGATTCTCATGGTTTGAGAGTCATCTAGGTGCCTTTTTGGCAAACTCCAAGCGGGCTGTGATGTGCCTTTTACTAAGGAGGGGCTTCTGTCTGGTCACTCTACCATAAAGGCCTGATTGGTGGAGTGCTGCCTAGATGGTTGATCTTCTGAAAGGTTCTTCCATCACCACAAGAGGGGGAGGGGGGGAGGGGTTAGGGAGCAGCCAACGTCTGGTGAGAGCTTTTTTACAAGCCGATATCAAAACGCCAAATAAATGCTCATCGGATCGTCTATACTCAAAATCAATTTTTCCTAAATACAGTGTTCAAAAATGCAAAGATAATTCGGTACAGAATATGTTTTTTAATGCTTTGTGTATCTCTGTCCAAACATGTCCTAATGCTGGACATTCCCAAAATATATGCCAGTGGTTGGCCTCCTGACACCCACACAAACATTTGGGATCTTCCCCAGTTAAATGTGCTTTCTGGCTGCGTTGAGTCAGTTCGGCGTCTTCTTCGGTCATATGCATGGTTGTCCTTTTTTAAAGAACATGTGCCCTGGTGTTATAAATACATTGTTTTCGGAGTTATTTTATAAAACTGTGGGGGAGCTTGAAAATTAAGCTGCCAGCTGCCAGCTGCCATCTTGTCCGCGGCTGTACCGGAAGCCCTATACCACGACATTCTACTATCAATATCATAGATATTGCTAAAAAAGACTGCTAAATATGAAATAAATATTCAATCCTGCCATTGGTTTTACAAAGATGTTTCTTTCAAAATTCAGTGGTCATTTATTGTCTTGGACAGTCTGTTTGAGAAATACACACCAGTTTAGAGTGTTATTACACAATGTGGGCACAGTACCCCATATACTCTACCTTCAGCTCTGAAGTATTTCACATCATTCCAGTTTTAGTCACAACTGTTTTATTAGATAGAGGACAGTATATTCTTTTCAACCGAACTTTAATGAGGGACAGGGCAACGGTACAAAAATGTCCAAAGAGTGGTCACAGAACATGCAGGGGTCGGAACCGGGTTGGCACAGCAGAGGTACAAAAACAGAGTCTAAAATCAGGGTCGTGAGAACACAGGCAGGAGTCGAAACCAGGGAGGCGTAACAGGAAACGAGAAAACAAAAAGACAGCAACAAAAAACCAACAGGGAAAAGGATTAGGGATAACAAAAAAAACTCAGGAACAGAATAACACTAACGGACAACTCGGAATAACACTAACGGACAACTCGGAATAACACTAACGGAAAACTCGGAATAACACTAACGGAAAACTCGGAATAACACTAACGGACAACTCGGAATAACACTAACGGACAACTCGGAATAACACTAACGGACAACTCGGAATAACACTAACGGACAACTCGGAATAACACTAACGGACAACTCGGAATAACACTAACGGACAACTCGGAATAACACTAACGGACAACTCGGAATAACACTAACGGACAACTCGGAATAACACTAACGGACAACTCGGAATAACACTAACGGACAACTCGGAAGATTATAGCAAAAGCTAGAATAACAAACGGCGAGGAACTCGCGAAGAATGACTGAAATGACTGGGTTTAATACACATAGGGAGACAACGGGCTCGAGTCGGAGCGGAGTGTGCACAGCAATAAGGGGAGGCGTGGTCTCTAAGGATAAGCAGCTGAAACAAGTTAACAGGTATCTCAAGGACAGCTTAGTAATGCAGGTATAAAATATAAAGCGGAGAAGCTGGTTAAATCTTAGTATCTAACGACAAGACAGACAATTAGTTTGTTAGTACACATTTATGTTAATGAGTTTAGTAAAGTGCACGTAACTAATAAAGTACCCGAGTGATTGTTTGCGCGAGTTAGTAATATATACAATTATACACGAGAATGAAAGCAGGAAGTAGCAGAAAACGAGACTTCGGAAATACAGCGTTAACCCACAGAAAATCCCGAAGTCACCCAAATAGTGCATGCACGAAACTGGGTAAACAAACACACAGATGAGACTCGGACAACCCACGGACAGAGGGGGATGCAATGATAACCGGGAACGTAATAGATAATATTGAAAATAATAAATAACCTGAATAATAAGGAAAATAAAAATACAAAACAGACAGATCTCAGAACATAACATAGTCAATGTACTATGACGCAAACAACTACAGAAAACACATTCGCTGACGGTTTTTCGTCCTCTTTATGAAAAAGGTACTGCTTGTAATATGCGGTTCTTCTCGCTGGCTACATATGTACGTTAGTGTTTCCACTCGATCATTGTCTTGTCCAGTAGGCTATGTTAGATATAGTTATTTTCACATTTTGAGTGCATTTCACACACTGTAGTGTAGTGTACGCATTCATTGATCAGTGTTGTGTTATGTTTGATGCACAGGTTTTTTTTTAAGCTAGAGCACTTGGCAGCATTTTCTTGTTGGTGGAATATTATTTTATTGTAGTGTTATTGTACATAATATAGGTTTCGTACACTGCCTGGCCAAAAACAAAGTCGCACACTAATATTTCATTGGACCGCCTTTAGCTTTGATTACGGCATGCATTCGTCGTGGCATTCGACAACCTTATGCAACGTCACAACATTTATTTCCGTCCAGAGTTGCTTAAATTCTTGGCCGAGATCGGGAGAGTCGAACCACTCCGTAAAGTCTTTTCCAGCACATCCCAAAGACTTTCAATGGGGTTCAGGTCAGGACTCTGGTGGCCAATTCATGTGTGAAAATGATTCTTCATGTTTCCTGAACCACTCTTTCACAATTTGAGCCCGATGAATCTTGGCATTGTCATCCTGGAATATGCCCATTGATGGGATAACCTGGTCATTCTGTAAATTGAGGTACTCAGATGACTTCATTTTATTGCTGCATAATGTTGCTGAGCCTCGACCTGACAAATAGGCTGCACAATGTGATGTCACAAAAGCGGAAAACAGGCTTGTTTACTTCTGGTTAGAGGGCATTCCATTTAAAAATAATGTATATAAATATAACAGGAAAAAGATGAGCTAATTAAAAAGTAATTAACGACTAGTTATTACCAAATTAGCCTATTTATTACAAAACTTTTAATAAAACATCAAATTAATTATGACAAATCCGAAAACTGCTTTTTCAAAATCTTTTCAATTTAAAAAAAGGGAGAGTATAAATAATGATCATTGCTGCGTTCCACAATGGACAATTTCAGGAAGGTTCAACTCCTCCGTAAGTTTTCACCTCTTTCCAAGAGATGAACAGGTAAAAAAAATTGTACAGCATCACAAATTAGTGAACTGCCTACGCATGTGACAACACCAAACGCGAGGCTATGCGGCTACTAGCCTACTTTGCAGATGATTGTGGAAACCACAACAGTGTGATCAAGAAAGGTTACAAAGTTTGCCCAAAATGTACCATTGAAGTCAGTGGCAGATTGCTACATTGCATTCATTCCAAGTAAACCAATAGAAAAAAGAAAAAAAAAGGTTTGTCAAATACCCCCCTGTTGATTTCAAAACGTATTCAATAACCTAATGTAGTTCACTAACATAACAGGGCTACAAAAGGCAACATTTAATTACAAATTTGCTTTTTAGATGCGGGAAAAAGCGGTTCATAGATTGCGGAAGCGTGGAGGAAAGAGTAGCTAACCAAGACCTCAAAACTGATCTACAAATCACGATCATTCTCTCAAACGAAAATGAAAAATTCTGAGTGCCACTCACAGGCAGCACACGCAGTCAATGCATAAAAAAGTAATTCATCAACAAAACATCAGTTTCTACAGGCTCTGCTTGCAACCAACATTCAGAGCTGAACAGCAAGCCTTTAAGCCTTATAACCTGCTACTGAACACATCAGGGTTCTTCGTACACATTTTTACCAATGGATTTCCATGACTTCTCAATGACTTGAAACCAAATTTGAATGATCAAACATTGTATGATGTCACTGTGTATACATGAATGAGGACAAAATTAGGTATTGAAATGAACCATGCTAATTCCGAAGCACACTGTATAGGGACCTACCTTGAATAACATGAATGACAGACAATATGCTTTGATCAAAAAAAGAATCTATACATTTATTTTGGCTGATGAGCATTCCATAACACTGACACATATCAGTAAGAGCTTTAGTAGGCAGCAGTGTAGCTAGAGCACACATTGCTTTCCCTTGTATAGTACAAAACATTGGGTAAATTTCAACAAACATCTTGCGTTGGAATTTTGGGATTTTCTTAGTTTTCATTTATAGTTTCTGAGAAATGTGAATACTATAACTGGGAAGTCGATGTCTCGCCACTAAGGGGCCACCGTAGCTAGTTAATCGTTGAACTGAGTGACGTGTATTAGCTGGTCAGCTGCTTGCTTCCCGTTACATCTCGTAGCCTACATGAGGAAGGTGCTTAGTAAATTTTCCTTCCAGATTATATTTCGTTTATCAAAACAGCAATGCGTTTTTGTTTTGTTTCAACATATTTAATTTCGACAAAAATATTTTAAAATGGATTTGTTTTCTACATCAATGGGAAACAGTGTCAAACCGGCAATTCGTGATGACGATTCTTTTGAATAAAGTCCAGTTGTGATTTAGCCAGGCATTTGTCAACTAAGTTAGAGGCTAGCAACCACTTTTATAGCTAATATCGACTGTATATTGGCTGACTTAACTAGGTGAACTAGGGCTGGACGATATGGCAAAAAAGTGTATCACGATAATATTTTTTATATTGCTCGATATCTATAATTATCAGGATATACACTTAATGCTCCATTTAAACTTTGAAGAGTATTACGCTTATGACTGAACCCTGAAGAAACCAGAAGGTTCATTATGGTTTAAAATAGAAAATAATTTATCATTTTTGAAACAACGGATTGACATAAGCATTCCACTGAACCAAAATGTCTTTACCTTCACTCCAGTAATAAAATGCCTCAACAAGGCAAAAAAGATGCATAAATTATCTTACATATAGGCCATAAGCACAGATTTATCTGCCTTAATTTTCTCTTCTGATTATTTCACATATAATGAAATAAGCATTAGGACCCAGCAGACGCCTGCTCGTGAGTAAGCCAGGGATTCTCAATAGGTGGCCCGCGGGCCACATCAGGCCCATGAGGCATTTTAATTTGGCCCGGCAAAGTTCTATGAATCAAACTCGAAAAAAGGAAATACTATGTACGTTTCTCCTATGACAATATCGGCATCTTTTATTGTGAAATTCGGAGCGAGGAGGACTTTTATTATGAAATGTACACATTAGGGTAGCAAACGCTTTCACGCAACTAATCACACATGCAACAATTATTATTAAAGAGCATTTTGGTTGTTAGACTTGTTTTTACGTTTTCAAAGGTGTGTGAAATTTAGGCTAATTGTTTTATTTATGTTACGAGTGTTGCGCTTTTCTGCCATGGACAATTACGTTTTTTCTTTAATGAAAGTTTAGGCCTGCGTGAAAATGTCTCCAGCAGTAGGCTATATTTCCGCAAATTTGATGCTCTTTCATATACAAAAAAACTAAAATGGTTTTTGAATGTTACATTTGGACTTGCAAAGAATGCATTTCATGGAACTGAAAAGCATTGACAAGCTGTTCAAAATAAACTCCGTTCTTCTCACGTAGCCTATTTCTGCATTTTTTTTAAATGAGGGATTGGAGAGGGGGTCGGGTTGGCCCGCCAAGTCATTTGAATCTTAGAAAATGGACTGGTTAGAAAATTAATTGGGAACCCCTGTTAAACAATGTTGTGAAGGTTTGATTAAATCTTTATCTTTATCGCATTCACAACTGCCCGTCCACTTTTCTTTGTTATTTACTATGAACAGTAAGCATACATGAACAATAAGAAAAGTCTGGGAGATTTTTTCTGGCTCCAGAAGGTGTAGGTGTCTGCAGCAGGTGTAGGCAGCTATGATAGCTAGCGTTAGCGAAGTTAACTTTATTTCCGTCATGGTTCTCTGTTACCAATAAGAGCACAAGCTAGGAGAAATATAACTTTCAGCCGTAGCCTACTGACGGTTTGTAAGGTAGGTGCGCCTGATGACGCGTTATTTGTTATTGGACATCTAACGTTGATCCAATATATAAATTATTTCTGTATAACGTTGAACAAGTTAACATTAACAACACCTACTAACTACCATTTCCTCCTCTTCAGTGAATGGCAGCAACTGATAACATACTCATCAAGTTTTTAAAGAATGATTGCCATTTCAAAAGACAAACTGAAATAATATGAGCAAATATGGGGTCTTTTCAATAACCCTGAACTTGAGTAAACGGTTTTTCTTATTTTCATATATTAGATATTTGTTGAATATGGGCCTGATTTACTAAGACCTTTAGCGGGTGCAAAATATTTTAGCACATGCAAAACTAAAAAGACAACAAATGATTGGTGCAAACCAAATACCATGACCTATCATTTGTCATGTTATTGGTTTTGCGTGTGCTAAAAGGTTTTGCACACGCTAAAGGTCTGAATAAATCAGGCCGTATGTGCAATGAAGTTCTTTCTCTTAAAAGTCTCCGAGTTGGGGGTGCCAATGAGAACGTGTTGGCTATTTTAAAAAAAACAAAAAACATTTTTTTGGTTCTGTTCCCTGTTTCTACTCTCCAGCAGGATATTCAATTTTAAAAAAAAAGTTTTTATTTTTTCTTCTCGTTTCTTTATTTTTACCTTTCCAGACAGGGAGGGATTTCACCTTTCATCTTAACACCTTTTCATCTATAGACATCTTTCAAAGATTATTGTTCAACTGGCCATGTTTTTTGTTGTTGTTTTTGTATGTGACTTTGTAATTGCTGTGCGTTACTGTATAAATATAAAAGTAAAAAAAAAAAAGGTTGTGCCAAGCAGTCTCACTGCTCATTCATGGTGAAGTGGTGGAGTAACTTTTATGAACTTGAACATAAATATTGAAATATATTGCAGCATAATCATTTCCATAAGAGATGGTATCCAGCCTGTCAGGTTTTTATGGTTTGTGTTATGTCCACATGGTGCAGTGGTATGGGAAAGCACTTGAGGTGTGGGTGGAAGCAGGGCTGGAGAGGAATGAAACACTGCTCAACCTTGCGGAAGACTTCTTTGACGCTTTAATGGTGAGTAACCACACTAGACCTGTTTTTTTAATTTCTTTATGCTTTCCTCCTTTTCATCTCCATTGTGGAATGCCCAAACAATGCTCACGCTGCAACACTCATCACAACTTCTGTTGTTGATTTGGGAGAATGCCGACAAGCATGAGACTTGACTGGTCTACTCAGTGACATTCTGTTGAACAGTGCTATTTTTATTCTTATAGGTTGTTCATGAAGCTAACAATGATGGCAAGTATGTTTTTCATTTGTTTGATCTGAATATTTGGATCCTTGGGGACGGGATTATTTTCTGTACATCAGTGGATCATTTTAAAACCCAACGTCTTTTTCTCTCAGGAAGATATCAGGTGACTGAATCATTCCTGCATCCCGTAGGATTGTTGGCTGTAGACTCCAGAGTTCAAATCATGATCCAGAAAGAGGTCAGTGAGGTTGCCAGATATTACAGCTTCTTTACTAAGTGTAGCTATTTTCCAACAGATTTTGTTGGTTGATGATTTACACAACAGGTGTCACAATTATCAGTGATAATTTGTGAGCTGAGAATTAGAAGGTTCTATCTGACATTTTTATCAAAAATTTGTTAATTACAAGTAATCTTTAAGTGGTTCTTCATACACGTGTTAATCATTATTCATGATGTATTCATTTTTTTGGTAAAAAAATACAAAAACAGAAAGTTCTATCTGCACATCCCCCTCTGCACTTGGCGTTATAAGGTTCTATCCGCAGTCCAATCACAGACCTGATTATAAACAAAGTAGCCAATCAGAGAATGTTTTATTCCTGCCTGGGTTTGCAATATTCAAACACTGATAAGCAAAGCATGGTAAGAAGGACAACCAGAAAAACAACGTAATATTTTACAAGAAAGTGAGGGATTATTTTAAAAGACAGCAGGTTAGAGATAATGTATTGCTAATGTGAACTACATAATAACTATTTATCTAACGTTAGCTAAGTTAGCAGGCTAGCTATAATTAGCTAGTTGTCAATACAGTTTCACAGTCATAGTTTCACTCCTAAATAAAACTTAAAACTATTATTCATGGAGAAAATCCTGGATTGAAAATGCAAGTGTGAAAACAACTGGGAAATGCATCAGTTTTTGATTAAATATATACCCCAAAAGGCAGAGTGCTGTTCTTAACCTTTATTTTATCTGGCTTACATAAGATAAGTATGTTGTGTTGCAAGCTAGCTCGATTTAGCAACTTTGAGATAACATTGTCAATGCTTAGCTCACACGTTAGCAACTTTGAGATAACATTGTCAATGCGGGAGGGGGGTACCAAACATAGACTTTATAACATAGACTTTATAATAAGGTATTAATACACCTACGACAGGCCTAGCTGTAGTACCAACAAAAGTGTGCTGCCTGTCCCTCTTCCACAGTCTACAAAGAAATTATACTCTCGCAGAAGCAAAGAAAAATGATCTGAGGTCCATGTTAAAATACATGCCTGCCATAGACATGTCCCAATACTCAAAAAATGCACCCTCCTTTCCTCCACTACCACCTTCTCTCCTCCGTGCCGAAGGTAACCGATCTTTGTGTCTTAATCTAATGTTGCTGATTAAGCTACATATTAATTACAAATTGATTAATGTCTCGACGCAAACCGCAATGTCAGGTACATTGTATACTGTACGTGCAACTACTTGTACTCAGAATGTTCAGGCAGTTTTGCATAGTTCCGAGTAGGAGACAAGTGGTAGTGGGGGAGTGGACGAAAGGAGTGACTAATATTGGGACGCAACCAGGGAGTATGACATGGTAATCAAAAATTAAAGATTAAATCAGCTACTGCCTGATCAGCTGAGGCATGTTTTGGGGCAAGGCTTTGACCACACACACCCACATTGGGACTATGTTTAAATTAGAATATGCCCATCAACATTGACATGCACAGACACATTGCAACTATGCTTAAGTTAGAATAGGCTCATCAACATTGGCAGACACACACACACACACACACACACACACACACACACACACACACACACACACACAGGGACTATGTTTAAGTTAGAATCTGTCTTGACCTGTTATTGTATTGCACACTGACTTTGTGGATCCATGTGGATGGATCCCTTTAAGGGTTGTTTCTCCTGACTTTTTTCCCCCATAGAGTTTTATCGGAAAATAATTCAGGAGAAATAACCCTTGCAGTGATCCATCCACATCTACTCCGTATCTGGCAACAGAGTAATGGTTTGGGGCTCGTTCGATAGCTCAGACCCTGGATGACTTACAGCCATTTAGCCAGCCATGTGTTCCATACTGTACCAGTGTAATTTACAGCTGAATCTAGTCTCACCCCCCAATTCCCATAGAGATCCATTCAAATGCAGAGAGCTTATAGTATCGCTTGTAAGAGTACCTGGAAATAAGATATCGAGGGTCTTTTGATGTTGATGGGTCACAGACTTCAGGAAGTAACAGCATGCAAAGGATATGCGACCAAATATTAAATATGATACTTTAAAAATATGTTTAAGCAAAGGGTATGAATACTTATGTAAATGAGAGATTTGCAAGATCTCAGTTTTTGATTTTTAATACATTTGCTAAAATTTCTAAAAACATGTTTTCACTTTGTCATTATGGGCTTATTTTGTGTATAATTTTGAGACAAAAAATGAACTCAATCTATTGTAGAATATGTCTGTAATGTAATAAAACGTGGAGAAGGTGAAAGGGGTGTTCAGACTTTCCAGCTTGACTATATATATATATACACTGCTCAAAGAAATTAAGGGAACACTTTATCAACACAGTATAACATCAAGTCAATTAAACTTCTGGGATATCGATCTGTCCGGTTAGGAAGCGTAAACTATTGTGAATCAATTTCACCTGCTTTAGTGCAAATAAAAGTGATAACAGATGGACAGGAGAGGCAACAGCAAGACAACCCCCAAAAAGTAAGTGATTTTGCAGTTGGTGGCCACAGACCATTTTTCTCACCTTATCCTTCCTGACTGATTTTTTTCTAGTTTTGCATTTTGCTAGTGCCCTTGTCACTACTGGTAGCATGAGGCGGTACCTGCAGCCCATTCAGGTTGCACAGGTAGTCCAGCCCCTCCAGGATGGCACATCCATACGTGATGTCGCTAGAAGGTTTGCTGTGTCTCCCAGCACTGTCAAGAGCGTGGAGGAGATACCGGGAGACGGGCCATTACACGAGGATAGCTGGACAGGGCCGTAGAAGGGCAACAACCCAGCGGCAGGACTGGTATCTGCTCCTTTGTGCGAGGAGGAACAGGAGGAGCATTGCCAGAGCCCTACAAAATGACTTCCAGCGGGCTACTCGTGTGCATGTTTCTGACCAAACTGTCAGAAACAGACTCCATGAGGGTGGCATGAGGGCCCGACGTCCTGTAGTGGGACCTGTGCTCACAGCCCAGCACTGTGCAGCTCGATTGGCATTTACTAGAGAACACCAGAATTTGCAGGTTTGCCATTGGCGCCCCGTTCTCTTCACAGATGAGAGCAGGTTCACACTGAGCACGTGACAGACGTGAAAGAGTGGAGACGCCGTGGCGAATGTTATGCTGCCTGCAACATCATCCAGCATGACCGGTTTGGTTTAATTGACTTGATGTTATACTGTGATGATTAAGTGTTCCCTTAATTTTTTTGAGCAGTGTATATATATATATATATATATATAGTGAGCACCATAATTCATTGGACAGTCACACATTTTTTGTTATTTTGGTTCTGTACACCCAAATTCCCATAGAGATCCATTCAAATGCAGAGAGGTTATAGTATCGCTTGTAAGAGTACCAGAAAATAAGATATCAAGAGTTTTTTGATATTGTGGGTCACAGACATCAGGAAGTCATGTCATGCAAAGGATATGCGACCAAATATAAAAAATTATTACTTTATTCTACATTATCGTAAACTGTCCAATATTTTTTGATGCCCTTCAATGGGGAGGACTATGTACAAAAGGTTCTAGAATTTCTAAATGGCTCATCTGATATGGATGACAATACCCTCACATTAAAACTGACAGTCTGCACTTCTGCATTGTCATTGTATCCTTTCAAACTCAAACGTGCTAGAGTACAGAACCAAAATAACAAGAAATGTGTCACTGTCCAATGAATTATGGTGCGCTCTGTATGTATGTATGTATGTATGTATATACATACAGACGGGTGACAAATGAAAGGAAATACCCCTACAGTGAGGGGTTCCGGTGGCTGAGTTGCTTTTGGGGGGCATTTTCCTGGCATGATTTGGGACCACTAGTCCCCTTAGAGGGAAGAGTCACTGCAAATCAATACAATGTTATTCTGAGTGATCACCTTTATCCTATGATGAAACATTTCTATCCTGATGGGAGTGGTCTTTTCCAGGATCACAATGCCACCATCCACAGGGCACAGGGGGTACTGAGTGGTTTGATGAGTATGAAAATGATGTGAATCTTATGCTATGGCCTTCGCAGTCACCAGATCTCAACCCAATTGAACACCTATGGGAGATTTTAGACCGATGTCTTCGACAGCGCTCTCCACCACCATTATCAAAACACTAAATGAGGGAATATCTTTTGGAAGAATGGTGTTCCATCCCTCCAGTAGAGTTCCAGAGACAAAAATCTATGCTTGACTAGAGGTAGAATCTATGCCATGGTGCATTGAAGCTGTTCTTGTCGCTTGGGGTGGCCCAACACCTTACTAAGACACTTTATGTTGGTTTTTGATAATGTATTTTGATATCAGCCAAGTGAAATAAACATCAAGATTTTGAACTACTAAAATAACTGCAGTTTTCAGTAAACAATATTATTCGATGCACCTTCAGTGACAGATAGAACCTTCTAATTCTCAATCAAAATGACCTCTTCAGAATTCGAAGGTTCTATCTGCAAACATTTTTATATTTTGCATTTGAAGTACACCTAAGGGACAAAATAAGCAATAACAGAATAATACACTATGAAACATTTTTGAGATGTGGGGAGTGAACTTTGATGCTCAATATCTCAAAACTATGCCTAACGCAGATAGAACCTTCTAATTCTCAGCTCACGAATTCTTGGTTTTTGGGTAAGAATGAGAGGTGAGAGTTTAGCAGTGCATTTGGAAAATAAAATCATTTTCATCTAAATGTGTGTTTCTGCATTGTTTCTGCAGGCAATTCGGAAGCTGAACCTCATTCTTGATAAAATTCCCCCTGAATTGAAGAAAAAGGGGAAGATCTTGTTGTCAGCAGAAGTTTCAGTTGTCATGTATGTAAGGAAAACGTGTTATTAAGTCCTAGATATCAGGGCCCATTTTGTAAATACTGTTTAGTAGAAACGGAAACGACAAAGGCATATTTTACAAAACTGGTTGAACAAAATTCTGGCATTTTTCAAGTTGGCTGGCTTGTTCCATTTCAGGATGCCTGTTTCGGGGGGGGTAAATAAATACAGATAAAAATGACTAATATTTAGGCCTACTAAATGAATATTGAATCTTACCAGCATATTCAGACATATGTTTGCCCCAGTAATGCACTGTATATTTGTGGGTCAGATGAGGGCAGACATGACATGCTTTTCACACACCCAAAGCACTGGATGCACACAATTGTTCAAAAGTGCAGTCATTTAAAAAAATAAAAATAATTATAATTTTGTGTTACACTGCTTAATTGATTGCCATTTCACACTTTCACATGAAACAGTATTCTCTTCAGATGGTAAAATGAAAAAACACAGGGCAAAGTTACATGAAATAATTAAGTAAACATTGGGTAGCATTGCTTTGGAATAGAGCTTGTTTAATTTGTGTGAGCTTTGATAGGCAGTATTGTTAGTTGTAACTTGGCCTCATTTCGATATCAATACTTTTAATGGTAGACCTAGGCTGTTTTCGGAATGGCTCACTCATTCGCTCCCGCTTTATACACTACTTAGGGAAATCTACATAGAGCACTAGATAGGGATTCACTGGTGAAAGGAGGAGACTATTTCGAACGCTACCGTTTCTGAGCAGGTTACTTAGCAACGCGCGTTGCTTGCGTGACAGTGGTCACCGGCTTGGTGAGAAAGGATGCAATAAACGGTAAAAAAGTGTTTTTTTTAATATTTTGAACAAGGGTTTTGTTGTCTCGTTTTTAAATTAAAAACATTTTGTAAACACTTTGTAATATATTTAATCAACTGCGTTTATTTATATTTTGGTTATGAAGACGACTGAACTGATTTAATACAAGATGAAACTCAGCCGGCTCAGCCGTCGCCATCTTGACAAAAAAAAATTTCTCCAGTGATGTAGTGTACATCGCTTGTACCCTACATTTTGTGGTGGGGGATATTGAGTGAACTATTTAGGGTATCAAATTTGACTTGAATTTTGGACACTCAAAAGGGCCGATACCCTAAATAGTGCACTATATAGTGAATAGGGAGCGATTCCGAACACAGCCCTAGATGCGTGAGTAACTTGCCATTTTTGTACGTTGACCTGAAACACCCAGTAATGTGTTTTTGGTTAATTTGCTTTTTACCTTAGATAAGATATGGCCCTGCATGCTTTTGAAGAGACCGCAACTACTGCGCTACTGGCTGGCTGCTCTGAAATTAGTCCAGCTGTGGGACAGGGGCGACGGGTCTGCATGATGAAAGCGGACAATTTGTTCTTTGGAATTATTCTTCAAGTTGTTTGTTTGTTCTTAGCCGACTACAGTTTATGAGTAAAAGAGACTAGTTGGCTGGCTGGTAGCTATCGGCTACCTAGCATGAGGAACCGATGTAGCTAGGGCTGGGTTATATACTCATTTAAAAAAGTTTTTGAGCGCAATAACGGTCATTGCCACCATGTGTTTTTTTTTTCTTAAATTATACCTGATGTGGTAGCAAACCTCTGAACTTCAGAGGCAGCATGAAATGCTTTGGGGAAAAAAGGTCACTGATATCTATTGGAGGCCTTGCAGCTTTCATGTTACTGACAAAAACACATCACATGATCACATGGGAGCTGTACACCCTTGCTGCTGATTGGCTGTCTTATCAACATCCAATTGATATCAGTGGTGATTTTTTTTTCAGGCAGCATTTCACATTGCCTCTGAAGTTCTGAGGTTTGTTACCACATTAGGTATAATTAAAGAAAAAAGACAGAAAGACAATACACCACATGGTGCCAATGACCGTTATTGCACTGAAAACAATATTTGAGAATTATCGAACGAGTATATCGCCTAGCCCTAGTCAGGAGAAAATTTGTCAGTTTTGTTGGGTAATACTCATTTGAATACCCCGGGGCAATACAAAAGGATCCTCCATGCGTTTTTTGTGTTGTTTTTTTCTCACGATCGTTGAAAGTTGAAATACATTGAGCAGCTGAGATGAACCTAGACAGTGGCGTCACAACCTAGATTGCTCCAAGAGGGCTGTGCCCTAGTGCAAAAAAAGCTAACTCTTTAGTACATTTGTTTAGTGAATATAGGTTGTTTTCACAGTTGAATGCAGGGCCATATCTTATCTAAGGTAAAAAGCAAACAAACCAGGTCCACATTACCAAGTGTTTCAGGTCACCTTAATTTGAAAAGGGAGGTATATTGGGAATTCTGTTTTTTTTTGTCATTGTGGCAGGAATAAGCTGGCCAGCAGGATTCTGGAAGGTGGAGGTAGGTCTCTGTGTGTCCTTCTGTGTGGCAGAAGGTTTGACAGAAACCCCAATACAGCATAACACTGCTTCACACAGCTTCAGACTGCTTCACACAACGTCAAACTGCTTCACACAGCCTCACACTGCTTCACACTGCTTCACACAGCGTCAAACTGCTTCACACTGCTTCACATAGCTTCACACAGCGTCAAACTGCTTCACACTGCTTCACATAGCTTTAGACTGCTTCAAACTGCTTCACAGAGTTTCACTGAGCTTCATACTGCTTCACACTGGTCCACACTGATTGACACAGCTTTACCGAGCTTCACATAGCTTCACACTGGTTCACAGAGCTTCACACAGCTCCAAACTGCTTCCCACAGCTTTACACTGCTTCATAGAGCTTCAAACAGCTTCACACTGATTACCAGAGCTTCACACTGTCTAACTGCGTCATTTTGCTTTATTGAGCTTCACTTGAGCTTCGCTTCATACTGCTTTCCAGGGCTTCAGACTGCTTCACAGAGCTACACAGAGCTTCACACATTTTTCCTTCTGCACAGATTATGACCTGCAGATCGGGTTGATGGAGGCTCTTTGCAGAATGACCAAACGTGGACAAAGACAGGAGTTTGCTGACCGCTGGTTTACCATGGAATTTGTCTCTAGCGCCTTCTGCAGGATCCAGGATTCAGAGTTTGAGACAGTAGGGGAGGATGCGTGGTGCAATTAGTGGGCGGTTGCTCAGGAGTAACTCAATAATCTTGACAAGGCAAAGGGAACTATTTCCATTGGTTTGTCATAATTGTGTAATACTGTATATTTAGCTCGTGTGATGATTGGATCAGTGTCAGGCTGACAGGATAAGAATGTTTTCATGCGATACAATTGCAGTAGCATGTTTGCAGTATGGTAACGGCAGAGAAGAAACAGATTGGCAGCGTATTTTTCACTTCACATCAACTGCACAGATAATTTATTTCCTACAGAGAATCTGACCCAGGTGTTGCTGTTGTGTCAGAATTGGCATTGAAATTATGTATCTGCACCTGTGCAGAAGGAAACTCATTTGTGCCAGGAAATAGATTAAATTGATGCCCAGAAAAGTTGCAGTTACCAAAAAATGCACACATGAACCATTGTTATTGGAGTAGTAGTAATCGGTTGTAACATGCACACATGAACCATTGTTATTGGAGTAGTAGTAATCGGTTGTAAAATGCACACATGAACCATTGTTATTGGAGTAGTAGTAATCGGTTGTAACATGCACACATGAACCATTGTTATTGGAGTAGTAGTAATCGGTTGTAACATGCACACATGAACCATTGTTATTGGAGTAGTAGTAATCAGTTGTAACATGCACACATGAACCATTGTTATTGGAGTAGTAGTAATCGGTTGTAACATGCACACATGAACCATTGTTATTGGAGTAGTAGTAATCGGTTGTAAAATGCACACATGAACCATTGTTATTGGAGTAGTAGTAATCGGTTGTAACATGCACACATGAACCATTGTTATTGGAGTAGTAGTAATCGGTTGTAAAATGCACACATGAACCATTGTTATTGGAGTAGTAGTAATCGGTTGTAACATGCACACATGAACCATTGTTATTGGAGTAGTAGTAATCGGTTGTAACATGCACACATGAACCATTGTTATTGGAGTAGTAGTAATCGGTTGTAAAATGCACACATGAACCATTGTTATTGGAGTAGTAGTAATCGGTTGTAACATGCACACATGAACCATTGTTATTGGAGTAGTAGTAATCGGTTGTAACATGCACACATGAACCATTGTTATTGGAGTAGTAGTAATCGGTTGTAAAATGCACACATGAACCATTGTTATTGGAGTAGTAGTAATCGGTTGTAAAATGCACACATGAACCATTGTTATTGGAGTAGTAGTAATCGGTTGTAACATGCACACATGAACCATTGTTATTGGAGTAGTAGTAATCGGTTGTAAAATGCACACATGAACCATTGTTATTGGAGTAGTAGTAATCGGTTGTAAAATGCACACATGAACCATTGTTATTGGAGTAGTAGTAATCGGTTGTAACATCTCAGGTGATGGGGGTCAAGAAAAGCTTGTTTTGGGTGTGCATGGAAAAAAGTGCAAGATCCCAGTCAGTGTAAAATACCTTGTAAAATACACATTTATGTTGAGTAGAACTGCCTGGCTGTGTGCTTAATGATATATTATGTAGGCATTATCTTTATTTCATCCAACAAGGACTGCCGGAAGTTTCTTAACCTGGTGAACGGCATGCAAGGAGATGGAAGGAGGTATTGGGATTCATGTGTATTTGATCCATCAATCAGCCAGTCAATTAACATTTAATTTTGTGCCTGTTTACAGTGACATTTACACGCAGTGCAGTGTTTTTTCCAGACCAGTAACAATTTTTCCAGTTGTGATTTTGATGATGTATGTACTAAATGGCCATAATGTGGGTCTGTGTTTTCTCTAACAGAGTATATTCTTACCCCTGCCTGGAGGTGTTCTTGGGCAAGCATGAGGTCAGTTTTTTACGTCATTGGCCCCCCGCATTAAATGGAAATATGGTAGTGTATACTCTTTATTGACCATACAGCTTCTCCCTGCAACACAGTGCCATGTTTCCTACTTTTAGCATATTTCCTACTTCAGATTTCCTTATGATATCACCTGGATGTCATCCCCTTATATAACTAATAGCCTAATGTTTTGGATTTTTGTTATAGTAGATCTCATCACCATGGCTGTCTTGACCTATGGTCATCAGACAACAGCCTGCAGTTCTTTAAATGAGCAGCATTGTTGATTTGCTTGTGTATTATACAGTTATATAGTTACTATAAGTGTTGTCATATTGTTTGTTCTATAAAAATCTGTATGTTAATGCGTTTTAATACTATGTACTTTATGCTGTAGAGTCCTGTCACTGTACTAAACATGTTGTATACAGTCCCGTATCTTCGCTCTGTCTCCGTAGTGTGATCATATTGTATGTGTTTCGAAGATACCCCTGCTGGTTTTACTGTGCAGTTCACAGAGCAGTGTTCTGTGCTGGCAGCTGCTGATCCCCATGGATGAGAAACTAGAGGATTTCTGGATCGACTTCAACCTGGGAAGCCAGAGCATATCATTCTACTTCTCCCTATCTAAAGAGGACACAGAGGTACACATCTGTACTGCTCACCACTGGTCTGAACTCAGTGTTTGTGGGGCTTTGTTTGTTAGCATGGTATCTGAGATAATGGATGTGTTTGTAGGGTTGTTAGTTTGTTAGGATAGTAACAGAGATAATACATGTGTTTGTGGGGCTGTGAGTTTGTTAGGATGGTTACTGAGATAATGGATGTCTTTGTGGGGCTTTCAGTTTGTTAAGATGGTAACAGATAATGAATGTGTTCGTTGGGCTGTGAGTTTGTTAGGATGGTAAGCGACACTTAGAAAAGGAAGTTTGAAGACAAACTTCAAGTTGGCTTGAAAAAGCAAATAGAAATGAGACATTACACACAGATGATAGATATTGGGCCTCATTCATGAAGCCTGAGCAGAACTAATTTGTACGTAAATCATTTGTGTATGCAATTTTGCCCGTATTTTGGCATTCATCAAAGTTTTCGTATTTGAGATTTGTTAGTACATACGAACAAAATTGACACCTGCTCAGGACCACGAGTACAGCATTCATAAATTAAAAATGCTGCTAAATGTAGCTTCTGAATGTCAATTAGAATATTAATTTATTTTTATTTTCTGATAAATTCACAATACTAAATGTAGCCAATGAAGTGCACAATGCAAAAGTAATAATTACGATTGTAAGCAAGCACTGTAGACACTCATTAATCAATTGCAGCCTATAATTTCACCCATAACATAATTAATGCTCCTAGCTCCACTATTTTTCGGAATTAATTAAATTAAAATGTTATGTGATGTTAATGTTAAATATGCAAATTAAAACACACATTTAACCAATGAATGAAAATGGCTGATCTAGTGCTGTTGGAGGAGTTGTGGCACGGTGTCCTTTGGAGAAAACACGTGTTTAGGATCGCGCATATTTGTGGCTCAGTGATGAATGGCTAGTTAGCCATTTTCAGGTTTTTATGAAATTGACAACCTGCCCACTGTTCCATAGACTGTACTACACGCACACGTAGCCTCAAGGTTAGGGTTGTTCGATGTCAACAAATTTCACGTCGTCACATCGGCCAATCAAACATCGCTGAAGTCCGATGTCATCGGCTGCTTGCGAGGGGGTTCATTTTTTAATTTGGCTATTACAATATAATTTGTTCTGCAAAGCATCGCCAATTATTTGTAGCCTGTTTAATTTAGTAATTTAGCATTGGCTATTCAAATGTTTTTATGAACTTCATAAATAAACTCATGTCCTTCTGAATTATAACACAACTGTTTCGTGATTTTACGATTTGAATGGTTGATTAAGCTACACCACCTATCTTTAATCGGTAAAAAAAAAATACGATCCACGATACGATTGGACCGGTAAAGATGAGAAATAACGTCAATGCTTCGTTTGATTACTGAGACAGGAAAATTACAGACTATTAGCTAGGGATGTTAATGACACAGTTTTTTGCTAGTTGACGTGTCGGAGGCATTTACCAACTAGTCGTTGTTTTTTGTGTGCGTTTTTTGAAGATTTTGACGTAGACCTATCGAATTAAAAAACGCACTAGGTAGCCTATATATGTTATATGGCTTAATTCACCAAAAAATGTATCTTAATGTAAGGTTATTTTCCCAGCCAGGCCTATTTATTTTCCCATATCAGATATGGATTTGCTTTTTCCAATCCACACTTAATCACCGCCATTCCAATAGATCGTGTCTGCGCTGTCATTTCAGCACCACAATTGCGCGGAGCTGAAATGGTGTTCGAAATTCGTAAATGTCTTTTTTTTCTATGTTTTGGGCTAGGCCTATATAGCCTACACCAACATTTATTCAACAATTTTGTAACATTCAAAGCAATCACCTGTTATTATTGAAATAATTACCCGAGACCATTTGCCTACTTTTTAGGCATGAAATAGGCTATGTACGATAAATGATGCAAAATAGTAATCACCTAAATTGCTTTGGTTAAAAAAATAAAATAAAATGCGAATGCACAAATATATAGAAATGACGCTATTATTTCTCAATCATAGCTTACGAGAATGAGATCAAATTGTAAAACTTAAAAAATAAATCATATTGAGACTTTTCTGGAACATTGCCATTTTTCACAATTTGGCACAATTTGTGCCAACTTTGGTAACCAAAATGGTTTGCCTGGAAAAAGTTCTGTAGAATTTGAATGGTTTGAAATATTGGCACCATATTTTTAGTAGAGATGGGCAGCATATTGAGGAGTCACAAAGGGGTGTTATTTCCTCCATAGCATTTGTACCTCATCGGGTAAAAATTCTGAAATTTGAATGTAGGTACCCGTTTTTTCTGTACATAAATTGTTGTAATTAAGTCATAACACATGGATGTATATGAGTTCTGACTGCTTAGTCATAATATTGCAATTGCAATATTATTGCATATTTGTAGCCTTTACAGTTTTTGAGATAAACAGCTTTGTTTGTCACTAGTGAAAACAGGTGAGAATTGGCCTATTTTGCCCTTGGTAGGAAAAGGTTAAGGGCATTGTATTCAATTGAGCTGATATTAACCATGATTGAAAGTTTAAAAAAATAGTTTATGAAATAGAACTGAGTTAAGTTGGAGTGAATGGAACTGAACTAATACGAGTAGGGAACTATTTTAATTTGAGCAAATCATTGCAATTAACTGGACTACCAAATGGAGTTGATCAGGATCTGAATTTAAGTTAACTCAAATATATGCATGGAATTGTATTGACTAATACAATACTGATGACTTATATTAACTAATATGGTTGAGCTGAAATTAGTATGAAATGAACTAACAGTAAATTTAAAGGCCCACTCAGTAATTTATGTTTAGACAATCCCTAGATAGAGTTTTCAGCCTTGAACCGAACCATCCAGCTAAATTGTGGGGTTGATTTATAATTATAAAACATTACTTTGACAATGTTTCTAGTGTTTCTTTAAAAATACAGTTTTTCTATAGGCTCATGTAAACTGAACAAGCTGGCAGTTTACTGTTTCACTGGACTAGCACTGCTCACGCTGTTAGTGTCACAAAAAATCACATTTCCATCTGATCATGGGTTTTATTTTGGTAAAGTTTTTATTTGCTTTGTTATTCACAGTTTGTTATAATAGACGTTGTATTGCTTGTAGTCCTCTTTGCACTTCCTTAGGTGATCACCTCGGACGATTTTCTGCGGGTGGTAACACTTTTACACGTGATTTTCTACACGCAAAACTTTAGTAAATCGACCCCTATATGTTCACAGCTTGTGCACAAATTCTTCGAGGAGCTGCCTCTATAACACAGAATAACAGTGCCTATATAAACTCATTCTTGCGCTGAACAATGTTCCAAATGGTTACATTGTTTCAGTGACATGTGTGTTTAAAAAAAGTTATCAAATACAATAAAAAATGTATACCTGCTAACAGTTTAATGAAAATAAATGGTTGCACTCTTTCTCAATGACATGAAAAAGGAAACAAAAATTTAATTAATTAATCAACTATGAGAATTGTATAGGCTACTTGAAGGAAAAAAGGATTTGTGCCTGTTAAGCAGGGTCCAAAATGAACACCCTCCAAAGCGCCTATTGACCCGTAAATATTGACGGGTATACCGCTTTGAGATTATGGCCTTCGATAGAGAATGTATAATGTGATATGGCAAACTTGCTCATAGTCCATTCAATATTACTTGCTTATCCATCTATATCGACTGTATTTCTGGTAGCAGAGTGATGGTTTAAGGCTTGTTTGATATGTCAGACCCTTGATGACTTAGAGCCATTTAGCCAATGTGTTCCATACTTTTCCAGTGTAATTTACAGCTAAATCTAGTCCCACCCCCCAATTCTCATAGAGATCCATTCAAATGCAGAGACGTTATAGTATCGCTTGTAAGAGTACCAGAAAATAAGATATCAAGAGTATTTTGATGTTGTTGGGTCACAGACATCAGGAAGTCATGGCATGCAAAGGATATGCGACCAAATATGAAAAAATTATTACTAAACTCCTCAAAAAAAGTTTGGAAACGTTATTTCGGTCGATTATTCCTCCCCTTTAATAATACCAATTGGTATTGTATTTTATATCGTTGGAAAGCCTGATTAGTCACCTTTACAACGAGGTACAACTTGTAAGGATCATGCATTCGTGGAATGAGCAACACAGCTAACCGTGTGGGTAGCGGCCCAAAAAAATGTGCCAAAATCCCCTGCAATATTCTTCTGTTGGTATTCACTCTCGACGGCGTGGAGAACGCTATGCAGATTGCTGCACAGATCGCGTGACACCTTTCAATGGGGGCAGTGTCATGGTGTGGGGCGGTATCTCTCTCACAGGCAAAACAGAACTTGTCATCATTGAAGGCAATCTCAATGCAGTGAGATATCGGAATGAGATTCTGGAGCCAGTGGCGATCCCATATCTCCAGAATCTGGGACCTAACTCCATCCTCCAGGATGACAACGCTCGCCCCCACAGAGCCAGGATCATCACAGAGTACCTCCAGAATTTGGGAGTGGAGAGGATGGAATGGCCTGCCGTGAGTCCAGACCTCAACCCAATTGAACACTTGTGGGATCAGCTTGGGCGTGCTGTACGTGCCAGAGTGACCAACGCAACCATGTTGGCTGACTTGCGACAAATCCTGGTTGAGGAATGGGATGCCATCCCACAGCAGTGTGTGACCAGGCTGGTGACCAGCATGAGGAGGAGGTGCTAAGCTGTTGTGGCTGCGTATGGATCTTCCACACGCTACTGAGGTCCCTGACAGTGTAAAATGAATAAAGTGTAAAAATGGCCAATATGTGTTGTTTTTTCCTTATTACTGTGGGAGAGTGCAATCATCCAGTCCACCAAGCAACTCAAAACGAGAGTGAATACCAACAGAAGAATATTGCAGGGGATTTTGGCACATTTTTTTGGGCCGCTACCCACACGGTTAGCTGTGTTGCTCATTCCACGAATGGACGATCCTTACAAGTTGTACCTCGTTGTAAAGGTGACTAATCAGGCTTTCCAACGATATAAAATACAATACCAATTGGTATTATTAAAGGGGAGGAATAATCGACCGAAATAACGTTTCCGAACTTTTTTTGAGGAGTTTATATAAAAATGCCAATAATTGTGGCACACAAGGTTTTGTTAAAAAACAAAAGGGATTTTTTTTTCTTGCCTTCGTAAAAATCATATATTTTGATTTTATCATTTAAAAGTAACTTTAAATCATGCAGACTGGTCTGCAGAGACTGAAAAGCTTCCAAAGCCTATACTGGGGGCTTCTGTGTAGAGAAGGAATTTTACTGATTTTAAGGGCTTTCCTATGTCATTTATAAATATAGAAAACAGAACCGGGGCTAAAATGGAACCTTGAGGTACACCTTTATTGATTATAAGAACTTGACTGCGGACCCTCTACCTTGACGCACTGCATTCTATCAGTCTGGTAGTCCCTGAACCAGCCAACACTCCTATGGTTTAGACCAGGGGTAGGCAACCCTGGTCCTGGAGAGCCGCAGGGTCTGCTGGTTTTTGTTGTTACTCGCCACTTAATTGATCAATTAAAGCAGTTGATTACACAGTTAACTCACCTCACCTGGTTTTTTTGGTCTAAGTAGTTGCTGTATTTAGGGTGAAAACAAAAACCAGTAGACCCTGCGGCTCTCCAGGACCAGGGTTGCCTACCCCTGGTTTAGACCAATGTTGAAAAGTCTAGATAAGAGCAACTCATGGTCCACTGATTCTAATGCCTTAGAAAAATCTAAAAACAGGGCAGCACAGTGCTGTTTTTTTATCAAGGGCGTTTAATATATCATGCGTCACTGAAATTGCAGCAGATATGGTGCTATGTCCAGTCCTGAACCCAGACTGAGCCTCGCTTAGTATTTTATTGCGAGACAAATCATTTCTAAGTTGGGAATTGACAAGTGTTTGAAGAACCATTGCAAGGGCAGAAAGCTTAGATATAGGCATTGCCGGAGGGAGAACCAACTTCAGGGTAAGGCTAGGTTAGGGCGGGGGGAGGTATCCATCTTTGTGCAAGCGCAAAAGTTTTTGCATTAATTTCACCGTAAATACAGTTTTTTGAGTACAAGAGCCCATGTAGGCTTTGGTTGTAAAGTAGCCTAGTCGTGTATCGGGAGACATAAAACCATCCATGAAAAGTCTATAACGTAATTCTGTGCGAGATATTCTAAAACAACAGTTTTTTGTGTGGTTTTTTTTTTTGGTAAAAAATAATAATTAGTTAACCAAAGAAATTAACTATTCTAATGGGTCTGTGTCTCTTAGCCTTGCAACTGTAGGCTACACTTAACTGTGGTTAACGTTATTGTTATAGCAGCACTTCGTGGTAAAAGTTGGTACCGGGAGAAAAAACCTAATATTAGTCTGCAGAGAGGCCGTTTTTGCTGTCATGGTCCTGCGAACACAGTGATTTAGTGGGTGTGTTATTTAAGTAACTGAGCGCTCACGGTGAGAATGCTCAGTGTGATCACTGAGCGGATTTTTGAATCACTTAATGTTCTGTTCTATGTGAGCGCTGAGCAACTGTCAACAACCGTCTGCGTTTGGAAAAATGGCAACGTACACGATTCAAGCATAGCCTATTTATTTTAGGTTGAATCTGGTCAGTTGTTAGGTCTGCTATTGGTCGGAGTTACACCTGCTTTGTTGTGTCCCAAATTTAGCTATTGTCCTCTTTTAACTTTTAACATTAGGCTAACGTTATAGCAAGGGCAGTGGGTGAAAACTTTTTAAAAAAATTTTATAAACATGTCTGCACTTTGTTTTAGGGGAAATTGATTGCGCAGGTATAGGTTTTAATTAAACCGTTTTGCTCGTTTCACTTTGTTCTCTGGCTCTGTGAGAGCTAACGTCAGTGTTGCCAGGTGCCTGAATTAATTTCCCCCGCAAAAAAATCAGAAAATCCTTAATTTTCAATTGAGTCCCATACAATTTTCCAGAAAACCAATTAACAAAAACATTATTTCAATGGAATTAGTCACTCACTGGCTAATTACAACATTATATTCCGGCCAATCGAGGCCCCTGGTCAGTCAAGGCCCTGGGCTTCAGCCTGTGCATTAACCTCTTTCTGCAGAAGCAAAATTGGGCCAATTTTTGTCTGTTTTGCACTGTTCTGTTTAAAGCCTTATAACCCCAGATGTGCACATCACACACATGTGTAATGGCTTAAATTGAAGAGGACCCCTGTACCATTTAATACCATTGCTTAAAATTATTTTGTTAGCCTCATAGCATAATTGCCGGAGTCATATTTTTGCCAAATTGAGATATCTGCCTAACTCTACTCTCCTAACACTGCAGATTCACTGTGCAGTATTGCCCATGTCATCAGCCTATCAGAATGCTTGTCAGAATACATTCCAAAATCACTATCTGCCCAAGTCATCTATTTGACCAAAAATATGGATACAAAATATCTTCACTTTTATTTGTTATGCAATCGTTGTTGTGTCAAGTTGTTTTTGCAAACTTGTTCACACATCTGGTCGAACTTACTATTACAGTATAAATAGAAAGTTCTTACGCGTTTGCTGAAAAATGTTTTTTCTTCTTTTCTGAAAACCTTAACAAATGAGTTAGGCAATTATGCTATAAGGCTAACGATTTGTTGACATAATATTTATGTACATTATGGCCTGTAAATGCACAAAATTCTTGCAGAAAATGTAAAACTGAAGTTGTAATTCTTACTTTACAGTGCACCTCTGAAAGCAAAAATGTCATAGTTTCGTTTATAGCCCATTGATTCTGGTTTGCTCAATATAGCATAATGCATATGTACCAAATACTAATGATACAATACATGATATGACCTATGCTACTATTTAGCGACAAAAATTGCTATAATAAATGCTATATTTTACATGGCTACTGTGACTCAAATTCAACCTATGCACAAATAAAGTTATTACTTGAAAAAAATCCTTTTTTATTGATCTTATGTAATATTCAAATTTTCTGAGACACTGAATTTGGGTTTTCATTAGCTGTAAGCCATAATCATCAAAATTAAAGACTTGAAATATTTCACTCTGTAATGAATCTATATAATATATGAGTTTCACTTTCTGACATGAGTGACAAAAAAATATTGAACTTTTTCACGATAGGCAGACAGTTAACCTAGCAGCGCTCAAACATAGAGAGGGTCAGAGAAGAAAGGGTTTAGTTGGTTGGAATGGTGCGTAAGAGGCTACGGTGAATGAGTCTGCATCAAAGATTTATCTAAAGGTTTTGATGTTGCCGCAGTCCAATAGTGAAATAACAGTGCACAACAACAATCCAATCATGGGACGTTCGGCCGCTACAAACATACTTTTGTGCAGCACAATCCCGCTCTTCCTCCTCTGTACTGGCAACTGACAGTAGCTTGCATCACTTGTAGATAGTGGCTTGTCTGTGTTTCAATCCAGCACCAGCACAGCTAGGAACTACCACTTTGGGACACACACAAACAACTGAGTGAATATGTTATCAATCAAGCCAAAACAAACAGGAAGACGATAACTAGGTTAAGTTTGGCTATTCATTAGGTGTGAATTAGAGAGCGGTGTGTACCCTCATTGGGCTGGGTCCTGAGGTAGCGACGTGGCTTGGCTTGTCCCTGCATTGTCGTCCCTTTTGCGCTCCAGTCTACATGCCTATATCCAGTCCGCCCTTCAGCGCATCGGTCTACAATCACCACCTATTAAGAGAAGGAAAAGCCAAAACTGTTGTGTTTTGTGTGCTTCCCGGCATCCGTAGGCTTGGGGCGCAGAGCGGAAATGAATGCGTCAACCCCGGGAATTTTAAAAATTAATTTCTAGAGATCATGATATAATAAATGGTCCTCATATATCTCAAATGAAATCTACTATTATACTCGAATTTAGGAGACTATCATCGTTAAAAAGTATGCAAATTAAGACATGACAGCGCTTCGAATTTTGCTGGCAGTCTATGGGCGTAGACAGGGTGATGCACCATTACACGTCGCCCCCCTTGGACCCAGCTTTTTTGGTGCTACTAAAGATTCCGGCTTCAGGACACGCCCATCTTGTTGTTTCTAGTTTTCTATATAGTTTGGTGGGGTGAACAGACAGTAAAACAGCAAAAATTCAATACTGTTCTTTATTTAACAAAAAAAGCTCACCAAGACAAAAGGGAAAAATCTAAAGTTGTCCAATGGGCCTGGGAAACCAGTCCCTTTTATAAGGAAAACAAATCTGCGCTGACGGTGAACACCCAGGCTAATTTACATGAGCCACACCCTGCCTAGGTGTAATGGTGGTGCTGTCCAGTAGAGAACACCAACTCCCTACCTGGCACCACATAGTATTTATATTATTAATTAAAACTTTAAGAACTCCAATTCCGATGCAGGATTGCTAAAAAGTGTCACCGCTTGCAAAAATATCAGCCACTCAAGTTTTATTGCCCTGCAGTGCAACTAATAGCTGTCGGGGTAAGTGAGGATTTAGTAAAATGTGTATTTTTTTAATCCAGCAGTTTTAACAGCCAACGCGCTTGTTTAATGTTCAGCACTCTGAATACCGGGCACAAGTGGCATCAACGGTTAAAACTCCTCACTTATCCAACACTTAAAATGTGTTTATCTGATTTAATTTGTGAATGATTATCAAAGATATCAATTATCAATTAAATTGCCAAATTCATTGATAGGCAGAGCAGCCTGTTGGATCAACCTTTATCAAAATGTACAACTCACAACCAGATTAAAAGTATGAGATTTATTACGTAACAAGTATTCAACGCCTTAACTAAAGAACTACCTTAACAAACAATGAATGCTACAGACATGGACGGTTACAGTCGCAAAATAAATGAATGGAATATACCAGACCACAGCTTGTCTCTCCCAAGGTAATCCCCAGAAGCACCAACACCAAAGTCCAAGAACCAACAGACAGAAGAATGTTCAAAAAGTCCAGGGATGAAATGTAAAATTCCAGACACCGCAAACACCACTCAGATATAAGACTCGATGAACTCCAAACCGAACTTAACTTTTTCCCTTCAGCCCCCCATAAATAGGCCCTTATTCTCCACAGGAAGGGCATTCCTACCCTGATTGGGTTATTGTGTGAGAAATGGGGGCGGGGGGGGGTCATTTATGACAAAGACTTGAGGATTCCCTTTATGTGGGGGTGAGTGAGTGAGAGAAAGACAGAGACAGACGGGGGGGGGGGAGGAAGAGATGGAGGAGCCAAATAGTTTTACCTACATCTAAACATTAGATATCCTACATAGCACAAACCATTGTTTACAACCTTCACCTTGCCACAGTCTCAGACAATGCATAAAATGCATAGCTCAAAAACTCTTGGTACCACTTGTACATACTAAAAAATCATGTTCCAATATAGGAACAATAATATGTTGCAATCAAAAGTTGCATGAATAAACATTCAGGGGTCAATTTACTAAAGGTCTGCATGTACAAAAGCACGTATAAAAATGTTATCATCTGCAAAAATCGTCCTTGGTGATCAACTAACGAGGTGTAAAGAGGATTGCATGTGCAAAGATTACATTACAGGCATTTAGCAGATGCTCTTATCCAGAGCGATTTACACTTTTTTTGGGGGGGGGGGGATTTTTTACATATTATCCATTTATACAGCTGGATATATACTGAATCGGTTCAGGTTAAGTACCTTGCTCAAGGGTACAATGGCAGTGCTTTGCCTGGGAATCAAACCTGCAACCTTTCGGTTACAAGGCCAGTTCCTTCACCATTATACCACACTGTTGCTATGTTGATTTCTCATTTTTGCAGATTAGCCTGAATCAATATGCAAAATTGGGCGTCCCTATGTTATTTTGCAAAATAATGGGAGGAGGTCATGCAAATAGATTAATTTAGCACGTGTTAAGTGATTTATTAAGCCCGAAACAAATTTGGGAAAAGTATTTGCGGGTGCAATGGAAAGCAGGTATTAAAAGACACGGAATCAGTAAGATGCCGGCTGTCATTTTAGCGAGACATATACGGGCGTTTGGAATATCCAGAAGTGAATGTTCTGAATGATTGCGTAACAATGGGGACTAATGAACTGGGCCATTCTAGCTAACGCTGAAAATACACATATATAATAACTTAATAAATTTTGTAATCTTGAAGCAAATCATGTTACATAATACAAAAGTAACTAGTAGCCTATTTGAATCAAACAAGCAACAACATATATTACAACAAACAGTAAATAACAAAGCAAATAAAAACTATCAAAATAAAACTCATGATCACAGGGAAATGTGATTTTTTGTGACAGTAATGGCGCGAGTAGGCTTAGTGCTAGTAAGCATAGTTACGATCATTTTAGTCCTGACAAACATATGTAACTCCCAGCAGAAACTAAGAGACATCCAGTGAAACAGTTTGTCGTAAACCGCCAGCTTCAGTGTAAAAGTAAACTACATTTTTTTTTATAACATTGCTGCCAGTCTTTTCACCGTTTTTTTTTGTGTAACCATTCCAAACACGCAAAATTTCTCATTTAAATATGGCTGTTTGTGGCTGGATTAATTTTCATAATGACACTTAGTTGATCATCCGCAAAGTTTAAAATGATAACGCGTGAAAATACTTTGGCTGCGCCCGCAAAATAACACCCATTAATTGGGATCTTAGAAAATCGACCCCTCAGAGTAAACATGTTTAAGGAACCAAATATCTTACCTGGTTATGAAGCTACAGCTGTTTTATGATGAACCCTGAAGATTTTTTCTTACTTAATTTCTCCAGCGTTTGTTAAAATTACACAACAAAAGGGAAAGCAATGTGTGCACTAGCTATATGCTGCTACCTACTAAAGCTCTTACTGATATGTGTCAGTATTATGGAATGCCTATCAACCAATGTAAATTTATAAATGTTTATTCAAACTATATTGTCTGTCCTGTGTCGTTAAAGCGGTTTGCATGATCTCATTTGAATGCTTCCACCATAAGCTTCAGAAAAATAAATAAATAATAATAAAAAACGAGCCAGTCTCTGATTCCATGTTGCCAAAAACCAAGGCAAACACTTCCACACGTAATTGCATTAGGCTACTGCAGGGTCCATTCGAACTGGATTGAGTTCGGAGAAACACGGATGATCATTCGCTTTGTTTTTACTTTCCCGACTTGTGAAAACTGGATTAAAATCACGCATCCTGTCAGTAATAACTTAAATCAACATCCCTCGGTTAAACTAATCCAGCTCGAATAGGGCTAAAGTTGTTGAAAATCAGGGAACCTGCAAACAACATTAATTTATTAAATTAACAAACAGATATTATATTATTATTTGAAATGGCAAATATCGGTATTACCCGTATCTACGGTTTATTAGAGGGGATTAACACAGTGTCAAAATAGTAACACTGTGACAAGTGAAGTAGATAGTGGCAGGGCACGAACACATGAGAGAGGGTGGGTGCTCAATTGGCTCAATCTGATTAATGTGACAAATGAGGGGGATGCCCGGGGATGATCTCTGTTCGTCCCAGACACAATTTTTATCTTCCCCGGGACGTCGGGATGTTGTCGGGACTCGAGCCCTGATGGTGACTAAGATAATGGTTGCATTTGTGGGGCTGTGAGTTCGTTAGGATGGTAACTGAGATAATGGTTGCATTTGTGGGGCTGTGAGTTTGTTAGGATGGTAACTGAGATAATGGTTGCATTTGTGGGGCTGTGAGTTCGTTAGGATGGTAACTGAGATAATGGTTGCATTTGTGGGGCTGTGAGTTTGTTAGGATGGTAACTGAGATAATGGTTGCATTTGTGGGGCTGTGAGTTTGTTAGGATGGTAACTGAGATAATGGTTGCATTTATGGGGCTGTGAGTTCGTTAGGATGGTAACTGAGATAACGGTTGCATTTGTGGGGCTGTGAGTTTGTTAGGATGGTAACTGAGATAATGGTTGCATTTGTGGGGCTGTGAGTTTGTTAGGATGGTAACTGAGATAATGGTTGCATTTGTGGGGCTGTGAGTTTGTTAGGATGGTAACTGAGATAATGGTTGCATTTGTGGGGCTGTGAGTTTGTTAGGATGGTAACTGAGATAATGGTTGCATTTATGGGGCTGTGAGTTCGTTAGGATGGTAACTGAGATAATGGTTGCATTTATGGGGCTGTGAGTTCGTTAGGATGGTAACTGAGATAATGGTTGCATTTGTGGGGCTGTGAGTTTGTTAGGATGGTAACTGAGATAATGGTTGCATTTGTGGGGCTGTGAGTTTGTTAGGATGGTAACTGAGATAATGGTTGCATTTGTGGGGCTGTGAGTTTGTTAGGATGGTAACAGATGAGCCGTGCGGTGGTGTAGTGGTAAAAGCACAGACTTTCAGTGTTGGGGGTTTGATCCCCAGTCCTTTCAGATACAAGTAAGGCTGGTGCCTTGAGGGAGTGGCAATTGGCGGGATAAGTTTGTGGGTCTGTGAGTTTGTTAGGATGATAACTGAGATAATGGGTTTGTTACGATCTTTACTTGGATCATGGATGTGTTTCTGGGGCTGTGTGTTTGTTAGGAGGGTCAATGGGACACCATCTGCATTCCAGAGAATGAGGTCCACAGTTACACAGTGGAAGGTAAGCATACTTTTTTCTCCTGTACTATAGACCACAGAATGTAGTTAGAGGAGATCATCTGGCTTTCATTACAATTCTCATTTCTTATATTAAAGGCCTACATGACTTTGGAGAGAACAAGCCAAAAAAACAAGCACCCGGACTGCTGTGGGTTTCTGTTGCATGCCAGTGGTTTGCAAATCGATAGCTGGTTAATTCTGGTAGGAAATGGACCTTTTTAACCTTGACGTCTCAGATCTTTCTGATATTTGACACCCAAAATGTAACATTGTAATAATGATCATTGTTACATCTATTTGCGAGACCTACAGTTTGACGACCTCAAATGGTTAAAACAATACTTTGTCTCATTGTAATCACAAAGGCTTTCTCTACAACAGGGGTCCTCAAGCTTATCCAGAAAGGGTTGGTATGGACGCAAGCTTTTGTTTCAATCAAGCAGTAACACACCTGATTCTGCTAATCAAGGTCCTTGGCAAAGACTCTAGTGGCTGATTAGTAGAATCTGAACAAAACCGTTTTCAATGTAAAAAAATCCAAGTTACTCACGCATAGCCTACAGAGCACTGTCTATCATTTTTTAATTCCAACTTGCAAAAACTAGGCCTGCTTTTAAAAGTTTTGATATCAAAATGTGGCCAAGTTACAACTAACAATATTGCCTATCGTAGCTCACACTAAATAAACTAGCTCTATTCCAAAGCAATGCTATCCAAACTTTCCTAAATAATTTAATGCAACTTGGCCCTGTGTTTCTTCATCTTAGCATGTGAAGAGATTGTGCCTCATGGAACAACATATGATTTCAATGATTTTCAGTTTTTAACAGTTGATGAATAATTACACTCCAGAAAGCATATGGTTATACTTTGTTCGCAAGTTTACTTGAGAAAATGTACAGGTTTTAAAATGGTCACTGCTGCAACAGATTTCTTTACAATTCACAAACAGAAATTTATATCAAGAAACATCATGTACAATAGAGAAAGGGGGATGAATAAATAAATGCAGATAGAAAAAGAGTAATATTTTGACCTAGAAAATAGTGTACATATAGCATTTGTACAAATGTTTGTGGGTCAGATGATGGCAAATAAGTAATAGTATAAATTTTCTTAACATAATAATAGTTATGATATTTGCAAACAGAATTTTGTGAACACAAGGATGTTTATTCTCTGTAGGACCACACAGGTTTTGATAGAAATCCAAATATTCCAAATCAATAAATAAATAAATACATAATAATAATAATACATTTTATTAATTCTGTGCTTTTCACAATATTGTTATAACATTTTGATATCAATACTTTTAAAGGCAGGCCTAGCTTTTGCAAGTTGGAATTAAGGACTTATAGACAGCGCTCTGTAGGTTATGCGTGAGTAACTTGGCTTTTTTTACATTGAAAATGTTTTTGTTAAAATTTCACTTATTTTTGGTAGTTATTAGTTTGGTAAGTAATGATGAATAATGCATGAAGATAATTACATTGAGAGAGACATGAATTCCAAATAAATGCATGCAGACATTCGCGTAAACCATAGGAGAATGAGAACATTTCTCCTATTACCGATAGCCCATAATTGCATCCCTGTAGAGCACAGCGCGAAATTGCCAAAGCCCAGCCCCCAACAAAACATAGGTAACTTAAAATGCTGTAGATCAACAATAAACAATTGTCAGGCAGACAGCTTCTTAATTTACATGCTTCTTCATAATCCATAGCTCAGGTGGTGTTGTTCATTGTATTTTATTAGACAATGAACAACACCACCTGAGCTATGGATTATGAAGAAGCATGTAAATTAAGAAGCTGTCTGCCTGACAATTGTTTATTGTTGATCTACAGCATTTTAAGTTACCTATGTTTTGTTGGGGGCTGGGCTTTGGCAATTTCGCGCTGTGCTCTACAGGGATGGAGGACTGATGGCCCATCAATGAGAACAAAAGAATGCAGACACTGATTATCATTGTCATTGGTGGTTCCCAACCCTGAAAAATGCCCAGCCCTTCTAGTGTTAACCGTTTACGGTTGTCAAACTGTAGTTCTTGAAAGTAGAGGTTGGTAGGCCAAAAAAAAATGGAGTGAAAATGGACACTTTGTCATTGTCCCCCACCCACAACGAAGTTGTTGGGGGGGCATTAATTTGACCCCCGTACGTACGTACCATGTGTCTGTCTGTCTGTGTGTCACACATGTATGTACCAGAGCCCACCACAGCTATTACAATGTATTTCCCCATAGCCAAGTAAATTTTTCTTTGTACATAAAAAACTATGCTTGATGTCTCCTATATAGAATTTTCGGATTACTCAGGAGACCGTCTACTTTCTAAATCCACAGAGTTCAGTGCTGAAGGTGTTTAGTAGGTCTTTCATTGTCCCATTAAGCCCTATTGTTTTTTGCACCACTAGATGGAGACATTGTACAGGTGAACACTTAGCCACAGGCTGAGATGTATAGAGTATGGCTAGTTATAATTGTTATAATTCACAACATAGATCAGATGTCAACAACTGTAGGCTACATGATAACGACATGCACATGAGTGGGGGACGACAGGTTTACTGTGCACTTGTTTTCTTAATGTTGGTTTGTGTTTTCTTTCTTCAAAAGTATAACGGTGGTCAATATTTCAAGGTTACATTATGGGTGTCAATCATCAGAATAATCTGAGAGTTCAAGGTTAAAAGGGGTCCAATGTCCCCCAGAATGACCCAGCTCATGAAGAGCAGGGCTGTTCCCCTGCTATTTAGCATCTTTTTAACAGCTGACCTTTGTCTCACCAGCCTCACCACAGCTTTCCGCTAGTGCAGTTGTAGGGAACCCCGGTACTGGAGTGCCAGAGATTGTCCTGGTTTTTGCTCCATCCAAACCTGTAGCTACATAACTGCATTCATTTTAATTAATCAGGTGTAATTAATGCGGCTGACTATGTACTGCAGGCACTCAGCGTCTCACCATTCAGAATATTCATGATCAGACTCAGAATAATCCATAAAACTCATGAGGTCAAGCTCAGATGGAACAAAAACCAGAAACGTGACAGGCACTCCAGGACCAGGGTTGCCTACACCTTTGCTAGTGGAATGATGTTGTGCCGATTTTGTAAAATGCAGTCAGAAGTACTGTGGCCGCAGAGTCTTCTTGGTTTGTGCCTGCATGTTCTCTATGTTCCCTGTGTGATTTTGGTAGAGGCCAGAGGCAGAAAGATCCTGAAGCTGGTGCTGACAGAGCCTCTGGGTGTGGGCTGGGTTCAAGGCTCTGAACTGCAAATCCACTTCAGCCAATCGCTTGACATCCTGCAGGCTGCCATTCATGTGTATGGGAATGCCAAAGAAAGAGTAGGTGCCATCAAAAGGACTGTTATGTTGCATAATCTTTTGTTTTCAGAATCAAACATTTCACAGAATCAAACAATTTTCAGAATCATATAGTTTACATAATCAAACTGCTTACAGAATTAAACGGTGTCACCAAAGATGGAAGGTTGCTTCAAAGGAGATAAATCATTCTCTGTTCGCATCTCGGTGGATGGAAAAGCCATCGAAAATTAGAATAACCTAATTACTGCTGGTTTGATTTTTGCTTATGAAAAACTCAGGATTATAGCAATGGCCAATTTACAATTACGTTCTTTTACCCAGATTTGCTCTTTAAAATTTTTTTAAATAAATAAATAAAAATGGTTCTAGATGGAAATATTTTAACCTATATCCCATGTTTAAAAAAAAGAAAAAGAAAACGCTCATGTCTAACCATCTAAACCAACATCAGGGCGTGGGAATAACGCATCTGTCAATTTGTGCCAACATGTTTCTGCGACAGTGACCAAGAATATAAAGAAATTGAACATAATCAAGCGGGCAATATCACAAACTACTGCTATGGTACTGTCTCAGTAACGGGAGGAAATTAACCACCGCACTTGATCATCGCTGCATCTCTCTGCAGTGGGAGTAAATTACACAGTATCAAAACCAAATTGGCATAAGCGAAGGCTCCACTTTAATGCAATTGGGGTTACAAAACTTGCTGTTTTTTTTTGTTTGCTTTACTTCCCTAGATTTTAGTTGTTCCACAATCGTCTACGTTTGAGTCACGGACAGTAGCCTACCATCAATGAGTTTTATCATATCCCTTTGCCGACTTATATTTAATAATTCTCTGATTTCCACTTCTGTCCAGTTATTTTCCATATCTATTCCAATGACCATCGTTTTGTTGGCTCCGTTTTTATTTTGTCCCTCACACCAGTTGCGTAGCCAGGAATTCATATTCGAGTGGGCTCGAGCAAAAGAGGGTGGCCAATAATTTTTTTTTATCAGATACGCACTCCCACAGAGGACAAACCGTCATACAATGGTTCGCATGGGAACACTAATGGTACGTTTACATGCACAGCAATATCCGATAACTGGAAGCGATCAGTTTACGCCAGTATTTAACTTATCGCGTTCACATGGACATAAGAAATGTGATTCCTCCAAAAGCCGCGTTTACATGATTCTTTCCATAATCGGCTCTGTGGAAAACGTAACTACTAACTGCTTCCTGTTGTAAGGACAAAAATGATCCGCCCATCAAAAATTTACGTAAGTATTATTATTATAGCGAGCTAGTAATTATTATAGCTAGTTATTTATAGATAATTGCTAGTAGTGGTTGATTTATATTATTGTACTAGCTAGCATTACCGATCTCTAAATCTGGCCAATTTCTCGATGATTTCAGTTATTCAATGTGCTCGCCAGCTAGCTAGTACAAACACAAGGACGTTACACTGAACAATATATTTTCGCCGGTAAAATGCATTAATTGATTAATAAAATTCTGGAAGAGTGACCCCAACGTTACACCCCAGCTAACAAAATTGGGTCCCCGGGACATCCCCTGAATGTCTCGAAATGTCATCAGGACGTCACCTTGACGTCTTTTTGTAGGGTTTTCTAAATGTTACGTGGACGTCACAGAGAATGTTCCCAGAACGTTCTAGTAACGTATCCCAGACATTCATTACATGACGTTATATTGTAACCAGTAACAGACGTTGCAGGAACATCCCCGAATGTCCCATGAATGTTATGAGCACAAAGTAATATCATAGCCGATTAGGGACGTTGCTTGAACGTCCCTGAAAAATTTAAATTAAATGTCATATTGTAACCAAACAGTGACCTTCCTAGGACTTTAATAACGTTCTAGTAATGTTTTTAGGACATCCCTAGGTAACGTCACATCATAACTTTGAGAGGACTAAAATGGTATGTCTCTAGGACGTCCACTGTTTGCTGGGACCGCCTCTTCTGCCTGACATGCGTAGTTTTGAAAAGCCGAAAGAAACTGGAGATTATCGAATAAAGGTATTCACACGACCATTTCAGCAACCAGAGAATTGCCATAAACGGGTTCAGATCGGAGTATTAGTGTGCATGTAAACGTACCCAGTGTTGTCCCCATACAAAATAATCAAACACGAAATAATTTGTTTGTCTTGTTGATACAGCAGCATGAATAGTAACCTTTAAACCAGAACACATGCAATCTGATTCTCAATATGACCAGACATAGTTGCGAGACGCTCAACGGACAAAGCACACAGCCACGTAGGAACGCAAAATGCCTAGCAGACTTGTAGCAAAGAATTCAATTACTTAACCTCCAACAGAGATGCAAGGGACATGAGAACATGAGAAGACAATGAGAACATGCTGATTAGCACACACACACCCCTACGCAATTATAGAGACTCAACAGCCACCTGAGGTTGAACGCATAGCTAGCTTATAGCCAACCAAGGTGGACACAAAAATAATAATAATATTGACATGCGATGTTTTCTACATGAGGCTTGGTGTTGAATAGGCTATGGTTATAATGTAATTTGTCCAAAGAGAATAACATATTTCTAAACATTTCTATTGAATTCCCATTGTTAAGTGTCACTTCTGTTTCTCTGTGCACTCGAAGTGGAATATCCTGCAGTGCTTAGTTTGCACACATCATTACGGTGTCTAATACCACTTTCACACTCTGATTTCTGGTTCTCTGTAATGTATTTTAGTGGCGCATAATCAAACGCGAAGGTAGGGGGATCAGAACAAGTCACTCACGTAGTGAGGACCAATAAAGGGAATAACAAAATAATAAATGCAAAGAAAGAAAAGACAGGAAACTACTTTTTTGTGGCTAAACAGCCAAACGAAAATCAACCCACTAAAATAGGGCGAACTTGAATAACGAGTGAAACAGAAACGAAATCTCTCGAGCTCAATACTGGAGCCGAAACGGGATACTTAGCAAAGAAAAGAACACCTTCGGCACATGAGTTTGGGCGGCCGAAAAGAAAAACTGTCTCAGAAAGAACAGCAAAGAATAAAATAAATAGCACAGAACGCTAACAGGAGGACTAAAACCTATACCTGAAATAAAAGCTAATAGCAAGTCCCTCGTAAACATAAACAGCGTTTAATATCACGAGGTCGCTAGTACCTGGCTATACCTGGCTCAATGCAATCTCGAATGACAAAGAAGCACTGGGGAAGCGGAAGTGAGGAACTTAAATACCCCGCAGGTAGAAGCACAGGTGAAAACAATGATGAGGGAAAGCAAACCCCGGAACGGAACGTGGAAAAATCCGAAAGATTCTCAATCGGAAAACCAGGACGAGAACCGCAACGGAAAATAAAATAAAAACCCACGAACCATGACATTCTCTCTATGAATTAAATGTTCATTGCATCACATGGAGTCAATTTAGTAGGCTACCGACCCAAGACTGCGCTATGACTTGGCAAGTGCTACAGGAAGTTGTTTGCTGTTCTTGTGTTGTGAACAAGCTTGCCGAAAATACTTCCATTTAAGTAATTCTCTAATGAACCCGAACTCTGTATGCACCTCAAGTGTCTGCAGACTTTACCGTAGGCTACACTGCGTCCCTAGCTTTACTGTAGGCTACTTTACTTCCCCTGGTAATATCTTGCTTGCATGCTCCGCATTCTTGGTTTCACAAAATTCGGCCCTGGTCTGATCCAAGCTGCTTGACACAATCTCCGCCATATGTGGCTTGAAAAAAACCGAAGTGATTGGTCAGCTATTTGTTTAGTCATGTTAGCTAAACCGATGAAAACTGACTAGCTAGCAGCTATCTTACTTTCAATAACGAACTAACGTTGGACAACAAGCAGTGATTGTGCTTCGACCTCTGGTGCTTTTTTAGACTAATTTGAAGCGTTTCCGTTTCTGACAGCGGCATTCTCTGCCCCATTGCATTCATTAAACTTTCTTATTGGTCAGAAATAACTTAAAACAGTAAGATCAGTGAAAACATTGATTGTGTAGAGCAA
This sequence comes from Ilyophis sp. 1 JC-2022, assembly GCA_022702515.1. Classification (NCBI taxonomy): domain Eukaryota; kingdom Metazoa; phylum Chordata; class Actinopteri; order Anguilliformes; family Synaphobranchidae; genus Ilyophis; species Ilyophis sp. 1 JC-2022. The sequence continues at coordinate 1,358,627 of CM040402.1, read as the reverse complement.
GTCTATGTTATTTCAGTAGCTGGTGAGTGGCAACATATTTTTTAACAGCGATTATTGAAAAAGTTAGGCGTATAACATAAATTCCCACGACATTCACAATTGGGTGTGATGGTTCAAGATAAATGGGAGGAAGGATACTATTTAGGTGGGCATGGCCCATCCTGGCCCACCCGTGGCTACGCCACTGCCTCACACCACAGATTTTAGCCAACATTATTTTTGCCTCAGGCTAACTGTTTCTGTTTGAAACCGTTGATGCAAAGTAACTCACATGGACAGCTCATTTGTACATACATATACAAATGACCACTGATTATGTTTATTGTTCATTTTTACATATCTATAGTTATGCAAGAGCTGATTTATATGGAAAACCGTTTTCACTATTATTACACATCACCAATGTAACCAAATTATGTTAACCAAACTAAGAAGCGCTGAAAATAAGTAATTTATATTTCTATCAATATTGTTTGATGTTGTAATAGTTCTACTCGTGAGCTGAACCAGAAGGTGTGCTATTTATTGCCATCTATCCTCATTAACAAACAATTCTGTTGAATAGGTAAAATAATGTGTTATTAGAAGTTTGCACATTGACAGGATCGATCTAAAAAAAATTTATGTCGGCAGCCACATTGGCTTGGCACTGCTGAGGCTTAGTGTTCCAGAACACTGCCATTGAATGAGTTAAAGGGTAATGCCAAGCTCACACTACACGACTTTTGCCCCGATTCTGACGTCAAAGACAAACTCCAGACAAATTTTCCAGTCCTATGATAATCTGCAAAAAAATTGGACCTCGTTGGGAGAACCCACGATCCTTTCAAACTGGTTTGATTTTGTCAGGAGTCCTGGCTGACTTGCAGTGACGCATCGTTCTACTAGAATGTCAACAGCGCACAACAAACGCAACGAAAAACGGTTTGAAATGATCCATACTTCCGCAGCCTTGGCAACTATGCGTGGAAATTCGACCACTTGATTTAGTCCTGGATAAATCGTGTAGAAATCGTGTGATGTGCGACCCCTGAGTAATTCTCTGTCTTCCTAAAGTCGCCTAGTGTGCGCTGTGTCGCGCAGCGGCTTTTTAAAGACTGTCATTTGACAGTCGTTAGATGTGAGCTGCTCTCCTCAGACGGGATTTTGTAATTAAAAGTCGTGTAGTGTGTGCTTGGCTTAACAAAACACGCTGCTTTAGCTAAACCCGCCCCCTTTTGAAATTCGAAAAATGCCGAAATCTGGGCATGATAAGGAAATAATATTAATATAATATCATATATATAATAATAATAGGGGCCGAGGCAGAAGCAATGGTGGAGAATGCGGCACGCATAGCCTCGTTTGGGCTTATAATGATGTGGCCAGTAAACAACAAATCACACGCTGTACAAATAGTTCCCCATGCCATTTATTTTTTATATACTATATATATGTTGGGTGGTAAATTATAAAAAAAAGTTGTAAGACGTGTGTACTGAAAGGTGAGACTTGTGTAATTTATTTTGTGTTAGAGGTTTGTGGGGAAGACAAGCAGCTCGGTGGTGAAGACTACAGTGCAGATAATCCTGGACGAGAGCAGCTCTCAGGTGAGGCTCTGCTTGGCCGTTTTAGTACTTTATGTGGGCTGTATTAGTACTTCCTGTTTTCTGTGTTAGTGATTTCTGTTGGATGTGGTCATGCTTCATGCTGTGTTGGTTCTACTTGTGGGCTGTGTTCGGCCCTGAACCTTCAGGGGCTTAGTCTGTTCCATTTATTATTTTGCAAGTGCTTGACCGTGCACTTTATGAGCCCGTGATGCGGCCTTCTCGTGAGTTCGCATTGAACCAAACTTCACTGAAGCGTATTGCCCATAGTTCTGTGCGTTATCGTGACTTTCGACACTGGCCAATCTACTGCGCAATCGAGCAGAGGAACATTATGTGCACAACGATGGTAAAGAAAATCATCTTCAAGTATAAAGTGAAAACTAATTAAATCATGCATTTCCACTAACTATTACATGTTAAAAATATAAAATAACTATATATTTATGTATGATGCTCAATAAATAAGTCATATGATTGTTTTCCTGTAAATTCACATTTTATTAGGAAAAAGCTAAGCATCAGTGCTGTGTGGGCTGCAGCCTGATAAAATATGTAGCCTACTGGGCAGCAGATAGGCTTCTCTGGCTGGTAACATTCGCTAATTATATCAAATATTGAACTTCAGCTCAGAGTAGGTCTACAGATCTTAGGTAAAAATAGGAGTTTACCGATCTGATCTGTTCAGCTAAAGTTCAATAGGCGTGTTGAGTTTTCTACATAAAGTGAGCACCATAATTCATTGGACAGTGACACATTTTTTGTTATTTTGGTTCAGTACTCTAGCACTTTGAGTTTGAAAGGATACAATCATCCATATCAGATGAACAATTTAGAAATTATAGAACCTTTTGTCCCTAGTCTCCCCCCGCCCCCCCCCAAATTTGGTTTTAAAAAAAAAAATTTCAGTTTAACATGTAAAATAAAGTAATCATGTTTAATATTTGGTCACATATTCTTTGCATGCCATGACTTCCTTATGTCTGTGACCCAACGACAACATCAAAAGACTCTTGATATATTATTTTCTGGTACTCTTACATTACAAGCGATACTATAACTTCTCTGCATTTGAATAGATCTCTATGGTAATTGGGGGGTGGGACTAGATTTAGCTGTAAATTATGCTGGAACAGTATGCAATACATGGTTGGCAAAATGGCTGAAAGTCATCAAGGGTCTGATGTATGAAACAAGCCTCAAACCATCACTCTGCTGCCAGATATGCAGTAGAGAGGGATGGATCACTTTATATATACATATTACATATGAACAATGTAGCCTACTGAGGTGACGTCTAATAAACCTTCATTCTGGCTATTCGAGGGACATCGCAGGCAACATGCCCAATGTCGCCAACGTTCCACGGACGACGAATGGATGCGATTTTGGTCAGTGGGATTATAAATAAAAAAATGTTATATAGCGGCGACAGGAAACATGGCAATGCATGTGTATGTCACCACAGCAACTGAATGTCATGCAAGGGTGTCCCATTTCTTACCTATGCGCCCTTACAAACTTGCGCACCTGCACCCCTTGGTCCAACCTCGGAAATACGTCACCAAAGTGTGGACTTGAAGGAAGTGCTTTTTAGGGTGCGTATTGGGACAAGGCCTCAGTACTCCCTATGGGTTGTGTGAGTACTTCCTGTTTTCTGTGTTATTGCTTTTTGTTGGATGTATTAATGCTTCCTATTGGATGTGTTAATGCTTCCTGTTGTGTTAGTGCTGCCTGTGGGCTGTGTTAGTACTCTCTATGTTCTGTGTTAGTGTATTCTTGGGCTTGTGTTCGTATTTCCAGTGCCTGTGGGAAGCTACAGGGGAGTGCTGATCACTGTCATTCTGCTGTAAAAATGCTGATGCTTTGCATTGGCCTGCTGTTATTTACCAAATTTTAGAGGCTTTAAGGACCAGTAAATAATCAGCTGCAGGGTTCAACCCAGAATATTTTTTTTTTTTTAATAAATTTGTTTCTGATTTTTCCCTTTTTCTCCCAATTTAGTAGCCAATTGAACCCCTATTCTAATTCAATTCCCCCCCCATGTAACAACCGCTAGAGAACCACCGCTGCACAACCCCGTCAATCGGTATATTTAGGGAGGGCGCTACGTCCTCTACAGGGCGCAGCTCCTGACCGTGACACGCCCTGGGTTCTACTGTGCGCAGCGGTTCTCTCCGAGCCCCTCCCCCCACCCGGAAGCGACCGCCAATTGTCGCTTCCACAGGGCACCGGCCACGCTCGGCTATGGCAGGACCGGGGCGCGAACCCCGATCCTCGGAGTACAACTGCGCTGACTGAAAGTCAGCGCTCTTTACCGCTGTACCACCGCGGCGGCCCCCAACCCAGAATATTTTTAACAGAGTGGTGCTCAGGCCCTCATGTCTACGAAACGGGCACGTGCGCAAGGGGTTGCTTATGGAGCGTGGCAGTGGAGCTTATTTCATTTTCATAACACCTTAAAATCATTTCTTGCATTCTGGGGCCTGAAAACATTCAAAAAAGCCTCCAGACAATGAGGGTTAAGAAGAAGAAATCATGACATTTAGGCCAGTGATAAAAGTAAACTTAAATTTTATTTTCCTCTGAACAGATGATTAAAAAGGACTACAAAAAATAAATGTACTTATTAAAATAAACTCCCATTGCATAAAAAATACATATTAATAAAGAAAATACTTATTACAATTTCTCAATTCTTTAGACACAATTTTTTTTTCCTTTTGACAGGACATTAATAATAGCAAAGACATTACAAAAAAAGAAAAATTTACAATTCAAATAAAAATAAATCTATAATAATAATAATAATAATAAAAATAAATAAATAACAACACAATGTTTTTAAAAACAAAAACAATTCATATACTGTCGGCTTCTGTCGGAGATTTACAAACCTTGCGATCAACCCCCTCGGACGGGTTTCGGCCTCTTTCCTAAGACCCATTCTGTGTGCAATTTTGATGCATGATGTTTTTTGAAGTTCTTTCACTTGTTTCTTTAAGACTATCGTCTGGTCTTCCACGTCTCCCAGTCTGGCTTCAGCTTCTGTAATTTTCGTGTCCATGGTAGATATCTTTATTTTAATCTCCGTAATTTCTCCACCTACCTTATCAATCTGTTGAATCTTGTTGCCAGCATGCATTTCCGCTATAATTAAATTATATTTTTCGTCCATAATCTGCTGTTCTTCGGCTTCCTCTTTGTTTGTTCTAAAGGACCATGCAATTCTTGACCTTGTTGCCATATGAAGTAGGGACATTTTGTTTAACTATAAAAGATGCTTTTATTCATCGGTTCGCTGGTAAATAGGGCATAAGTTAATGTTTAAGGGTTTGTCAAGAGAGCGTCCTAGCCAGACGCCATACTGGAAGTGTGCCACTTTTTCTGAAATTAAAACAAATTTCTCAAAATTATAAACACAAAACCCACACGGTCAACTGTTTCTGCAAAACTTCACGGGCCCTATCTTACACCCGGCGCTAAGTGGCGCCAAACGCAAGTGTCTTTGCTATCTTACACCCGGCGCAAGGTTCATTATAGCCCCTAGCGCTCACGTCGTTTAAATACCAAGTGATTTTGCGCCCATAGCAAGTGAACTGGGCGTGTTGGTCTTAAATGAGGAGTGGCCCGGATTATTTTTGGCGTATTGCCACCTTAAACCAGTAGAAAGTGCTAAAACCACCACGAACCTGGGGCTCGTTTCACGAAAGTTGCAATGTGTGAGAAATCGCTATTAAAAGCCACGAACGCATGTCGCAAAGCACGTCCATGTAGGCAATCCGTAAATCTGCAATCGTTCTCATCCTCCTGCCTCGTTTTTTGTATCGAACTGTCAATTATTCCAAAACGCAAACTAAAGGTGGCGCTATCGATAACAGGGTCCCTTACTGTCTGTAAAATATACAAAATAGTTTTAATAATCAAAATTAAATCCAACGTTATAATATAAAAATATCATATCGAAAAAATTCCAACGGTTCCTGAAAGCAGAGAAGCTGCGCTTTTTACCCATATACGGGTTATTACGGTAAACTTGGCAGCACGATGCAGACAGGCTCCGGTTACACACACAGCGCAAATCGGAAGAGAGGAGAGCAGAAGAGACATTACGAGCGGGCATTTTTAGCGGATTTTGTGAGTTTGTGTGAGTTTGAGGGAATATTTCTGAGGGAACAAATGTCAAGGAGATCTTCAAGAGTTACAAAACCACCCAACAGGTTCATTGAGAATCACAGTGACCATGACGAAGGAGCGATTTCATCTGAACCAGATTATGTTGTCGGCAACGGACAGGGCAAAACGCAGAGCCAGCATGGGGTGTGCACAACTCTGCAAAAAGAGCACTCCCTGGCAATGTGTGGAGTGTAATGTGGGCCTGTGTCTGCAGCTAGAGACGAACAGCTACAGAGAGTTCCACAAAGGCCCAAAAACGCCTGGACATTATGAAGAAAAACAGGCCAACAAAAAGAACTAAAAGCCCAAGGCTCACAAACTTTCTTGGACAGATGTATTATAGTTAAAATTTCAAATTGAACATGCTCAACATTTTGTCTCTGTGCAATCACAGTTTCGACTTTACTAAAAACCTGTAAAATACAATTCCGTTTTTAAACTGTTATTACACACTCAAAACATATAGTAATGTTAAATAACTACCAGAAGTAATCCTGGAAAAAGGGACAAAAGCACTTACATTTTCTGACAGCCAAAACAACAAAATAAATCCAGGCGGCCTGTTTGAGGTGTAAAAGGGTTAATGGCCAAAGCGCAATTCACATTTTCCCTTCAGGAAAAGTTTTCATAAGCATCATCTGCAGAATGCTGACCATTAAGGATACATAGAAAGATTGTATCGCCCTTCGTTCTGTGTGGGCTAGCCACGGGTGTAGCCAAGGTTGCAAGTGATATCTTGGGGAGGACGGTGGGGTGGGATTGGAATTACGCATTGTAGGCTAATATAATTTATTTTTTTAAATATTAATTTTATTTGAACTATTAGGTCTCCGCAGTAGGCCTAATATAGCCTACACTTTATAGTAACGTTATGCGTATTGCTATTTCTTATATTCAAATTAAACCTACCTGTTTACAAATTAGTAATACAAATTGCTCACACAGTTGCTCCAAATGTAGCTGTCGTATGTGCTCCCATTTAGTCCCAGGGCATCACATACAATTTGTAAGAAGTGTTTAACGAGTGTTAGGCTACTTTTCTACAAACAGAAGTGTGTTCGTTCTCAGTCGATGCCCTGGTGGGAATTTGCGACCCATTAATTGCAGCAAGGAGTTTTGGGAGACCACTCAGTGCGTAAACGTCTTCTTTCACTTGACGTCTGTGTTGTGGGCTGAATGAAATCAGTAGGCTATTTACAAAGCGTAGTGCTGTCGACGTCACTACGGACGAATTGGACGTTTCGTTGCGTATTCCATAACATTGTCCGATGTCCAACAACCCAGAGAAAGCTGCCGGGTGCCAGGAAGCGCAGAGCTGTCACTATTTGAAACGAGACAGGTAGGGCCGTGCTCTGTTACATGTTATGTGTATGACCTAAGAAGGTCGTATAAGCGTCGCCTAATATTCCATCCCTTACAAAAAAGAAGTTTATAAAAGAAGGCCTATGTCTTTACACTTTTTCTGAACTAAATCCCAGACAGTGTAGGCTACTTAAAGTGCACTTTCATTTTAATTTGCAGAAGCGGTTTCAAATAGCCTACAAGTTTAGAAGTAGTTCATAAATGGTAGTAGCCTATACTTAACGTTTAGTTCCAGGAAATACATACATACTGGAAATACTTTAAATACATAAGCCTATTTAGTTTTATAAAGTTGTCTACGTAAAATATAGTCTACTTTAAAATAAACTTAAACTTTGATGTACTTAAAAATTTACTTTTATGTAGGCTACTGCGTTTTTCTAAGTGATATCTTTCTAACAACTAATCTCCGTAGTTATCTAAATGGTGGAAGCGATCACAAAGAAGATTCTGCCTCCGTCACTGCACAATCAAAGGAAACACCATACTTGTGAGCAGCCTGTAGTCGTCGCACTTTTATTTGCGATTTGCGAGGGATGCGCATGCGACGCATTTTCGTGAAATTTTGTTGTATATTGTTGTGGTCAAAAGTTGACATACACTTAGGTTGAAGTCATTAATACAAATTTTTAACCACTCCACAGATTTTATGCGAGCAAACTATAGGGTTCGGCAAGTCAGTTAAGACAGCTACTTTGTGCATGACACAAATCTTTCCAACAATTGTTTACAGACAGATTATTTCACTTTTAATTCACTATATCACAATTCCAGTGGGTCAGAAGTTTACATACACTAAGTTGACTGTGCCTTAGATTTATCTGTAAATTATGATGGAACCGTATGGAATACATGATTGGTTAAATGGCTGTAAGTCGTCAAGGGTCTGAGGTATCAAACGAGCCTCAATGGCCGTATGCCGAAGATGAAATGTCCCTGAAATGGGTGTTTCAACAAGACAATTACCCCAAACACACGAGTAAGCGAGCAACATCTTGGTTCCAGACAAAAAGGATTGAGGAGTGGCCAGCTCAATCCCCCGACCTCAACTCTTTTGAAAACTTGTGGGGTCACATTAAAAATGCAGTTTCAGAAGCAAAACCCAAAAATTCACAGGAACTGTGGAATGTAGTTCGTTCATCCTGGGCTGAAATACCCGTTTCTATGTGCCAGAAGTTGGTTGACTCGATGCAACGCAGATGCGCAGCAGTTATCAAAAACAATGGTTATGCAATAGTTCAGTAATTTAAAGTGAAGTTAAATCTTGAAAAATTTCAGTTTATACAGTAAGTGTTTGAGTTTGAAGAGAAAAAGGTTGACACTGCTATTTTTTTGAACAGATTAATATGTTTCCACTACATTTGAAATATGGACTAAAAGCACTTTATTAAAATATTAGCACTTTATTAACTTTTTTTAACGCACTGCTATTTATTTGAACACCGCTGTACCATCGCACATCGCCTGGACATTGATGGAGTGGGCTGAAAGCCTATTAGCCACTTATCCTTTACTCAGTTTGACACTTAAAAAAAATGTGCACATTTTTCAATGCAGCCAATATTTCAATAGCCTACAGAGTTTTTTTATCTCAAAAGCATAAAAAGGCTGGATCGTGGTGATTAGCTAAAGCCATTAACTATCTTATGTTGTAATAAACAAGTAATTTGCTATAGCTACCTAGTACGAAGAGCATCAACAGCATTGGAATGTTACTGTAGCCTACACGATTCTGCGACCCAATAGATATCACAGACCCGCTGCTCTATCCCATGTTCAAAAGAGCGCATAAATGGTCTGAAATTCATTGGGTCTCCATTTAAAGCAGTGCTTTCTAGAGTAGAGCAAGTTTCTGTCGTGTAACCAGTATTTCAGTTATGTCATTTTTTCCTTGCATTGCTTTTGACAAGGTGTCTTGGTTGACAGGAGGATTCGCTTTTTTTGTTTGGTCATTCATACTTGACATATTTTGATGCTCTTTTTTAACCTGTTTAGGTTTCTAAGTAGGCTTTTTTGTGGAGTGGAGTTTTAGGTACGGTCCTTATTTTGGTGTATTCAACGGGTGACTGGTGGTCAACGTCGAGAGAGACATCATGTTTTTTTGGCACATCATCATCATAAGCATTCATATTATCTTGTTCAGTTATGCTTCCGGTCATGGAAGGCATTTCAAATTTCTCAAGGACTTTTTTTCTCCGAGACAGAAATGTCAGTGGACCTAAACGAGTGAATGTGGGTAATTGTCTGACTGACTGACTGACTGTCTGGCTGGCTGCCTGATCCCACGATGTTGAAAGCTCATGCGTACATTTTGAGTAATTACGGTTTGCTGTCTAACTCCCAGATACAAATTGTAACGGTTCAGAGAATATTGTTTTAATATGTTGGTCAACCTCTTTGCAAAGATGCAGAGTGATAATGCCGCCGGTGTCATCGTTTTGTTCAACTGAGACATTTGTTGCCCCTGCAGCCAAACTATTAGTGGACATCACAAACTCTGTGTTTTAACTGTATTGGTAGACAATTCCTGACAACTCTGCTGAAAAGAGAGTGTCACTATTTTTCCGTAGCAAGTCCATTTAACAAGCCCACCCCCCCCAGTCTATACTTACCCATGCGTGACATAGTGGACAATAGCGTCTATGTGTGAGTTCATAAATATATCATCATATAAAATTTTAATTCTGTCATAGCAACATGTGAAAGTATTGTCTCATTGTACCACGTATTCTACAATTAATATAAGCTCTTTTATCCAATCGAGTATATTATAACCTTAGCAGCGGTATAGGCAACCTCTTATTAGGTGCTTTGAAAAATTTATCGCAGGCCAGTGTAACGGCAGTTTTCGTTTTAACAGTCTAGTATTACGCAAGCTCTACAAAACGCATTAGGGAGAGGAGTATTCACATTCCCGATATGCAAGTATTTTTGTACGTCTAAAATGCGGTTGGTCTCGCTGGCCACATATGTACGTTCGTTTTTCGGGTGTGGGTGTTTGTGTGTGTGTGTGTAGGGAGCTCACGCAAATGACAAAATAACGTAAACTGATTTCTAACGTGAGCTAACTAGTGTTTCCCATAGCCTACAACACATCAGGCCTACAGAGTTTGCTGCCCATCAGAAAATATAAAATGGAAATGTCATTGTCAACAACTATTTTTGTTTTTTGTCTCTAACGTCTACTTGATTTTGAATAGAAAATGGTTTAAATTTAAATATCAGAAAGCACTTTACAATTAACTGTCTGGACACGGTATGTGTATAAAAACTAATAAAAACAATTATATAAAAAAATAGAACTGTTTGGCCATTTCTCCAGGAAACTCAGGGGAAGTGTCAATGACTCCCGAGTTTAGCTTGCTAACCCGCTGCTGTCCTTCACGTGAATGGTGTGTCGTCGGCTCAAATTGTTTATCATGTTTGTGGTGTTGCCTGTGTATCTGATTTCTACTTGGCAGATCTTGCATATTGCAGCAGTTTTGTCAAGTACACCCTCCTTCTTTCTAAACCCGAAATGCTTCCATACCACTGATTTTCTGTTCGGAACATTCGTAAGTTTCTGTCTCTCTTGTCGCACTCAGCGAGCAGTTGTATTTACACATTCAGATCGATGCATCGCGATGCTTCGGTGCATTGTCCCACCCCTAACTACAGTCCAGCATAACTGCTGTTTTCGTTATTACACAAGCCCGATTAAAAGCGCATTAGGGAGGGCGAGTGTCCCTTTACCGTTATTTAAAAAATTTTGCGTCTAAAATCCTGTTGGTCTCGCTGGCTACAGATAATAAGTTAAGTAAGTTCATTTTTCCACTCGAGCACTGTCTTTCCAATATGATTGATAGGCCCATTGATATTTTCGCATTTTGAGCGCATTTCACATACTGTAGCGCAATCGTTAATTTTATCTATAAAGTAGCCTACCGATTTTCATTGAAGATAGAACATTTGGCAGCATTTTTCAGATGGTGGAATACTAATTTATTTTCATGTTATCGTACATAATATAGGCTATGGCATATATACTTGTCACTTATGGAATGGCAAGTGCTCATTCCAATTTTCTGTGCGCTGATATGTGGTAGATTAAGGGGAATATTTTCTTTGGAATCAAAACTAGGAACTAGGAATATTTAAAAAAACTACAGAAAAATTTAATCCCGGGGCAAAAGTATACATACTGTAGAGTTCAGGGAAAAGTGATGTTTTATTGAGGTACAAGAGTGAATGATTAGGCGACATATTTAGTTGTATGCAACACTGTGATATAAATATTTTTATCTTAATCCATCAGAAGAAGCAAATGTACAGGTGCAGCTCAAAAAATTAGAATATCATGAAAAAGTTCTATATTTTTTGTCACTCATGTTAGAAAGTGAAACTCATATATTATATAGATTCATTACACATAGAGTGAAATATTTCAAGCCTTTATTTCTTGTAATTTTGATGATTATGGCTTACAGCTAATGAAAACCCAAATTCAGTGTCTCAGAAAATTCGAATATTACATAAGATCAATAAAAAAGGATATTTTAAACAGAAATGTCAGCCTTCTGAAAGGTATGTTCATTTCTATGCACTCAATACTTGGTTCTATGCACTCAATAACCGACAGGTCTCGCATAGTTCTTTTTGTGGTGTCAGGGGGAGGGGACTGAGCCAACCACACCTGATGCCGAGTCATCGTGAGCAAGGACATCACACGACCAAGCACATTACACGACCAAGCTCACGTGTCATGAATGCAAACGCCTGAGCGATCGGAGTGCATTATATGACCTACAGAGCAGATCATCAGTTGCTCTGCACTGTGGTTTGAGGCAGAGGGCATTTGCCAGAACCTCTGGAGATACCACAAGCGCCTCAATGGCGGGCTCAACAGAGAGCATATGGTTCAGCCCATGGACCTCAGCGTCCTCCATGGATGCGGACGTCCTACAATTTTTGGGCACCCGCTGCCAACCAGGGCGTGCCCAACACTTAGCCAGCTCTGTCAAAAGATCGGTAGACGCCGGCATAGCAAATAGCACCCCCTGGGGGGCACTGCGGTGAAACTTAGACGTCTTTTTTGTACCAGCCTGAGGGACATTGCAGTTCATGCATGCTAAAGCTAAGCCGAGAATCGTTTCTCGAGAGGCAGAGTAGTCCACTGAATCCCCAGTGGACCCTGAACCTTCCACTGACCCTCTGTCAGATTGGTCAAATGTGCAAGATTGACTCTTAGAAAATAGTGTTAGAGGCCGCTGTGGAAAGCGCATTGAAACCCTCAAAGTTTGGATCCATGTTTGGATCCTTCTCCACTGGGGACCAGGCTGGGGAGCTGACTCACGGTTTTCTAGCATCACAGTCAGCTGCTGAACTTCAGAGCGCAGCTGTGTGACTTCTGTGGAGAGGTTACTGCCTTTGCCAGCCTTGCCCTTTTTTCCATGAAGGGCCATCAGTGGCGGTAACACCCTTGCGTTTTAGGGGCAAACCCTACCGCGGGTGGCGTCCTGCCAGAGGGGGCATATGACACATAATGCATCCAATCTGGCCTGCTTGGTCCCCAACGACATGCCCACACATCATGGGCAGTGGTCTGAGCATGCATCCTGCAAGTGCCTTAACCAAGGCACAGGCAGGACCTGGTGTGACCATCAGCCATCTGCATGGCTCCCCCATTTTCTGTGCACAAGGCGCTCATGTCTGGAGCAAAATGAAGGACACCCGATGACATAGCACACACGCTCACCGTTTGGTTGCGACCACGCCTAGGATAGACTCAAAATCAGCAGCACTCCTTGTAGCATTTAATCAATCAACGGAGCGCAGACGCTCACAGATCGTGACAAAAATCTCACTGGGGGATAACCACACCCAGGATTTAGACAAGGAATTAGCAAAATACAGAAAAAGATGCAACCATCTTCGCTGTATACAAACCACTAATGGAGCGACATGCTCACAGATTGTAAAACGTCTCACTGGGTGCGACCACAACCAGGGTAGATTCAGAATCAGCAATCTTTTCTTGCAGCACTTAAATCAATCAACGGAGCGCACACACTCACCAATTGGGAAAAGCCTCACTGGGGTGCGACCACACCCAGGGTAGACTCAAACACTCCTTGCAGAACTTAGTCAATCTAGCGCACACACTCACAGATTGTGAAAAAACGACCACACCAGGATATATTGGAATCAGCACTGGGGTATAACTACTTCCCCAAGTACAAAATCATTTTAAAAAGGAATGCAAATATTTCTATAACTGAGAAACGCGGCAGCACCGAGTGCCTTTTTCCTTTTCTTAAAAAATCAAAAACAAAAACGGAGATATAAACCGAACTGTGGCTCAACTTTTTGACAGCATGATAACTTTCCTGAAAAATTCAGTGGTAACCATGGTTTCACCATATCAATGAGTAATGGAAATGCACTATGACGGATTAGAATGAATCAATATTTGCATACATACAGACGGATGACAAATTGGAGGAAAAACCCCTACAGTGAGGGGGTCCGGTGGCTTTGTTATGCTGTGGGGGGCATTTTCCTGGCATGGTTTGGGTCCACTAGTCCCCTTAGAGGGAAGGGTCACTGCAAATCAATACAAAGTTATTCTGAGTGATCACCTTTATCCTAAGATGAAACATTTCTATCTTGATGGGAGTGTCACTGCCCCCATCCACAGGGCACGAGGGGTCACTGAATGGTTTGATGAGTATGAAAATAATGAGTGTGAATCATATGCTATGGTCTTCGCAGTCACCCGATCTCAACCCAATTGAACACCTATGGGAAATTTTGGACCGACGTGTTAGACAGCGCTTTCCACCACCATAATCAAAACACTATATGAGGGAATATCTTTTGGAAGAATGGTGTTCCATCCCTCCAGTAGAGTTCCAGAGACTAGAATCTGTGCTAAACTAGAGGTAGAATCTATGCTAAGGCGCAAGCTGTTCTGTCGGCTTGTGGTGGCGCAACACCTTCCTAATCCGCTTTATGTTGGTTTTTTCTTTCATTTGTCACCGTCTGTATATACCCTCACCTCACATGCCCCAATGTTTTCTAGTTATTGTGTAAAACATCTGAAACAACTGATATGAGGTTCTGGTCATATTGCCCACCGCTAAGAGGATATAAATATGATACAGTCAGCAGTAACAGTCACATGTGCCCCCTAGTTGCCTCCCCAATCTTTCATGTTGTTCATCATCTCAACTTTCTAATTTTCTCATTTCTGTTGGTGCCCGGTTGTAATTGACTCTGTTTGGTGAAAAATTAAACAGGTTCTCGTTCCTGAAAGCCAAATTTCCCAGGGGCATGTAGAGCACCGGGACATTTGCAGGATGGAGAAGAACATGTCCCCTCTTCTTCCACGGGGTCAAGAGGAGACAACAGTAAGACCCCTCCCTCCCCAGGCCCAACAACAACCCCTGCAGGTAGCCTCTTGTCCAGGTTTCAGGTTCTTGCTGCTGGGCAGGTGTTAGTGTTGTAATATGGGTTCTTGTGTTACAGTTTGGGACCCCTGCAAAGAGGAAGGTGTCAGAGTCCAACACCTTTGTCTCCAGAGCTGGATGCAGTATGGGAATGAGCCCCTCCATCAGTGTGCTGCAAGCAAGTGCGTAGCTGCAGCCTCACCCTCTCATCCACACTTTATATGCCCAGTTTCATCCTTTTATCCACAATAGCCCCCTTTCCACTGCGGGCCAAAACTAGTGCTTGAACTTAGTTCCAGGGTTCTTGGGCCCTTTCCATGGCTTAAACAGGGCTTATGCAGGAACTCCCACAACAAGCCCTCTCCAACGGTCAGGGCCTCAGCTGTAAGCACTTGTGCTTACACATCATTACGCGCTAATATTCAAAAACAACTAGATCTGGCATTGTGAGAAATTACGTTGTATATTAATCGTGAGAGAGTTCAAGAAAGCTGGGATCAATAGAGATGTAAAACATGTGAGGGAGAAACTGAAGAAGCAGTATCACAAAGCAATAACAAAAGTGGTGCTGGACGGATTATGTTTCCGTGGTTTGACATTTATTGGTTCGAACAATAATGCATGCTTTGCTTATATGAAACTCAGATAATGTTAGTAAAAAAAAAAGTGTGGTATAGTTTGGTTTTTGACATACCTGAGTGATGCTATAGCTATCACTCAGTTACACTGCCCCATTTGCTTGGCGTGCTTCAATACTCTTGTCAGCACCACAGCAACAATTTTTTTTTTTTTAAGTTTGCAAACGTTTTTAACAAGTTAGCTGATATGCGCTACCTCAGAAAGAAGATGCCTAACTGGTCATGTTAAGTACAACGGGGATAGCTGGCACAATCTTTCACCGATTTTCTTTGAGAGACAGTTTAATTTTAATTTTAGCTAGGTTCTGTGGTAACTATATTTTCCTGGCATAGCCGACTATTTACGCTGACACATATTTTTTTGATACTAGCTTACAGTACCCTATGTACTGATGGTTCTATAATTTCTAAACGGTTCATCCGATATGGATGAGAATATCACGTTATATTAATTTTAATACTCTTGGGAAGAACCAATTATTTTATTAGTTCAAACAATTATGCATACTATGCTTACATGAAACTCAAATAATCAAACGCACTGACATATCTACTGACTCCAGTGTTATTGTTTCGGCTTTGAGATGCAAAAAACAACATTCTGCTTTGTTGCCACGGTTACAGCTTAGCTACTACAGCCTGGATGAATACCTGTGGAAATGCTATGAGAACTGTAGCCCTAGCACTTTCGTTCCAGGCTTGAGTTCCTGGGTTTAAGTTCTTAGGCTTTTGGCCCACAGTGGAAAGGGGGCTAATGTTTCTATGCAGCACAGTCTCACCCTGTCATACACACTGTCTCTCCCCAGCATTCTCTCCCTTTCATCCACACTGTCTGTTACGTTCCCAAAACTGGAATGGACCCAAATGCAGGACTCGGAGACAGACTCGGGCGAAACTCCGAAAAGGAGTGACTTTATTATTTACAGTGGACAGACGAGCAAGCAAACAGGGGAGCTGGGTGACGGTCAGGATGCGGGGCTGGGGAATAACAAGAGAGCAGGAGAGATGACGGACACGATGCAGGGTTGGCGAGTGCAGGAGGGCTGGAACGGGGAAGCAGGGTGGACGGGCGAACTGAAAACAGACTGGACAAGTTTAGCAAATAAATAACAGAGGCCAACAAACACGTCAAATACACACAGACTGACAGAACGAACTGGCGACGAGACAAAGAAGGAGGGCGATATAAATAAGGGGAGAAACAGGTGAATGGGAGATGAGTAATCAACCGGACATGAGGAATGTAGGCGAAAGTAATCAGGTAATTATTTTGAGTGCGGAATGCGAGCAGGGAAAAAACGGAGAACGAAAAGAAGGTGGGCTGGAAGGGAGCGGCGGATGTTACTGTAATGGATTTTAATGGCGGATACAGTTTAACATTCTTCGTACCAGGGCGATACGTCAAAAGAAAGTTAAACAGTAAAAAACAATGCCCAGCGCGCCTGTCTAGAATTAGTGTTTTCCCCTGTTGGACGTACTCCAAGTTTCTGTAGTTGGTCCATACAGTAAAGGGGTGTTCTGCTCTCTCCAGCCAATGACGCCACTCCTCCAAGGCCAATTTGACTGCTAATAGCTCCCAATCACCTACGTCATAATTCCTCTCAGCCAAAGTAAGGGCTCGAGAGAAATATGCACACGGGTCCATTTTGCGGTCAACAGGTGAGTGCTGAGATAAAATAGCACCTACACCCAACTCGGACACATCAACTTCCACCACAAAAGGGAGGGAGGGATTGGGCGTGACAAGAATAGGCTCATGCTCTCCGTCAACTCTTGGAGGCAACCCTCTTGAACCATCATCTGGGTATTCAGCTGCCATATTTGACCCGTAAGTCGCTGCTGTTGGGCCTCAAATCCCCTAACATACTTTTCTGGGTTTTTATCTCCTGGCTGATCTCCCTTGGAAGACCTCGCTAATTTATCTATGATGGCTTCTTTGTAATGTAATGGATTTTAGTGGCGGATAATCAAACGCAAAGGTAGGGGGATCAGAACAAGTCACTCACGCAGTGAGGACTAATAAAGGGAATAACAAAATAATAAATGCAAAAGAACAAAAAGACAGGAAACTACTTCCATGTGGCTAAACAGCTAAACGAAAATCAACCCACTAAAATAGGGCAAACTGGAATAACGAGTGAAACAGAAACTAAATCTCCCAAGCTCAATACTGGAGCCAAAAGGGGAAACTTAGCAAAAAAAAGAACACCTTCGGCACATGAGTTCGGGCAGCCGAAAAGATGTAAAACCAAAACGAAACAAACAAAGAAAAACTCACAGAGAGAACAGCAAAGAATAAAATAAATAGCACAGAACGCTAACAGGAGGAATAAACCCTATACCTGAAATAAAAGCTAATAGCAAATCTCTCGTGAACATAAACATCGTTTAATATCACAAGGGTGCTAGTACCTGGCTATACCTGGCTCAATGCAGTGTTGAATGACAAAGAAGTACTGGGGAAGCGGAAGTGAGGAACTTAAATACCCCGCAGGTAGAAGCACAGGTGAAAACAATGGTGAGGGAAAGCAAACCCCGGAATGGAACATGGAAAAATTTAGATTGGTTCTCAATCGGGAAACCAGGATGAGAACCGCAGGAAAAGAAACTAAAAACCCACGAACCATGACAGTTACAGTACCCCTCCTCAAGGAACGCCTCCAGGCGTGCCACCGGGGCGGATCTTGTGCGGGTGAGCCTGGTAGAAGTCCCGAATGAGGGGGGTCGAGGATGAGATCCTGCTCCGATCCTCGGGCTGCGACGGACAGAGTAAGCAGGTGCGTCGTCAATGAGAGGGTGGAGGGGGCTCGGCGGGCGGACTGAGCGGGCTGGAAGAGACAGGCTTAATCTGGCTGACGTGGATTAAAGGTCAGGTAAATTTTGAGGGAGGAGGGGAGCTTCAGCTCGACGGTGGAGGGGTTGATAACGGCACTGATGGGGTAGGGACCGATGAAGAGGGGCTTAAGCTTTTTGGAGGTGGCTTGAAGGGGAATGGAAAAGGTGAAGAACTGGACCTGCTGTTCCGGGGAGTGCTGTGGGGCTGCGGTCCGGTGGACGTTAGCCTGGCGTCGGGTACAGGAGGAGTGCGGTGCGTTCCTGTTTGCACCATTGGAGGTGGGCCTGGACAGACGGAACAGAAGCCTCCTCTTCTTTCGAGGCGAGGTTGGTAGCCAAAATAGCATTCGAAGGGGGACATCTTTTTTGCAGAGCTCGTCAGCGAGTTATGCTATCCGAGGGTGAGAGGCCGGTCACAAAGTCCATCCCAATGTGGCTCCAAGGACGGCCCGGGACAGGGAGTGGGCGGAAAAGTCCAGCGGCAGGCTGGTGGGAGGCTCTGGCGCAGAAGGGACAGGCGAGGACGAAGGCACGGATATTTTCCTTCAGCGTGGGCCACCAGAAACTCCTCTTGATCGGGGAGATGGTGCATTGGATGCCCGGGTGGGAGGACAGGTGGGAGGAGTGCACCCGCTGGAGGACCTGGGAGCGGATGGAGTCTGGGACAAAAAGACTGAAGTGACGGTTATGCTGGGGTCCGGATGGGTTACCTGAACGGCCTTGATAGTCTTTCTAATTCTCCATGAGACTGCAGCCACCACACAGGGAGGAGAAACGACGGGGTCGGGAACAGCAGGGTCGTGTCCGAATCAGCACTCTTCCACACTGTTGAGTAGCCTTAGTGAGTAGAGTCGTAGAAAGTCGTAAAGTACGTGAACATTTTTCAGATTGCAGTATACTTCGAACACCCGGATGACACACTTCCGGGGTTTTGCTGAGGACATTCGGGAGCACACAAGAAGTACACAAACATTTTGGTCACATAAATATGACGTGAGCTTTGTTTAAAAAAAATGAGGCGCAGCTTCGCTGACGTTTTCCTTCAAATACATCAAAAACAACACATGACATGGCAGCGCAAAAGTTCGGCGCAGGGTTGTCAGATTTTGTAAGACTTTCTAGCCAAATAGCGACCCAAATTATAGGCTATTTTTAACCAAAACTAATGTATTTTATCATGTTTTTACTTTTTAAAATAAGTGTGTGCTTTGCGACTTTTCATTTTTACATGTGACTGCACTTTGAAAATATCCCAATGTAGCTGTAAAACTGCGGGCATGGCAACACTGGTGGGACGTCTTATGACCTGCTTACGACACTTCCACAGTGCGGTTGGAAAATAGTATGGCGGATATTTTTTGTGGACTGCTAAACAGTGCACATTAAACAGCGCACTTCTGCCAGTGCATTGTACGCAGGAGACAGGGCGCAGTAGATAGGCCTCTGATTCGGACACAGCCCAGGACTGGTTTCCGGAGAGTAGAAGCGGGACAAGGCGTCAGGCTTAACATTGTGGGAACCAGGTCTGTATGTGATAGTATAAGTTAAAGTGACCAAAGAACAGGGCCCATCAGGCTTGGCGAGAGGTGAGGCGTTTGGCAGACTGAATGTATTCAAGGTTTTTGTGATCGGTCCAAACGATAAAGGGAAACTCCGCCTCCTCCAGCCAGTGCCTCCACTCCTCAAGGGCGAGCTTAACCGCCAGTAGCTCGCGGTTAACCATATCGTAATTCCGCTCGGCCTGGGGACAGCCGGTGGGAATAGTAGGCACAAGGGTGGATTTTCAAGTCCTTGCCTGTGCGTTGTGACAGGATAGCCCCCACTCTAAAATCAAAGTCCACCTCTACCGCGAATTGGCGGCTGGGGTCAGGATGGGACAGGACAGACGCTGAGGTGAACTTGGTTTTCAGGGTGTGAAAAGCAGTGTTAGCTTCAGGTGACCAGACAAAGGGAACAGAGGGAGAGGTGAGATTGGTAAGGGGCGCGGCGACCTGGCTGTAGCCGCGGATAAACCGTCTGTAAAAATTAGCAAAACTTAGGAATTGCTGGAGGTGTTTGTGGGATGTTGGACGGGGCCACTCCACCATGGCCTGGATCTTGGCAGGGTCAGATTTGATACTTTCGCTTTCAATGATGGAAAGACACAGACGGGACGTGGAATTCACACTTTTCAGCTTTCACATAAAGCTTATTCTCCAGTAGCCGATGGAATACCTGTCTCCAGCAGGACATGCTCTTGAGGGTTCTGAGAAAAGATTAGTATGTCGTCAAGGTAGACGAATACTGACCGATTCAGGAGGTCCTGGAGGATATCGTTAAGTAGGGCCTGGAACACAGCCGGGGTGTTAGTGAATCCGAACGGGACAACCAGGTACTCCAAGTATGTTGAACGCAGTCATCCACTCGTCCCCTTCACGGATCCGGATGAGATGGTAGGCGTTTCGGAGGTCTAGTTTTTAAAATACAGTTGCGCCATGGAGCGGCTCGAAAGCAGAGTTAGTTGTGGTAAAGGATATTTATTTTGAACAGTGATGAATTTTAGACCATGGTAATCAATGCAGGGGCGAAGGGTATCGTCTTTCTTAGACACAAAGAAGAATCCTGCTCCGACCGGAGAAGAGGAAGGACTGCTAATACCTGCAGCTAACGAGTCGTGGATATACTTCTCCATGGACGTTCTTTTGGGAATGGAAAGGCTGTAGAGGCGGCTCTAGTAGCCCCTGGAAGCAGGTCGATACCGCAGTCGTACAGTCTGTAGGGAGGCAAGGACAGAGCAAGTGATTTATCAAATACCGCAAGGTCATGATTCTGGTCAGGAACACAAGACCGGTCAGGAGAGGGGCTGCTGGAGACTGGGTTTGTGCCTCCAGATGGGGGCAGAGCAGAACGGAGACAGATGTAGTGGCATTTGGGGCCCCAACTTTGGACTTGAGTAGTCTCCCAGTTGAGGTGTGGGTTGTGGAGTTTTAACCAGGGCTGGTCGAGGACCATAGGCGACTGAGATGAGTGGAGGACGAGGAATTAAATGGTTTCCCGGTGATTGCCAGACAAGATGAGCTTAAGTGGAACAGTGGAGTGGGTGACCCGGGCTAACGGTTTGCCGTTGAGGGAGTAGGCTTTGAGCGGGTTGGAGAGAATTTCATTAGGGATACCGGACTGGGTGATGAAGGTGGCATCCAGAAAATTAAATAAAGGCGACCTGTCTTCTCCCTAGCCCAGGCCCGCAGACGGTTGTCCAGGGAGATGAAGAGTGAGATTAAGCCATCCAGTGAACTGGAATCATCCTGGATGGACCGCCAACTCATCTTTGAGACTCTCACCTAACCCGTTGAGGAAGACCTCTTGGAGGGCGGTGTCGTTCTAGCCAGATTCGGCTGTCAGTGTGCCGAATTCAACCGCATGCTCTGCCACAACATGGAACCCCTGGCGGAGATGGAGCAGGTGCTGGGTGGCGTCACGGCCACAGATTGGGTTGTCAAGCACCTTGCGCATCTCTGAGGTGAAGGTCAGGAAATGGGAGCTGGCGGGCAGCTGCTTTTCTCAGACGGCGGTAGCCCAATCCCGTGTGCTGCGTCCCAGGCAGGCCATAACAAACAGGATTTTGCTCTGTTCGGACGAGAAGGATCCAGGTTGTAGACGGAACACAATTTCGCATTGGATGAGGAAGCCGGGCTCTTTGACTGGGAGGAGTGGTGGGACAGCAGGTTGGACCTCAGGAGGGTTCACTGGCGGGGGCCCTCTGGGGCGGTTGACTGGCGGGGGCCCTCGAGGACGGTTGACTGGCGGGGGCCCTCGAGGGCGGTTGACTGGCGGCAACCCTCGGGAGCGGCAACTGGACACCCATCTGACCCACTTGGTTTCTTGACATTATTTTAATTTTAAACTGGTGTTCAGGGTTACATGTTTGAACCCGAATGTATGGACAAGGAGCTCATAAAGATTGGGAGAACATGGGCAGAAAGAGAGGAAGCGCAACTGCTGACATTGTATAAACTAAGAGTGAGACGAGGCAAAAGGGTTAATGACAACTGCATGTTTTTATGGTGTAATTGTGTGTCACATGCTGTGACAATACACCTCTGGGAGGGACAGAATAGCAGGGCACAGGGAGATGCAGCAGTTCTGGCTTTCACCAGCTTTTCTTTTTTAGCGAATGAGTTTTCTTCAAAATAAAATCACACAAATCTTTGCCTCTCACCCTCACAGGATCCTGGCTAAAATAATAAACTAAAATAAGAGAGAAATTTTCCAAAATAAAAAAAACACAAACAAATGCTTTCCAGCAACAGGCTTTCACTCTTCTGTGGTCTCACTTGCTTGCTTTCTCTCTGCTGCAGGGGTTTCCCGGTCTCAGACACCTACTGTGGAAAAGAAGCACACTTAAGCCCTGGGCTGATTAATAATAATAATAATAATAATAATAATGCTTTTCTCGACACTCAAAGCGCTTTACAATGATGGGGGGAAACTCACCTCAACCACCACCAATGTGTAGCACCCACCTGAGTGATGCAAATTTGTGCCGGAATGCTCACAACACATCAGCTGAGAGGTGAGAGGGAGAGAATACGTTTTAGCCAATTAAACTGGGGGATGATTTGGAGGCAGATTGAGTTGGGAGTTTAGCCAGGACCCCTCCTCTTTGCGATAAGTGTCATGGGATCTTGAATGACCACAGTGAGTCAGACCAATCTGACCAAACTGTCAGAAACAGACTCCATGAGGGTGGCATGAGGGCCCGACGTCCTGTAGTGGGACCTGTGCTCACAGCCCAGCACCGTGCAGCTCAATTGGCATTTGCCAGAGAACACCAGAATTGGCAGGTTCACCATTGGCACCATTAGTTATTTTTCTGTTTACTTTCGCTTCTCTACATTTTCAAAATAAAATTGATAGTGTTCTCCGCTGCAATTTCCAAGACTGGGTTTGTTACCAAGTAAATAATAATGACAAACTGAAGAGAACAACGCACCAGCCAGTCACATGTCTAGCCTACTCTCGGTCCATACTTGATTAAAAATAATACTACACCCAAAAGTTATCACAATGATCAAACAAAATCTAGCACAGACCCACCATTATTTTTGTGTACATTAGGCTTTTTTTGTGTTCATTTTAACAGGTGGGCGTCTCAAAGATTTATTTTGTATTTTATTAATGTAGCCTACTGAAGCTGGCTTCAAGTTTATCTGAACCAAATATCTCATATAAATATCTGAACCATAGGCAGCGATCATGTGGATGCTCAGGCATCTGGGCACATACGGGTAAAATCGTATTGCAGAGTGAAGTCATATTTTGATTAAATAAACGTTAAACAAGCAACCAATTGAAAAGCACTGTTTGTTGAGGTATGCTACATCGCCTATTACTGTAGCCTACTTTATGTCAAATTGATGTCAAAAGTATTGTCCGCGTTAAAAAAAAAAATCGTAGGCGTAGATTATAATCAAATGCATTTTTCTGCATTGTAAACAAAAAAGTTGTTCACAAATGTAAAAAATAAAATTGAAATTGTTTTTTCTCACATGTTTCAGATTACATTTTTTACGAGTACGATTCTGTTTTTCTCGCGGGTTTTGACAAGATTTTGACGTGGAGGCGGGGTGAAGGGAAGGGGGTGACTTTATTGGTCACTCGGACAAATGCGTCATTGGTATGCGCCGTGGTTGACTGAACTTTCACGCTGATGTTAAATAGTGGGGACTGGAGGTGACATGATAGTGATAGAGAAACATTTCCACATCTATGCCTACGATTTTTCTTTTTACACGGACCATACTTATGGCATCAATTTGACTCCATACTACTGACTCTCCAGAGTGCCAGCTATCAGTAAGCCAGTTCACTTAGGCTACTGCAGATGTTGCTACGTTAGCTAGCTAATCAAGGTCGGGAGATGAGAGCTAGCAGATGAATGGAATTTTGATTGGACTGTAATCGAGAATAAAGATAAACGTCCCAGAATCTTCTGTAAAGCTAGCTTGTCAGACTGGCACCACCACTGGCGATTTTGTGAGAACCTGAAGAAGTATGTGGCTTTTCGGGTCCAGGCCACTTATAAGCAACAACGGAATATAACAGTGATCTCCGTGTCATTGCAATGCAAACATTCAGATAGTTATACAGAGGGATAAACTAGTTAAGTCAGCCAATATTGGCTATACAAGTGGTTGCTAGCTTTGCTGACAAATGTCTGGCTAAATCATAAAAATGGACTTTATCCAAAATTAATCGTCATCACTCTGACATTGTGTTTCCCATTGATGTAGAAAACAAAGCCGTTTTAAAATATTTTTGTCTACATTAAATACATTGAAACAAAACAGAAATGCATTGCTGTTTTGATATAAACAAAATATAAGCTGGAAGGAAAATTTACTCATTTTAAAATTAATGGAGCACCTTCTTCGCGTACGTGATGTAACGGAAAGCAAGCAGCTAACAAGCTAATACACATCACTCATTTCAACGATTAACTATCTATGGTGTCCCCTGAGTGATGAGTCATCGACGTCCCAATTATAGTATTCACATTTTTCTGAAATACATTAAAACTAAGAAAACCCCAAAATTCCGACACAGGATTGTTAGCCAATGTTAAAATTTGCACTAAAAAGGGAAAGCAATGTGTGCACTAGCTAGACGCTGCTGGGTATACTGTGTGCTTTGGAATATACTGGTATACGGTGTGCTTGGGAATTCTCATGCTTAATTTCAATACCAAGTTTTATCCTCACTTTTTCATGTATACACACTGAAATCACAGAATGGTCATGAAAATTTGGTTTCAAGTAATTGAGAAGTCATGGAAAATTCATAGAAATCCATTGGTCAAAATGTGTATGAACCCAGTACAGAGATTTTTTGTGTTTCTTTTTTTCTTGTATAGCTCCAAGCTGTACGATCTTAGTATCTTTACTTTACAAAGTCTTCTGAAAAATGCACACCAATTAAAACGTTTGCATTTCTTGAATCTACAGTTTAATGAATTATTATACACACAGTCAATTTTGTTACTATATACATTAGTCATCTTGGAACGTTTTATATTGGAACAATTTGACAGCTTAGGAGTTAAATTTTGTTTGATTTTATTGACAATTAGTTATATCTTTAATTGTTTTTTTCATCTAAGGCATCACCAAGATGAACATTCTAAGTCTAATTTTTATCAACTTTTAGAGGTTGTTTTGGGTACTTCTGTCCTTCGCTGTTTCCAAACCCACCAGCTGCCACAGAGCCGCAAATAGGCGAAATACAATAAGTAACGGGACTTTTAAAAGTTTTTAATATGAATTGACATAATCTGCCTTGTCCACATTCATTTAGGCCATGTGTTAGAAGATAATTTTGAGAATGTATTTGAGTTTTCGCTAGCAACTTGAAACAGTAAGTAGCCTACTCGGTTTCTCAATTACTCACCTCATCCATAACTTGAGCTCTTTAGATGCTGATATAAGGTGTAGGGATGGCATTGGGTTTCAGATGAGGTCTTTCTCCCATGATTTTTCTCTTTGGTATCACATTACTTTATCAAAGCAATTAAGTTACTGCATAGCCTTTGGTTCCGGAGGCTCTTCGTGGTGTTTTTAAGTAAAGGTTAATACATTTTTAATGATACTACCCAAACCATATGCGTAACTGGTCAGGGTTTTTTAATGGGAACATATGGAAGCTATAGCGTGGCTAATGATGCTATTTGTTTTTGCACCCCAGGTAGATAAAATTGCATAGCATTATAGCCTACCTGCAGTTATTTCAAAACACCTGTAAAATCATACCGTTTTTTTTACATCTAGTGATGCCAAAGTTGTCGCCAGGAAACCCTGAGAAGTACCACTCCCGTAAATGCATTCAGCAAGAGTAGCTACGCAACGTATCATTTCCATTGATAGGCAAACTAACCAAAACAAACTAATAACAGTTTTTTGGCTATATTGACACATTTTGATTACAAGGTATATATTTATGCAAGCACATAAACATATGATGTTTATATACAAGCTCTGCTTGTGTCTGTGAAATAATGAATAGTTCCACACCAACAAAGCTTCCTGATTGGCTGCTATAGTCTACCTTATTCCTGTGGCCCATTTGGGCTTTTCTCGATGTGTGCTTCTCTTGTTACAGTGCCAGAATTAATCTGTTTACATGTTGCATTTGTGTCAATACTTTAATATTCTTTATATAATGGAGGATTTAACTTACTTTTTACTGATCATACACATTGTAATTTTACCCAGCAACCCCGACATGGAGAACAAAGGCCAAACCAGCACTGGAGATGGTCAGCACCTCAGGGAAGAAGACAGAATTTGACATCAGACAATTAATGATGACCCAAACCCCTGAGAGCACATACTGCGGTAACAGGAGAGAGCAGGTAAATGCAGACATATACGCATTCACTAGTGAAGCTATCACGCACGCTGAAAAAGCATGCAGTATCTACATACTTATAGGCTATAGCCGAGCATTCTCCGACAGCATGGACGAAATGTGATGATTGCCTGTTAAGGCCTTTTTTACACGGGGGACAAAAATCGCTTGCGGAGTCGCCTCCCTGCTCTATGACATCCACCGCGCACCGTGTGAAGGGCTTTGATTGGGGAAAAAGTACACAGACGGATATCACCACTCTGCTAATGTTACCATGGAAATGGTCTGAAACTTACAGTCCTGAATCTGAACTAAAGAAAACGGTACATTATTGTCATTTAGCTTGTGAGATAAGTGATTAGTGACTAGGCACATAACGTTACCTTTCCTGTCGGGAAACGTAGGCTACTAACATTGTGTCCACTTCCTATCAGATGGCAGTGGTGTTACTGACTACACTATTTCTAGATAATATGTTGATGTCGCACAGCGCTGTTGTGTGATAGCCTACTTTTTTACCAGTCAAAAATGTAGGCTAATCATTATTCAATACCTGAAACCTTATGCTTATGTAGCCTACTGGCGAACAGCAAAGTTTAGCTAACGTTCACTATGATGTACGTCGCTCTGGATAAGAGCGTCTGCTAAATGTCTATAATGTAATGTAAATGTGAATTCAACACGGAGCAATAGCTGGCTAACGTAGGCTACTTTATTTCAGGTGTATTTTCAACAGACTGTTCAATTTCAACTTTCCACCCCCCCCCCCATTTACCTCGGTAGGCTACAGAGGCGTAGCATATCACAACACAGTGCTGCCAGCTTGCGAAAGTAACCTATAGCAGCAGCAGACCAGTGAGGGAGAAAGGATATTACTGAAGTGAATGTATGGGCAAAGTGTAGGCTAATGTCATTCCGCATCGCGTTGTCAAAATATTACATTCAATCCTACCTGGCCTCATGGGGTGGGTGGGCGTGTGCACAATACAGGCATGGAGGCGCTCGCCGCCTTTTAGTCCGGCTGACCCTCCCCACTTCCCCGCTTGCCTCTCATTGAAAATTAATGGAGACCAATCGACTGTCACGTACCATGTAAAAAGCCTTTGAATCTCTTTGATGTGGAATGAAATTTGTAACAACAAAACACATGTAGTCTGTTTTAGAAGAGAAGGAAGGAAGTTCAGTTGGTAAAAAAAAAATATATGGCCATTGTAGGCTGTAGTCTATGATTTGGCATATGCTAGGCAAATATTCGATCCAGTAGCTTAAGCCTATGGTGAATAGCTATCGTTTGTTTTAGCCCAGACAAGAGGCTAAATTAATCAGCTGGAATAAAGACACTGGTTTTCCTGCTGATTCAGTTTGCGGGTGTGGCCATCATTTTGCCTCGCTTACAATCAGCGGGGCGGGTTGCGGACAGGTTGACTAAAATCAATAGGCGGGTGCCTCCTGAGCCAGCCCGCACATCACGATTGCACACGAACCATAAATCTTCTCATATACACACAAACGGCTCACATATTCGCGTGAGTGAAGGTCTCACTGACACATGAAGCCATAGATATAGAACCATAGATGTGACATACGTCATAGTTTAGTGGCACAATTTTTGAGACCATACCCAGGTAAGATGGTGGCCAGTAACCATGGTTCTATATCTATGAGCCAATCATCAGCTATCTGGCTTCTGAGACCTGATTATGACATCACAATGGGTTAGAAAGACAAGTACATGGCACTTTTGCCATCAGTTCCTATTATAGCTGGCTAGGAACTGTATCCAGGTAAGATGGCTGCCATATTTTTAAATTTCAGAGTACCAACTTACTATGACATCACATGATATGTCACATCTATGGTTCTATATGCATGAAACGTCTTACAGACACTATTTACATGCTTTCTCACACGCTCAAAAAACCTACTTGCATTAAATACTGGACACCACACATAAACACACATTGTTTGCACATTCACTATGAGTTCTCAAACATTCATATAGACAACACACATACACAGATATCAACTCAAAAACGTTTATGTGGATGTGTGTGATTTTCAGTAGCATGTGTGAGAGATCTCAGTTAAAAAACGGAAGGTATTTCAGTTGAAAAGGAAGGTGGCTGAAATCTCACCCTCTGATTGGCTTCGTCAAGACAAGAACGCTTCCTCACTCAGTGTAGAGTCAGACCACTGTAGCCTTGCAAGAGAGCTGGGCCGTGTCCGAACCAGCGCACTTGTGTACTATTGTGTATTCCAGTTGAGTATGCTTTTTAAAAAGTTGTTAAGTATTCGACAGTTCTGAAAATTGTGTTCTAAATATCCCCAGATGATACAGTAGAGTGCAAAAATTTGGGCACCCCTGGTCAAAATGCCTTTTACAATTAATATCAGTGAACAGAAGCTAACCTAATTGAAAGAAAAGCCGCTGCAGTGGTGTAGCGGTGAAAGCACAGACTTTCAGTTTGTGCAGTTGCGCCCCGAGGATCGGGGGTTCGATCCCGGATCCTGCCAGATCCGAGTATGGCCAGTGCCTTGAGGGAGTGGCAATTGGTGGTTTCTCCCAGGGTTGGGGGAAGGACTTGGAGAGAATCGTCGCGTATAAGACGGCCCTGGGCAAGTTGGAATCACACTCAGGTGCTTGAGGAGTGGTGCCCTCTTTCCTACTACCAGCTGACGGGGTTATCGCGGCCATTCTCTAGTGAAAAAAGGGAAAAATTCCCTTCTAGAAAAAGGGAAAAATCTGAGAAAAAAATGTTTTTTCAAGAAATGTGTCATGTTTAACTTTGTACTAATTAGAGGTATTTTCACTCGCAATTTCTTGTCAAAACTCGTTTCAGGAAAATGCATCGCATGCGCATCCCTCGCAAATCGCAAATAAAAGTGCGACGACTACAGGCTGCTCGCAAAACATTTTTTCCTCGCAAGTGTGGTGTTTCCTTTGATTGTGCGGAGACAGAGGCAGAATCTACTTTGTGATCGATTCCACCATTTAGATAACTACGGAGATTAGTTGTTATAAAGATATCACATACAAAAATGTAGTAGCCTACATAAAAGTTAATTTTTCAGTGTATACGTAAGTACATCAAGTTTATTTTAAAGTAGACTATATTTTACATACACAACTTTATAAAACTAAATAGGCTTATGTATTTAAAGTATTTCCAGTATTTATGTATTTTCTGGAACTAAACGTTAAGTATAGGCTACTACCATTTATGAACTACTTCTAAACTACTTCTAAAGTGAAAACCGCTTCTGCAAATTAAAATGAGTGCTCTTTTTGTAGCCTACACTGTCTGGGATTTAGTTCAGAAAAAGTGTAAAGACATAGGCCTTCTTTTATAAACTTATTTTTTGTAAGGGATGGAATATTAGGCGACGCTTATGCAACATTCGTAGGCCATACATAACATGTAACAGAGCACAGCCCTACCTGTCTCGCTTCAAATAGTGACAGCTCCTCGCTTCCTGGCTCCCGGCAGCTTTCGCTGGGTTGTCGGACATCGGACAGTGTTATGGAATCTAATTTGTCTGTAAAGTGACGATAGCACTAGGCTTTGTAAATAGCCTACTGATTTCATTCAGCCCGCAACACAGACGTCAAGTGAAAGGAGACGTTTATGCACTGAGTGGTCTCCCAAAACTCCTTGCTGCAATTGATGGGTCGCAAATTCCCACCAGGGCATCAACTGAGAACGAACACACTTCTTTGTGTAGAAAAGTAGCCTAACACTCATTAAACAGTAACACTGCCTACAAGTACACTGCATTTTTAATGTCACCCTACAAGTTTTCAATGGGGTTGAGGTCGGGGGATTGAGCTGCCCACTCCATTACCCCATACCATTATTTTTGTGCCACCATGTCTTCACAGTGTACTGTGGCTTGAATTCAGTACCCGGGGGTCGTCTGACGTACTGTCGACGACCACGAGACCTGAAAAGTCCACTCTCATCAGAACAATTTTACTCTCATCAGTCCACAGAATGTTACGCCATTTCTCTTTGGGCCAATCGATGTGTTCCTTGGCAAATCTTAACCGATTCTGCACATGCCGTTTTTTCAACAATGGTGCTTTACGGGGGCTTCTTGCTGATAGCGCCTCCAGCCCATCCTTCCGCCTACGCCTTCCTTAACCGGGAGGAGCCCATGCAGATGGATGGGTCGTCTTTTCTGCGAGCTTAGGGAGTCTAAGTCACGAAGGAGCTAGTGTCGTTATTGTAGGCGCAGGGGACACAGTCCGAAGTTGGGGGAAACGAGGGGTCCCTAGCGAGACATAATGGGATTCTCCCTCTGACCCTTTTGCCAGTTAAACTGCTCTGGAATAGGCGTTCGGGCAATCTTGACACTTTTATTCATTCCAGAGCAGTTGAGTGCCTCATAGACGCAAAATGGGCCAGGGAATTAAAAATCCCCATTCACCCCCCATTCCTGTCTGGTCACTGCCCTCGATAGCCGCCCGTTGGGCTCCGAGACTATCAAGGAGATCACAGGCTCCCTCCATATGTGCGCTTCATTCCAGGGTCATTCGGAGAATATCAAATTCTTATTTGTTGACCGGCTTACCCGCTCGTGCTAGGACATTAGTGGCTGGTTCTACACAGCCCCCTTATTAATTGGGGTGTTGATACGGCTGTCGTCCTTCAATGGGGGTCCCGGTGCAAGCCCTACTGTAGTTTTTTTATAAACCCCTCTTCGGGTAGTTCTAGTTACCATTCTGAGCTGAGTTCCGACAGTGTCTTGGAGGAGGCGGAGCCTCCCTCCGACCAGGACAGCCCTGTTTCTCTCTCTGAGAGTAGAAAGGAGAGCTTGGTCTGGGATTTTTTGGCGGATGGAGATTCTATTTGGGATGAGGACAGGTGGGAATCGCCACTTGACTCGCCTTTTTACGTTGAGAACACGAGAGGGCGCTCAAATTTCAATTGCCAGCTAATATTCCCGTCGACTACACAGACCTGGCAGAGGTATTTAGCAAGCAACGCGCTACTACATTACCTCCCCATTTATTGTGAATTCAACAACTTTTTTGCAAATGTGGGTTCCTCTCTGTTAAAAGACTAAGGGCAATCTTTTACTTACAGCCATTTATGTGTTCCATACTGTTCCAGTGTAATTTACAGCTGAATCTAGTCTCACCCCCAAATTCCCATAGAGATCCATTCAAATGCAGAGAGCTTATAGTATCGCTTGTAACAGTACCTGGAAATAAGATATTGAGAGTCTTTTGATGTTGATGGGTCACAGACTTTAGGAAGTAACAGCATGCAAAGGATATGCGACCAAATATTAAATATGATACTTTAAAAATATGTTAAAGCAAAGGGTATGAATACTTATGTAAATGAGAGATTTCAGTTTTCGATTTTTAATACATTTGCAAAAATTTCTAAAAACATGTTTTCACTTTGTCATTATGGGCTATTTTGTGTAGAATTTTGAGACAAAAAATGAACTTGATCTATTGTAGAATATGTCTGTAATGTAATAAAACGTGGAGAAGGTGAAAGGGGTGGGCAGACTTTCCGGCTTGACTGTACATCCTTAACATATCCCTTCAAACTGGGGTTGTGCCTAATGACCAAAAAATTGCTAAAGTTATCCCCCTGCATAAATCCGGGGATACAAGATCTTTTAATAATTATTGACCAATTTTTGTTTTACCATGTTTTTCAAACATTCTAGAAAAGCTGGTATACAAAAAAATGTTGTCATTTAAATAAACAGTATTTAATATGAGCATCAATATGGTTTTCGGAAAAATCACTCCACTGACATGGCCCACTTACGACCGGTGGAAAAAATGTATACAGCCATTAACAATAATGAATATGCTCTCGGCATTTTTAAATATTTATCCAAAGCCTTTGATACCGTTGATCATGATATTTTTATTTCTAAATTACACCATTATGGATGTTTGATGCATGATTGGATGATTGAACTCTCTGTCAGTAACAAGGAACAAACAAGACATATTTGTAATTTTATTAATTGAACAAACAGTCAGGAGCCTCAGTCGCGGGTGGAAGAACCATACGCAGCCACAACAGCCTGGCACCTCCTCCTCATGCTGGTCACGCGTTGCTGTGGGGTGGGATCCAATCCCCCAGACAACTCAAAACAATAGAGTCAATACCAACAGGAGAATACACTGTTTGACATTGGCAGGGAAATTTGGCGCATTTCACTTGGGACCCCACCCACATAATCAGCTGTGCATGATCTTTACAAATGGGACATCATTGTAAAGGGAAATGAACAGGCTTTCCAATGATATAAGAGATATGATTGAGCGCTAAGCTTTCAATGGGTGGGAATGATATGATCCGGGTTTCATCCACGGAGTTTTGATTGAGGAAACGTTGTCCTGGAAAGAACACATCCAATTTGTCAATAATAAATGAAATCCATTGGTATTATTAGAAAAATTTGTGGCTTGGTTCATCAGACTTGCCTCTATTCTATTCTACAGCTTAATTTACCCATTCCTTAGTTCCTGCAACATTGTCTGGGCAAGTACATATACTACCAATCTACAGAAATGACTCATCACTCAAAATTATTTGCAAGGCTAGCCACCTCTTCTAATTACTTGGCTCCATCTGCCCCTCTGTTTAAGAAACTCAACATCTTATCTATTCACAACATTAACATACTCCAATCATGCACATTCATTTGCAAATATACTTACCTTCCAAATTTGCTGCCTAAATTTTTCAATTAATTATTTAAGGTCAATTCCCAAATCCATTCATATAACACAAGACATACTGATAACTTATTCCCCCCTCTGCCGCACCACACATAGTCAATTCTCAATCACTTACAGAGGTTCCTTACTTTGGAATGCCTACCTTCATATAGCCAAAACATCATCATCTCTTAGTAATTTCAAGTACCGATTGGGGGCCAGCCTGATGAATCAAACCTCCCAATAGCCTCCTCCATTGTGATGTAATCTAATCTCACACACACACACACACACACACACACATACAGTGGTGTTCAAATAAATAGCAGTGCGTTAAAAAAAGTGAATAAAGTGCAAATATTTTTTAATAGCTTTTAGTTCCATATTTCAAATGTAGTAGAAACATTACACATTCAATTCCAAATCAAAGCATTAACACATTTTTATCAAGGCTGCATTATTCTTTTACAGGAAGAGAAGAAAAGGAAAATTAATCTGTTCAAAAAAATAGCAGTGTCGACATTTTTCTCTTCAAACTCAAACACTTACTGTATAAAGTGAATTTTTTTTTCAAGATTTAACTTCACTTTAAATTACTGAACTAATATTTATTTGCATAACCATTGTTTTTGATAACTGCTGCGCATCTGCGTTGCATCGAGTCAACCAACTTCTGGCACCTAGAAACAGATATTTCAGCCCAGGATGAACGAACTACATTCCACAGTTCCTGTGAATTTTTGGGTTTTGCTTCAGGAACTGCATTTTTAATGTCACCCCACGAGTTTTCAATGGGGTTGAGGTCGGGAGATTGAGCTGGCCACTCCATTACCGCAATCCTTTTTGTCTGAAACCAAGATGTTGCTCGTGTTTGGAGTCGTTGTCTTGTTGAAACACCCATTTCAGGGGCATTTTCTCTTCGCCATACGACATAATCTCTTCAAGTATTTTGATGTATTCAAACTGATCCATGATCCCTGGTATACGATAAATAAGCCCAACACCGTAGTGTCCCCATACCATGATTTTTGCGCCACCATGCTTCACTGTCTTCACAGTGTACTGTGGTTTGAATTCAGTACCCAGGGGTCATCTGACGTACTGTCGACGACCACTAGACCCGAAAAGAACAATTTTACTCTCATCAGTCCACAGAATGTTATGCCATTTCTCTTTGGGCCAATCGATGTTACTTGGCAAATTTTAACCGATTCTGCACATGCCGTTTTTTCAACAATGGTGCTTTAGCTGAGCTTCGATCAAACGTCTTCTAACTGTACCAGCACTTACAGGTAATTTTAGATCATCTTTGATCTTTCTGGAGGTGATGATTGGCTGAATCTTTGCCATTCTGACTATTCTTCGATCCGTTTTAACAGTAGTTGCTCATTTTCTTCTGCGTGTTTCGGGTTTTTGTTGCCATTTTGAAGCACTTGAGATTTTTTTTTACCTGTGCATTCTATAATTTGCTGCACTTTCTCCGAACAATGTTTGGAACGGCCCATTTTACTTAGCTATTCAGAAGGAAATATATTTTATAACAATGTGTGAAACATTTGCTTCCCTTCTTCCTTAATAAATGACAATTAATGACACCTGTTTTTTCACAGAATGAATACATTTTCTAATTAAACTCCACACTGCTATTATTTTGAACACGCCCCTTTCAATGAATGAGTCAATTACTCAGAGCAAGCAGCGTGCATGTCATGACAGTTGGGTCTGTTGTTTTTCTATTACACCACTACAATACATATTAATGTACATCTACAAGTACATTATTTGCCATGCATAAATATCACTACTACTAATAACAGTGGTTCATCAGGTTACTGATGTTGTACTACTTTTTTTTGAACACATCTAGATGATCTCTTTTTCAGGTACGTCCCTGCTTATTTCAGCAAGAAAATGCCAGGTCAAATTCTGCACATGTTACAACAGCATGGCTTCTTAGTCAGAGAGTGCGGGTGCTTGACTGGCCTGCCTGCAGTCCAGACCTGTCTCCCATTGACAATGTGTGGCACATTATGAAGCGCAAAATACGACAACGGAGACCTCGAACTGTTGAGCAGCTAACGTCTTATATGACGCAAGAATGGGAAAAAATTCAGCTTTCAAAACTACAAAAATTAGTGTCCTCAGTTCCCAAAAGATTACTGAGTATTGTTAAAAGGAAAGGTGATGTGTAACAGTGGTAAACATGCCCCTGTCCCAACTTTTTTGGGACATGTTGTAGGCATCAAATTTAGAATAAGCTTATATTCACAAAAAACAATAAAGTTGATTTGTTAAAACATTAAATATCTTGTTTTTGTACTGTTTTCAATTCAATACAGATCAAAAAGGATTTGTAAATCATTGCTTTCTGTTTTTATTTTCATTTTATACACTGTCCCAACTAATTTGGAATTGGGGTTTGTATGTGAGAGTGAGAATATATGTAAGAGAGAATGTATATATTATCAGTTGTCTCGTTGTTATTTTGGTTCTGTACTCTAGCACTTTGAGTTTGAAAGGATACAATGAAGTGCAGACTGTCAGCCTTAATTTGAGGGTATTTCCATCCATATCAGATGAACCGTTTAGAAATTATAGAACCTTTTGTACATAGTCCCCACCATGTTTTGGCATCAAAAAATATTGGACAGTTTAACATAATGTAGAATAAAGTATAAATTTTTTATATTTGGTCGCATATCCTTTGCATGCCATGACTTTCTGATGTCTGCGACCCAACAATATCAAAAGACTCTTGATATCTTATTTTCAGGTACTCCTACAAGCGATACTATAACCTCTCTATCTCTATGGGAATTGGTGGGTGGGACTAGATTTAGCTGTAAATTAGACTGGAACAGTATGGAACACATGGTTGGCTAAATGGCTCTAAGTCCTTAAGGGTCTGACGTATCAAACAAGCCGTAAACCATCACTCTGCTGCCAGAAATACAGTAGATATGGATGGATAACTTGAAGGGTTTCTTCTCCTGACTTATTTTTCCATAGAGTTCAATAGGAAAATTTGTCAGGAGAAACAACCCTTAAAGTGATCCATCCATATCTACTGAATATCTGGCAGCAGAGTGATGGTTTGAGGCTCGTTTGATACATCAGACCCTTGATGTCTTACAGCCATTTTACAGCCATAAATCTAGTCCCACCCCCCAATTCCCATAGAGATCCATTAAAATACCAGAAAAGTACCAGAAAATAAGATATCAAGAGTTTTTTGATGTTGTTGGGTATACATTGCATCTCTCAAACTCAAAGTGCTACAGTACAGAACCAAAATAACAACGAGACAACTGATAATTTTTTCAGACATTTCATAATTAAAATGACAATCATCAATTAAATCAGCAAAATCGTTGATAGGTCAGTCAGAACAGTAACCTGGTGGATCAACCAACAAGTCAAAACAAAGTCTGAATCAGGTTTTAAGATTAAGTAGTTTTATTACAGGAAAAGCCGTCAATTAGAATAATGAATCGGAATCATACATTCATGAATGAACGTAGGTTTACTGCTTACAATTTACACAAAAAAAGACTGGCTCATCTGAAAGCGGCTCATCTGACAACTTTAATTAAGAAATAATCTCATGTTGTTTATATCCCCATGATATTATTATTAAAAGATCCAGGGTTTTAATATCTTTGTAACAAGACTAAACAACCCTGGGTCAGTACAACAACTCGGATCAATTACTGAGAAGAGACATTTTGCTCCTGCATTTAACAATGGAAGTTGAATGATTGTTGTACAATCATTAGATTTGTGCAAAATATTACCGTCCTTGTGATCTCTGGTATTCAATTGAATCTGGAGGTATAAAGGTAAATTACAAACGGGCAGGCCCCTTACAGTCATTATCTGCGTAGACATTTAGACTTTCAATTGATTATTTCAATTAAATGTCGCAGATTGGCATTCAGCCTGTAATCTTCAGTAATCCGTAATATGCTTATAACCACGTTATGTATGGCTATTAATGTATGTATTGAGCACCAATAAAGCGCAAGGAATAAATTCCATTGCAATCTCGTTACATTTCATCTATATCTCTTTATTCCTGTATGCTGAAAAAAAGGGTGGAGTTGACGGTCATGGGTCCATGGTGACGTAGACGTGAAACCTCAACCAATATACATCTTGATCTCATTACATAACTCCTCCCATAGTTTGAGGTGAATAAAACTGTCCTGTCCCACTAAGAAATCCTGAGAGTCGACCAAACACTCGTTTGGCCTTGAGAATAGTTATCCGCGTTATCAGCATTTGGATTTGGAATAGTTAGTGTTTTGGAATAGTTAGTTATCCCTATACCAATTTTATCACTCTGCCAATCTTTTTCACTTATTTATCCATCCCTCTGTGGTGCTAGCTAGTAACATGCTTGCTCCTTGCACAGCTCATCATCATGGAAACAAACTAATCGCTCATGCATAGTTTTTACTTGATGCACTGCTCATTCGTCAGATAATATATCGAAAAGAATATATAGCTAAGATTTTGCCAAGTAAACCATGCCTTGGAAATGGTTTTTTCGTATTGTTCAGTGGCTGGTTCCAGTAACAAAAATAGCCATGATCCACCAAAGTACTTAGTTGCCATGCACGTAATTTTTGTTCAATTAGCAACCGAAGTTAATGAGTGGGCCTTTAAATAAATTAGAAAAAATCGATAAAACCAAGCATTGTGTAATGATTTGTGTGGAACGTGCATTTGGTGAAACGTTGTCTTGCAAGTGAGCTTGCTTTAAATAGACTAACGTTAGATAAAAGGGTTGCAATACTCTGCTTAGCGTTTAAGTTAACTTACTTTGATTGCAAGCTTGCGTGTGAGATCTACTCCATATCTGGCCGCAGAGTGATGGTTTGGGGCTCGTTTGATACCTTAGACCAGGGGTTTTCAAAGTGGGGGCCGCGGCCCCACGGGGGGCCGCCAGGGGGCGCCAGGGGGGCCAATTGGAAGGGAGAGGAAAATGGAAAATGCAACAATAAAATATATTACTATAATAATAATTTTAAAAAAATTATTAAAATAATACATTTGAATTCAATTCATAAGATTATTGTGCCAGTTTAAAATAAAATATAAATTGTTATAAATCCTTTCATATCGAAATTAGGTCTTTGCCATGCCCTTCTTTCAATTGCAGCCAATGATTAACCATCTGCCTGTCAGTCAAAGCGTTACGTTGAGCTGCTAACGGCCTGATTATGGAATCAAAATAGGGTCAAAAGTATTGTGTTGTGTATTAAGAAACTGTATGTTTGATTTTTTTTATATTTGCCAGTGTAATTTAAAAGTTTTTTTTTAAAAGCCATTTCACAATAGGGGGGCCCCAGCCAGAGGCTATGGCTATTTGGGGGTCCTTGGCATGGAAAAGTTTGGGAACCCCTGCCTTAGACCATAGGTGTCAAACTCCCGGCCCGCGGGCCAAATCCGGCCCGCCACGTCATTTTTTGTGGCCCGCGAGAACTTAATTATCTGACGCGGAATCCGGCCCGCCACGTCATTTTATGCGGCCCGCGAGAACTTAAGTATCTGACGCGTGTATCTACGTGGCTGGTTAACGGGGATTTACTTTTACGATATAACAGACAAACGCAGACGCGGACGCACACCCGCGGTACATACGTTAAATAAAACGTTAAATGAAGTTTGTATAAAAATTTTAAAAAAGGCGATTGCACCCCTCCCCCCCTCAACAAAAATTCTTGATTGCACACCCCGCCCCCCCCCCGTCAACAATTACAATCGAGGTCCGCGAAAATCCGAAGTATGGTTATAATTATAGTCTTACAGTTACAACCGGCCCTTTGAGGGCAACCATAATGCTGATGTGGCCCGGGGTGAAAATGAGTTTGACACCCCTGCCTTAGACCCTTGATGACGTACAGCCATTTCGCCAGTCATGTGTTCCATACTGTACCAGTGTAATTTTAATCTAGTCTTACCCCCCAATTCTCATAGAGATCAGTTCAAATGCAGAGAGGTTATAGTATCGCTTGTAAAAGTACCTGAAAATAAGATATTGAGAGACTTTTGATGTTGATTGGTCACAGACTTCAGGAAGTAACAGCATGCAAAGGATATGCGACCAAATATTAAATATGATACTTTAAAAATATGTGAAAGCTAAATATTCAAATTTTCTGAGACACTGAATTTTGGGTTTCATTAGCTGTAAGCCATAATCATCAAAATTACAAGAAATAAAGGCTTGAAATATTTCACTCTATGTGTAATGAATCTATATAATATATGAGTTTCACTTTCTGAAATGTGACAAAAAATATAGAACTTTTTCACGATATTCAAATTTTTTGAGCTGCACCTGTATATATGGCTTTGAGATATATATAAATATACCTATTGACATTTTCTCGAAAATATATTTGATAGGTGTGTAGTGGATACATCCCTCTGTGATATGTTGTGGTTATTTTAAGTTTTTAGAATCCCTTGTCCATCACTTTAATAGAGAGGGAACGAGATGGAACGAGAGAGTGAGAATATATACGTATGTGAGAGTGAGAATATCATGGCCTAAATGAGTCAATATGAATATGTGTAGTTGTGGTAATATATATGTGTGTATTTTTGTGAGAGAGGTCCAAATTAATCATGGGGAGGTCCCTATTATATTG
This sequence comes from Ilyophis sp. 1 JC-2022, assembly GCA_022702515.1. NCBI lineage: Eukaryota > Metazoa > Chordata > Actinopteri > Anguilliformes > Synaphobranchidae > Ilyophis > Ilyophis sp. 1 JC-2022. The sequence goes on along the minus strand of CM040402.1, from coordinate 1,318,865 downwards.
TTTGTTTGTTTTCCATTAATATGTATTGAGGCTTCTTCTATAATAAATAATAGCCAGTATTCTGTGGGTGATGTGTAAATATTAGGCCTTCATGATGCTCTGAGTGGTTATAATAAAGGATCAAAGGTCTCTCTCTCTCTCTTTCTCTCTTTCTCTCTCCCTCTCTGTTTGAACTTGTCGTACATACAGAGTATCCCAGCAGGCAGAGTTGGGGTGTATCTCTAACACACTCATATATTTTGCCTGCAGACTATTCCTGTAGAAAGAGTGGTGGAGATGGTACAGATAGTAGAGGATGAAGAACTTCTTCTCGGTAAGACCCATATTTCTCAGGTGATTTCCATGAAGTATCCTGCAAAAATAGTTTATGCATATAAGATATTTAGTGACAGACTTGTGACCCGCTCTGCAAAAATGAGTCGGATTTTGCATATTATGTTTACACGTACAGGGCGATTGAATGTTGTGGGGTGATTTTCTTTCTGAGAAATACATCAGACTCATTTTTGTATAGCGGGTCACATTTAGATATTTATAAAACAAACGTTTCTGCTAATATATTGCAGTGCTCTCACATTATACCACCAGTTAAAAAGTAATTACTAAAGTTGGCTATAAGTGTTAGGGTTCTCTATGCCAGAGACACGGAGGAAGTGTTGGAGATCCAGATGCGACAGATAAGGAGTCTTAAAGTGTTCTAATGAACACCACAGAAACGGACAATAATCCGTAGTGGAAAGGGGAAAAATAGGGAGAACACAATTAACCTCGCAATAAAAACGAGGAACTCGATATCCGAGCAAAACAAAAGAAATAAGCTGGAACGCTTATCTAACTCCCGTTTGTGGAGCAAATAACCAGAAAGAAAAGAGAAACTCAATACCCCTAAGACTTGGGTAAGAGCACTCGTAGGTATGAGTGTAAAAACAAAGAAACGAAAACCCTAAGCTCTGTGATAAGAGCGAAAAAGATTACTTTGCTTTTCCTAAATTGTACTGCTAACAAGTCCCGCGTTGAGAAGCAAAGCGGTCGATAGCAGTACAACTTCCTATACCTTTTTACCGGCTTGAATGTTACGAGAAATAACATGGAAGCAATGAGAAAAAGAGGAAGCGGGGTATAAGTAGTGAGCGGATATGCAGGACAGGTGAACTCACTAATTACCAAGACGAAAGCAAAACCCGTAGCGGAACACAGAAAAATCGATGGATTACCGGTAAAAGCAAAAAAGGAATAAAAAAACGCGGAGATAAGGAAAGAAGGGCATGATCCATGACAATAAGGGCTTGGTGAAAACATTACTCACTTTCCCGTGCAGATAATTAATGAATTAATGAATGAATTTGGCGCATAATGTGAAGTTGAGCATATCCAATTCCCACCCAAATTTGGATTAGCCAATCATCTGCAACAGCAACTGCGGACATTGCGCGAACCCAACTGCAGATTCGGGAGAGTGTAGACATCCACAGTTCTCTGAAAAACGTGGTGTTGCCAGCTGCTTCTTTTCACACTGCAGACTACAGCTAAACTCGCATTGAGTGGAGTCAGATGAAGGACCTTGGGGCTTTGGCTGCGATCTATGGTTGCCTGATCAACCGATGCACACAAAACGCAATCGGACTATGGAGCGTCCCACTATGGAGCTACCGGCCACAGTTGGCACTGGCACGGTCCAGATTCTATCCGAGACTGTGAGGCTCATCCGTGCAATTCTTTTCTTTGGGAGTGCAGTAATTTTTCTCATTCTGTACGTCACAACAGTGTAAGCAGCTGCGTTTGGGAGCGCAGTAATCTCTCTATACTGTACCTCACACCAGTGTAAGCAGCTGTGTTTGGGAGGACAGTAATCTCTACCATACTGTACCTCACACCTGTGTAAGCAGCTGTGTTTGGGAGTGCAGTTATCTCTATACTGTACCTCACACCAGTGTAAACAGCTGTGTTTGGGAGGACAGTAAGCTCTCATACTGTACCTCACACCTGTGTAAACAGCTGTGTTTGGGAGAACAGTAATCTCTACCATACTGTACCTCACACCAGTGTAAGCAGCTGTGTTTGGGAGAACAGTAATCTCTCTCTCATACTGTACCTCACACCAGTGTAAGCAGCTGTGTTTGGGAGAACAGTAATCTCTACCATACTGTACCTCACACCAGTGTAAGCAGCTGTGTTTGGGAGAACAGTAATCTCTCTCTCATACTGTACCTCACACCAGTGTAAGCAGCTGTGTTTGGGAGAACAGTAATCTCTCTCTCATACTGTACCTCACACCTGTGTAAGCAGCTGTGTTTGGGAGCACAGTAATCTCGCTCATGCTGTACCTGTACATGCTGGATGGCAATTACAAGTGCAGAGCATGCTCCCAATGCAATAGCACGTTTAAATGTCAATGGTTTAACCATCCACACACAGGAAGTAAAATACAAATTTAAGGAAAATTATAATGTAAAACTAAGGGAGTTATTTATCTTTTGATGTGCCCGTGCTCATTGGTATATTGTGGAAAAACAACAAGAGAATTAAAACAAAGAATTGCAGAGCACCGCAGTACAATCCGTTGTAAAAATTAGAATTCTCCAGTAGCAGTTCATTTTATTGAAGCAAATCACCCAGTGTCTCTCAAATATATTGGCATTGAAAAAGTTAACCCATCACGAAGGGGGGGGGGGGTCATTTTGATTGAACTCTACTCAAACGAGAGGCTTTTTGGATTTCTTATTTAAATACAGTAACACCTTTTGGCTTAAACATTGAATGGGATTTAAGGCCATTTATTTAAAAAAAATTATTATAATAATTAGGTTAATAATAAGGTTAAAACTTTGAATCGATTAAGGTCTATATTAGAAAGTGATAGATGTATGCCTAAAATCTGACATAATATTATATGTATTGCATTGACTTGTATTGTGAATTGATTGTCTGTATTTTGTATAGTATGGTCCGATTTACCAAGTTCTAACTAGAACAAAAAACTGTTTTTGTAAAGATTAAAGTGTGCCCTGAAAGAACATATTCAAATATATATAAGATAAGCTAATACATTGACTAATGCTTGTAAATTACCATGACAATTATGTTTTGTCAATTGTATTGATCCATGTATTGTAAGGTGAAAATAATTTTTTGTTTCATATTTTTCTACATTGGAAATTTTTTTACAATGGAGATTTGTCATGTTTAAAAATGTATGACCTTTTGTTATAAATGAAGATGTTTCAAGCGTCCTTGAACTCATAATTGGTTAAATGGATTATTACACACAGGTGTTTTCCAGGCTTCTACCTAATGTGATATAATGACCTGTTGAACAGATACCATTACTAGAACCTGATGAAGGCATATTGCCGAAAAATGTTGGTGGTAACTTAAAATTAAAATTATTTTTTCAATGGACTGATAATCAGCACCTTTCTTTCTTTTGGGTGTGTGTTCTTATATATATTTTTTCAGAGCACAGAAATCTCTAACATACTGTACCTCACACCAGTGTAAGCAGCTGTGTTTGGGAGCGCAGTAATCTTTCTCATACTGTACCTCACAATAGGGTTTTTTTTCAGGTGGAGCTACAGTTTCATTGTTGATGAATTACTGAAAGTAACTGGTTTGATGTTATGTTTCAAATAGTTTTTCTCACATTAATACATTTTTATTTTGCAGATGACAGTACAAACATGGTGCCGGACTCCCAGCCTGTTCTGAGAAAAAAGAGGCCTCAGTGAGTTGTCATGTCTGAAAATCTGCTTCAGTCTTCTGGAAGAATGGCAAGACGTGTGCGGTTGTGAAGCATGTGTGTGTGTGTGGTTGTGATGCTTGTGGTTGTGTGCAGTTGTGTGCAGGCCTCTCCCCAATTAATGATATAGTGGCGCTGTGCCATCATGACAGCGTACCAGCACCATCTTGTAGTGGAAAAAGTCACACTTTTTCAAAATCTATGCAATCCATCCTGTGGCATGCAAACTATGGAAGATTTTTTGTGACTTAATTAAATGCAATCGCTTTTGCAACACATCGTGAAATGTAATATGCGTTTGCTTTTACATAAGGATGCGCATTTATCATTCCATAATTAAAAACAAAATGCATATTGCATTGTATTTCATTGTGGGTTCTCTAAAAACACTGTGATGTTCTGAGAAGGACCCAAACGCAGACCACAGGTAGCAGGCAAAAACAGTAGCCAGGTAATCATAGTTGAGATGGTACAAAAAACGAAATCCAAAAGAGTAGTAAAAATAAACGTAGCAAGAGTCAAAAAACCAGAAAGACACGGCAAACAAAACAGAAGGAGAAGGCAGGCTCGAAGTCGTACAGAAGGGTTGTCTCACGAATCTCAAATAACACAGGCTTACAAAAAATCGACACAGTGAATTGATCAACGTTCTGACAGAGATTACAAGTGGAAGGCAGACTATACACCAGGGAAGTAATGACACGAAAATGAATCAAGTGTGGGTGGGTGGAGTAAGGAACAAGGAGCTAGACACAGGTGAACACAATAGGAAACAATAATTCAATAACGAGGGGGAACAGAAGACATGGACTGGAATGCACGCAAACACATAGATAACACACGGCCTGGGATTAGCAGGTAAACGACTGCACAGCACGAGGGGTGGATTCTGAAAGTGGATACAGCTGAAGAGAGTTTAAGGAATAACAACGAATAGAGCAGAGATAGAAAAGCTAAGGGAGAATGACAGCTGCAGTGTGGAGCTAGAGAGTGATTAGTAATTAAGTGACGTTAGTACAAAATTCTAAATCTCCTACGTTAGTAAATGTGATTCGTTAGTTATATATACACATTAATCTATTAGTTAGCGTTAGTATATAAATATAAACACACAGTTAGTATTATTAGTTTGATTAGTAAATGTACAATAATAATTAGTTAAGAAGAAAGGTAAACGAGACTTGAAATACAGGGGAAAACCCGCATGTACCGAAATGTGCAAACACAAATACAGGAAGTGAATTCTAGGATAACATGGAAACGTAGACAGACAAGGGAACTGAAGTGGAGTGTCAAATGGGAACGTAACCAGTAATACTAATGAACACAAACAAACACATGTAAGGAAAATAATAAAGTAACAGAAAATAAACAGAACACAATACACAAACAAACAGAACCATAACAGGGACACAATTCAAAGCAATCTTCGTGATTATATTTATTGACCTTCAGAGCGGTCTGTCATTGTATTTCAATACCAGCTGTGTGGTTTCATGCCAAAATTGAAATGTAAATGGTGCCCATAGAATTTCGCTCTGTGGCCACTGTGTGCCGCACAGGAGGATTCAAAGCAATACTGTTTGTATTTTTTGACCTGCAGAGTGGTTTGTCATTGCATTTATCAAAGTGCTCTGCCTTTTCAGTGACAAAATTAAATGTAATCAACTGTCCAATCATAGTCCGTGGGGCGAGGCGGGGTGGGGAGTGGGAACGAAAAAGTGCGAAGAAGTCCATTGTTCTCGGTTTAGTGTATGTGGGTAGCCGAAGCCATCTTGCAAGTGAATCGATTATCTTGTGATTCATGCTGTAGGCTATAAGATTTTTAAAAATTTATTAAAATTTTATTTTATGATGTATCCTATTAACACTAATGTAAATGAGAGGCTGGCGGTGTTGAATGAGAAGCCGGCTTGATTCGCCGAGGCTGGTAACTGTGCCTAGTTTAGCATCCCACTGAATTTGCAACTGACTTGGCTGGTCACTAGCATTCGGCTGGTCACTCACGTAGCCTTCCTAGCCTGACAACCCACTGGATTGGCTATTGAATTTAATTAGATTTTTTTTACAATTTTTAAATTAACTTATCATTTCTCATTTGCAGTTTGAGTCTACGGTATCCACAAGGCAATCAGTCTGTTTTGCTTATCAAGTTAGTTAGCGAGATAACATTAACTTGTTTTATAGCTGCTAGCTAAAGTTGTACAAAGTTATTACATTAGCTTATGCAAAATTCATATCGTAATAGTCGAGAGCTTGGCTCGCTTGATGCTTGAACAATATATTCATTATAGTGTAGGCGACCACAGAGGGTTTAACTTTCACATACATACTAACCACGTCTAATCAGAATCGTGAGGAGATACAGCCTCTGTCTCGGAGATGCACTTGCGCATTTGTGTGACTGTGTATGCATGCGCGTTTCTGTGTAAGCAGGGGGAGGGGCAGAGAGTAGAGAGATGAGATCCAGAGGCGCGTTATTTGATATCTTTTTTTGATCATGTTGAAACTTGCGGTTTAAATTTTATACATTAATGGGAAACACTGTATAAATAAAAAATTTATACATTTCAAAAAGAGGCTTGTGGGTGTGTGGCTTGTGGGTGCGTGCGGTTGTGAGATTTGGGGTTGTTTGCGGCTGTGAGGCTTGAGGTTGTGAGGCTTGTGGTTGTGTGCGGTTGTGAGACCTGTGTTGTGATTAGGGATGCACCAATCGGCCGATATGAACTCAAAGATCGGACAATTACGATTTACCTTTATAAAAGACGATGAGGAGAGCCGATTGGTGACGCAAAGCACGCGACTCAATTTTCTGCATTGGTGCATTTAAGTTCATACAAAGATGTCAGCGGTTTGGCAGTTTTTGTGTGAGGCAGATGCAACACATGCCATTTGCAACCTATGCAAAAATCTCTCACTGGGAATCAAGACGAAATGTTTCAACACAACTAATTTAATAAGGCACTTAAAAACGCATCACCCAGTGGAGCATGATGAATTCACAAGAAATTCAGAAAAAAAGGCTCCAGAGGCAGCTAGCAGTACTACACCAGTGAAACCATTCGTACAAGCTACTTTAGAGGGAAGCCAAAAGTATAGTAGCGACAGTTAGATTGTGAAAGAAATCGCACGAAAAGTGATGATATTCATAGGGCTTGATGATCAGCCTTTCAGTGTTGTTGAGGACCTAGGTTTCCGACGACTGATATTGCATATCGCACCCCGCCATTCTCTCCCGAGTTGGAGGTATGTTGCTGATGTTGCGCTGCCCGAGCTGTATCAATCAGTTTATGTGCACACACATGTTACTAAGCGTTACTAAGGTCAGCTTTACCAGTGACATTTGGATGTCAGACGTAAGCCCCATGTCCATGTTAAGCATGACAGCGCATTGGATAGATGCAGGCTTTATACTTCATAAAGCGGTCCTGCATTGCCAAGAATTGACCTGCTCCCATACTGCTGACGCTCTGGCAACAGCATTCGCAAATATGTTCCAATCGTGGAATATTCTGAGAGAAAAAGTGCACGTCATAGTGATTGATAATGACCGAAACATGATCAAAGCCATGCAAGACGGTTCACCAAGCTTGGGATGTATGGCCCACACCCTCCAGAGTGCTGTCACAGCAAAGCATCAGTGACATTGTTGCAATTGGCAGACGCATCGTCGGCCACTTTAAACATTCCCCTCTTGCCTATAATAGATTGCACAGTGTGCAGATGTAGCCGGTTCGGTCTGATACCGCCTGGCTACGCTCTGCGTTGTGTCTTTGGTGTAGAAGGAAGCGAGGACAACTGCTTTCATGCCAGCCGTGGAGGGCATTTATTTTCTGTGTGAAATACAATTACTTTCAGTGTACAGCACTATCTGTGGCCTCTCTGACATGCACACTCCTCTTCAGTGATCAAACGCTGACTGACTGTGATACTACAGTGACCTTATATGTTACTACAACATTTCCATGTTTCATTTATGAAAATAAACTGCATCTCATTTGTATGCAAAAACAATATTAGTTACAGAAATTTTTCCTAACCACAGCGGCAATATTTTATATATTTTTGGCTTAATATAAAAGTAGAATGAACAGAAATATACATAGATATTATAAAAAGAAAATACAAATTATTGATACAAAAGTTTACATAACCAGAAGTAAAGGGGGGAAGTTCACATACCTGTGTGAAATACAATTACTTTCAGTGTACAGCACTATCTGTGGCCTCTCTGACATGCACACTCCTTTAAAGAAGGAACAGACAACGGCAGACCGCATGTGAAACCACACCGGAACGCTTAGCTTAAATGCTACAACAATCTGATATGAGATCGGTAAGCTAGCTGAGTTAGTAAAATGCTGTACACGACAGAATTCACACATTTACACCAAATTAAACACCAGGGAAATGAAGAACGTTACTTTTAACTTGTTACAAAATATAACTGTGCTTCTGTTTAGCTTATTACACTGTTTTTACACTTTATTGAGCACAACAGCACTCGTACGGTCTTACCTCTTCAGTGATCAAACGCTGACTGAAGAGAAATTGGCGCGTATTGGAATTAATAGCCTGTTCACAGCATACCTTTCAGGACAAAACCGCCACCTAGTGGCGTGGCGGTGAAAATACAATGTGAAACTGCCTATGAAAATTAGACGTTCCCCAAAGAATTGTACACAGAACCAGATATAAATAACAAATTGCGAACAAGGAAAATAGTAATTTTGGTGAAATATAACTTACAATTATACATCTGTTACACAGACACAAATGGGCCAGACTCAAAAAAGGCTGCAGCAAGTTGTAAGTTCAAGGTGGAACAGCAAAAACTTGCACTGCGTGCTTATGTAGCTGATTTAGATTTACCTGCATCGTTCACTGCCAATCATATATTCATGTATAATTCGTCCGTCCTCCTCCCCAGTTGGGGTTGGGTTTTTTTTTCGTTTCCAAGAAGGGCGGGACCATACGTATTGATTACCGTGGCTTAAATGCCATCACCATCAGAACTAAATACCCTCTGCCATTCATTAACTCTGTTTTTGAACCCCTCCATGGAGCCACTGTTTTTTCTAAGCTGGACCTCCGGAACGCCTACCTCCGAGAGGGGGACGAATGGAAAACCGCCTTTAACCTATGAGTGCAGATGGAAAATTTGGTCAATTTTCATCTGCACTGCTCAAAGAAATTAAGGAAACACTTAAATCACACATTGCGGATCTCGATGAACGAAATATTCAAGTTGAAAATTTTTATTGATTACATTGTGTAATTTGTCTAGAACAAAATTACATGAACCTGCTCATCTGTGAAGAGAACGGGGCGCTAATGGCGAACCTGCCAATTTTGGTGTTCTCTGGCAAATGCTAATCGAGTTGCCACTCAGGACGTCGGGCCCTCATGCCACCCTCATGGAGTCTGTTTCTGACAGTTTGTTTCAGAAAAATGCACACGAGTAGCCCGATGGAGGTCATTTTGTGGCAGTGCTCCTCCTGTTTCTTCTTGCACAAAGGAGCAGATACCGGTCCTGCCGCTGGGTTGTTGCCTTTCTACGGCCCTGTCCAGCTCTCCTCGTGTAATGGCCCATCTCCCGGTATCTCCTCCACGCTCTTGAGACTGTGCTGGGAGACACAGCAAACCTTCTTGCGATGACATCCTGGAGGAGCTGGACTACCTGTGCAACCTGAATGGGCTGCAGGTACCGCCTCATGCTACCAGTAGTGACAAGGGCACTAGCAAAACTAGAGAAAAATCAATCAGGAAGGATAAGGAGAGAGAAATGGTCTGTGGCCACCACCTGCAAAACCATTTACTTTTTGGGGGTTGTCTTGCTGTTGCCTCTCCTGTCCATCTGTTGTCACTTTCATTTGCACCAAAGCAGGTGAAATTGATTCAGAATCGTTTATGCTTCCTAACTGGACAGATCGATATCCCAGAAGTTTAATTGACCTGGTGTTATACTGTGTTGATTAAGTCTTCCCTTAATTTCTTTGAGCAGTGTATTTAGGGGGTGCTCTGTTTAATAGACCCCCAGGATTCCGCGATCTCAGAATTCTTTGTGGAATTCTGGGCCATCCGCGGAATAGTAGACAAGCCGCAGAATCATGCAGAAAATGTAGTCCCAATCACCACCGCTAGATGCCACTTCTGCTTTATGGGTTTGCAGCATCTAGCTCAGTTGACTGACAAGACGTTGACAGTTTTGACAGGCAGACTGTCATAGGCGGGCCTCTCAACTGAAAGGGGCCTCGCCTCAATCATAAACTGAAAAAAGTATTTATATCATTTTAAAAATAAAAATCACAGTGAATAAAAGAACCACTGACCCAGTAGTTTTCTCATTCAGTCACTGGAGGCGCTGTTCCTAACTTAAGCTATTTCAGTGATTTTTATTTTATAATGTTTGCAAGCCTCTGTCTTGGTGTATATTTTCCTATCAGACTGCTGCCATCCCAGATGAGTGAGACCAGCAGAAAAAAAACAGCTGAATCTGACCTGGCCTTACAGAAACAAAGAAACCTCTCAGTGGGACTTCTCAAAGCATGTGCGCCTCCTGCAACACCTCTTCCTGTACCTCTTTTGGACAGTTCCACAGCTCTGTCAGAAGGTATATTCACTGCCTTTAATTACAAAACTTTTCATAAATTCGTTGACAGTTCACAGTTTGACAAAAAGAATAAAATTGACCTCTTTCTCTTTCTGTGCAGACCAGTGCACACAGCTTTTCCCCACAGCGGACCTGCAGAAACGGCCTGGTTCAGCCCAACTGAGCGACTTCCAGCTCCATGCGCAGGTGACCCAGCAGCTGGAGGGGCTCATGAGGGAGAGGGAGAAAGCAGCAAGCTCTGGAGAGCAGGAGGAGGACCAGACCAGAGGAAGAGCCCTGGTGCCAGAAAGGAAATTTATCCAGCCAACACTAGCCAAGCCCACAAGCCGAGCAACACCTCTGCAGGAGAGGAGCCCTGGTTCCCGGGCAAGGGGGTCCTCCAGCTTCCAAACCAAGAGGCTGAGGGTGAGACTGTGAGGCTCAAAGTACCAACATTACATTACAATCACAATCATTTGGCAGACGCTTTTATCCACAGCGACGTACAATAAGTGCATACTGAAGGTCATTGAAGCGACTACAAAGCAGATCCGACCAAGCACAACTTTCTCATAATGGTAGGAGCTATCCCCTAGTAATGAACATAAAATAGTACACACAGTCAGCTGTACATTCTGAACTATTAAAAAAAAACAAAAAAAAACACAAGTTAAATAGAAAACCGGAAGCAAGTACAAAGTAACTAGCCTTAGATAGGTAGTTTAGTCGAGGTGGACAGCGTTTGAGCTGAGTGCAGCGGAGTTCGTTCCACCACTGGGGAGCTAGGGTGGAAAAGCTCTGTAGTCGGGGCGAGCGAGAGCCGTTAACACGGTGGGAGGGAAGTGCAAGTCACCCTGCAGCAGAGCGAAATAGTCGAGCAGGAGCGTAGTGCTGGATTAAGTACTTTAGGTAGGAAGGGCCTGAGCTTTTGGCTGCAGTGTAGGCCAGGGTCAGAACTTTGAACCTGATCCTGGCCGCAACCGGCAGCCAGTGGAGTGAACTCAGCAGGGGGGTGACGTGGGAGAACTTCGGGAGGTTGACCAGTTGTAGGGGCAGAATGGCGCAGGCTGGTAGGCTTGCGAGAAGGGAATTGCAGTAGTCCAGACGTGAGCTGACCATAGTCTGGACAAGAAACTGGGTGGAGTAGGCGGTCAGGTACGGCCGAATCCTCCTGATGATGTACAGGAGGAACCTGCAGGACCGTGCCGTTGCCCTGATGTGTTTTTTTAAGTCTAGCTGGTCATCCAGGACCACCCCCAGGTTCCTTGCAGAGCGGGAGGCGGTCACTATGGTTCCGTCGATGGTGATGGACAGGTCTTGTAGCGGGGATGTCTTGTATGGCATGAAGAGCAGCTCCGTCTTGTTGAGGTTGAGCTTCAGGTGATAGCTAGACATCCACTCAGATGTCAGCCTGGCAAGCAGATATCCTCTCCTTAACCTGTGGGGTAGAGGGAGGGAAAGAGAGGAAGAGTTGAGTGTCATCAGCATAACAATGGTAAGAGAAGCCATGTGAATGAATAACCGAACTAAGAAACTTAGTGTAAATGGAGAACAGCAGAGGACCCAGTACAGATCCCTGCGGGACTCCTGTAAAGAGTGGATGAGGTGCAGAGACAGAGCCCTTCCAGGAGACTTGGTAGGATCTATCTGTGAGATAGGATACAAACCAAGAGAGAGCAGTTCCAGAAATGCCTATCTCAGCCAGTGTGGAGATCAGGAGTTTGTGGTTGACCATGTTGAACGCTGCAGACAGGTCAAGGAGAATCAGGACAGAGGAGAGGGAGGAGGCTCTAGCAGTGGCGAGTGCATCCGTGGTCTCAGGCCAGAGATTTGGGGCTTACATGCTAATGCGTTTCTTTAATCTCACTCAGGAGGCCAGAGGTTTAGGTTTGAGGCCGGGAGGAGCGATGACCCGGTTGGCGCAGGGAGGGGAGCGCTAGGTGCCCGGTAGCAGCAGAGGGTAGAGCACAGGTTGGGGTGTTGGGTTGGACTAAGGCCTGAAGGTATTGGGTGCAGCTCCTTTAGGAGCCTTGTAAGCCAATACCAGAGTTTTTAATTTCATGCGGGAGCCAATGGAGGGAATGCAGGAGTGGGGGTGACATGGGAAAATTGGAGAGTTTGAACACCAGACGGGCTGCGGCCCTGGTGGCCTCCATGCTAGCGCGGCGTGTGTGTCCGTTATCTCCCTCAGGAGTTCAGAGGTTTGGGGTCTACATGCTAACGCAGCGTTTGCGTCCGTGATCTGAAATAAAATAAGTTGAATTGAGCTGACCTGAGCCAGTTTTACAGTAAAATAGTTTCCGACCAGCACATTCTGTTTATTCTATCAAACAGTTTCTCTCTTGTGAAATATGTTCCCTTCTGTCCCTGATTAATAGCTGGCTGTCAAAACTAGCTACTCATGACTTCCAACTAGGGTTACCGTCCGTAAACGAGTCCCAGGCTAAGCTCTCCTCTCCATTCTCAGAGAGAGAAGCAACGCTGTCTTAGTCAGGGAGGTTATCGTCCTCCTCTAGTTCACTGTCGGAACTAAGCAGTTGGTCACTACGCCCACCTGCAGCGAGGAATATAGGCGAACGGCAGTGGGATCTGCACTGGAGGATGACCGCCCTGTCTCCTCTCCAATTTATATGGGGGCTGTGTTGCACCAGCCAAGAATGCCCCAGCACTGGGGATACAAAAAAAAATTTGCCGGAGAATCTACAAAAAATTCCCAGTTCCTGTTCTCAGGCCCTCATGCCTTAGTCCCAGTTCTTGTCCTCAGGCCCCTGTGCCTTGGTCCCAGTCCCTGTTCCCAGGCTTCAGCGCCTGCCCCCCCGGCTTCACCGCCTGTCCCCAGGCTTCAGCACCTGTTCCCAGGGCTCCGGAGGTGCCTGCTCTGAGTTTCTGACCCCTGGCCATCCCTTTTCCGCCTGGTTCCTGACCCGTCTGGTTCCTGTTCGCCTGGCTCCGTCCCGGCCGCCCCTTTTCCGCCTGGCTCCGTCCAGGCCGTCTTTTTCCTGCCTGGTTCCTGACCCGTCTGGTTCCTGTTCCCCCTGGCTCCGTCCAGGCCGTCCCTTTCCCGCCTGGTTCCTGTTCCGGCTGGCTTCGTCCAGGCCGTCCCTTTCCCGCCTGGTTTCTGACCCGTCTGGTTCCTGTTCTGCCTGGCTCCTGTCCGTCTCCTGTCCAGTTTGTCCCAGCCCGTTTTCTGCCCAGTCTGTCCCGGTCCGTTTCTTGCCCAGTCTGTCTCAGCCCGTTTCCTGCCCAGTCTGTCCCGGCCCGTTTTCTGTTTAGCCCCTGCCTGTCTGTCCTAATAAACGTGCTCTCTGGTGGAGCTTTTCCCTGGAGCTTTCTCTGAGTCTTGCGTTTGGATCCAGTTCAGTTTGGGGAACGTAACATTAATGTAAAGTGTTAATGATTTTTGTAAAATGAAACCTTCCTCTGCCTGTGTGCACCCCCTTCTGGACATTACATGCATAACAAGAAGAGGCTAAAATTGCTTCGTGTCACATTTTATTTATGGCAGTTGCCCAGGCGTGTGGGGAACTCCTTCTTCTTTATGTTCTCCTTCTCCTTTACGTTCAGAAATCAGGACCAGTGGAGATGACCAGTTGTGTGATGAGATTAATCTCAAGCCAGTACAAAATTCCCACTGCTGCAGTGGCACCACAGTCTGGGATAGGGTGCAACCCTACCTCATTCACCAGGTAAAACACACACACATACGCTCATACACACAAATGCACCATACACACGAATACACACACACACACACAGTCCTGTATTCATATCTTAGTGGGGACATCCTAAACCTAACCTAGCCCTAAACCTAACCCTTGTATTCCTATCATTATTGGGACTTCCTAAACTTAACCCAAACCTAACCCGAACAATTACCCTAAACCATAACCCTAGCCCTGACCTTAAATCCTAAACCTAAGCCTAAACATAACCTTTGCCCCCTAATCCTCACTCTAACCCTAACCATAACCATAATTGTAACCCAAGCCCTAACCCTAAAATGAACTTTTCCCTCATGGGGACCATTCCCGAGTCCCCACGAGGGAGCATTTGACAACCTTTTCTATCTTCATGGGGACATGAAGTAGGCTAAACATGCCCACACACACACACACACACACTCATACACACACATACACACAGACACATAAAAACACATACACTACCGTACAAAAGTTTGGAATCACTGAAACATTTTTGTTTTTGAAAGAAATAGATACTTTTATTCACCAAGGTAGCACTAAATTGATCTAAAAATAGTAAAGACATTGATAATGTTACAGACTACGATTTATATTTAATTCTACTTCTACTTTAGCAATTGTAGTCATTTTTACACATAGTCCCTGTTTTTAGGGCACCAAAAGTAATTAACATAAATTTAAGTAAAGTCATCAAATTTTATATTTGGTTGCATATCCTTTTCATGCCATGACTTTCATATGTCTGTGACCCAACTACAACCCCAAATTCCAAAAAAGTTGGGACAGTATGTAAAATGCGCATAAAAGCAGAAAGCAGTGATTTGTAAATTCAGCTTTACATATATTTAATGTAAAACAGTACAAAGAAAATATATTTATTGTTTTACCTTATCAACTTTATTGATTTTTGTAAATATACACAAATTCCAAATTTGATGCCTGCAACACGTTCCAAAAAAGAAGTTAAAAAAACACCTGTTTGGAACATTCCAGAGATAAACGGGTGATGCTATCATGACTGGGTATAAAAGGATATCAAAAGACTCTTGATATCTTATTTTCTGGTACTCTTACAAGCGATACTATAACCTCTCAGCATTTGAATGGATCTCTATGGGAATTGGGGGGTGGGACTAGATTCATATGTAAATTACACAGGAATAGTATGGAACCCATGGTTGGCTAAATGGCTGTAAATCATCAAGGATCTGCACTATCAAACAAGCCTCAAACCATCACTCTGCTGCCGGATATGCAGTAGATATGGATGGATCACTTGAAGGGTTGTTTCTCATGACTTATTTTTCCATAGAGTTCAATAGGAAAATGTCAGGAGAAACAACCCTTAAAGTGACCCGTCCATATATACTGCATTTCTGGCAGCAGAGTGATGGCTTGAGGCACGTCTGATACCTCAGACCTTTGATTACGTACAGCCATTTATCCAACCATGTGTTCCATACTATTCCCGTGTAATTTAGCCTACAGTGTAATCTAGAATGGATATCTACATACAGATCCATTCAAATGCAGAGAGGTTATAGTATCGCTTGTAAGAGGACCTCAAGATAAGATAAAGAGACTTTTGATGTTGTTGGGTCACAGACACCAGGAAGCCATGGCATGCAAGGGAGATGCAACCAAATATTAAATATTTAATTTAATTTGTATTACTTTTGGTGCCCTAAAATGGGGGGGACTATGTATATAAATGGCTACAATTGCTAAAATTGAAATAGGATGAAATAGAAATAGTAGTTTGTAACATCAATGTCTTGACTGCATTTTTTGATTAAGTTAACGCTACCTAGGTGAATAAAAGTTTCAATTTCTTTCAAAAACATAAATATGTCTCAGTGACTCCAACCTTTTGGACGGCAGTGAAACATTTGCGCGTTTTTGTGTTGATTGTTGAAACATTTCTCATTTTTATAGGCCAAATTTGGGTAAAAGCTGGACATTTACTTCTATGGTGAGTTGATAGGATCCTGTGTTTAGAGAATCAGCATGCATCATTATCGTGTGAAATGATAGGGTCATGCTCTCCATGTTGGCAGAAGGTTCTTTTTTTTCTGTGTTGTTGAACATGTTTCTTAAATCTTTCATGTTCATCTGCTTGAGATTTTAATGTTTGGCTGGGAGTTATTTGTCCTCTCTCATTTGAATATTTAAAAATATATTTACTGAAGTTATTGTGCTTACCGTAGGAGAAGGGAACTGCCAAAATCTCAGGATTTCTGAAAACGGCCAGTGACTCCAATAAGCCTGCGGACCAACCCGAGTATTGGCCTCTACCTTATAACAGCTTATCTCTGTTTCAGCTGCATCATGCTTATAGATCATAGGTGCTTGTGTTTTATGTTAATGTCTTTCCCTGGTTGTTATGTACAGGTGTGATGTCTACAGTTTTAAACCAGAAACACCTAAGAGCTGCAGGGTAAGGACACACCATGCCAGCGCCACATTATAAGCACCTTAGGGGGACATACTGTATGGAGTGAATTTACTTTCTTTAATACGAGAGCGCAAAAACAAGGTTGAACCGAGTCAAACAGCAATTATGAGCATACACAAAATGTAAAGGAATGCACAAGTGAGCAAGATTCTCAAATTGAGTAGCGAGCTACTCGAACTGAGAAGCGAGAGCGCGGATGTGTCACAAGTGAGCACAGAACTATCAGAGAGCGCACAGAACTGATAAACGAGAGCGCACTTTTACATTTTCTGTACGCTCGTAATTGCTGCTTTGCTCTATTCAACATTGTTTTTTGCACTCTCGTATTAAAGAAAGTACTTTCACTCCATAGACATATAACATTCCTCAATCATTCCCTCTCTTTTAGATTTTGGTTCAATGGTGATGTAGGCAACTTGAAACCTACAAGGCGCACACATGTCTTGCTTACAATTAACTTTATGTGCTTATTTCAAAAAATATTTTTCTTTAAAAAAAAGAAAAAAAGAAGTAGTGAATACATAGCATGTGCAAGATGGAGACTGAGAGTGTAGAGAATGTAATGCTTCAAATAGCAAATGTAATTGAATATTGTTTTATATGTTCATCATCAGGTGAACATTTTAAAGAGGTGAGATTTTCACGTTCTCTCACTTAACAGTTCACAGTGTCAAACTCTGTGTTTTATCTCTTTTTTTTCAGCAAAAGGGCATACAGTCTCCTGAGAAATCTGTTGTCGAGAGAAGGTAAAATGAAAAGGCAACATTTTCTGTATTTACAAAATGCCTCTTCATATTCAGCGGGATGTAGACTTACAGTCATAGACTGGTTTTGGATTTCCAGATTCTTTGAGATGCGTGCCCTTCCTGTTTCATAACCAAGGTCCAGAATGAACTTTCTGACTTTCCTGCCAAGGTGGCGGGTAGATTAAAAAATGACCAGACCAGACTTATTTTGTAACGGCCAAAATAAAGAAATTGTACTTTATCATCTTAGGCTTTTGGTTGCTTATACAATTTTCAATCAATGCAATACGCAAAATAACCATTCCCCACTGCAATAACCATTTTAAATGGGAAATACAACAAGGATTAAGTATGTAGTGCAAAGATGATAATTTATTAACCCCATGGTTTTTGGCAGCCTTCTCGTTCTCTCTCGGAGCGGCGCTAGGGCATTCTTGTTTTTTTCCCCGTCCATTCTGGGTTTTTTCTTTGGTTCAGCACGGCTATTTAAGCTGTGCTTCCGTATGCTGGCGCTTCAGTATTGTTTGCCACTATACCTCGAAGCCGGTAAGGTACAGGATTAAAGCGACCACTTCACTTTTAATCTTGTTTAAAGGTTACGTGGTTTGTGGTGCGATCACTACTGGTCACTGAACACTTGTAGATTCCCTTTCTGTCCTGTCTGGTTCTCTGAACCCTCTTGCAGCCAAACTATTAGTGGAAATCACAAGTCTGTGTTTTAACTTTGTTGGTATCCGATTCGTGACGATTTCTGCATTTCTAAGTGTCACTATTTTCCCGTAGCAAGTCCATTTAACAAGTATCCCCCCACCCAGTCTATACCATGCTTGACATAGTGGACAATAGTGTCTATGTGTGAATTTATAAATACATTTATTCATTATATAAAATTTGAATTCCGTCATAGGAACAAGATAAACAACAGCCTGATCGTATGCCAGAAAAGCCGTGAAAAGCCCTGCTCACTCAAATGCAAAATAAACATGCGAAAGTATTCTCTCATTCTACCATGTATTCTTCTCGCAATATATGCAACTAAATATGAAATAAGTAAACAATCCTACTATTGGTTTTACACATTGAGATGTTCCTTTCAAAATTCAGTGGTCGTTTATTGTCTAGTACAATCGGTTTGAGAAATATACAACACTTTATACCGCTATTACACTATCTGAAACATCAACTCGTAATACCCCCCATGCCCTGCAAACCTGTCTCATTCATTACGGTTCATTCTGGTTTAATTGTCCGCTCTTTTATCCAATAGAGTACATTATAACCTTAGCAACTAGGGGTGGGACGATTCAATCCCATAACGATTCGATTCGATTACGATTCTTTAGGCAAAGGTTCGATGCATCATAACATCTTACATTTGACCACGATTCGATTCGATAAGATTCGGTTCGATTAATTTTGATACTTTAAAAAAATGTAATAGGTATGCTAATGTGATTTGATACCGATACAGTCAGCAGTAATTAAATATTCAGTTAGAACCTTACGCCAAGTTCACAGAATTATGTTTATTGTTAAGGCATGCCATACATTTTGCAGCTGTCTGCAGCAAATAATTCAGCAATAAACATGACTAACAGTGTATTTTCTAAAGTTTCCCTATTTAGGTTATTGTTTTTCAAACAGTGTCAGACATGGTACCCTAATTCATTTCCATTATTTACAAAATGAAAATGGCAAAATGTATAACAATTACTAAACTGGGCCAAGAAAAATTCAATAGTCTATAGGTTAGTGTCATGCATAGTACTTTCCTAAATCTTAGTACGATCTAGACCATCGGTGGAGCAAGATGCCCATCCATCCGTAGTTAAAGCTACTCTCGTAGCGTTTTGCAAGGAGTCGAACAGTTTTCTTCACCTCTTCATACAGAGCAGGTATACATTTTTCACTAAAATGTTTTCTGCATGGTATGGTGTATCTAGGTTCCACGACATTCATTAAGTGAATCGGACAGTTAACGTAGTTAATTAATTAAACGTAAGACATTGGAAATAGTCTTACTATTTTTGTTTTTTGTCTCTAACGTCTACTTGATTTTGAATAGAAAATGGTTTAAATTTAAATATCAGAAAGCACTTTACAATTAACTGTCTGGACACGGTATGTGTATAAAAACTAATAAAAACAATAGTACAAAAAAATAGAACTGTTTGGCCATTTCACCAGGAAACTCAGGGGAAGTGTCAATGACTCCCGAGGTTAGCTTGCTAACCCGCTTGCTGTCCTTCACGGCAATGGTGTGTCGTCGGCTCAAATGGTTTATCATGTTTGTGGTGTTGCCTGTGTATCTGATTTCTACTTGGCAGATCTTGCATATTGCAGCGGTTTTGTCAAGTACACCCTCCTTCTTTCTAAACCCGAAATGCTTCCATACCACTGATTTTCTGTTCGGAACATTCGTAAGTTTCTGTCTCTTTTGTCGCACTCAGCGAGCACGCAGCTAGCCATTTCGCTCAGATCTGTCCGTCTCATTGTCGCTTGATTCCCGCCTGTCCCTGCTTTCAACTCACGCTTACGTGGGGGTTGGAGCAGAAACATGGATTGAAACTGGTCAAAACTGTTTTAAAAGTAGTCGTGTCTCAGAAATATATATTTTAAATAATGAAATTAATATTTTTTTTGAATAAATGAATACATGTGCACATTCATTTAAAATGCGATATTAATCGATGCTTATCAATTCTAATCTTACAGATCGATGCAGTTGTATTTACACATTCAGATCGATGCATCGCGATGCATCGGTGCATTGTCCCACCCCTATTAGCAACGGTATATGCCATGCCATCTTGGGTGTTTTGAACAATTTACTACAGCCCAGCGTAAAGGCAGTTTTCGTTTTAACGGTCTGGTATTACGCAAGCTCTATAGAAAATGCATTAGGGACGGGAGTATTCCCTTTCCCGATATGTAAAAATTTTTGCGCCTAAAATGCGGTTGGTCTCAAAAACTAATTTTATTCATTTTATGACATGTTTTGAATAGGGGTTTTGGACCCATAGATATCTACCCCCCTATACTGATGTAAAATATAGTAATTCCCACTTGAAAATGATGCAAAAGTGAGTTTTATGAGCCAAAACTGTTGATTTGTAGTTATATATATCAATTTATTTATTTATTTAGAGCCGTGCACAATTTAGCCATTTGGATAGATTTGGTGACACTAATGGACAACAGGGTACACTGCCTATATTTTGCATCATAGACATTTAGTAGTTCTGCATATCATTCTCAGATGTTGCTCACTTGTGGACATGGAGTTTATGATCCAGGAAATGTATATATATTACCAGTTTTTTAGATTTGTTTATTTTCATAATTTAAGTTTGTATTGTAAATGGTACACCTGTCTTGTTTCATTTAAGCCATTTACCAAGTTTATGTGATGCTCACACCTGGAGTTAAAAAGCCTTAAACAGAGCACCTTTAAATTGGTGAGAATTGACCAAATTTGCCATCTGCGCCAAGGGGTTAAAGGATAGGCTTAGCCATTCTTAACTTGTTTGTGCTGACCCCTAGTGGTAGAGACGCCTGCGTCTCCATTTTAAACATCACAAATATGTTGCTAGTTCTACGAAAATATGGATTTTATCACCATAACCCGCATATCATCATAATCAGTACTTAATATCACGTTTCAATGTGCCACCATTAGCTTGTAATTCATGAAGGTAGCATGCTATGCTGCTACGCTGTTATCTACAATGGACCCGACCACACGTAAGATAGCAGACATTTAAACATATTTGAGAGTTAAAGTTTTTATTTTATCACCAAAAAATCTTTTACTATCACAGCAGCAAGAAACACCTTCCAAGATCCTGAATACATACAAGTAAAACTGTCAACATGCCTACTCACTCCACAGGAAAGAAACAGAGTGGAATTTGTTTGTTACCACATAACTTTCTTTTGCTATAAAAAGCTCTGGTAAAATATAAATAAAGTCATAAGTTTACCTTTGGTTATGAAGATTAAGATGTTCCCTGCAAGAATCTGAGGTTATTTTTTGCCGTGGTTGACCTGTTTTTAATATTTAATCTTTGTTACAACATGTGTCCATGCTCTAAAAGGGCCGTGCGTAAATGATCGCATTCAAAAGATGCTCTTGTAAATCCTTCACACAAACGTGATTTTAATTGACACGTATATCGTCCAATAGAGCGCATCCTAAGCTTTCTGAAATGGTATGGCATTCCCATAGGTACATTTAACCAGCTGACCAATATCCATGCGTAACACAGCACTAGGTTGCATCCATTCGGAAGCCATTTTGGATCCAATTTCTACCAGTTTCAGACGCACAATGCCTCATCATTATTACAGAGAGATTCGAGTAGATTTTTTCAAGTAATAACTTTATTTGTGCATAGGTTGAATTTTAGTCACAGTAGCCATGTAAAATATAGCATTTATTATCTATTTTTTTGTGGCTAAATAGTAGCATAGGTCATATCATGTATTCTATCATTAGTATTTGTTACATATGCATTATGCTATGTTGAGCACACCAGAATCAATGGGCTATAAACTAACCTATGACATTTTTGTCAGATTTTAATATTTTGTAATATTTATACTAAAGTAGACTAAAGTAACAAGTTTATATGTGACCAGGGTAAATTGTAGTCACAATCCATGTAAAATGTAGTATTTATTTATTTATTCTCATTTGTTGTGGCTGAATGGTAGGATAAGACATATCATGTATTGTAGCATTAGTATTTAGAGCACACCAGCATCAATGGGCCATAATATGGACAAACAAAGCATTGTATTTATTTTTGGATTGGGTTGGATTGGTTTCTGGACCCCTATATATCTCACCACCCCATTCTTTTGAAAAAGATGAAAATTCCTTCATGCACTGAATGCAAACATGTTTTCTGTGAGTCAGAATACTTTGTGTTGATAGAAACTGATTACCTCCTGATTTACTGTAATGCACATTGGAGACATTAAGGGACGCCAGGATACACTCTTTACAAATTACCTTGTAGAACCTGAGTAGTTTTACATATCCCCCCAAAAAGTTTTACACATGTGGTCAAGAGGTGTGTGGACCACGGAATGTAAAGTATGACCTGTTTTATATTTTTGCCTTTCAGAGGTGCACTGTAAAGTAAGAATTACAACTTCCGTTTTACATTTTCTGCAAGTATTTTGTGTATTTAGAGCCCATAATGTATATAAATATTATGTCAACAAATAATTTTAAGCAATGACATTAAATGGTACAATCAATTTAAGCCATTAAACATGTGTGTGTGTGTGATGTGCACATCTGGGGTTATAAGGCTTTAAACAGAACAGTACAAAACAGGCGAAAATTTGCCCAATTTTGCTTCTGCAGAAAGAGGTTAAAGATTGTCTTCGATATTAACCTTTTCATGCAGATGGCAAATTTGGTCAATCCTCACCTATTTAGGTACTGTTCTGTTTCAGGCTTTATAACTCTA
Organism: Ilyophis sp. 1 JC-2022; assembly: GCA_022702515.1. Classification (NCBI taxonomy): domain Eukaryota; kingdom Metazoa; phylum Chordata; class Actinopteri; order Anguilliformes; family Synaphobranchidae; genus Ilyophis; species Ilyophis sp. 1 JC-2022. The sequence continues at coordinate 1,296,149 of CM040402.1, read as the reverse complement.
GGGGCCCTATCTTATACCCGGTGCTAAGTGGCGGTAACCCAAACGCAGTGTCTTTGCTAGTTTCAGACCGGCACAAGGGTTCTTTTAATGTCCAGCACTCACATTGTTTAAATCGCAAATGTACTTGCACCCTTAAGATGAGGTATGGCCAGGATTATTCTTGGCGTATTGCTATCTTGCGCCAGCAGAAAGTGCTTGCGCTAAAATGACCACAAGCCTGGTCTAAAGTCATGCCGCAGTTGTTTCAATGTTATTTTAACTGTGCAATATTAAGATTGTAATATGTGTCCACATAGGCATGTGCACAACATGCATACACCCTCCTCTCAGTTACACACAGGGGCGTGAACAAACATGCAAACTATCAAGGTTGCATTCTGAAATGGAGATTAATTTTTTCCTTAATATGAACTTGATGAAACTTGAATATTGCTCGCCGAAATTCATTGCCTGTTATCTGTTTGCTGTGATAGCAGCCTCATGGAATTGATGTTTGACAATGCTTTATTGTATAATCAAACAAAATTTGTTAAACAAGGAGGCTAATTTGGCGAAACAGAAGCCAAGCTCTGGGAGCTTATTCTCCGATGTTTTTAACTAAATTAAACCGCATATATTTAATAAGAAATAGTTTGGTCTGGAATTACCGGGAACCTGTGCCGGTGTTAAACCCTAATGTTTAAGATTATACCATATATGTCATAATGGTTAGTCTGAATAATATTGATCCATATATTTCTTGCTTGCACACTATAACCTTGCGCACAAGCAGGTTTCCCCAGCTGTAAGGTGCAAATGCAGGTAGCTTTTAAAGTGAATGGGAGATAACACTATGATTGGTTTATTGCATGTTACGCCCAAGACACACCTATAATTAATGAAGAGGCTAAGTTCAGCTCATTTGAACCTTGCGCCTTACTTTGCGCTCAAAATATGCGCCCTCTAACTAGCAAAAGGGGAGTTGGACACGCCCTAAATGCACTTGCACCATGCGTTTTAGACCATGTGCTAAGATCGTCAAGATAGAGCCCCATGTGTGAGCATCACAGACACTTGGAAAATGGCTTAAATTATGTAAGACGGTTGTTCCATTTACAGTACTAACTTGTTTATTTTTATAATTTGGGGAAAAATAAAGTGCCACAAATGCAAAGAAATCTTGGCAAAAATGCAAAAAAGTTCATTGAAATACTGAGAACTACATATGTAAAACAGGTAAGACTACACATTTCCTGGATCAAACACTACATAATATGAGGGTGATATTACGGCTGGGCGATATGGAAAAAAAGTGTATCACGATAATATTTTTTATATTGCTTGATATCGGTAATTATCACAATATACACTTGATGCTCAATTTAAACTTTGTAGAGTATTCTGCTTATGACTGAACCCTAATAAACCAAAAGGTTCATTATGGTTTAAAATAGAAAAATTATTATTATAATTTTTTTAGAAACAACAGATTGATGTAAGTATTCAACAGAGCCAAAATGTCTTTATATCTAGTAATAAAATGTCTCAACAAGACAAAAAATGGAAAAAGATGCACACATTTCTTTTATATATAGGCCATAAGAACAGATTTATCTGCCTTAATTTTCTCTTCTGATTATTTCACTTATAATGAAATAAGCATTAGGACGCAGCAGACACCTGCATCGGCCATCAGCACAACCCTATACTGTAGCATGGGGTTCCCCAATTACTTTTCATAGTGGGCCAGTGACGTCCAGTAACTCAACCTCCATCCACATTGTGAGACCAGACACTCATTGCATATTGTTAATTAGGCTATTATTATAATTATTTAATATATTATAATTGATATTTTCCATCTATGTTTAATCCATTAGTAGGCTAGGCCTATTAGTTTTAGAAAGGAATAGGCTAAATTATTTCTCATTCAACTGACAGCGTCGGGAAGAGACAATGGCCCTGAAGTTTGGCTCGTACTCAGTTGTTGCTCTTGCGAATCACAATTTTTCAGGGACCACACAAATCCAGAATTTGGCAGGTTTGACATCTTTGTGCTGTTCTTTAAGTACATCCAAATTTGAAAGTTCCTTGACCTCCAACTGGAGAGATGCTTCATCCAGTGATGGAAGCAGCCTTTTAGCCTCAGTAGTCTGCTGTCTGTCTGGTGTCACAGCAAAGGGCTGGCGGAGAAACATCAGGATTTCGCTTGAGAGTTTGGAATTGTCAATGCGTTCCTTGAAATTCTCGATCACTCGCACCATGAACGCATGCATCTGCGGCGCAGCCTGTGTGTTGTTCTTTTCGGAGTGTTGTTGAAGATGAGGAAAATGAAAAAAATCTTGCAAAATGTCCCATGCAAATCTTTCTCGAAGATGGTCAGTTTGAGGCGGAAAGCTTCCACGGCCTCATACAGGTCAGCAATAAGAGTGATTCCTGCCTTGTATTTGCAAATTGAGCTGGTTCAGGTGGGATGTCACATCACACAGAAAATGCACATTTGCCATTGCATTACTGTCATTCAAAAAGTCAAGAAAAGTTTGTGCCTTCTGGCTTTTCAGGCTGGCTAAGAAGACTCGTATCTCATCTTGCAGTTCGCACATTCTTGAGTACCCAGCCCTTGCTTAGTCAACGTACATCATTGTGCAACAATTTGTTCAGTTTTCTAAAGATAATTTCACCTGTAGTCAGCCCATGTAATGGTAACAAACATAGCAACTCCTTCGGAAAAGACTTCTTGTCAAAAAAATCGCACAAGAACAGAACGCTGTTCGGTCAATGTCGGTTCTATCCCAGGACTCGTCGATAGCTAGTGACATGGAATCTGCCCTTTTCAGATCGGCAAAGAGGGATGAAAAGCATTCCTCAGCTGAAACGTCTACCCTTCTTGTTGCACTTTTGTCAGACAGTGGGACTTGTTTGATTAACTCGTCACTGTTTTCTTCGTTTTTTCATCATCCAGCATATCCACAGCACAAGACTTCGAAAGCTCTTCGTCGGAGAAGGGTTCTTTGCTCTTTGCAAGACGCCATGATACACGGAGAGATGCTGCGGTTGCATTTTCTTGAGCAGTAGTTTTTTTGTGAATAACTTTAACTGAGTGAATGTAAGCAGAGTTTAAGCTATATATTTTCTGCTTTCTGCTATCTGATTTTGGTGGATATCTTTTGGAGATCAATGCTAACCTTTGAGCCCTTTCCCATTGGCGCTCATTTATAGGTTACCAGTGGAAAAAAGCTAACTTCAAAAAAACCACACAAGAAGGCATTCAGTCGGCTGTGACAGGTTTTCACACAATTGATTGATTGAGTTTATTAGACAATTTAAAATACATATAATACTGCACTGCAGTCATTACATACATTTAAAATCATCGAGGATAAAAAAACACAATAAAGCCAATATGGCTTATTTCCATTGTGGTCTTCTTAAACACTAAACAAAAAAAACAAAACAAAAAAAATTAAATAGACATGCCACAATAAAGACATAGTACAAACAATGCAAAGACAATTCAACAACAAATGGCATGGTGAATTCTGTTCTGTTTTACACTCTTTTTTCATTAAAAAAACTACAAAAAAGAGGCTACATACTACTGCAGCCATCTTTTTAAAGCCGTTTTAAAATAGTTTTCTGATGTAAATTACTTTATTTCTGTAGGAAGATTGTTCCAGTGTACCGCAGCAGTATACAGAAATGTGTTTTTACCCATTGAGTTTTTAAATCTAAAACGTATAAAATCTGTTGAAATGCCTCTTGTGGCGTATCTGTGAGTGTCTGACCAGTGTAAAATAATTTAATAAAATTTGTAGGTGAGCATCATCTCATATAAAAGTGACCCTTTTTTCCACTGTTAGCCATTTAAGCTTCCTAAAATGAGCAACTTCCAGATGTGCATATGGATGAAGTTTTAATATGACCCTTATCAGTTTTGTGCCTTTTGTAGTTCATTTTTACTGAGCTGTGGTATTCCATTATACCATGAACATGGCTACATAGCCTGCTGTCAATCAAAATATTACAGGAAAGGTAAAAATTAAGTTCTAACATTATTAAAATGTTTTGAATTACTCATTTTAATGATAGTTTTAATGCAGGTATTTTAATTCTAATTTAATTGTATTTTAATTATATTTTTAATATTTTAATTTTTATATTTTTTTAACCATAAAATGAGACCTCTCGCGTACCACTAGAGCAGGGCTGTTTTTGCACATAGCACTCTGTGCTACAGAGGTTGATAGTTTTGTAGCACAGGTCAAAAACTTGTAGCACGAGTATAAAACGTTTCTAAAACCTCTAAAAACAACCACAAGTAATGCAGTTCATCACTTAAACAGGTATGTGACTGGCAAAGGACATGAATGTTGCGTACAGGGCACACAAAATCCAAACCTTAGCAAGAAATGCTTTCAGACAAACATTTTTTCTGAACTGAATACAAGACATCAATATGTTACGCTTCAAATTAGCAGTGCAAATCTCAGTTTAAATTCATATCATACAATATTTTTTTATTTCAAATTGAGAAAGTGTGTAAATCACTAATAAGAGAACAAAAACAACAAACTGTGTGTGTGTGTCTTTCTGTCTGTCTGTCTGTGTGTCACACATGTATGTACCAGAGCCCACCACCAGAGGGACGCTATTACAATAAATTTTCCCATAGCCAAGTACATTTTGCTTTGTACATAAAAACTGCTTGATGTCTCCGCATAGTGGCATTTCTACTCAGCAGACCGTCGACTTTCTAAATCCACAGAGTTCAGAGCTTAAGGTGTTTAGTGGAAAATGTAGAATGTATATGCATTTTCCGATTAAAGGTATACTATGTAGTTTCAGAACACCAGATGGCGATATAGAGCACGTAGGAGATCACGGTCACTCTGATCAAGCTGTCCTAAATGAATAAATGTTGTAAGTTAGTTAACAGAGGCTAATCTGTAATGTTAGCTACATCTATTCTCGCACACACACATTTTAATGTGATGGTTATATAAGACAATGATTTTCTGGTGTCCCTCGAATTGTCCACCATCAATATGCTAATGAATTAAATGGAGGTGGCCATCAGGTATATAGTGATACAAACGTTCAAGAGAAATGGTAATGATTAAGTTAGTTGTAAAAAAACGAAAAATACAAACATAATGGTTATGCTAGCCAGCTCGTGTTCCCAAATAAACGTTTAGCTTGTTCGATTGCCGTTATTTGAGTGCCAGCTAGCTAGCTAAATCCTTTTTCCACTCTGGATTGTACCTGTAAATATTCTCTCTTGTTTCGCAGTTTTTGCTAATTTTATAAAAATGACACTGATCCGGCGGCCTATAGCATACACCAACCAATATAGGTTTACTTTTGGGAAAAATAATGTCCAGCCATACTGCCTCCATTTCTTCTTGATAAATATCAGCCTGGAAATTAAAGTCAATGTCCGTCTTTACATACACACAAACCGCACCACCTTTCCAATTTCGGTTCTTCCTTATCACCATGTAGTTTTCTAATTCAATTTCTGAATCATTCACAGAACTATCAAGCCGTGTTTTTCAGAAGGATAAAATATGTGCCTTACTTTGCGAAGAGAGCAGGTGGATTTCATGGATTTTAGGAAGCAGGCTACGAAGATTGAGGTGAAGTCCTCTTGTTGAGAATATATTTCCTGGGTGGATAATTTCCGGAGCATCCTCTGAGTGCTGTAGGCCTATTTGTCTTTCAGCTGAGCGGCTCCCCAGTCTCTCTCAGCAGACTTGTTTTTCGCCTTGCCTCCGTTAGCAGCCCACCTGAAATCACCAGCGGGCCCAGCTCGCTCTCCTCACGGTCACTCCTCTCACCCACCTTCTGGATGGGACTCCACCTTTCCCTTCAGCGCAATCTTGTGAGCCAACTCTCGGACATTGGCAAGTGGAGGCAATTGCAAATATTCCCTGTATCTGATGTTATTTCCCGCCGATGTATTGCGTGAGGTTTGTCGTTTTACAGGCTTCCCATTTGGGCCTGGGCATTGGTGAATATCGCCGGACAACAACAGGCATAAAGACACAATTAAATAATCACTTCTTCTTTTAGTCTTATTTACCCCCTTCGTCCTGCGGGAAGTATAGGTCCAGGCATTGGAAAGGAAGGTATTATACACTACACCTTGCCCATAACCAAAATGTTTAAAACCTGATGTTTTATTCGTCTGTTGTAGTTGTAGCAGTACTGGAACAGTTTTATTTTTCTGTCTATGAAAAACACTACCATTTCGCGGATCCTTGTTTTGAAATAAAAATGTTAAAAACGCATAAACAAAGAGAGCATTCAACACTCCAGTCTTGGCCACCACCGCCATTTCAAATTTTGAGTGTATAGCCAAGAGCCTAACTCCACATCACCGTACTGCCATTCATACATAAACAGAAAATCACTTGTTGCAGGCAGTGTGCTTTTTATTAGTATGTATCTGGTCAGTGTATGGTAGTGGTGAATGTTGTTGCAGGTAGTGTGTGTTTTATTAGTATGTATCAGTGGTCAGTGTACGGTAAATGTAATGTAACGATAGAACGATATGGTACATGTAATGTAATTAGGATGTATCAGTGGTCACCATATGGTAGTGGTGTATGTTGTTGCAGGCAGTTTGTGTGTTTTATTAGTATGTGTCTGGTCAGTGTATGGTAAATGTAATGTAACGATAGAACGATATGGTACATGTAATGTAATTAGGATGTATCAGTGGTCACCATATGGTAGTGGTGTATGTTGTTGCAGGCAGTTTGTGTGTTTTATTAGTATGTGTCTGGTCAGTGTATGGTAAATGTAATGTAACGATAGAACGATATGGTACATGTAATGTAATTAGGATGTATCAGTGGTCACCATACGGTAGTGGTGTATGTTGCTGCAGGCAGTGTGTGTTTTATGAGTATGCATCTGGTCAACGTTTAGTAGTGGTGTATGTTGTTAGGGAGGGCAAACCGGAGCTTTAGAACATAGACAGCAGTGAATGCAATTAATCGCCGTATGAGGCTAGAATGATGTTTCTAGCACAAACCAATAATAGTAATACATTTTATTTATCTGCGCCTCTCAGGAAACTCAAGGACACATTACAGAGTAGAGGGGGAGGGGAGAAAAAAAAAAAGTAAGGAGAAAGATCACATAGAGCAGAATAAAAAGATGCAGGGTGGGGCATAGGATGAGAAAGGGAGAAAACAGGTGTAGTTCAGAGGGTTGTGGTGTTGTGCAGGGATCGGGTCAGAGACTGAATATGCTATGTTAAATAGATGCGTTTTGAGCTGGCTTTTGAAGTGATGGATTGAGTTCAAAAGCCGGATGTTGGGGGGAGAGAGCATTCCAAAGTCGGGGGGGCCTGTGCGGCTGAAGGCCCGGGAACCAACGGTGGAGAGACGGAAATGGGGCGTGGTGAGGAGACCAGCAGAGGATGAGTGGAGGGATCGGGAAGGGTAATAATTCAGGAGGATATCTGTGAGGTAGAAGGGAGCCAATCCATGGAGTGCTTTGAACTTGAGGAGGAGAACCTTGTATTCAATGCAGAATTGGACAGGGAGCCAGTGTAAGTTTCTGAGGACAGGGGTGATGTGGTCGCAGGATGAGGAGAGGGTAGTGATGTGGGCAGCGGAGTTCTGGACCATTAGGAGCTTATTAAGCAGTTTGGAGGGGCTGGACACCAGAGAGGATGGAGTTACAATAATCTAGATGAGAGGTGACCAGGGCATGGACAAGTGTTTTGGTGCTGGACTGGGACTGAGGGGTGGAGTCCGGAAATGTTACAGAGGTGGAAGTAGGCAGTTTGGGTGATGAAGTTGAGATGGGGTTCAAATGAGAGGGTAGTGTCCAGGATAACACAGAGGCTTTTTACATGGGAGGAGAGGGGGACTCTTGTGCCATCAATGGTAATATTGGGATTATGGGATTTGGTGCCGATGAGTAGAATTTCTGTCTTATTAACTTTTAGAGAAAGTTTTGGTTCATACAGTTTTCAATGTCCAGAATACAGGTGGTTTGTTCATGGGGAGGTCCAGTGGCAGAGGGGTGGGTGGAGATGTAAAGTTGAGCGTAGCAGTGGAAGTTGATGTTGTGGCGTCTCATGATTTGTCCAAGGGGGAGGAGCTAAACGATGAACAAGATGGGGCCTAAAACTGATTCCTGTGGGACACGGTGGGTGACGGGGCGTGGTTGGACTGGTGGGTATTTAGGGAGATTAATTGTTGTCTGTTACTGAGATAGGAAATGAACAAAAGGAGAGCTGTGTCAGAGATTCCAATAGAAGATAATCTTTCCAGTAGTAGCGTGTGGGAGATGGTGTCAAATGCTGAGCTGAGGTCAGGATGAGGATGGTGAGGAGTCCAGAGTCAGCAGCGCAGAGGAGATCATTGGTAATTTTGACCAGGGAAGTTTCAGTACTGTGTAGGGAGCGGAAGCCAGATTGGAGAGGGGTTCAAGGAGGTGGTTTCAGTCAAGATGAGATTGAAGCTGTGCAGCAACAACACGTTTGAGGGTTTTGGAAAGAAAAGGGAGGTTGGAGATAGGGCATTAGGGTCAGGGGTGGTAATAGGTGTAGTATCATTACCAGGTTTCTTAATAGTGGTAATGATATGTGTAGTAGACAGAGGTATGGGACGTAACAGGTTCAAGTTAGCTTCACGGGCGTAGAGGCCGAGAGCATTTAGCATGTTGGTGGGTGGAACAGATTGTCGAAATTGTGGATGATGATTTAGCAACATTGGAAAAAAATAGCATTGCGCCGACGCGGTCCCCTATGTAAACATCAAACAAAAAGTTCGGAAATTTGTGTTTGGTAGATTATTTCTCTGTTGTAACAATGCTTCTTGGCAATAAATTTTATACCGTTGGAAAGCCTGTTTATTTCCCTTTTAAATGGTGCCCCATTTGTAAGGAACATGCGTTTGTGGAATGTGCAGCACAGCTGAGTATGTGGGTTGCGCCCATGTAAAATTTGCCAAATCTTCTCTGCCAATATCAAACAGCTTACACCTGCACTGGAACCTGAACATGTGGAGGAACGTTATGTTCAGCGATGAGTCCAGATTCTGCCTACTGAAGTTGGATCGTAGGGTCAAAGTGTGGAGAAGACAGGGAGAATGCTATGCTGATTGCTGCACCGATAGAGTAACACCTTTTGGTGGAGGCAGTGTGATGGTGTGGGGCGGCATCTCCATCACTGGAAAAACGAGGCTTGTCATCATTGGAGGCAATCTCAATGCAGAGAGATATCGAGATGAGATTCTGCAACCAGTGGCAATCCCATATCTCCACAGTCTGGGACCGAACTCCATCCTCCAAGATGACAACGCTCGCCCCCACAGAGCGGGGTTTATCAGAGACTACCTCCAGAATTTGGGAGTAGAGAGAATGGAATGGCCTGCCAACAGTCCTGACCTCAACCCAATTGAATACTAGTGGGATCAGCTTGGGCGTGCTGTTCGTGCTAGAGTGACCAACACAACCACGTTGCCTGACTTGCGACAAATCCTGTTTGAGGAGTGGAATGCCATCCCACAGCAGTGTGTGACCACGCTGGTGACCAGCATGAGGAGGAGGTGCCAGGCTGTTGTGGCTGTGTATGGTTCTTCCACACGCTACTGAGGCTCCTGACTGTTAAATTAATAAATTGTAAAATTGCCAATATGTCTCGTTTCTTCCTTGTTACTGATAGACTTCAATCATTCAATCCACCAAACAACACCAAACAAGAGTCACTAGCAACAGCAGAATAAGCTGTTTGGCATTAGCAGAGAAGATTTGGCTAATTTTACATGGGCGCAACCCACATACTCAGCTGCGCTGCTCATCCCACAAATGCATGTTCCTTACAAATGGGGCACCATTTAAAATGGAAATAAACAGGCTTTCCAACGGTATAAAATGTATTGCCAAGAAGCATTGTTACAACAGAGAAATAATCTACCAAACACAAATTTCCGAACTTTTTGTTCGATGTTTATATAGCGCAGTGGTTCTCAAACTTTTTCTGTCACGCCCCACTTTGGAGGAAGAAAAATGTTCATGCCCCACCGCCCCAACAAAATTGTAACAAAATGGTCCATGTTGAACTTTTATTGAAATAAAAATCCATCTGTGCTTTTTCAAATATAAAGAAAATTGCACTTTCAAGTAAACCAGATTGCTCCATTAGACAAAAACAAATAAAATGTGCACTCACTTTCGTAGAACAATGCAACAAATATTTGGCAAAAAAATTGCTTATTGTGGCTGCAATGAACCTGTTGGAAATTGAAGCTCAGGAGAGGGAAAATAAATTTCAAATTGAAGCTGCAGCTGAGGAAAGAAAAGCACTTCAAGAATTTGAATTTAAAAAATTGGAGCTTGAAAGCCGAAGTACCTCAACTCGCTCTGTAGACCCAGCTCGTGCAGGGTTCGATGTGAGTAGGCAGATACGCATGGTCCCACCATTTTCTGAGAAGGAGGTAGAAAAATATTTTGCCCATTTCGAGCGTGTTGCCACTTAATTTAAATGGCCCGTCAATGTTTGGACTATTTTATTACAGTGTGTTTTAACTGGCAAAGCCAGAGAGGCATATTCTTCGCTCAATTTGGAAGAGAGCTCTAATTATGAGATTGTGAAAACTGCAATCCTCCGCGCGTATGAACTTGTGCCTGTAGCCTACCGTCAAAGATTCAGAGGCTATATAAAAACGGACAAACTAACTTTGCTAAGGAAAAAGATAAATTGTTGGGCTCTAACAAACCCGAAAATATTCTTGATTATGTTTCCCATTTTAGACTGCGGTTGCGAACTGCCTGTGACTTAGCAAGGAATACCTTCGCAGTGTCACAACGTCGCATGAAACGTCTCTTTGACAGACGCGCAAAAGTCAGCGTGTTTTTTCCTGGTGATCAAGTGTTGGCGTTCCTCCCTGTTCTTGGTTCCGCATTTCAGGCTCGTTATTGCGGCCCATATACTATTAAAGACAAAGTTGGGGAGTTGGATTATTTAATTATTACTCCAGAGCGCAGAAAGAAAATTTTATTGCTCACCGAAAGAAGTCCGACGTAAAAACATTGGTTCCGCGCTGCATTTCTGCATTTCCCCCTGCGCGCGCCCCACAGTTTGAGAAACACTGATATAGCGGGTGTGGAGAATGTCCACGTCTTTACAGGCGAAAAACGTTTCTTTGTTGATGCGGTAGAATGATCGGAGGTTAAACAGTTGCATTGCGCTGTACCGGAGTGACATGATTCGTCCGGGTGGTGAGAGAATCCGGTTGCATAAAACAGTGGTTAGAATGGGCAGAACAAAACCTAATGTAAACAACCGTGTCATCGCCGTAAGCTAGAATGCTAGCTAGCAGCGGCTAGGTGGCTGGGAGGCTTGCTAGCTGCAGAGTTTGGCTACCCTCACAGTTCAAACGCCAAGAACAGGTTAGCAACAGGTTAGTCAACACAGTAAGAGAGCGGCAGCATACTCACTGGGAGCCCTGGCTAGCAGCTTGATGACACAGCAAGACAGAGGTGAGGAGACTCACCGGAGAGAAGCCAGGGGATTGCAGTGGGCAGCAGGCGGAAAGCAGCTGGCAACAGGCTGGTGAGAGCGAAGAGGGCGATAGTCTAGTACAGTGATTTTCAACCACTGTGCCGCGGCACACTAGTGTGCCGTGAGAGATCGTCAGGTGTGCCGTGGGAAATTATCTTATCCTATTAACTTCACTTAATTAGTAACACTTTTGGTTGGTGGTGTGACTCAGGATTTTTTTAATGTAAAAAATGTGCCTTGGCTCAAAAAAGGTTGAAAAACACTGGTCTAGTATATTTCCAGGGGTAGCTTTGTACCAGAGTCCAAGGTTGTTATTGCATTAGTAGTGTGGGAGATAGTGGTGTGTCGTTCGCGAACGAGTTGCCGGCTCTTAGGTGAACGTTGGGAGCCGACTCGCATATCTGAAAAGCCGATTTGTTTTGAAAATTAACACAAGACAAGTATAGTGGTATTATGGTCATAATTTTATTATGCTTGTGGTCTTGGTGGAACTTGTATTCATTGTTTTTCTTCAAGTTCCATCTGTAATCAAAGAAATTTTTTTTAGGCCAAAAATAAATAAAACCACTATAAAAAACAACATTAATAATAATTTAAAAACCAGTTTAATTGTTGGTCAGTTTAATTGTTCTGATGCTGCAGTTTTGCACATTTATTTTTTTATGCATTTATTTATTTATTTTTGTTATGACGCAATATTATGTTCTATTTTATGAGTGTCTATTTTGTTTTGAAATGTTCAACTACGCACTGAGTTGATTGTGCAATTTATTTCAAGACATAAAAATGCCCTACTTTCAATGCACATATGTAATAGCGTCTTACTGTTTTTACATTTATTTAATTTACAAAATGCAAAATAATGTTATTTTGGTAATTAGAGGTAGAAGGTAGAGTAAGATTTCTTTTAACAATTTAAGTGATAGATGTGCACAACCACCAATCATAGGTCAAAATATCGCAAACTTTGGCCGATTTAGAAAAACCGGAAATACAACTGAATGAAGAGCCGTTTGGGAGCGAAAGAGCCGGCTCTTATTGGTGAGCTGAGCCAAATGAACTGACTCACTGAAAAGAGCCGGAATGCCCATCACTAGTGGGAGAGCAGGCGAGGTAAAAAAAAGATAGAAATATCACAGCAATCGGAGAAGCCAGTCGGGAACGGAGAAGGGATCATTCACGAGAGCCAGGTGTATTAACTAACTGGTGGGTTATCGTTGGATTGCAAGTCCGTATTCGTGTTCGTATTCCTGGTTTGATTTGCCGGTGTGGAAAAAGACAATATTAGTTTCTAAAAAAGAAAAAAACTTCAGAAACAGACATGAAATACAGCAGGGAGCGGCAGCGAGAAGCGGCAGCTCAGGTGCGCAGTGTTCTCTCACTGCAAAAAAAGAAAGTGAGCAATAGCATTAACCCATAAAAAATTTATTTCGAACGTTACTTGTTCAATCGATTGGTAAAAGTGAAAGCGTTTGATTGTGGTGAGCAGCACCAAAACTTTCTGTCACACTCGATAAACGGCAAAAGTCCCAGTAGAAGATGGAATTAAATCTTTAAAGGTGACATATTTTTTGAATCGTGATCGATTTTCCTTAGCCACTGTTGATGAGGCGCTGTGATGTGGGACTTTTAAGTTGTAAGGCAGGATTTAAGTTATAACTCTATAGGATAGAGTTTCCAGTGAAAATAGTGACCTGACAGTGTTTCAGAATTCTGACAGTCCGAATGAGCCAACTGACAGAATGGGCGCGAGACAACAGAATGGAACACTTGGTTGTGGTGATCCGTTTTCGTTGCCGTCATTAAGAGTCCTACTCTTATCATTGATGGAATGTTGGGAAAATGTGAGTTTAAAAGTCACAAAAACAATCCATGTATCACATTAACAGTCCATAATGTGTTTATTTAAGGTTAAACTGATATTTTAAGCACAATATTTACATAGATTTTTGGAAGTAAATTTTTTGGTTGTCCAGCCTGATGTTGTTGCAGGCAGTGTTTTCCCTTGTGAATTCACCACGTGTAAAGCTGTGACGTGGCACCTGATTCTTTAACGCAGGTAAATCCTTCTATACTGATGAAGGCCTTTTTTTTTTTCCAGTGTCAAGCAGGCCCCCAGTAGAGTGTCTCCCTCAATGAGGACAAGCACAGCTGCTCAGGTAGGAGAGTGGAAAATGTACTGTTTATCTCAACAAAAAACGCTTTCAACGTACAAAAAGTTACTCACGCATACACTGTCTATAATAAAACTAGCTAACTTTAAGCCTGCACACTAATTAAACTAGCTCTTATTCAAAAGCAATGCAACCCAATCTTTCCCAAAAATGATTTAATGAAACTTGGCCCTGTGTTTTTTCATTTTACCATCTGAAAAGAATGTCATTCAAACTTTATGTGCCACCCTATTGTTTTTGTTCGGTTTTTTATTATTATTATTTGGGGTCAAGCACCGAAGGTGCAAGGCACCTTTTGTAATTGTTAGAATGTTTTGCTATTGTTATTATCATTATTATTATAGTTTCTGCCATGGGAGTCTATGGCAGCCCATAAAACCACATTTATAGAGAACTATTCAAGGTATCCAGAATCCAAGTTTGGGGTCAGATCATCCATCCCTCTAGTGCCACCAACAGGGCAAAGTTCAAGGTAGATTTCTGCCGGTAACTTTTGAACCGTTTGACCTAGTTATGATTATTTTTCCCGATGATTCTTAGGTCATGTTGAGTTAAATGCACCGATCGTTGTCAATTTGTGCGAGGCTAAATTTTTCGCCATTTTAAATGTTTTGAAAAACACGTCGTAGACCGTTGAATGCATCACCATGAAATTTGGCAGGTATTATCTTGATTGTACTCTGACCAAAAATTGTTAAAGGATAGTTGCTAGGTCGAACAATATGGCCGCAGTAAACAAACAAATTTGATGGCGAAGACGCCAAACAGGAAGTGAGCCATATCTTTGCAAGGATTTGTTGTATTGATGCCAAACCTTTTTGCCAGAGGGTGTAAACCGGCAAGTTGCATGCAATTTAACCACTTTGGGGCTATCAACATCTGGTTGATAGTTCTATTTGAACAGAAAACATCTTGTTGCTAATTCTATTTCTGGTTACGAGTTCTATTTTGTCCATTGCAAAAACGTTATGCAAAAACCTCTTGTTGTTAGTTCTGAAAACAATTGATTCTATAAGGAAATAAATAGTTCCTTCTCGACTTTAGGCTATACCATAAAATTGGCACCAATTTTGGTTATTTTTGTCATCAGTTACATTATTTAAGAAAATTTCCTGAAATCACAACTCAATTTACCTCCCTCTCTCTGTCTTGCTTTTTAAAAATTGTTTGGTCATGCAGCCTATTTTAAACAGCCTAACCTAGGCTAAGGAAATTGCATTTCACATTTGCATCATGAGATGGGAACATCTTAAAAAATTGCCTACTATAGATACAGAGTTTGTTACTGTTATATATAGCTTGTCATATCTAAGAAATTTAGCTTTTTTAATACACAGATTAACATACTTTGTGAAGTAACTTTGTGAAGTTAACATTAGATTACATTAGGTAAAGTCTATGTTACTAAGTTACGTTAATATTTCCAAACTGAATAAATACTGCACCTCTAACGACAAAACTGCTTTGCTAGATTAAAGTTGTTGTAACTAGGATATGTGGTGAATACACACTTTTTAATCTGCATATTTAACGTTATTTACAGACTTTATTAATCAGCTGTTTGTATTGCTATGGTTACCATTCATAAAAGAAACCACTACGGCTCTGGCAGCAGATAACGTAGACAGCGTATTAATTTGGAACGGTGATTAAGTTCGTTGGAACTACTTCATTGGTGTCTCTTTACTGGAAATTAATGCCCACCCTCTAGCTAATAAGAAATGAGAATTCACCCAGACCATGATATAATGACCTTGGACCATGTTCTGAATCGAAGGACACATCTTTCTGAACAAGAAGAACACAACAAAACTTGAATGGTCTTGATAGCTTGATAGGTCTATAAAAAATAAATACTTTTTTGAATGCGAAAAAATAATACTAAAAAATAAACAAACACAAAAGTATAATCCACAATTATTTTTACCATCCACACACACACCTCTCAATTTGTGTTCGTAGGTATAATCCACAAATGTGTTTGCCATCCACATGCAAACACCTCTCAACTTGTGTTTTGTAAATCATCATTTGTATATATTATATATTATATATTGTTTGTTTATTTTTGATAGAAATCTACCTCTATATTTAAAGATGTTCTGAATGAATGGACCGGACCCATCATTCTGCACAAGGAATAACTTGAATGATGTCGATATAATAGATGAAAAAACTCTGTTGGCATACATTCTGCATTGTATGCCATTTCTCCATAGAAAAAAATCCTACTTAAAGCTTAATTAATGGTTGTAAGTCCAATTGCCATGAAACTTGGTTCATAACTTATCTGGATGCTTCACTTACTTCATTGGGAAGGGCATGTTTCTATGTTGGATATGGCTGATCATGGCTGGACATGGTGTCATGTTGCACTGCTTGCTTGATCCCTGAATATCTCCCAGACGGTATGGTGAAAGCTCTTGAAACTTGGTTGGCATGTTAGGGATGTGTGAAATTGCAATATGTTCGAACATGGCACCAATTGACCTAATTGGTGGCGCTATAAAGCAGGTTGAAAAGATTCCAAATTTGCCCCTCCTAATACACTGCTCAAAGAAATTAAGGGAACACTTAATCAACACAGTATAACACCAAGTCAATTAAACTTCTGGGATATCGATCTGTCCAGTTAGGAAGCGTAAATGATTGTGAATCAATTTCACCTGCTTTGGTGCAAATGAAAGTGACAACAGATGGACAGGAGAAACAACAGCAAGACAACCCCCAAAAAGTAAATGATTTTGCAGGTGGTGGCCACTCTCCTTATCCTTTCTGACAGATTTTTCTCTAGTTTTGCATTTTGCTAGTGCCCTTGTCACTACTGGTAGCATGAGGCGGTACCTGCAGCCCATTCAGGTTGCACAGGTAGTCCAGCTCCTCCAGGATGGCACATCCATACGTGCCGTCGCCAGAAGGTTTGCTGTGTCTCCCAGCACAGTCTCAAGAGCGTGGAGGAGATACCGGGAGACGGGCAATTACACGAGGAGAGCTGGACAGGGCCGTAGAAGGGCAACTACCCAGCGGCAGGACCGGTATCTGCTCGTTTGTGCGAGGAGGAACAGGAGGAGCACTGCCAGAGCTTTACAAAATGACCTCCAGCGGGCTACTCGTGTGCATGTTTCTGACCAAACTGTCAGAAACAGACTCCATGAGGGTGGCATGAGGTCCTGACATCCTGTAGTGGGACCTGTGCTCACAGCCCAGGACCATGCAGCTCGATTCGCATTTTCCAGAGAACACCAGAATTGGCAGGTTCGCCATTGGTGCCCCGTTCTCTTCACAAATGAGAGCAGGTTTACACGTGAAAGAGTCACACGTGAAATGTTATGCTGCCTGCAACATCATCCAGCATTACCGGTTTGGTTTAATTGACTTGGTGTTATACTGTGATGATTAAGTGTTCCCTTCATTTTTTTGAGCAGTGTATTATTGCGCCAATAAAATGCATCCAACTAGTTTTTGCGCGATTTAGAATTTTCTGAAAAACCTCATAAACCATATGTCTGGTTGCTGTCAGATTCGGTATGAATAATCTTTGTACTAGTCTCTAATTAAATTGTGAAGCAATAGTTGATATGTCAAACAATGGCTGAATGGCAAGCCAATACATTTGACCAATTTGGGCGTGTCCATTAAAATCACATGGTCTTCGGCCTCCAAATATGTTCTGAATCGAAGGCCACATCTTTCTGAACAAGACAAAACTTGAACGGTTTCAATAGCTTGCAATAAAAAATTTGGATATTTCGCATTGTCAGCCATGTTTTCATCTGGAAAATATTATTTTTGAAAAATCTTTTTTTCATGAAGCAGAAGTCTGATCAAGATTCCCTTTGGAAGACGAACACTTTGCAACTGCCTAACTAAATTGTGAAGGAAAAGTTTCTGTTTTCAAAGATGGCAAAATGACAGCCAATCAGATTTTGGTATATGAAAACTAGCATAACATGATAAGTGAAGTTTTAATTCTTGGTGTGATTAATTCCAAACAAATGAACATACACTTAAAAGGGTCTGAGGTATCAAACCAGCCTCAAACCATCACTCTGCTGCCGAATATGCCGTAGATATGGTATGCAGTTCTCCTGACTCATTTTCCTATTGAACTCGATGGAAAAATAAGTCAGGAGAAACAACCCTTCAAGTGATCCATCCATATTTACTGCATATCTGGCAGAACAGTGATGTTTTGAGGCTCGTTTGAAACCTCAGACCCTTGATTACCGACAGCCATTTAGCCAACCATGGGTTCCATACTATTTCTGTGTAATTTACAGCTTAATCTAGTCCTACCCCTAGTCCTATTAGAGATTCATTCAAATGGAGAGGTTATAGTATTGCTTGTAAGAGTACCTGAAAAGAAGTTATCAAGAGCCTTTTGATATTGTGTAGTACAATGTGTGTAGGGCGGCAGTGTAGTACAATGGTTAAGGCACTGGACTTGTAACCGAAAGGTTGCAGGTTCGATTCCCAGGTAGGACACTGCCGTTGTACCCTTGAGCAAGGTACTTAACCTGAATTGCTTCAGTATCCAGCTGCATTAATTGGGTAAAATGTAATAAAAATGCTTGAAGTTGTGTAAGTCGCTCTGGATAAGAGCGTCTGCTAAATGCCTATAATGTAATGTAATGTATTGTTGGGTCACAGACACCAGGAAGTCACGGCATGCATAGGATATGCAACCTAGTTTTTTGATATTCCTTTATACCGTCATAGTTTACCTGTGGAATGTTCCAAATGGGTGTTTTTTTTACTTCCTGGTCTTTTTTTCCCTCCTGTCCCAACTTTTGCAGGCATCAAATTCGGAATTAGCGTATATTTACAAAAATCAATAAAGATAAAACATAAAAATTATGTTTTTTGAACTGTTTTAAATTAAATATATGTAAAAGAGAATTTACAAATCACTGCTTTCTGCTTTTATGTGCATTTTACATACTGTTCCAACTTTTTTGGAATTGGGGTTTGCAGTTAGGAAGACATATCTTTTGATGGCAAGCTCCTTTCATTAGCCAAAGATGACATTAGCATTTAGCTAGATTAGTTATTCACTGTTTCATTCATACTTTGAGTTTGTTACTAGCCTAACCAAGATGAATCTACAAACTACAAACTTAAGTGAGCAAATTTTCTATTGATTTTTAAATGGTAGTAAGTCAGTTTTCAAAAAATGACATTGCCATTATATATTTTTAGGCGGGGAGGTAAACTGTAGGCGGAGCATGCGGCCCCGCCAAATGTATTGAAGGGGAAACACTGCATGACATCTGCTCTGCTTTTCTTACTTTGCCCCAAGCCCCTTGGAAGCTGTGCCAGGAAGCACTTATTCAGCGACACTGAAACGGAAGAGACCGACATAAGCTGGCTGAAGGAGTCCGGCAAGAAACCCAAGCCCAAAGTGGTGGACTACAGCAGGCACCGCACCACAAAACCACCTGCACCTGCCAACACCACCTGTACAGTATCACTATCACTAAGCCACCTCCACCTGTACAGAATTTTTATCGCTAAACCACCTCCACCTGTACATTATCACTATCACTAAACCACCTCCACCTGTACGGTATCACTATCACTAAACCACCTCCACCTGTGCAGTACCACTATCACCAAACCAACTCCACCTGTACAAAATCTATCACTAAAATACCTCCACCTGCCCACACCACCTGTACAGTATTCACTATCACTAAAACACCTCCACCTGCCCACACCGCCTGAACAATATTCACTATCACTAATCCACCTCCACTTGTACAGTATCACTACTACTGAACCACCTCCACCTGTACAATATCACTATCACTAAACCACCTCCACCTGTACAGAATTTTTATCGCTAAACCACCTCGACCTGTACATTATCACTATCACTAAACCACCTCCACCTGTACGGTATCACTATCACTAAATAACCTCCACCTGCTCACTCCAATTGTAGAGTATTCACTATCACGAAACCACCTCCACTTGCCAACATGACCTGGACAGTATCCACCATCACTAAACCACCTCCACCCACCTATGGAGCTTGCCACCCTGCCTGAAAATATGATATGCCGTTAATTAGTGTTTCGATCGCGGGCACCCCCCCGGTCATGCCTTCTCACCACCCCGCCTACAAAGACAACGTGGGGGAAGCACTGCTATCACTAAACCACTCCAACCTGGGCAGAATCTCTATCGATAAAACCACCTCCACCTGCTCGCACCACCTGTAGAGTATACACTATCATGAAACCACCTGCCCACACCACCTGTGCAATATCACTATCACGAAACCACCTCCACCTGCTCGCACCACCTGTAGAGTATTCACGATCACAAAACCACCTGCCCACACCACCTGTGCAATATCACTATCACAAAACCACCTCCACCTGCTTGCACCGTCTGTAGAGTATTTACTATCATTAAACCACCTGCCTACACCACCTGTGCAATATCACTATCACTAAACCACCTCCACCTGCTCGCACCACCTGTAGAGTATTCACTATCGCAAAACCACCTGCCCACACCACCTGTGCAGTATCACTTTCACTAAACCACCTCTCTGTACGGTATCACTATCGCTAAACAACCTCCACCTGTACAGTATCACTATCACTAAACCACCTCCACCTGCTTGCACCACCTGTAGAGTATTCACTATCGCGAAACCACCTGCCCACACCACCTGTGCAGTATCACTTTCACTAAACCACCTCTCTGTACGGTATCACTATCGCTAAACAACCTCCACCTGTACAGTATCACTGTCACGATACCACCTCCATTTGCCAACAGCACCTGTACATTAGCAGTATCACTAAAATGCCTCCACCTGCCAACACTACCTGTACAGTATCCCCATCACTAAACCACCTTCACTGTCACAGCGTGATTTTCTGCTTGTATCATTTGTCATAAAAAGCTATTGCCAGAACTTACCTGATATACGGTGATATGAGAAATGTTCAGATACTATTACTGTACATTTTGGATGGTTTTACTTGCAGAAAGATAAACATACAGGCAGCAAATCTTTTAGTGTTCTTGTATTTGATTATCAGTTTTAGATGAGTCAGCTTTACCACCTCCTTCATCAAAGCCACTGGGAAGGCAGGCTAAACAAAAGAAGGTAAGACTGATGCACTGTGATGATGTTGCAGCGGGAAGCCTATGATTAACTCCTTTATGCAGATGCATCGTGAAGTTCCCGCCGGCTCCACCTTTTTGCTCAACTGAGACATTCGTTGCTCCTGCAGCCAAACTATTAGTGGAAATCACAAACTCTGTGTTTTAACTTTATTGGTAGATGATTTGTGACAACTCTGCTGAATATAAAGTTTCTAAGTGTCACTATTTTCCCGTAGCAAGTCCATTTAACAAGTACCCCCCCCCCCCCACCCAGTCCATTTGAGAAATATACAACACTTTATACCGCTATTACACAATCTGAAACATTGACTCGTAATACCCTCCATGCGCTGCAAGCCCGTCTCATTCATTACAGTTCATTCTGGTTTAATTGTCGGCTCTTTTATTCAATAGAGTACATTATAACCTTAGCAGCGGTATATGCAACGTCTTATTTTGTGCCTTGAAAAAAAATAAAAAATTATTTCAGCCCAGTGTAACGGCATTTTCGTTTTCATGATCTCATATTACGCAAGCTCTATATAAAACGCATTAGGGAAGGGAGTATTCCATTTCGCTATATGTAAAAATGTTTGCGTCTAAAATGCTGTTGGTCTCGCTAGCTACATGTAGCTACATTCGTTTTTTCACTCAAGCACTGTCTTTTCAATATAATTGATAGGCCTATTGTTATTTTCGCATTTTGAGTGCATTTCACATACTGTAGTGCAATCGTTCATTTTATTTTTGATGTAGGCTCATTGAAGATAGAACATTTTGCAGACAGTGGAATACTATTTTAATTTCATGTTATCGTACATAATATAGGCTATGGCGTATATACTTGTCACTTATGGCATGGAAAATGCTCATTCAAATTTTTCTTAATATGTGGTAGATTAAGGTAAAGATTTTCTTTGGCGTCATTATGAATGGAACAAAAAAACTACAGAAAAATGCAATCCCGGGGGGAAAGTATACATACTGTAGAGTACAGGGAAAAGTGATGTTTTATTGAGGTACAAGAGTGAATGATTAGGCTACATATTTAGGTGTATGTAACACTGTGATATCAAGGTTTTTATCTTCATCCATCAGAAGAAGTAAATCTATATTCTTTATAATGGACAAAACTAATCTTATTCATTTTATGACGTGTTTTGCAATTGGGTTTTGGACCCATAGATATCTACCCCTCTATACTGATGAAAAAGTGAGTTTTATGTTGATAAAAACTGTTGATTTGTAGTTAAATATATCATAATTTTATTTATGGAGAGCAGTGCATTTGGATCGATTTGGAGACACTAATGGACACTGCCTATATTTTGCATCATAGACCTTTAGTAGTTCTGCATATCATCCTCAGAGTTTGCACCCTTGTTGGAGTTTATGATCCAGGAAATGTATATATTTACCTGTTACACTTATGTAGCTCTCAGTATTTTGTTGCAAACTAAAGAAAAACAATTTTTTGCATTTTCCCAAAGTTTCTTTGCATTTGTGGCACTTTATTTTGACTTAAATTATGAAAATAAACAAATCTAAGTTTGTATTGTAAATGGTACACCTGTCTTGTTTCATTTAAGCCATTTACCAAGTTTATGTGATGCTCACACCTGGAGTTATAAAGCCTTAAACAGAGCACCCCCTAAATAGATGAGAATTGACAAAATGTGCCATCTGCGCGAAGGGGTTAAAAGCATATGACATGCTTATTCAAAAGCATTCCTTTTGCTTTCTTGGCAAATTTTTTGTTAGTATTGCTTCTCAAACAGACAGTGTTACTGTTAATTCATAAAACATGAAAATATATGAAAGCAATGTCCCACCTGGAGATGTAAACCCGTTCTCAGTTTCAGTTCCACATGCTTTTCAGAAACAGAGGAAGAACACAGAGAAGAAGGAGATGAAACAATCCGCTCTAGTGTGCAAGCTGTCCGAGAGACCCCAGAGGACCACTGCCATGTCCAGGAACTACAGAGAGGTCTCAGAGTCTGGCAGCAGCAGCCAATCGGAGTGCGAGGAGCTCACCCTTCGGAAAGTGAGCTGTGCCAGGGGCTTCCTTTTCAATAATATATTATTAAATCACACAGTAGGAAAAGTGCTACATCTACCAGGTACTACCAGGTGAAATTAGAGAATTTGACCTGTGTTTGAAAATGCCAATTTCTGAAAGTGAATGAAACCCCTGGTATTTTCACAGTAAAATCATTATTATAGCAGAATAGCAGATACAGCTACAATTTAATTATTTTTAAAATGTCATTTCAGCCCAAGCAAAACCAAACAAATGGGAATACAAAATGGAGTGTAATGAATCAGCAGCTGGAGCTGAAAAGAAAAAAGCCAGTCCCTGCAGAAGAACAAGAGGAAATATTTGTCACTGTTAGCGAACAGGGGGATAAGCCAGTCACTGCAAATGAAAATGGGAAAAAAGGAGTCACTGCAAATGAAAATGGCAAAAAGCCAGCCACAACAAACAAACAGCATGAAAGTCCAGTTACTGCAAATGACCAGGGAAAAAAGCCAGTCACTGCACACAAACAGCAAAAAAGGCAAATCACTAAAAATGAACTGGGGAAGAAGCGAGTCATTGCAAATGAACAGTGGAAGAAGCAAGTGGTTGCAAATGAACAGGGGGAAAAGCCAGCCACTGCAATTAAACGGGGGGAAAATCCTGTCACTGCAAGTGAACAGGGGGGAAAGCCTGTCACAGCAAATAAACAGGGGGGAAAGCGAGTAACCACAAAGAAACAAGTGGAAAAGCCTGTCACTGCAAACGGACCGGTGAAAAAAGCAGTCACTGCAAACAAACAGGGGAAAAAGCCAGTCATTGCAGAGGAACAGGCTGGAGGGCAGAAAGCATCGTGGGCTGCCAGATTGACTGAATTTCCTCCGTCCCCTCCACCCATTGAGAGGATGAGATGTAAGGTCTACAACACACTGATTCACAGAGTATGGTGAAATGGGAGGGGCCTGACACTCAAACACTCAAAATGTTTGTTTTCACCAATATTCAGAACAGAAGTTTTCATGATTGTATGTTTGGTTAGTAATACACTTTATTGAACATTCTCAGGAATCTGCAGGAGTGTTTTTACATTTTAACCAATATGTAGAGTTGTATTTCAAACACATATTTAACCCAGCTCACTGAGATGTTACTTGTGTTTTAATCTTGGGAACATTATGTCATGTACATACTGTATTTATAATCTATTATCATGAGTCCCTGTGTGCAGAACCTTATAAAAGGTAATAATGGCTACGTACACACTGGCAGTTTTTTGGAGCGACTACCGAATTCAGTAACGAGAGTGAATACCCATATATGTGTAAGGATATGGTCCTGGAAAACAGTGGGGTCTTGGTGTCCAAAAATAGTAATTGACAGCACAACCTTTATTTACTGTCATTAAGTAATATTCACCTTCCCTCATTTGACAATGGCAAGGACTTCATACATTTCTTAACACTTTTACTGTCATGCAGTGTTAATTAGAATTTGTCAAGCGACGTAACATTTGTTACATGTTGTCCAATATAACCCATTTATTATGTCAATATGATCAAGAAAATAAATACAGTTTTGTCAATTTCTTCCAATTGGTGTACATTGTACCTTACATTTAGTTCAATGTAATTAAAAAAATTATTATTACTTTTATGGGAATTGCAGCTGGACACCGTAACAAATGTTATGTTACCAGTTTAAATATTTCTCTCACCAAAAACCTGTTGAGCTTAGTTGCATTTCACCAAACATGGTGTGAATTCGTTTCTAGAGAACAGGTTACTTTACAAATATAAATGCAGGCCACACCGACATAGTTGAAGTGATCAATACTTTACGCAATTTTCTCCACATGAGCCACTTCCTAAGTGGTGAAACTGCGCTCTGTTCCACGACAACATTCGTAACCAAGACGCTAATGTAACGAATGTAATAACCCGGAGTTGAATTTCTGATTTACAGGAGAATGATAGGATAAGGTATGACCTCAACACGATCTACAGTCAAGCCTGCACACCCCTTTCACCTTCTCCACGTTTTATTACGTTACAGACTTATTCTACAATAGATTGAGTGAATTTTTTGCCTCAAATATCTACACACAATAGCCAATAATGACGTGAAAACATATTTTTAGAAAATATTCGATTTTATTTTACTGACAAAAATAGGTTATTTAGGGGTTACATATCTGTACACACCCTTAGCCTAATACTTGGTTGCTGTACCTTTGGCAGCGATTACAGCTTCAAGGCGTCTTGGGAAAGAAGCTACGAGCTTGGCACACTTGTTTCTGGACATTTTTGCCCATTCCTCTTGGCATATCCTTGCAAGCTCCGTCAGGTTGGATGGGGAGCGTCGGTACACAGCCATTTTCAGCTCTTTCCACAGATGTTCAATTGGATTCAGGTCTGGGCTCTGGCTGGGCCACTCAAGGACATGCAGACTTTCTCCGAAGCCACTTTTTTGTTCTCTTGGCTGTGTGCTTCGGGTAGTTGTCATGTTGGAAGGTAAACCTTCGCCCCAGTCTGAGGTCCAGATCACTCTGGAGCAGGTTTTCTTCAAGGATCTCTGTGTACTTAGCTTGCATTCATCTTTCCCTTTATCAGGACTAGTCGCCCCTTTCCCGCTGCTGAAAAACATCCCCACATCATGATGCTGCCACCGCCATGCTTCACTGTAAGGATGGTATTAGCGGTGCCTGGTTTCCTCCAGACGTGACGCTTGGTATTCAGGCCAAAAAGTAAAATTTCGGTTTCATCAGACCAGAGAATCTTGATTCTCATGGTTTGAGAGTCCTCTGGGTGCCTTTTGGCAACCTCCAAGCAGGCTGTGATGTGCCTTTTACTAAGGAGGGGCTTCCGTCTGGCCACTCTACCATAAAGGCCTGATTGGTGGAGTGCTGCCTGGATGGTTGATCTTCTGAAAGGTTCTCCCATCTCCACAAGGATACGATCTGTCAGAGTGACCCTCGGGTTCCTGCTCACCTCCCTGGTCAAGGCCCGTCTTCCCCGATTGCTCAGTTTGGCCGGAAGATTTGTCTAGGAAGATTCTTGGTGGTTCCAAACTTCTTCCATTTACGAATGATGGTGGCCACTGTGCTCTTTGGGACCTGTAAAGCTGCAGAGATTTTTCCGTACCCTTCTCCAGATTTATGCCTCGACACAATTCTGTTTCTGAGGTCTGCAGATAATTCTTTTGACCCCATGGCTTGGAGTTTGCTCTGACATGCACTGTCAACTGTGGGATCTTATATAGGCAGGTGTTGGCAATCCCCAATCATGTCCAATCAATTTAATTTATCACAGGTGGACTCTAATTAAGTTGTAGAAACATCTCTATCAGTAACAAAATGCACCTCAGCTCACTTTTGGGTGTCATATCAAAGGGTGTGCACACTTGTATACATATGATATTTTACATTTAGATTTTTAATAAATTAGCACAAATGTCTAAAAACCAGTTTTCACTTTGTCATTATGGGCTATTTTGTGTAAAATTTTGAGACAAGAAATTAACTCAATCTATTATATCTGTAACGTAATACAACGTGGAGAAGGTGAAAGGGGTGTGCAGACTTTCCGGCTTGACTGCGTCATTGATATTAGGCACTTCATTCAGGGTATTTTTTGTGGAATTGCGCAATCATTTTGAAATACACCACCACGCATATTTAAATGTACATTCTGGTCAGTACAACTACAAAATCGTATATTATGCACGTTTTCAGACGGCTGTGTTGTTTTATCTTTAATGTGACTCAAATCATGACACCTTTTTTGCCGCCATTTTTATCGAATTTTTCTTCAAAAACGGTCGTAAATAATTAATGCCTAAGAATAACGCCTATTATTCTTTTCACCTGTGCTACGGTCTGTGCGGTATTTAAGCTCTTCACTTCCGCTTCCCCGGTGATTTTTTGTCATTCCGTATTACATTGAGCCAGGTATAGGGACTTGCTTCTTAGCTATTTATTCAGGTAAAAGTTTTAGTTTCTTTTGTTCAGACAATGAGATAATAGATATTGTATTACCTGACAGTTTCGACTGACATCTGCAGTCTTCCTCAAAGCATCACCTGACACCTGTGACAAGATCTGTCAGGCTGGCCACCCCTGATAAAACATCAGCTGACGACGCATCACAGGTGTCAGGTGATGCTTTGAGGAAGACTGCAGATGTCAGTCGAAACTGTCAGGTAATACAATATCTATTATCTCATTGTCTGAACAAAAGAAACTAAAACTTTTATTCGAAATAAGAAGACAAAATGAACTTGATTGAGCTATTTATTCAGGTATAGGATTATTTTCCTTCTGTTAGCTTTACCTGTGCTATTTTTTCTGTGCTGTTCTCAATGAGACAGTTTTTCATTGGTGGTTTTACTTTTGTTTCACCTAGTGTTACGTGCCGAAGGTGTTCTTTTCTTTTCTAGTTTCCCTTGTTAGCTCTAGTATTGAGCTTGGGAGTAGTTTTGTGCTCGCACTCGTGTTTTCGAGTTCGCCCTATTTTCCTGGGTTGATTATTATTTGGCTGTTTAGCTACTAGGATTTATTCCTTTTTTCTTTCTACTTATAAGTAGTTTTTTCTTCCTTAGTGGTCCTCACCTGTGTGGATGACTTGTTTTGAACCCTCTTCCTTTCGCATTTGATTCACTGCTACTAAACCCATCACAGTACAAAGAAGCCAATTATGGATGAATCAGCGATGTTTTCTAAGGGAGATCAGCCGAGGGATATGAGCTCCGAGGAGTGCATTAGGGCACTTGAAGCCCAACAGCAGCTACTGACGGGAGAAGTCGTCAACTTACTACCGCGGGTTCAAGAGGGTTGGTTCCGGGAGTTGGCGGAAAGCATGAGCCTGCTCACAGTTGCACACCAAGCACCCCTACCTGCCGTTCAGGCTATCACTCCCCCTGTTCCTGTTGCACAGATTGGAAGGGAGCCCAAATTGCAGCTCCCCCTCCGCTATGCCGGTCGGCCTGGCAAGTGCAGAGGGTTTCTTACCCAATGTTGAAATTTTTTAAAGCCTAGTCATCGCGGTTCAGTACTCAAGAGTCTGAGGTAGCGTTTGTACTTTCACTACTCACCGGATCCGTGTTTGACTGGGCTACTTGACTTGCGGCCCTGGAGAGTGCGGCCATGAAGGAGTATGTTGAAGAGGTGTTAGCCAATGGGTTCATAAGGCCAACTACTTTGCCTGCTAGCGCAGAATTTTTTTTGTAAAAAAAGATGGAGGATTAAGGCCCTGCATTGATTACCGTTTTCTCAATACCATAACTATTAAAAACCGGTATCCGCTTCCACTGATGAATTCGGCGTTTGAACGTCTCCAGGGGGCCACCATTTTTTCTAAACTCGACCTCCGCAATGCCTATAACCTGGTGCGCATGCCTGAGGGCGATGAATGGAAAACCGCTTTTAACACTCACAGCGGGCACTACAATATTTGGTCTGCAAACCCACATCGGTCATGTAAGACAAGTTTTGAAAGCCCTTTCGGAGGCTAAATTGTTTGTTCAAGCAGAGAAGTGCTCATTTCACGCGAGCACGGTTTCATTTTTGGGATTTATTGTATCGGAGGGCAAGGTCCGTATGGATCCCGAGAAGGTTTCTGCTGTACTTAATTGGCCTACTTCTCGCTCAGTTAAACAATTCCAGTGCTTCCTTGGGTTCGGTAATTTTTATCGCCGTTTTATTCGTAATTTCAGTGCACTCGCCACACCTATTACAGCCCTGACTAAGAAAACGTCGGGGACTCACTTTCAGATGAACCCTAAGGCTGAGTCTGCTTTTGTGGAACTCAAGAAAAGGTTAATGTCTGAGCCTATTCTAGTTACGCCCAATCCCTCCCTCTCTTTTGTTGTGGAGGTTGATGCTTCCGAATTAGGAGTAGGCGCTATATTGTCCCAGCATTCACCCATCGACCGTAAAATGCACCCGTGTGCATATTTCTCTCATGCTCTCACTCCGGTTGAGAGGAATTACGACGTGGGGGATCGGGAGCTACTGGCAGTTAAATTGGCTCTGGAGGAGTGGCACTATTGGTTAGAGGGAGCTGAACACCCCTTTACTTGGACCGACTACAGAAATTTGGAATACGTCCAACAGGCAAGAAGATGTAATCAAGACGGGCGCGCTGGGCATTATTTTTTACTCGTTTTAACCTTTTTTTTGACGTACCTCCCGGGTTCTCAGAATGTTAAACCAGATGCTTTGTCACGCATCTTTGAGCGGACCCACAGTCCTGCTATTCCGGAGCACATTGTGCCTGCTGCCCAGATAGTTGCTCCTGTGTTATGGGACGTTGAAGTGGTGGTTCAACAGGTGTTGCCACTTAACCCGGATTCTAGTTTTGTCCGCCAATTGCCTTTTTGTACCTCCCGAGGTGAGGTCTCGGGTACTCAGTGGGGTCATTCTTCACAATTCGATGCGCATCCTGGCACTCACCACCAGGATGCGCAGATGCTTTTTTTTCTCTCCAGATGCTTTTGGTGGTCTGGTATGGAGAGGGACGTGCGCAAATTTGTTGCTGCTTGTGCTGTGTGCGCCCGGAACAAGGGCTCTCGACTCCCACCCTCTGGGTTATTACGCCCTTTACTCATGCCCAGTCCACCTTGGAGCCATATTGCTTTGGATTTTGTGACCAGATTGGATTATTTTAGTCATTCTTGATAGGTTTTCTAAGGCGGCTCATTTTCTGGCTCTGGCAAAATTGCCATCGGCGCCGGTGACCACTCAGTTGGTGATCAATCACATGTTCCACATACACATTCCACAGTTAGGCACGTCGGTTAGTCTTTCCTCTGGCTTTCACCCACAGACTAGCGGGCAAACAGAGTGTACTAACCAAACTATTGAAAACGCCCTTCGCTGCTTGGTGGCCACTAATCCTACATCGTGGAGCCGTTATCTTCCCTGGGCTGAGTACCCCCATAATACACTGCGTAATGCCTCCACTGGCCTCTCCCTTTGAGGCCCAAGTAGGTTATCTGCCCCCACTCTTCTCTGAGCTGGAAAAGAATGTGGAGGTTCCCTCTGCTGGCTCTTTTGTTCGGAGGTGTCGTTCGGTATAGAAATGAGTTCGCTCATCACTTTTGCGAGCTTCGGCGTCCCAAAAAGCTTCTGCCGACAGACATCGCTGGACAGCCCCCTCTTATCGGGTGGGTCAGCGAGTCACAAGATCTGCGGGTTGAGTCTCTGCGGGATCTGCGGGTTGAGTCTCGCAAACTCACCCCGCGTTACGTGGGATCGTTCAAGATCATCCGAAATATCAACACGGTGACAGTTCGGCTTTAATTGCCACGCTCAATGTGCATTAATCCTACATTTTATGTGTCGCGATAAAAACCGTTACTGATGTAGCATCAACAGGAACTACAATTCTATACAGTCCACAGGTGGCTCCTCCTCCACGTTGCAATTGACGTAGGACGTCCCGGTTGTGATTTCCGCATTGTAATGCGATGCGACGGAAATACGTGCCTGGCAATAAAGTTCATAAAAGGCCACCTCTTCTGCCCAGTTTTCTCCCAGTGGTGTTGTTCGCTCAAGTCGCCAGGGCCTTCACTGTCTCGTCTCATCGCCCCGTGCGGCCTGCACACCCGGGGAAGAGCCCTCACTCACAAGGAAGCATGAGCGAGGCAGGCTCATCTACCCATGGCTATCGGCCACGGAGGACCGGAGAAGAGACGCAAGGAGGCATCGCGAGCACCCGGTGGTCAGTAAGAAACAATAAGTGAACCACGCACCCACTGATCCTGCAGCACAGCATTGCCGGTGAGTCCCCAAAGAGGCAAGCGGTCTGCATCAGGATCACGCTGCGTATTTCGGGAGAAATTAAGAAACCAGTTCCAGGGACCCAAGATCAGGCGGCCAGTTCCCCTATCGCAACCCTGCGAACGTGCAACCACAGGATCGGGCGATCGGCTCTCCCCTTTTCATTGTGAATGTGCCATACAACGGAGGAAACTGTTCAAAGGACTTGATAAGGCTGTAACACTGGGCATAGAGTATCAATTACAATAGGATGTATGTAACTCTGATATTGAATGGCTAAGTGTTGTAAACGTTTTGTGTCACCATTTTACATACCGTGCTGCGTTATGTTCTGTGCATGATGCATTAAACCTATCTTGCATGTGATCTGTCTTAAACTCTTACCGGTCGTAATCTTAACACTGCACGCTGATCTCAACGCACACGCACAGATAAGCTTACGACTATCTCTTATGTGTTTGGTATGGTTTGTGCGCCATTGTTAGCCCAGCTAAAGCTAGGTTCAAACCTCCCTCCATTTTAGGTTCTTTGTTCTCTCTGAACACGTGTCTGAGGCAACCCTTCATGTGCGCCCAATGCACTCACACACACACACACACACACACACACACACACACACACACACACACACACACACTCACACATAGTTTGTTGTACATTATAGTAATGAATCATGCTTTGCTCTGTGTTGAACTGTGTCACAACTGTGTGACTTGTTCTGAACCTCCTTACCTTCGCATTTGATTCACCGCAACTAAAACCATCACAGGTTGTCTTAAAACTGTGGACTGGCTCTCAATTTCCCGGGAATTGAGCCATCTGGAAGGAACATAGCGGCCTTCCACCACCGCTCCTCTGGTCCTGTTACAATATGTAACTTACTAAGAGGCTACATCTAAAGCTAAGCTGGTGTATTATTTTTAAATATATTGGTAATCAAATTACTTCCAATTTCACATTCCTGCTGCAATATGCCATGCCTATATACATGTAACTATTGCCATACGTTCCATTGTAGGCTTACCCTTCAGGGTTCAACGTTAACAATTCTTCTCACTTGCCTGGTCGGGCAAGTAGGTCTGAAATCTACTTGCTCAAATAAAATTTCTACATGCTCGGATATGGCGTAGTTTATAAACCCGTAAAAAAAATATTAAACTTTTTATTGAAAAATACACAACAAATAATCCTTCTGGCACCCCTTACCCGCCAACTACAACTACCTTACAGCCTTCATGCCCTCTCCCCAGCACCCAGCCATCTCTGAATCACCCTCTGCGAATTGAACTCCTCAATCCTCAGAATTCTGAAAGACTGTCAGGTCAATACTTTTGCCGGACACTGTATATCCTGCCTTCTAACTTAAAAGTCCCAGCTTATTGGTGAAAAGTTTAAATGGATTCTGAAGATTTCAGGCTCCAATCATGTTAACGGAGATGAGAGTAGGCTACTGTAATGTTTGGGTAGCAAATAACAATGCTGAATACTCCTTTACTAATTTGCATATCAACTGCATGCCCAGATCACAGCGCTTCATCGACAGTGGCCAATGGAAATGGATCACGATTCCGAGAATATATAACTTTTAAAGATTTAATTCCATCTTCTCCTGGGACTTTTGGGTTTATCAAGGGTGTGACAGAAATATTCGATGCCACTGACCACTTTTCACGCTTTCACTTTTACCATTCGATTGCACTCAATTTAAGTAAATTTTTTATGAGTTAGTGCTATTGGCTTTTGCTAGATTCATCATTCCAGCCTCATACGGCGTTCAATAAAAGCTAACAACACAGTAGCATTGACTTTTTGTAAGTTTTTATCACCACTGCAGTTAAGTAAAAAAAAGTCAACAAACCGTTTTCTGTTGGAAATGTATTGTCGAGCTCACGTGCATTCACAGCTGTCTACGTTATAAAGCTCCCTGCCGCTGCTGAGCCAAATGTTTTAGATTCGCTTCTTTCTCACTGCCTGCACACCTCGGTGACCGATAGCTGCAGTTCTGGTACACGCTGCACAGACCAACCACAACTGCAGTGCAATTCAGTAGTCAATACCTGAAAATTTCAGCTAGTGACTGCGGTTGTTGTTTTTTTATAACCAAACTATGTGTGAACTTAACAGAATTAAGAACTCCAATGAGGAGTGACAACCATATTTAGCTGCAGTGTATATGTGGCTAATCTTTTCCTTTCTAATCTCACATATCTCAGCACCAAATATAACCTCAGAAAGCAGACCGTTATTAATTGAATTACATGTGCTAATATGATAATTGGATGAAATATGATCAGTATTAGTGATTTGATTATTTAATGAATAATCCAAAGAGTGCTTAAATGAGGTACTGCGTAAGGAGCGTAGTCTGTAATATGAGGTTAAAAAGCAGTGGGAGTAGAAATTTGTGAGATGGTATTTCTGATGTGATCATTGTGTTTCCTGTAGCTGCTGGGGAATCAGGGGCCCTCTCAGGGTCACTGATCTCCCTTTTACAATCACCCGATGCCCCGCCCCTCCCAGTGGAGGTGGTCCCGCCCTTCAGAGGGATCCAGGCTTCTTCGTTCTACAGATCGGAGAGAGGTAGCAGCAAGGGGAAGACTCCCTCCACCCCTTCTCTGATTCACCTGGGCCAGGCTGTCCCAACAGTGGGTGTCTCATTGTCTGCTATCATCCCTACCGTTACAGTACAGTGTCATTACACCCGAACTGTGCCATTACACTCAGACCTGTGCCATTACACCCATAGCTGTGTTATTACACTCAGAACTGTGCATTACACCCAGTGAGCATCCCCACAGTTACTGAATGTACCATTACACACAGAACTCTATTCCACCCCAAACTGTGCCATTACACTGAGAAATGTGCAATTACACTCAGGGCTGTGTTATTACTCCCAGAACTGTGCTATTACACCCACCTAGCATCCCCACAATTACAGAAATGTGCGGAGCGAACGTTTTTACGTGCGCATAGCAATTTCTGTCTGGAAACTCTTATTGTAGCCGACCATGGTCAGCTAGCAACCACGCGTCTCATGCTCAACCAATCACATGCACACACCTCTAATGGAGTGCCCTTTTTAAGCCAAGAATCAGTTCTCTCTGTGCTGCTTGAATGCTGATGTGCTGCTCTTTGTTTGCTTTTATGTGTTAAAAGAAATCTGCTTTTGCTAGCCATGCCTAGGCCTAGACTAACCTAAAAAGTTTTTCACAGTTGCCAGTATGTTAGCGTTTTACATGATCCCTCGGGAGCTTACACCATCTGTTTTAAAGCATTAATTGGATGTGTTTACATGGGCTACTGTGCGTTGCTGGCGCCCTCCAGAAGTAACGTTCGTAAATCGGATCCATTCAGCGCCAAAACGAAATAATTATGCAGCACATTCATTCATTATTTGAGTATGTGAGTTTTCCTGACCGAAAAGAGTGGAGCGAACGTTTTTACGTGCACATATAGCAAGTTCTGTCTGGAAACTGACCATAGTTGGCTAGCAACCACGTGTCTCGTACTCAACCAATCACATACACACACTTCTAATGGAGCGCCCTGTCAGATTGATAATACGTATTTCAGAATGGCTTTATTTATTAAATTGGAATTAATTTAATGAATCAATTTAAATTCAATTACAATCCAATGTTTGGGGACCATTGTTCAGGAATCACCTTCAGTTTCCCTGTTAGCTGCTCAGAATATTGAACCCAATTAACTGTAGATCACCCTTTATCAACCTTAATACGTGATATGCGGTGAGGGAATTCACCCTCTGCACTTACAGAATTCAGATGTTTCTATATGACTTAGTGGATCATTCCGTCAGCGTG
This sequence comes from Ilyophis sp. 1 JC-2022, assembly GCA_022702515.1. Taxonomy (NCBI): domain Eukaryota; kingdom Metazoa; phylum Chordata; class Actinopteri; order Anguilliformes; family Synaphobranchidae; genus Ilyophis; species Ilyophis sp. 1 JC-2022. The sequence goes on along the minus strand of CM040402.1, from coordinate 1,261,726 downwards.
AGAGAGGAATCAGAACCAAGCATGTATTATAATAATGTTTATTAGAAACTGATGTGGGAATTCACCGGAACTCTTAACAGTAATGCTGGATGGATATTCAACACAATATAACAATACAACAGATATGGGCATGGGGCTAAAAACCAGTGGGATATATTGATATCACAAATCTACTACGGTATTTAACACCACACGTACATACTAAACACAAAATAACAGGATGATATTAACGTTTCACTGTTATGAAGCTACCGCAAGACAAACGTACTGATGCTATTACGACTTACATTACTAACATATCTAGGCTACTAAACACCATACAATAACAATCCAACAGTCGGTTATGTAGTAAGATGTAATATAGGAACACGTTGGTATTATTAGGAAATGCAGTGGTACGACTCGACCGGTAATGGGTAAGAAGTTGTGTAAGTCGCTCTGGATAAGAGCGTCTGCTAAATGCCTGTAATGTAATGTAATGTAACTGAGAGGAATGGTGGGGTTACTTACGAGTCGAGCGCAAGTCAGGAAAAAGGTGAAGAAAAGAGTAAGGTGGTTTCTCCTGACTTTTTCCCCCATAGAGTTAAATTAGTCTGGAGAAATAACTCTTGCAGTGATCCATCCACATCTACTCCATATCTGGCAACAGAGTGATGGTTTGGGGCTCGTTCGATAGCTCAGACCCTTGATGACGTACAGCCATTTCACCAGTCATGTGTTCCATACTGTACCAGTGTAATTTACGGCTGAATCTAGTCTCACCCCCCAATTCCCATAGAGATCAGTTGAAATGCAGAGAGGTTATAGTATCGCTTGTAACAGTACCTGGAAATAAGATATCGAGAATCTTTTGATGTTCATGGGTCACAGACTTCAGGAAGTAACAGCATGCAAAGGACATGCGACCAAATATTAAATATGATACTTTAAAAATATGTTAAAGCTAAGTATAAAGAATACTTATGTAAATGAAAGATTTCAGTTTTCGATTTTTTTATACATTTGCAAAAATGTCTAAAAACATGTTTTCACTTTGGTATTATGGGCTATTTTGTGTAGAATTTTGAGACAAGAAATGAACTCAATCTATTGTAGAATATGTCTGTAATGTAATAAAACGTGGAGAAGGTGAAAGGGGTATTCAGACTTTCCGGCTTGACTGTATCTAGGCTAAATCATAGCTTGATCCAGGATAATTGCGAATAGTTTATAGCCCTTGTGCGTAACAGACAGGAGGGTGTACACGCGTTGTGCGCACGCCTATGTAGACGCACTTATATGTGCCGTTAAAATAACATGTAAACAACTGCGACATGACTTTAGACCAGGTTTGTGGTGGTTTTAGCGCAAGTGGTGCCTCAAAATAGCAATACGCCAAAAATAATCCTGGCGACTCCTCATCTTAAGACCAACACGCCCAGTTCACTTGTAATGGGCGCAAGAATACATGGTATTTAAATTATGTGAACGCAAGGCGTTATAATGAACCATGCGCCGGGTGTAAGATAGCAAAGACACTTGCGTTTGGGTTGCGCTTTAATTTGTTTGGCTCTGTTAGGCATCAGAAATTGAATCATTGGTGATATTGAATATGATGCTATTTTCTCCATTCATGGGCATGAATGGAGTTTCCTTGAAATGCTGGGGACGCCTGCTAGACGTCAGTAGTGCAGATTGATTTTTTGGGCGCTGTTCCATTACACTTAGAAGTGTGCTTCTACACCCAGAGCTCTGCCATTTCTCCCAGAGTTGTGCCATTTCATTCAGAACTGTGGATCTACACCCAGAGCTGTGCCATTACATCCAGAACTACCATTACACTTAGAGCTTTTCAGTTACACCCAGAGCTGTGCCATTACACCCAGAACTGTTCCATTACACCCAGCTAGAGTCCCCACAGTTACATAACTGTGCCATTACACCAAAAAGTGTGCTGTTAAACTGTGCCATTACACCCAGCAAGCATGCACGCAGTTACAGAACTGTGCCATACACCCAGAACTTTACACCAGCTAGTTTCCCCACAGTTACATAATTGTGCCATTACACCCTGTGCTGTGCCGTTACACCCAGAACTGTGCCATTACAACAAGCTAGTATCTGCCCATCATCACAGTTCTCAGCCACTCAGCGTTTTGCAAAGCAGCGGCTCGCTAGCACACAGTCGGGGAAGGTAGCCAGGATGATCATCCGCGAAAGAGAAGGCAGAATAGGTGGATGTTTCTGCTGCTAGCGGGCTGCAGAGAGAGCTGCTTTGCGAAACGCTGGAGGCATGCTGACCGATGTTCATCACGGTGGTCCGAAGGATGCTCGTTGCTCAGCAGCTCCATAAAGATGTCTTCTTCCATGTCTTCTTACTTCCTCAGCCCATCTTGAGTCCTTGCCACCTCCTCCAGAACCCCTCCCCGCCTCTTTTGACCTCTACGGCCATGGAGCCCTCCTTCCCAAATTCTCCATCCCTGGAAGACTCACTGGGTCTGCTTGCGGAGAGCCAGGCTCTGGCAGCCTGTCTGGATTCATCTAAGAGCAGCTCCACACATAAATCTGTCACACTGCCGGTATGAAGCTCAACATTACATTAACCCTGAACAGCTCCTGTGAAAAAAACATGTCTGCATGTTTTCTTCACGCCTGAACAATTCTGTAAAATAATCACTTATGTATAAATTTCAGAAAAGGTTTTTCTAAGTTCTGCTAGACTTTGGATGCGGTTATTATTCAGCAGCTCCTGTGTGTCAACCTGTTTAAAGTTATAAAAAGTAACCACATTTTACCCTGGTGATGCAAATTTAGATGATTACTGGTTGTTGGTGATGGATTGGCTCCCAATCCAAAAGTGCCGAAAATGTAGTTCTCATTGCAGTTTCCCTACTGTGTGGACAGACTGTGCCCCGGTCTATCTTCTGGATAAATTGCCTGTGAAGCAGGTTTCTCCTGTCAGCGCATAGTTCCTAATTTATCTAATACAACCGGATAGGCAATTACTTCAAACATTCATATAAAAACCCCATAGAAACAATTTTTTTTTAAAGTTTTAATTACACCAAAAAGTGCAAGAAAGCAAGTGAAAATATAATCATTAAAGTTCAGTTGGAGATCTCCAACCTGCACCACGCAGGTTCTTTTTGTTTTGCAAATGAGCAATTAGACGTGGGAATAGGACAGTAGCTCGAATGATTCTTGGAGCTCTGTGACCTGCCAGCAAGCTGGGCACACGTAGCCTGCATGTATTGAAACAGATTAACAATTTTAAAACAGCTTTCCAGAAAAAAAACTAAATGAAAAGTTCTTAATTTGCTATAATAAACCAAAAAAAGTTGGGACAGGGGCATGTTTACCACTGTGTTAAATCACCTTTCCTTTTAACAACACTCAGTAATTTTTTTGGAACTGAGGACACTAATTGTTGTAGTTTTTGAAAGCAGAATTTTTTCCCATTCTTGCTTGATATAAGTCTTCAGCTGCTCAACAGTTTGGGGTTTCTGTTGTCGTATTTTGCACTTCATAATGCGCCACACGTTTTCAATGGGAGACAGGTCTGGACTGCAGGCAGGCTTGTCTAGAATCTGCACTCTACGAAGCAACGCTGTTGTAATGCGTGCAGAATGTGGCTTGGCATTGTCTTGCTGAAATAAGCAGGGACATCCCTGAAAAGAAAAGCAGGGACCCAGCAGCCCTAGTAATAAATTATTTAATTGGATAAACTTTGTTCGTGGTGACATCAGTGAACGAGTGTGTATACACCATATTACTGCAGTGATTGCAAGTACCACAACTACGGTTGCCTGTTGGTATACACAGCCAAGTTTTTTTCTTGGAAGCTGGGAGATAACTGCACATTAGTATATCCCTAATGGTAGGTGTGCGCCTATTGCAAACTGCAGGTGTGTGTTGAAAGACGTCATGCAATGAGAGCTGCCACTTTTTAGTCCCATCCCCCAATTTCCATAGAGATCCATTCAAATGCAAGTTACAATGTGGCCACTAGAACAGCGTCACAGGCCACTGTTGTTCACAGCATTTTCTCTTTAAAAACTTTGATATTCCTGTGAAAATGTGTCAAAAACATGTTTATTCAATATAATGACAATAATAGACTGACAAAATGATCTGCGTCTGTTTCCTGAACAGATCCTGTTCTTTTGCAGTGACATCCACATTTGTAAATTTAAATTGTCAAAATGAACGCTGGATTTAAAAAACATTAGGGATATGTTTAATAAGAAACAGTATAGGTTTTGTGTAAAAAGGATTTAAAGAAATTATAGTTGTTTTTATGTACTTTATATTTGGCTTAAATATATTTGGGGCAAACCTAACTCAAGGGGCCAAAACCGGTTTTCGTTGTTGAAGCTCACTTTTTGGTCTTGTTGAGAGCGTTGCTTTCTGGCGCCAGTGCCATTGGCTCCTGTATAAGTTTTTCAGGCCCATTTTGTATGGCGTTAGTTTAGTGCCAAAAATAATTGATACTGGAAAAATACAAATTGATATTGAAAAAATAATTGATACTGGAAAAATAGACATTGAAAAAATATTGATTGATTGGTAATAATTATTTTGTATTCACTTTAGAATTTTTTTTAATCAAAAATGTTATTTTCACCTTTGTTTTTTTCTTTTGCGTGTACAATGTTTTTTCACTCTCGTTCAAGTAATTAATTTTTTCTGCCAATTCATCTTGTTCTCCGACCAATTTTTTGGCACTCTTTTCACGTGGGGGCGGGGTCTGGGCGTGTCAAACTGCGAGTGACAGCTGCAGAGTAAAAAGTAAAATTCAACTGAAATACTAACGGCTAAATGTTGAAGGTATTGCTGGTTGTATCAGACAATTTCAGAAACATATTCATAGTTTTCAGTCACGTGACTGCTGCGGAGCCCTGGCGGGCAAAACAACGCTCCAAAATGCCGGCGGACACTGGAAACCCCATAGAGCTACCGCACAACCATGTCAAATCTTAATTTCATCACCTCTCAAAAGACGAAAAACAAAAATACAGAAACAAACTAAGAATCTTAGGTACATGTGACCCATATACAGCACCCGCTGCTTTATTTCAATCATTAAAAACCGCAAAGTCGCTGCCAGAGCAGCAGTTCCTCATGCTCAGTCAGTGGGTGGGGGAGAGATGGCTAACGCATGGGCTATGACTAACGTGGTAATAACAGAAAGAGAAAAAAAAACGATTTTTATGACGCCCAGCAAACAAATAACGTTATGTCCATTTACTTACCCTTCCTATGACGAAGTACATGTTTTTTGAGTAACTTACAGATGATGCCGTTTGGGATTATAAACCTATTCTGATTCCAGGTAATTGTACATGAGTCTTCAGGGACTCTAGTAGAGAGACGGATTTTGGATCAGGTCACCAAAAGCTCATTTTGGTTGGTTTTCAGCGGAACTAATTGGAACCAGCAGCTTGCTCTGCAGCAAATACGAATCACAGTCTAGAATTGCTAATATAAGGTTAAATTAATTAGTCTAAGTCAAAATAACGTAGCGCTAGCTAACATTTTTTTCATCAGCAGTGAGGTGTGCAATGTCTTTGTGGCTAACGTTAGCTATCTCTCCCCCACCAGCTGACTGAGCGTGAGGGTCCACTGCAGTGCGAAATAGCCTAGGTCCAAGATGGCACCGTGATTACACTATAGACTATATAAAAACGAATTGCTGTTTGTATCACACAATTTCAGTAACATATAGCCTACTACTTCTACAGTACAATGCTAGCTAGCGACCTAACGTTATTCCTCAAGTGTAGGTGATTTACTCATTTGTCAGGCCATGTCATTTTAAGCCTACAAGATTATCCGCCACCGCCAGGAAGTGAATGAGATAATGAAAGTAAAGGACGGAGATATATTATACAGGAATACATTAGGCTAATGTGAAGCAGTTTAAAGGAAATGCAAAAGAGAAGATGTACAGTATTATTATCAAGTATTGTACTGTAGAAGTAGTAGGCTATATGTTACTAAAATAGTCTGATACAACCAGCAATATCTTCAACATTTAGCCATTACTATTTCCGGCTGGGTCCGACTTGTCCACTAAGCCTGTGAGATACTAGTGACGCGCAGTCACTAGTAACTAGTAGGAAGTGCCTCAAGCTATTCTGGATTGGTCCACAAAATATTAAAGTATGTCCAAACGACACAAAAACTTGACAAATTGGCACATTGGCCATTAGAAGAAGAAAAAGCACCTATTGCAACTACATGTCCTGCCTTGCCTTGATAAACGGTTTGGGAGCTAAAGTCGTGTCCAGCTAATATTGCCTTGAAAATAAGCATTATCTTCTGATGCTAGGTCACGGTAGGTTGTTAACTACTTAGTGATGTGCAGTTCGCGAACGAATCGGTATTATGAGTCGACTCTTTATGCTGAGTCATCTGAGTCGACTCGCCAGTTCGAGGGAATCGTGCTAACCCACGGCTCTGGCTCTGGCTCTCGGCTCTCGGCTCTCGGCTCTCGGCTCTCGGCTCTCGGCTCTCGGCTCTCGGCTCTCGGCTCTGGCTCTCGGCTCTGGCTCTCAGCTCTGGCTCGGCCTCTTAGCTCTGGCTCTCGGCTCTGGCTCTCGGCTCTGGCTCTGGCTCTTAGCTCCGGCTCTGACTCTGCCTGCTTTCTACTACAGCCGGGAGACACTCCCCCGAGACACTCAGCAGTGGTTAATGCGCGGCGCGCAGTTTCTGATTGCTAAGTTAGAACCTACGTAAGAATACATTTTAATTTGATCTAACAATATTGCACACACTTTTGTGAAGTTAATAATCGCCCCAGCTCATTCCAAAGTTATTATGACTACTAATGGTTAAAAGAAAGATACGTAGGTACAGTAGCTATACTACTGATCAGCACAAAATCAACTCGACTCAATTTAAGAGCCATGAGCCGTAACAATATTCCACGGCTCCAGACTGAGCCGGAACCAGAGCCGTAACACAAACCGAAGTAATTTTCAAGTTTTAACCACATAACTGTTCTTATAGAGTTCTGTGGTTTTAACAAAGGGCAAAATGCAGTACACCATTAAGCTATTAATCGGGTATCAACCAGAAACCATATTTGCAAAGGAATTCTGTACCTAATAGGCTATCTAATGATATTCCGAGACGCCGACACTTTAATAGCCAACTGTTTATTATTATATTAATACATTTGGCTGTTTGCGAGGAAATTGCAGTAGGCTATAAAACAGAATTAATATGCGATTGTGTTCAGCTAAGTTAGGCTACTAAAAATGACAGCAAATACTTCAAAATGACAGGTTAGGCTACTAAAAATGACAGCAAATATATTTAAAGTGGTGGCATTTTTATTTTAGAACTCTTGACCAACAACAGTGAACAGAATAAATAGCCTACAATTGCATATGATATAATAAATAAAGTACAGTTAAAATAAACACATTTAAATAAACGACACAGGCTCCTGTACATCATATGCACACACTGACACACACAATAAATATCTGTCTTGTTTGTCAAATTTGGCTGGCTATCTCTGTTATACAGTCTTCCATCCACCTCATTTTCAGTAGACCTAGACTACTGGATTCTGGAATCTGATAAAAAAAAAAAAAAAGATTAATATTAGCATAGATTAAATAGCTCTATACAAATATAACCATTCAATGTCTGTTATTACCTGTAAGATCCAATGTTACAATCTATGATCGAAAAAACGGAGATGGGAAAGTCGTAAATAAACGTAACCTGCGATTGCAAATTAGCTTGAGACAGTAGGCTACTGTAAATTGAGAATATTAGCAATGAGTATCATTCAGATGATTTGGGTCTGAATAAAATATCAAGGCTAGTTTACAATCTTCTTTTGTCTACTTTGTTACCAGCTAGGGCCTGCTGTCTGAAACAGCTTCTAATTCCAGCTCACGAGTCGCGCCGCTGAAAGAAAAAGATGCGGCTCAAAGATGCGGCTCAAACGGCTCTTCTTTATTAACCGGAAGTACCAAAATTGCAACTCCGACTCTTCAAACTGAATGGTACGAATAGAGCCGACTCAGAAAAAAGAGCCGAACTGCCCATCACTATAACTACTATATCAGGCAATGCAGCGGCGCAGCAGTTGCCGGCTCGTCAAAGGCCTCAGAATTAGGTGTATGATCAGAAGCAATTTGTGGAAATTTTTAAATTAAGTGTTCTGTAATACTCATTTGAGCATCTTGGGGCAATACAGAAGGACTGTCTGTGCGTTTTTTGTTTTATTTTTTTCTTACAATACATCGTTGAGCTCTTTGAAAGTCAGCTATTTTTCTATAGTAATACATTGAGCAGCCGAGACCAACCAACCTAGTGACATCACGACCGCATTTGGTTCGAAATGGTTGCGCCCTAGTTGGGAAAAAAAGCGAACTTTAACTTCTTTTTTCGGCAAATACTGATCGATTTGAGATTTGAATGCACGTTCAAACATATTCTACAATAGATTGAGTTCATTTTTTGTCTCAAAATTCTACACAAAATAGCCAATAATTACAAAGTGAAAACAGGTTTTTAGACATTTGTGCTAATTTATAAAAAATCTAAATGTTAAATATCATATGTACACAAGTGATATGACACCCAAAAGTGAGCTGATGTGCATTTTGTTTCCACTGATACTGCTTGAGATGTTTCTACAACTTAATTGGAGTCCACCTGTGATAAATTCAATTGATTGGACATGATTGGGGATTGCCAACACCTGCCTATATAAGGTCCCACAGTTGACAGTGCATGTCAGAGCAAACTCCAAGCCATGGGGTGAAAGGAATTATCTGCAGACCTCAGAAACACGATTGTGTCAAGACATAGATCTGGAGAAGGGTACGGAAAAATCTCTGCAGCATTACAGGTCCCAAAGAGCACATTGGCCACCATCTTTCGTAAATGGAAGAAGGTTGGAACCACCAAGAATCTTCCTAGACCTGGCCGTCCGGCCAAACTGAGCAATCGGGGAAGACGGGCCTTAGCCAGGGAGGTGAGCAGGAACCCGAGCGTCACTCTGACAGAGCTCCAGCGTATCCTTGTGGAGATGGGAGAACCTTTCAGAAGATCAACCATCCAGGCAGCAATCCACCAATCAGGCCTTTATGGTAGAGTGGCCAGACGGAAGCCCCTCCTTAGTAAAAGGCACATCACAGCCCGCTTGGAGTTTGCCAAAACTTTGAGTGGCACAGCCAGAGACCAGACCTGAATCCAATTGAACATCTGTGGAAAGAACTGAAAATGGCTGTGTACCGACGCTCCCCATCCAACCTGACGGAGCTTGCAAGGATATGCCAAGAGGAATCGGCAAAAATGTCCAGAAACAAGCTCGTAACTTATTTCCCAAGAGGCCTTGAAGCTGTAATCGCTGCCAAAGGTGCAGCAACCAAGTATTAGGCTAAGGGTGTGTACAGATATGTAACTCCTAAATAACCTATTTTTGTCAGTAAAATAAAATTACATATTTTCTAAAAACCTGTTTTCACTTCGTCATTATTGGCTATTGTGTGTAGATGTTTGAGGCAAAAAATGAACTCAATCTATTGTAGTATAAGTCTGTAACATAATAAAACGTGGAGAAGGTGAAAGGGGTGTGCAGACTTTCCGGCTTGACTGTACATTTCCTGGATCATAAACTCCATGTCAACAAGTGTGCAAAATCTGAGGATGATATGCAGAACTACTAAAGGTCTATGATGCAAAATATAGGCAGTGTACCCTGTTGTCCATTAGTGTCTCCAAATCTATCCAAATGGCTAAATTATGCATTGCTCTAAAAAAAAAAAATATATATATATATTAACTACAAATCAACAGTTTTGGCTCATAAAACTCACTTTTGCATCATGTCCAAGTGGGAATTACTATATTCTCATCAGTATAGGGGGGTAGATATCTATGGGTCCAAAACCCCTATGCAAAACATGTCATATAATGAATAACATTTGTTTTGTCCAATCTAAAGAATATACATTTGCTTCTTCTGATGGATTAAGATAAAAATACTGATATCACAGTGTTACATAGACCTAAATATGTAGCCTAATAATTCACTCTTGTACCTCAATAAAACATGTACTCTACTCTAAACTTTTGCCCCGGGATTGCATTTTTCTGTAATGACTCCAAGGAAAATCTTTACCTTAATCTACCAAATATCAGCACACAGAAAATTGGAATCAGCATTTGCCATGGCATAAGTGACAAGTATATACGCCATAGCCTATATTATGTACGATAACATGAAAATAAAATAGTATTCCACCATCTGCAAAATGCTGCCAAATGTTCTATCATCAATGAAAATCAGTAGCCTACATCAAAAATAAAATAAACCGTTGCACTACAGGATGTGAAATGCACTCAAAATGCGAAAATAACAATAGGCCTATGTCATGGATCGCACCTTCCTTCCCTTCTCTGTATTTAGTATTCCTTTTTTCCATTTACCTGTAATCTATCAGATTTTTATGTGTTCCGCTACGGGTTTTGCTTTCGCCTCGGTGATTAGTGTGTTCACCTGTCCTGCATTTCCGCTCACTATTTATACCCCGCTTTCTTCTTTTCTCGTTGCTTCCATGTTATTTCATGTAACATTTTAGCCGGTAAAGGTATAGGAGTTGTGCGTGCTATCGACCGCTTTGCTTCTCAACGCGGGACTTGTTAGCAGTACAATTTTTAAAAAGTAAACCGCTCTTTCGCTCTCTTATTTCAGAGCAGAGGTTTTGGTTTCTTTGTTTCTCACTCTAACATACGAGTGCTCTCGCCCTAAGGTTTAGGGTTCTTTTATTTTTTCTCCTTCCTTTTTTTTTGTTCACTCCACGACGGGAGTTATATAAATGTAACTGCTTATTTATTTTGTTTGCTCAGATATCGAGTTCTTCGCTTATTATCGCAAGGTTATTTGTGTTCTTATTTTCCCCATCCACTACGGATTATTGTCCATCTTAGTGGTGTTAATTTAGAACACTTTTAGATTGCTTATCTGTCGCACCTGGACCTCCAATATTTCCTCCGTGTCTCAGGGCATAGAGATCCCCGACAGCCTATCAATCATCTTGGAAAGACAGTGCTCCAGTGGAAAAATGAACATACATATTTAGCCAGCGAGACCAACAGGATTTTAGACGCAAAATGTTTTACATATCGGTAAAGGGAAATTTCCCTCCCTTATGCGTTTTTTTATAGAGTTTGCATAATATGAGAACTTGACAACGAAAACTGCTGTTACGCTGGGCTGTAGAAAATTGTTCAAAGCACCACAGAAGACATGGGATATACCATTGCTAAGGTTATAATGTACTCTATTGGATAAAAGAGCCGCCAATTAAACCAGAATGAACTGGAATGAATGAGACAGGCTTGCGGGGCATGGGGGGTATTACGAGTCGACTTTTCAGATAGTGTAATAGCGGTATAAAGTGTTGTATATTTCTCAAACCGATTGTACCAGACAATAAATGACCACTGAATTTTGAAAGGAACATCTTGATGTGTAAAACCAATGGTAGGATTGTATATTAATTTCATATTTAGTAGCTTATATTGCTAGTAGAATACATGGTAGAATTAGGGAATACTTTTCACATGTTTATTTTGCATTTGAGTGAGCAGGGCTTTTCATGGCTTTTCTGGCATACGATCAGGCAATTGGGTTGGGTTTATCTTGTTGCTATGACGGAATTCTAATTTTATATTATGAATAAATATATTTATGAACTAAAACATAGACGCTATTGTCCACTATGTCACGCATGGGTAGGTATAAACTGGGTGGAGGGGTGCTTGTTAAATTGACTTGCTACTGAAAAATAGTGACACTTAGAAACTACGCATTGGGCAGAAATTGATATGAATAGTCTACTAATAAAGTTAAAACACAGAGTTTGCGATTTTCACTAATAGTCTGGCTGCAGGAGCAACGAATTTCTCAGTTGAGCAAAAAGGTCGGGAACTTCTCAATGAATCATGAATCTGCAGAAAGGAGTTAAGTCTATAGCCGTTAGTCAATCCCCCAGTTTTACGGTGTGTAGGACCTCCTGCACCCGGAGCATCCGAAAAGCACTGCTTCACGTGCGAATTCAGGCCCCTCAGATCTTGAATTGGTCGGATGAGATCTTTTTCGGTACCAGAAAATACATGGAATAACAGCCACTGAGCCGTTTGGAGGGAGGCACCACTGATACAGCGCCCTTCTCCAGGAGGCCTGCAATTTTCTGAAAATGTTAGGGCCCGCAGGTCGTTTGTAAGTGTCGCCCAATTCGCCAGTTAGTCTCGACAAAACTGCCCCACTGGCAGCCTTCGGGCATCATGCCCGTTTAGTGGTGTGTTTGGGGCCTTTGGAGGTCACGAGATGGCCCAGACGCCGTTGCGTGGGCGGCCGGACGACGAGGGGCTCCCTGCTTTCTATACAAGGGCTGCTCACGGCCGCGAGCCACAGGCTGGGGCCGACGAGCATAAGGGTGGCTAAGGAGGGGTATCTGCTGTTCCCTGTATCTTGAGGCCTCGGCAGAGCGCTCAAGAGCTTGCTTAGTTGCATCCGTGAAAACCTGGCCAGGAACAACTGGCGTCAGGAAGAGGGGACTGAGTCAACCACACCTGACGCTGGGCCACCGTGAGAAGGGACATCACACGGCCAAGCTCACGTGCCATAAAAGCAAAAGCTTGAAGAGATGCGTCGCTGATCGAGGTATCCACTCCCGAATCGAGCAGCATCTGAGACTGTGACAGCATCATCCAGGATAGCGAGTTCCCAATACGCGCGACACTGGCAGCAGCATCATATGACCTACACAGCAGATCATCGGTCGCTCTGCACTGTGGCTTAGGGCATCGGGCATCCGCCAAAACTGCTTCCGCTGCGGATACCACAAGCGTCGTGATGGCGGGCTCAACAGAAGGCATACAGTCCAGCCCATGGACCTCAGCATCTGACATAGATGTTCAACAGTCTTTGGGCATTCGCCTCAAGCCAGGGCGTGCCCAAAATTTTGTTAATTCTGTCACAAAATTGATTGACACTGGCATAGTAAACCGAGCCCTCTGGGGAGCATGACGGTGAAACTTAGTCATTTTCTCTGGGACAACCTGAGGCACATCACAACCCATACATGCTAAGGCCGAACGGTGAACCGTTTTCTGAGACGCCGAGTCATCAGTTGACGCCTCGGTGGAATCCCAACCCTCCATTGACCCCCTTTCAGACTGGTCAACCGAGTAGGTCCACTGTAGGCCTTTCAGGCCGTCAATTGCTGAACTGCGGAGCAGAGAGGCGAGTGCTCTTCTCAGATCTTCCCCTTTTACATGGTGGATCGTCGGTGGAGGAGACAACCCTACATTTAAAGGCAACCCCTACAGGGGGTCACGCCCCACTCAAAGGGGGCATCTGGAGCATAAATGCGTCCAGCCTGCCCTGCTTATTCCCCAAGGACATGCCCAAGCAACATGGGCAGGGATCGGAGAATGCTTCCTGCAGGTGCTCTAAACGAAGGCACAGGTAGCACCTGGTATGAGCATCAGACAGGTCCATGGTTCCCCCACATTCAATACACAAGGCGCTCATGCCTGCAGCAGAAATTAAGAACACAAAAGACGCAAATATGGACGGGTGGACTGGATTCCAAGGGGGAGAACAAAAAGGAGCAGAGAACAGAGCACACACGTTTATAATCTGCTACACAAATCAATCAGTGAGGAAATATCACACTGGGGGAATGACCACGCCCAGGGTTTTTAAAAACAGAACTAACAGACAACCTCACAACACTTCAACCAATCAACAGAGTGCACACGCTTATTGATTGAGAAAAAATGTCTCACTGGGGAATAACATGCCCAGGAACCCAGAGACAGAATCGACAGTTTTGCAGTATTACAACCAATTGACAGGGCACACACGCTTATTGATTGAGAAAAATGTCTCACTGGGGAAATACCACACCCAGGATTTCAGAGACAAGTTTAACAGAAAATCTCATAGTACTACAACCAACCAGCAGAGCACACATGCTTACTAATTGAGAAAAAATTTCTTACTGGGGAATGACACACCCAGGATTTCATAGACAGAAATTACAGACAGATTATCGCATGTGAGTGCTTATCACAGCCTTTGGAGGACGGGAAAAATCCAGTTGCTCCAACTGTAGTCGCAAAGCCTTAGGCGATAGCACAAGGGATACAAACAAGAGTTTACGTCTCGATCTTCGCATCGGGTATAAAACGCATCCGGCTGCGAGAAAGTACATTTGTAAGCTGTCAACCCGAATGGTCGAAGGAACAAAATAGAACGTGGATTTGTTCAGTCAGCAGCGCACATCTATCTCAAAACCATGAAAAAAACAGAACCGAAACTGACGCCCTTGTTCATGTCCTAATTAAGCGATTGCATATACGCCAGAATAGAAGCTAGTAGCCCACGGGAAGGAATCTGTAGCAGCCTAGTCTTTTAATAAGATCTCTAGCCTACATATTTCTAGCCTACATATTTCTAGCTAACAAGCATAGTCTAGCTTCGGGACAACAACATCAACCAAGCTCTCGACTGAGAACTCAAAGGTTAGCCTACTAATCAACTTTCTTCAATAATTATTTTAAAGGAGAATATGTAGTACAAGTTTATTCACTTCTCGTATTGCTTCCCAACGTGCTTGTTGTTCAATTCTGCCATAGCCACATTCAGGAAAGCTACATCTAAATGATGTAGACCTAAAGTGCATGGCATTGATTCCTGTACATTATTAGGCTTTACGCATAGGGAAAGTGCGCTCCAATGTATACTTCGTTTTTCGGTCCTCCCAAGTAAGCCAGGTGCATTGTAAATGTACTTGCGTGTTTGGATGTGAGTTTGGGATGCAGTTCATCACGTGACCGCTTACTTCAACGCTTCACATATGCACTAGATAGAACACAAGTGTGCAATTTGAGACACAGCCAATGAGTCACATCACAGTCACTTTGTCCATATTTTTTATGCTGTCTATGGTCTAACCCTGTATTGGATGCACATAAAGACTAAATCTATGAGAGGCGTTTTAAATGTCTGAAGAGGTTATTATGTTTTATGGCAGAAGCTGACATTTTCCCATGAACAGAGAGAGGCTGCCCAGCTTAAAGAGCATAAATCAGGTAAATCTCATGTTATCCTTCCTAATCTGCTGATTTCAGACTGAGTTAGCTACTTTCCAGCTGATTTCAGAGAGAGTTTGCTATTTTCCAGCTGACTGCAGAGAGAAAGGCAGCTATTTGTTAGCCAATTTGAGGGAGCAAGTTACATGTTTGTTAGCCGATTACAGAATTACAGTTAGCTGTTTGTTTGCTGATTTGAGAGTGAGTTAGCCGTTTGTTAGCTGATTTGAGAGAGTGAGATAGCTGTTTGGTCATCTCTGCTCCCCGTCTGATGTGCGGCCAGTAGGCCCTGGCTTGGGCCGGAAACGACGGCCCTCCGACCACAGCTCCAGTGCTTCCGAAGATGAGGAGGAGGAAGAGGGAACAAGTCCGGGGACAGGGCTGTGTATTAGCATTCGCCCCAGGAAGTTGTTCAAGGCCAGGGAGGAAGAGGAGGATGAGGAAGGTGTGTTTCAGGATGATATGTGCAGGGTAGCAGAGGTTGTGTATAAGAGTGGGGGGGTGTATCCGGGGGGGGAGAAGTGATGTACAGCAAAACTGGTGGACCAGAATAAAATCGTAATTCTGGGAACACTGAGGAAAGTCACATGAGTAGAGTGTACTCCTATGACAAGCCACAAACATGGACTGTGATGTGTTTGTTTTTCTGAAACCCCATTCCAGCCTACAGTTTGACCTGCCAGCTGAAGGAGGAAGATGAAGTCAGGCAGGGGAGAGGGGTTCCATGGGCAGCACCAGGCCAGGGAGAAAGCAGCACAGATGCAGGTAGTAACATACAGCAGGGATCATACTGTTAAGGAGGGCAAACCGGAGCTTTTGAACGTAGGCGGCAGTGGATGCACGTGAGCTTCACCATACATTGCTCACAGAAAACATATTTTGTTGACTTTTTTACTTAACCCCTTTGCGCAGATGCCAAATGTGGTAAATTCTCACCTACAGTCAAGCCGGAAAGTCTGCACACCCCTTTCATCTTCTCCACGTTTTATTATGTGACAGACATATTCTACAATAGATTGAGTTCATTTTTTGTCTCAAAATTTTACACAATATAGCCCATAGTGACAAAGTGAAAACAGGTTTTTAGACATTTGTGCTAATTTATTAAAAATCTAAATGTAAAATATCATATGTACACAAGTGATATGACACCCAAAAGTGAGCTGAGGTGCATTTTGTTTCCACTGATACTGCTTGAGATGTTTCTACAACTTAATTGGAGTCCACCTGTGATAAATTCAATTGATTGGACATGATTGGGGATTGCTAACACCTGCCTATATAAGGTCCCACAGTTGACAGTGCAAGTCAGAGCAAACTCCCAGCCATGGGGTCAAAGGAATTATCTGCAGACCTCAGAAACAGGATTGTGTCAAGGCATAGATCTGGAGAAGGGTACGGAAAAATCTCTGCAGCTTTACAGGTCCCAAAGAGCACAGTGGCCACCATCATTCGTAAATGGAAGAAGTTTGGAACCACCAAGAATCTTCCTAGACCTGGCTGCCCGGCCAAACTGAGCAATTGGGGAAGACGGGCCTTGGCCAGGGAGGTGAGCAGGAACCCGAGGGTCACTCCGACAGAGCTCCAGCGTATCCTTGTAGAGATGGGAGAACCTTTCAGAAGATCAACCATCCAGGCAGCACTCCACCAATCAGGCCTTTATGGTAGAGTGGCCAGACGGAAGCCCCTCCTTAGTAAAAGGTACATCACAGCCCGCTTGGAGTTTGCCAAAAGGCACCTAGAGGACTCTCAAACCATGAGAATCAAGATTCTCTGGTCTGATGAAACCAAAATGGAACTTTTTGGCCTGAATACCAAGCGTCACGTCTGGAGGAAACCAGGCACAGCTCATCACCTGGCTAATACCATCCCTACAGTGAAGCATGGCGGTGGCAGCATCATAATGTGGGGATGTTTTTCAGTAGCGGGAATGGGGCGACTAGTCTTGATAGAGGGAAAGATGAATGCAGCTAAGTACACCGAGATCCTTGAAGAAAACCTGCTCCAGAGCGCTCTGGACCTCAGACTGGGGCGAAGGTTTACCTTCCAACATGGCAACGACCCGAAGCACACAGCCAAGAGAAAAGGAGTGGCTTCGGATAAAGTCTGTGCATGTCTTTGAGTGGCCCAGCCAGAGCCCAGACCTGAATCCAATTGAACATCTGTGGAAAGAGCTGAAAATGGCTGTGTACCGACGCTCCCCACCCAACCTGGCGGAGCTTGCAAGGATATGCCAAGAGGAATGGGCAAAAATGTCCAGAAACAAGTGTCCCAAGCTTGTAGCTTTTTTCCCAAGACGCCTTGAAGCTGTAATCGCTGTCAAAGGTGCAGCAACCAAGTATTAGGCTAAATATGTGTACAGATATGTAACCCATAAATAACCTATTTTTGTCAGTAAAATAAAATTGCATATTTTCTATTCGTCATTATTAGCTATTGTGTGTAGATGTTTGTGGCAAAAAATGAACTCAATCTATTGTAGTGTAAGTCTGTAATGTAATAAAATGTGGAGAAGGTGAAAGGGGTGTGCAGACTTGACTGTATGTAGGGTGTTCTATTTAATGTTGGGGGCTCAAATATGGCAGGCTCAATTCTGTGACCATTTTTCGATTAAATTATCATGCTGAGAAATGTCTCCTTTAATCACAAATAACCTATTTTACAGTCTGACTGAATTTCACCCATTCATTTTTTGTGAAAACACCCTAGGATGTTAAAAGTACACCAGCAGTGTTAGATTTTCACCAGTATTTGTGCTGTATGAAAATTAAACACAAAACTCACACAGAATTAAACATCATGCCTGTCTGAAGCAATTCTGAGGGAAGTAACGTTCACAGCACAACTTCAACATCCTCTCAGTGCACATTTTTGTGTTGAAAAGTCGGTGAAATGCCGTCTCACATTCAGGTGAAAAGCTGGCTAAAATGGGTTGAAAAAGTGAACGTTTTTTAACCCCTTTGTGCAGATGGTGAATTCTCGCCTATTTCGGGGGTGCTCTGTTTAAAGCTTTATAATTCCAGGTGTCAGCATCAGAGAAACTTGGCAAATGGCTTAAATAAAACAGGACAGTTTTATCATTTACAATACAAACTTTGTATTTGTTTATTGTCATAATTTAAGTCAAAATAAAGTGCCACAAATGCAAAGAAACTTTGGAAAAATGCAGAGCTACATATGTGAAACAGGTAAATCTATACATTTCCTGGATCATAAACTCTGACCACAAGTGTGCTAAATTTGAGGATGATATGCAGAACTACTACTTGAACCTCGAGCTAGGGAAAGCTGTAAATACATAAGCTCTCTGGAAATCCACAACAGGTGTCTGCAATTTCTAATCAAGGCACAGGTGAGCTGAAGGAAACTTATTAGCATGCAAAAAGGGCATACTTTCATAAATCACGAGGAAGCATAGGTAACAATTAGGGGTGGGACTATTCAATCCCATAACGATTCGATTCGATTACGATTCTTTAGGCAAAGGTTCGATGCATCATAACATCTTACGTTTGACCACGATTCGATTCGATAAGATTCGGTTCGATTAATTTAGATAATTATGCTAATGTGATTTGATACCGATACATTCAGCAGTAATTAAATATTCAATTAGAACCTTATGCCAAGTTCACAGCATTATGTTTATTGTTAAGGCCATACATTTTGCAGCTGTCTGCAGCAAATAATGCAGCAATAAACATGACTAACAGTGTATTTTCTAAAGTTGCCCTATTTAGGTTATTGTTTTTCAAACAGTGTCAGACATGGTACCCTAATACATTTCCTTTATTTACAAACTGAAAATGGCAAAATGTATAACAATTACTAAACTGGGCCAAGAAAAATGAAATAGCCTATAGGTTAGTGTCATGCATAGTACTTTCATAAATCTTAGTACGATCTAGACCTTCGGTGGAGCAAGATGCCCATCCATCCGTAGTTAAAGCTACTCTCGTAGCGTTTTGCAAGGACAGTCGAACAGTTTTCTTCACCTCTTCATACAGAGCAGGTATACATTTTTCACTCAAATGTTTTCTGCATGGTATGGTGTCTCCACGACATTCATTAAGTGAATCGGACAGTTAACGTAGTAATAATTAATTGAACGTAAGACATTGGAAATAGTCTTACTATTTTTGTTTTTTGTCTCTAACGTCTACTTGATTTTGAATAGAAAATGGTTTAAATTTAAATATCAGAAAGCACTTTACAATTAACTGTCTGGACACGGTATGTGTATAAAAACTAATAAAAACAATTATTCACAAAAATAGAACTGTTTGGCCATTTCTCCAGGAAACTCAGGGGAAGTGTCAATGACTCCCGAGTTTAGCTTGCTAACCCGCTTGCTGTACTTCACGTCAATTGTGTATCGTCGGCTCAAATGGTTTATCATGTTTGTGGTGTTGCCTGTGTATCGGATTTCTACTTGGCAGATCTTGCATATTGCAGCGGTTTTGTCAAGTACACCCTCCTTCTTTCTAAACCCGAAATGCTTCCATACCACTGATTTTCTGTTCGGAACATCGCAAATTCTGTAAGTTTCTGTCTCTTTTGTCGCACTCAGCGAGCACGCAGCTAGCCATTTCGCTCAGATCTGTCCGTCGCATTGTCGCTTGATTCCCTCCTGTCCCTGCTTTCAATTCACGCTTACGTGGGGGTTGGAGCAGAAACATGGATTGAAGCTGGTCAAAACAGTTTTAAAAGTAGTCGTGTCTCAGAAATATATATTTTAAATAATGAAATGAATTTTTTTTTAAATAAATGAATACATGTGCACATTCATTTAAAATGCGATATTAATCGATGCTTATCGATTCGAATCTTACAGATCGATGCAGTTGTATTTACACATTCGGATCGATGCATCGCGATGCATCGGTGCATTGTCCCACCCCTAGTAACAATATTATGTACGATAAGATTACAATAAAATAATATTCCACCATCGGGAAAATTCTGGCAAATGTTCTAGCTTCAGGGAAAATCAAACATAAAACGTGACTGAGCCACCTATGAACGCTTACACTACAGTATGTGAAATGCACTCAAAATGCTAAAATAATAATATTGAACATGTGGCACAACTACTCCCATAGTTCATGGAAGCAGCCGAGGATTTTCTCTTGCCTTGTTGACAAGTAAATTAATAAAAACTTGCAAAAATAACAGGAAACAACTATTACGCCTCGGCAAGCGAATGTACATCCTAAGTTGTTTGGGTAAAACGAAACTGAAAAAACTAGAAATTCTGTTACGCCAGGCTCTAATTTATTGTTCAAAGCATCCAATAAGACATTGAAAACACTTGCTAAGGTAATAAATTCCTATATTAGATCAAATAATCGTCAATTAAACCAGAATTAACTGGCATAACATAACATAAGATAAGTTAATGACGAGAACAGGCCATTCAGCCCAACAATGCTTGTCATCTTCTTACCACTAAAGGGTATCAAGTGTTTCCCTACAAACTAGATAGTATCCAGCACCATATCAAGTCTGGTCTTGAAAACACCCAGAGTTTCTGCTTCTACTACATGACCAGGCAAGCTATTCCACACAGTGACTACTCTCTGTGTGAAGAAGTACTAATGTCCTAATGTCTGTGCGGAATTTACCTTTTTCTAATTTCCATCTCTGCCCCCTCGTTCTACTGACAGAACTCAACCTGAAGAATCTCCTGTAGTTCACTTTATTAATCCTTTTTATGAATTTAAAAGCCTCTATCAAATCACCCCTAAGTCTCATTTTACTAAGCTTAAAGAGATTAAGTATCCTAAGTCTTTCCTCATAACTTGAGGACATTTTTTTTTAGGGGTTTATCTTTCATACCAGGAACAAACTGCCCTTCTTTGGACCTTTTCCAGAGCCTCTATGTCTTATATCTTTTTTGTAATACGGTGCCCAGAACTGCACAGAGTACTCTTAAGTGTGGTCTGACTCAATACTTTTGGCTATACATCCCAGCATCCTGTTAGTCTTTTTTAATGTTACAGCACAATGCCTAGAACCTGAAAGGCTTTGATCAACTACTACTAAGTCTTTTTCAAATTGAGTACATTCCAATTTTATTTCTCCCATGAAGTAGTGTCAGGGGTAGCTTAGGGACCAGACGAAGGACCAGACGCGACGGTTAGGGGTTCAAAAAGTGCTCGACTGAACACCAAAAATCTGAGGGGAAAACCCGCAAACAGGGAACGATGATAGTACCATAAAATAATAACTCTCCTCACAAAGAGAGATACCGCTACCAACTCAAAGTGACCCGAATAGGGCGAAAAACTCTTAACTAGATATTAATACAAACGACAAAGAAAAACCCTATAGCTCACAACGAGGGAGCCGAAAAACATAAACAAGAGGTAACAGAGACGGCGAAGACAGTAAATTGGAATGACTTAGCATGCCCTAAGTGATATATATACACCAGTATATATATATATGAAGTATATATGCCATAGCCTCAATAACATGAAAATAAAATAGTATTCCACCATTTGCAAAATGCTGCCAAATTTTCAATCTTCAATGAACATCGGTAGCCTAAAAAAAAAAAATCTGTGATTGCACTACAGTATGTGAAAGGCACTCAAAATGCAAAAATTACAATAGGCCTATCTAACATATTGGAAAGACGGTGCTTGAGTGGAAACACAGACATACATATGTAGCCAGCGAGACCAACAGCACTTTAGATGCAAAAATACTTACATATCGGGAAAGGGAATACTCTCCTCCCTAATACGTTTTCAATAGAGCTTGCGTAATACCAGACCATTAAAATTAAAACTGCCGTGACGCTGACCTGCAATAAACTTTTCAAAGCACAAAATAAGACGTATATACCGCTGCTAAGGTTATAATGTACTCTATTGGATAAAAGAGCCAACAATGAAACCAGAATGAACTGTAATGAATGAGACTTGCAGGGCATGGGGAGTATTACGAGTCGACGTGTTGTATATTTCTCAAACGAATTGTACCAGACAATAAATGACCACTGAATTTTGAAAGGAACATCTCGATGTGTAAAACCAATGGTAGGATTGTATATTTACTTCATATTTAGTAGCATATATTAATTGTAGAATACGTGGTACAATGAGACAATAATTTCACGTTTATTTTGCATTTGAGTGAGCAGGGCTTTTCACAGCGTTTTTGGCATCCGATCAGGCTATTGTTGGGTTTATCTTGTTGCTATGACGGAATTCTAATTTTATATGTTGAAGAAATATATTTATGAACTCACACATAGACACTATTGTCCACTATGTCACACATGGGTAAGTATAGTTGCAGGTGAAACTGGGTGGGGGGGTTGCTTGTTAAATGGACTTGCTTCGGGACAATTGTGAGACTTAGAAACTGAGAGGTGTCACACATTGTGTACTAATAACGCCAAAACATGGAGTTTGTTGTTTCCACTCATAGTTTGGTTGCAGGAGAAATTTATATCTGAGTTCTCTTGCATACATCTTATTCTTGTTTTTCCACCCACATTTCTGCAAGCTACTCCTCCTACAGCTTTTAAGATTGACCTGCCATTCCAGCTTTATAATATTCTCCTTGGCTCAGAGCAGTGTGCTTTTATACTTTTGATATCTTTTATATTTTTTA
The DNA here is from genome assembly GCA_022702515.1 of Ilyophis sp. 1 JC-2022. Taxonomy (NCBI): domain Eukaryota; kingdom Metazoa; phylum Chordata; class Actinopteri; order Anguilliformes; family Synaphobranchidae; genus Ilyophis; species Ilyophis sp. 1 JC-2022. The sequence goes on along the minus strand of CM040402.1, from coordinate 1,238,986 downwards.
CTTTTAACCCATAAAATTCTCATTGAGAATGAATGGTGGAATGTTGAGTCTTGTGACATGAGAATGCCCTCTTGCAGCTAATTTTTTATTTATTTATTCGCTCTCTTTGAACTGCTCCCTCTTCCTCTCCATTAATTTTTTTCATAGAGTTAAATAGGAAACTTTGTCAGGAGAAACAACCCTTCAAGTGATTCATCCATATTTACTGTATATCTGGCAGCAGAGTGATGGTTTGAGGCTTGTTTGATACCTCAGACCCTTGATGACTTACAGCCATTTTACCAACCATGTATTCCATACTGTTCCAGCATAATGTACAGCTAAATCTAGTCCCACCCCCCAATTCCCATATAGATCCATTCAAATGCAGAGAAGTTATAGTATCGCTTGTAAGAGTACCAGCAAATAAGATATAAAGAGTTTTTTGATGTTGTTGGGTCACAGACATCAGGAAGTCAAGGCATGCAAAGGATATGCGACCATATATTAAAAATTATTACTTTATTCTATTTATAAATGCAGTGGTGCCAATAATTGTGGCACATGTGGTTTTGTTTAAAAATAAAAAAAATTTGATGAGGGTGATGCTATTGTGGAAGAAATCTGATCCCAGTCAGGGCCAGATGGATTGGGGAGTTTCCCTCACACCATTGAGTATTTCTTCAGGAAAAACATCCATGATCTTCAGAGTCTGATGCAATTGAGTTTATTGTATATGATTCAATAATGACATACAAAAGAACCTGCACAGACTAATTCACACATTCAGTCTCCAATCAGTCTCAGCATTCACCACAAAACCAGCCCCATTCTGAATCACTTTATCCTGTTTTTAACTCCGCCTATTGGGGGCTTTACCTTGACTCCTTCCACAGGGGCTGGTCTTTTCCCCTGATACTCTACACCATTTTTTTGTGCCCTCTTTCCTTTTCATGGACAACAGCAGCCTCTGCTGGTTTTAATTAAGCATTACATATGGCATTCATTTATGCTGTAGTTTGATGAAATACTATGATTTAATTATATAGGAAATGGCCTGGCCATGGTTTGACCATAGTAGTTCAATAAGTGATAATACAATGATATTATAGGTTAAAATAATACTAACTGTAAGGTTTTCTAATCTTTTTTCCACAGACTACTGTGTACGTGTGGGTGAGTTTTGCAATACAAGCTCACATTTTCTCTATAATATGCAAGATTTTTTTGTAGTAATATAATCTTTAATTTTGATGTTTATAAAGAAAAAAGAAATGTATTCTTGGATCTAATAAGCTCTATATAATTTTTGAATGTTCGCACACACACATTTTAAGGCTCTTCTCACTTTCTTGAACACATCAGAGAAGGACCAACGTAGGCTTCTTGGAATGTGAGGGAGGCCACCGGCCAGAAGAGTTAGAATTTAAGAAGTGTGTGTGCATCTGTTTGCCTGTGTGTGTGTCTGTGTGCCTTTGTCTGAAGATGAACACTTCAGATAGATTAGGAAGTGTATGTGTCTGTGGTCTGAATGTGCCTTTGTAAGGTTTTAGAGATTAGGAAGTGTCTATGTTTGTGTGTCTGAATGTGCCTTTGTAAGGTTTTAGAGATTAGGAAGTGTCTATGTTTGTGTGTCTGAATGTGCCTTTGTAAGGTTTTAGAGATTAGGAAGTGTCTATGTTTGTGTGTCTGAATGTGCCTTTGTAAGGTTTTAGAGATTAGGAAGTGTCTATGTTTGTGTGTCTGAATGTGCCTTTGTAAGGTTTTAGAGATTAGGAAGTGTCTATGTTTGTGTGTCTGAATGTGCCTTTGTAAGGTTTTAGAGATTAGGAAGTGTCTATGTTTGTGTGTCTGAATGTGCCTTTGTAAGAAGATGAGAGCGCATATGTGTGAATATATCTTAATTATATCTTCAGACGTTAACGTTACTAAAAAATGCCGTAATTGTTCGCTTTATCTTTTTAGCTTTCAATAACTCTGGGTAACGTTAATAAATTGATCATAAACTTTTCTCTTCAGATAACATTAGTTAACGCTCTCTGTGTCATGTGACAGTGGAGTGCCGCGAAATGGAGTGATTGAAGGCCAATATTAACCACTCTAAAATCAGCATTAAAGGTAAGAACGTCAAGCTCACGTTTGATTAGTTAGAATGGTCACTGTCAGCTCACAAGATACATACTGAATGTACTAACTAGCGAATGTAGAGAAAGGGACGTTCGACTGGAGAGAGAAAAATCTTTTTAAAAAGGTTGCACCAGAACAATTATTTGCACTCGCAAAAATGCTCCCAATTATATTTAGAGGTTGCACAGATTAAATTTTGGTCACAATTTCGAGCCCTGTAGCAATGTACAAACCAGTGCACTGGGGGAAACCTTTCAGTTTAGCCTGCAGTCTGTTTAATGCAAGTGGCATGACTCCAGCCCCGTCACACCTCTGAGCTCCAGTTTGCTCATCATCGAACTTTGCCATCTCTGCACTCACGATCACAGATTGTGCATCTCGCCCACACTTGAAACGTCGACAAATCCAATGAACATCTCCTGAATGTGCCCACTTTCATCAACGTATCGCAATGCAAACGAAAGCTGGGACTGACAACTGGTGTCAGTTGTTTCGTAAATTTCCCAAACAAAAACAGAAGCAGCCTCACGTTTTAATTGTGGTTTTAACTAACATTAACGTTATCTCATTGTAAAACACAGTCGATGACTGCAAGAGAGAGACAAGAAAATCATTATAGCTGGCCATCACATCAAAAACAAACTGCCTAACGTTACCTGTGAACTGCCTCGTCCTGACTTATGAAAACTAACCGTTAAGTCTTACTGGCCAGGTAACATCAATGAAGTCGAAGCACAGCCCTTTTTCTTCTTACGGGTTCCCATCATTTTTTTACGGTAACGTTACCTATGTTTTTTTTTACGCCTGAACGCCTTTCACCCTCGTCAATAACATGCTCTAAATTATATGAATTTGTACCCAAAGATTAAGCTTTACCAGTGCACGGGGCCGCCGCGATAGTACAGCGGTAAGAGCGCTTTCAGCGCAGTTGTACTTCGAGGATCGGGGTTCGCGCCCCGGTCCTGCCATATCCGAGCGTGGCCGGTGCCCTGTGGAAGCGGCAATTGGCAGCCGCTTCCGGGTGGGGGGAGGGGCTCGGAGAGAATCACTGCCCGCACGGGACCCAGGCGAGTCGCGGTCAGGAGCTCGAGGAGTCGCGCCCTGTAGAGGACGTGGCGACCTCCTTCCTACTACTAGTACCGATAGACGGGATTGTGTAACAGTGGTTCTCTAGCGGTTGCTACATGGGGGGGAATTGAATTAGAATAGGGGTTCAATTGGCTACTAAATTGGGAGAAAAAGGGAAAAATCTGAAATAAATTATTTTAAAAAAAGAAGAAAAAAAAAAAAAAAAGCTTTACCAGTGCACTTACTTGTTCATTGGATTCTGCATGCTGTGAGACAGTAGTCTAAAATCCTGATTTTTGATTAAAATTGGTTAAATTCATGTTTTGTCCATGTTGATGTTCCATTGCGTCCGACACAGAAGAGAAGGCAGCTCAGAGAGCTAACTAGCTAGCCACCTCGCAAACGTTAACTTAAAAACGTTAGCAATTTTAGCGCACTCGTCCTATTCACCTTTTGCTACCGTTGATCTCACTCAATAAAAATAATAACTAATCTAAAATGTGTCTATTTGCGATAAATAAATAAAAAATTTGAACATTTCACTGCAGGTCTGCTTCTCATTAGTCTAGCTCCTTCGTCTTCAAAACTTGCTTGACTCCATCACTGAATAATTGGTAGCTAGCAAGTAGCAACCGGTAGCAACCCAACTGCTTAAAATTAGAAGGAGTGACTTAAAATGAGGGACTCATATATTTAATTGACATTGTTGTTGTTGTTCAATCTCCGATAAGGCATGGCATGACTGTAATTTTAGAAAACTATGATTGGGCTAAAGCCTTGCCTCCCCTCATTTGACTTTTCACTATTAAAATTACTACTGAACTTAAAAAAAGAAGAAAAAAAACAGGACCCTCCAGGTTTTTCATACATACGTATAACAGATGACTAGCTCCTCTGTGGCTAATTTGAGATTGTCTCCGAGGAGCGTTTACTCTATTTCCCTTTTTGGCCGAAAGAGGTCACTGTTTCTGTCACAATTTAAACTAAAAATATGATGCAAAATAATCACCTCCTTCCTCTCATTTATTTTTATTTGTTATTGTTTTATTCATCTGATTGATTAAGCTTAATTCTTAAAATACATTTTGAGGCAGCAGTGCCTCCCTTGCCTTCCTGGATGAGCCTTCTCTGATATATATATATTGTCCGTGTTTTAGCATTGTTTTAGCATTTTGTTTGTTTTATTTTTTGTGAGCTTTTCTTTTTTTTTTTTAAACACTCATCATGGCCTCTAAATGGTGGAATGTCGGAGTGATTCTACTCATTTTACTAACCTGCGTCACGTATGGAGAAGGATTTACTGCTGGCAGTAGTATCCAATACATCAGATAATTTTTGATAGGCCTAAGGCACAACCCAAGTGTCACGGACAATTTAATACCAAACTTTTTAAGTACTAAAGACAGAACAAGGGTTTCTAGACATAAACGCGGAAGGAAAGGGGGTATCAGACAAAGACTCAATCGGCTAAAAAAACAAACTCCCCTTGCCACCTACCCTGCTGATGAACGCCCGGTCTCTGAGGGGGAAAATTGAGGAGCTTACAGCAAACCTACGATACCAGCGAGAATACCGTGAGGCCTGTGTGTTGGCAATCACCGAGATTTGGTTGGATGAAAGAGTCCCCAGCTGCGAGGTGGAGCTGCTTTACCGTGGTAAGAACTGACCGAAGTACTACCACAACGGGGAAACATCACGGCGATGGTGTCTGTCTACTCATCAGGGACCAGTGGTGCAGGGCAATTGTGGTAAGAGAGAGAGTTTGCACTCCAGACATTGAGCTGCTCTCAGTTTCTCTACAACCCTACTATTTACCAAGGGAATTTTCTCAACTGTTTTTTACTGTAGTGTATATTCACCCCAAAGCGGATACGGCTAGGGCATCTGAGGCGATCTTCAATCTCTCGCAGAAATTAGACTCTATATCCCCAGATGCACCGAAATTCATCCTGGGTGACTTCAACAACTGTTCTTGCGCAAATGCTTGCGTACATACTACCAGTATGTACATTGTCACACCAGGAAAAAAAAAGACATTGGATTTATGTTTCGGAACTGTTAAAAATGCCTTCTCTGCCACCCCTAAACCTCTATTGGGGACATCTGACCACAATGTGGTTTACCTCCGGCCAACATATTGCAGGATCCTACAGAGGGAGAAGCCGAAAGTAAAAGCAGTCAGGATCTGTGACGAGGACAGCATCACACGCTTGCAGGGATGCTTTGATTGCACTATTTGGGAGGCTATGGGTGCGAGCGACATAAATGAACAAACTGTCGTCATTTCAGATGTCCATTTTTGTGTGGATTCAGTTGTACCTTCCAAGACGTGTAAAATCTTTCCCAACAACAAACCGTGGGTATCTAAAAAACTGAAATGTCTCTTTAACAAAAAGGAACTGGTATACGCTCAGGGAAATCAGCGAGAATTACAGAAGGGGATCAAAAGACAAATAAGGACTTTATAAACGGAAAGTGGAATTAACCATGTCTTCTGGTAACAGCAGGGCAGCCTGGCAGGAAATTAAATCTATGGTCAGTACGCCCCATAAGGGCAGAGGGAAATCCCACGTGGATGGTGGAAAAGTATTGGCTCATGAGCTAAATATCTTCTTTTCACGTTTTGAATCTGACAATAGTGCAGAGAATGATCCTTGAATCAGAGAGGGTGATTATAAAAGACTGAAATGTTTTAAAAGTTTTTAAGTGTTGCAATGTTCGCAAAAGTCCAGGTCCTGATAATATATGTGGGAGTGTTCTAAAACTTCTATTTTTCAGGCTTCCCTGGACCAGCACATTGTGCCCCTGTCTTGGAAAACATCCACCATTATACCCATCCCCAAAACATCCAATCCCTCTGCACCAAATGATTTTCGTCCTATTGCTTTGACATCCCTAATGATGAAAAGCTTTGAAAGACTGATCAAATGTCATATTCTAAATTGTGTACAGCAGCACTTAGACACATTGCAGTTTGCCTATCAGGCCAGTAGGGGGGTTGATGATGCAATCCTCACACTGTTGAACCTAATATATAAACATCTTGAGAAAGACGAGGCACATGCCAAGATTTTATTTGTAGATTTCACTTCCACTGAATTATTCAATACAATTCAGCCCCACATTCTAGCTCAGAGACTGGCTACAGAGTTTTCCTTTGATGGTGGCCTGGTACTCTGGGTACTACAGTCCCGGCCAAAAGTTTTGTCGCATGAGTGGACAAAAGTGATAATTGCTAATTACCCAACTCTTAATTAGCTAATACAGTTAGGAAACAACACAAATTAATCATAAGTGTCTAAAGTTTATTTAGATACTAGCAAAACAAAAAATTCATAGATGCTTATAAGGTTTATTGCTTGATAATGATGAACAAGCCAGTTTCTACCTGGACAAAAGTCTTGTCGCAAATCAAATTATAATCAATAAATTAGATCTTTCTCAAAAAGTTAATAAAATACCAAATTAAAAATCAGTCTAGTCTTTCATCATGGACTATAAGTAAAAAAAATTTATATCTTGTATGGGTTCCTTTGGCCTGCAGAACAGTTGCCATCCGGTTTGGCAGAGAGTCGTAGAGCTTGTTGATGAAGTCGTCGGGGATGGCATGGAAGGCCACCTTGCAGGCATCCCAAAGCTCCTCCAAGTTCTTTGGCTTGGTAGTCCAAGCTTCCTCCTTCATTCTTCCCCAGATATGCTCAATAATATTCATATCTGGAGACTGTGCTGGCCATCCCTGAAGGACCTTGATCTTCTTCCCCCTGAGAAACTTCATAGTGGAACCTGAGGTATGCCAAGGAGCTCCATCCTGTTGAAAATCTGACCCCTCTTGTAGTTGGGAATGTACTGGGAGGCAAGAATCTGTTGATATTTGGCACTGTCAATGTTACCATCCACCTTACAGATCTCCCTGGCACCTCCGTATTGGATGTAACACCAAACCATAATCTTTCCACCACCAAATTTTGTCTTCTGGGTGAACTGTGGGTCCAGACGGGCCCCAGAGGGTCATCGACAATATTGGCGGCGCTTGGGATGGAGCTCAACTGACGATTCATCTGAAAAAACAATTTTTCGCCACTTTTCTGCTGTCCAACCTTCCGTCAGGCTGTGGGCCTTGGCGTACGCAACACGGTTTCTTATCTGTCTCTTGTTTAGCGCTGGTTTCTGGCCAGCAATACGACCGTGGAGACCATTGCGAGCAAGAATCCGACGTACAGTTCTTGACGAAACAGGGGTTGCTGGCGTCCACTCCTCCTGGAGCTGTGAGGCGGTTGACATGGGGCTGGCTTTTGACCGTCGGACCAGCAAGCTGTCGTCTCGAGCAGTTGTCTTGCGCGGTCTGCCCGACCTGGGTCTGTCATGGACATCGCCAGTCTCTTGGTAGCGCTTGCGAATCCTCTCCACCTGCCATTTAGACACATTGAAGATGTCTGAAACTTCAGCAGGAGACTTGGACTTGAGATTCTTGATGATCAGCACTTTGGTTTCTGGTTTGATCTTGGGCATGTTGACAGAAGCAATGTTGAGCATGAACTTGGCTTAAAGTGTCAAATTTCTGCTTTTATAGCTCAAAGTTACCTACAGCTGACTAATCAAGCCCCTTGTTTGTTTCTTCCTTATTCACTGTGGCCTAGAAATTGGAGTTGGCCATTGCGACAAGACTTTTTTCCGGCCAAAACTGGCCTGTTGATCATTATCAAGCTGTAACATTTAGTAACAATTTTGAAATGTCATTTTGCTAGCTTCTAATAAACTTTAGACACTTATGATTAATTTGTGTTGTTTCTTAACTTTAATATCTATTTAAGAGTTGGGTAATTAGCAATTGTCACTTTTGTCCACTCATGCGACAAAACGTTTGGCCGGGACTGTAGACTTACTGAGTCAAAGGTCACAGCAGGTGAAAGTTGGTAACCATGTGTCGGGAAAAGTCACCACCAATATAGGTTCCCCACAAGGCTGTGTTTTGTCCCCCCTCCTATTTTACTGTATACCAACAGCTGCACCAGTTCTTACCCGGGCAGATATGTTATTAAATTAGCCGATGACACAGCCCTAGTTAGCCTCATGCAGGGTGACGAGGATCAGCACGGCCCCATCCTGGATGATTTTAACTTGTGGTGTGAGAAATCTTGTTTGCTCCTCAATACCAATAAGACCAAGGAGATGTCGATTGACTTTAGAAAAGAGCCCACACCCACCTTCCCTACAGTCATAAAGGGGCAGACCATAGAGTCTGTCCAGGAGTATAAATATTTGGGTGTCGTATTGGATAATAAGATGGAACAATTGTGTGGATTACATTACTAAAAAGGGACAACAAAGAATGTATTTCCTAATGTGGACTGCAAACTTTTAACATTGTTTTGCAAATCATTTGTTGAAAGTGTTTTAACCTTTTGTATTATCTGCTGGTTTGGTAGTGCTACCGTTATACAGAAAAACGCATTGAGGAAAATTACCACCACAGCTGGCAAACTCCTGGGGACAAATCAGTTTGGTCTGGACAGTATCCACAAGACAAGGGCCCTAGACAAAGTACCCAACATTCTCTCTGACCCCAGTCACCCCGTTTGTAGAATTTGTGTTACTCCCCTCTGGCCGTAGGTATAAGATCCCGGCCTATAGGAAAAATAGAACTAAACAATTCTTCATCCACTTAGCTATATCTCAACTTAACAAACCACACTAAATTCAGTCCAGCTGGTCTGGAATACTGCCCTAGTTAATGCCCTTTCCACTAAATGGCCGACATGATGGGTGTTTGTATAGTTGTATAGTCGAATATGTTCATTGCCTGATGTGTTTTGTATTTCTGTTTTTTTATTTTTTTTATTTTTTATTTTTTTACTCTATTTTTTTATTTGTATTTTATTAGATTTTGTTTGTGATGTCTGAACCTGGTACACTGCAAACCACATTTCCCCACGGGGGGTAGATACTACTACTACTTAAGCTGTAATTTACACGGGAATAGTATGGAACCCATGATTGGCTAAATGGCTGTACGACATCAAGGGTCTGAGGTATCAGACGAGTTGTTGGAGGCATTACATTTGGAATTCGCGTATATTTACAAAAATCAATAGTTATAGGTAAAACATTAAATATATTTTATTTGTACTGTTTTCAATTAAATATATGTAAAAGACAATTTACAAATCACTGCTTTCTGCTTTTATGTGCATTTTACATACTGTCAAAACTTTTTTGGAATTGGGGTTTGTACATGTAAAATGCACATAAAAGCAGAAAGCAGTGATGTGTAAATTCCCTTTTACATATATTCAATTGAAAACAGTACAAAGAAAATATATTTAATGTTTTACCTTATCAATTTTTTAAATATACACTAATTCTGAATTTGATGCCTGCAACACGTTCCAAAAAAGTTTGGACAGGGTCAAGAAAAAAAGACTGGGAAGTTCAAAAAAACACCTGTTTGGAACATTCAACAGGTGATGCTATCATGATCACGAGACATGATGCGTCTTTTAAGGCATATACTGGAGCAGCCAGAGAAGAGAAAGCAAAGCAGTTGGCGGCAAGCCTATCATTGCAACAAACCCAGTTTTTTTGTGCTAATCAAACGCAGAAGAATGCTACCAGGGCTAGCTACGAGGTGGCAAAGCTCATAGCGAAGTATGGAAAGGCCTTTGCAGAGGGCGATTTTATCAAAGAGTGCCTATGAGATTGTTTGCCCAGAAAAGAAACAAGACTTTTGCAATGTTAGTCTTGCGTGAAACACAGTGGCCCGGCAAATCGAGGATTTGTCAACTTACATCAAAGCGCAAATATCAGACATATTTCTTTCGTTGTTTCATTTCTATTCAGTTGCGTGTGATGATACTAACGACACAAAAGATACGGCTCAGCTACTCATTTTTTTGCGAGGGGTTGACGATGATTTTTGCATTCCTGAAGATCTCCTCAACCTTCGGAGCCTGACTGGAACAACGAAAGGAGCTGATATTTTTGAAGCTGTGTGATTCAAAATCTGATTCTCCCTTGGGACAAATTGTGTGGAGTTACAACAGATGGTGCTGCAGCCAAGATAGGTGAGCTTCACGGAATGGCTTCCCTGGTTTGCAGAAAAGTTCACGAGTCTGGGGGCGAGGCTGTTAAATTGCACTGTATTATACACCAGGAAGCGTTATGCGCCAAAGTCACGAAACTGGGGGATGTCATGAATACAGTCATGAAAACTATTAGCATAATTTGATCGAGAGCACTCAATCACCGAGAATTTTGGGCATTCCTGTCTGAAATAGATGCAGAATATGGGGATGTGATCTACCACTCTGATGTGCGATGGCTCAGCCGCAGCTCTGTTCTCAAGCGGTTCTTCTCCCTCAAATCTGAGATCAAATTCTTCAGAGAAAAACGTCCGTCGAAAGTTGAAGTGCAGACTGTCAGCTTTAATTTGAGGGTATTTTCATCCATATCGAATGAACCGTTTCAAAATGATAGAACCTTTTGTACATAGTCCCCCCCCATTTTCAGGCATCAAAAAATATTGGACAGTTTAACATAATGTAGAATAAAGTCATAATTTTAAATATTTGGCCGCATATCCTTTGCATGCCATAACTTCCTGATGTCTGTGACCCAATAAAATCAAAAGACTCTTGATATCTTATTTTCTGGTACTCTTACCAGGGATACTATAACTTCTCTACATTTGAATGGATCTCGATGTGAATTGGGGGATGGGGCTAGATTTTGCTGTAAATTATGCTGGAACAGCATGGAATAAATGGTTGGTGAAATGGGTCTGAGGTATCAAACGAGCCTCAAACCATCATTCTGCTGCCAGATATGCAGTAGAGATGGATGAAGCACACTGTTTAAGGAGGGATATACCGAGTTTCCAGCGAAGATATTGACCTGACAGTCTTTCAGAATTCTGACAGTTGGAACAAGTGAACTGACAAAATGACCGTGAGACAACTGAATAGAATAGAATTTTGGCTATGGTGACCTGTTGTCAGAGTCGTCAGAGTCCTACTCTTGTCATTGATGGAATGTTGGGAAAATATTAGCTTAGAATTTGCAAAAACAGTCTGTATATCACATTAAAGTTCCATGTAAGGACGGTTATTGTTCCTAATTTATGTTGATTTCCGGAAATACAGTTTTTGAATGTCCAGCCTAATATTGTGTGATCAGAGTCAGAGCACTGTTTGTGAAAAAGCAATAGCTAGATAGAATTGTTACACATTGTACTGGGAAAGAAAGGTTTTAAGCCTTGTTTTTTGTTGGGTTTTGGATTTAGTATAGTAAAGCTATATTTAGAATGTATGATTGTGTGTTTTATTTTAATATATAGAGATAATTGTATTTTTTGTGTATAATAAGTGGTGTGCTTTTTTTGCAGTGAGAGACGTGGAGATGTGCTCAGTAGTGTCCTCCCGTGTGGTGTCGAGTTTCTGGGAGGCCAGCGTGGAGTGCGAGGGGGATCTCGAAGCTACAGACTTCAACACCTCACAATACTTCAGCTCCATGTGCCAGCAGTTCAACTCTGAACTCCAGAGGAAGATACAGGTAAGGGATATCAGTGCTGGGCTCGTCACCCACCTGATATTCACTTTGCTTCAGCACTGCACCCACCTGATATTCACTGTGCTTCAGCACTATACCCACCTGATATTCACTGTGCTTCAGCACTATACCCACCTGATATTCACTGTGCTTCATTACATTACCTTACATTTATTTGGCAGAAACTTTACTTCAAAGCGATGTACAATAAGTGGATACCAGCACTATACCCACCTGATCAGGGCCGTCTCAAGGGTGGGCGGGGCCCGGGGCGAGTCAACCTACTGTTAACGCGATGACATCATAGCTAGCCCGTCATAGGCTTAAATAGTATCTATTATATAACCATGAACGAAAGATGTAAAGGCTACGACATCACACAAACCAACCATATACAACCAACCAACTGAAGAATTTGTAAGCTATGCCATTTCTCTGCTGTTGAATTAAAATATTGTAATTAACAATAACAACTCGCCACACTTTTGCTTAATTTCTCCAATTAAAATTAAAACAATAATAATGTGGGTTGTGGTACGATCATAGCTATGAACCATGATTTGTAGATTGTTCTATTGATTGAGGTGGACCATAAAATAGGCTAATTGCACCTAAAGTCGGTACCTACCAGAATTTGATTCAGCATTTTTTCATGCATATTTCTCCGGATGATTTTAATCATTATTCTCATTATAGTAGGCCTACATTTATGACAATGTTTGTGAAAACATATGTGTTCGACGTGTTAACATTACAGAGTAATTTTCTTGTGTCGCAGTGTCAGACCTTGCACTTTGCCTTGTGACACTTGAATGATATCCCACCCTCTGCCTGCCTTTTTCCTCTCTTTACAATGAAAAATATAGTGTTCTCAATGAAAAACACCGTGAATCTTTGCAATTATTTTATGCTACACCACAATCAATAGAATCATCTACAATTTGTGGTTCATAGCTATGCTGGTACCACAATCCACAGTATTATCGTTTTTAAATGTGAACTGGAGAAACTGAGCAAAAGAAAAGCGCAGAGAATTACGTGCAACATTAGCTTGATGCGAGCATTGTCCTGCTCCTCCTCCACATTTTTCTTTACGAATCTAGCCAAGGAACCTTTCAATTTTAATTAATCTATTTTATTTTTCTTGTTTCTTTTTTATGCTTCCGAGCTGTAGCCTACTTTCTGAATTCGTCTCTGCTGTTTCAGCTTGCCACTTTGCCAGTTGCCACCCGACTTGGGAAAAAAACTTTAAGCGAATTTGAAAAATTCACATAGCTATGCAGCGTAGGGACATAACGCAACTTCAATGTCAACTTTCCAAAACACCATTTAGGCTAAATGTATTTCCGTGTGTATGGGTGTGCTTCATGAAGATACCTGATATTCACTGTGCTTCAGCACTATACTCACCTGATATTCACTGTCCTTCAGCACTGTACCCACCTGATATTCACTGTGTTTCAGCACTATACCCACCTGATATTCACTGTGCTTCAGCACTATACTCACCTGATATTCACTGTGCTTCAGCACTATACTCACCTGATATTCACTGTCCTTCAGCACTATACCCACCTGATATTCACTGTGCTTCAGCACTATACTCACCTGATATTCACTGTGTTTCAGCACTATACCCACCTGATATTCACTGTGCTTCAGCACTATACTCACCTGATATTCACTGTGTTTCAGCACTATACCCACCTGATATTCACTGTCTTTCAGCACTGTACCCACCTGATATTCACTGTGCTTCAGCACTATACCCACCTGATATTCACTGTGCTTCAGCACTATACTCACCTGATATTCACTGTCCTTCAGCACTATACCCACCTGATATTCACTGTGCTTCAGCACTATACTCACCTGATATTCACTGTCCTTCAGCACTGCACCCACTTGATATTAACTGTGCTTCAACACTATACTCAAATTAATGAGAAATAGTTAAACATGCTCAACTTTGTCTAGTAACGTTTTGCCGGTGCTGAATCCTTAGTGGAGTATATATAGTAAAAAGAAAGGACAGCAACTCAGTCTTTTGTTTTATTTGGGCACGGACGCGTTTCGGCTTCCGCTTGAGCACTATACCCACCTGATATTCACTGTGCTTCAGCACGATACTCACTTGATGTTCATTGTGCATCAGATCTGCACACACCTGTTATTCACTATGCTTCAGCACTATACCCACCTGATATTCACTGTGCTTCAGCACGATACTCACTTGATGTTCATTGTGCATCAGATCTGCACACACCTGTTATTCACTATGCTTCAGCACTATACCCACCTGATATTCACTGTGCTTCAGCATTATACTCACCTGATATTCACTGCGCTTCATCACGATACTCACTTGATATTCACTGCTTCAGCACTGCACCCACTTGATATTCACTGTGCTTCAACACTATACTCACCTGATATTCACTGTTCTTTAGCACTATACCCACCTGATTTTCACTGGGCTTCATCACTTCACTTACCTGATGTTCATTGTACTCCAGAACTGCACACACCTGTTATTCACTGTGCTTCAGCACTATACCCACCTGATATGCACTGTGCTTACTGTGTCTAAAACTCGTCGTAGTGGGAGTAATAGTGGAACTGACTTCCCAAGGCGGGGGAGGGTCCCTCAGAAGGCCTGGACTAAAGGGTTTGCATTTAGAAGGGAGCCCACATAGACTGCATTTGCACGGGGCCCAGAATTTTGTGCTACACCCCTGCTTGGGCGCAAGTCAAGGGAGTCTATCTGCGGCAGTCCATCGAGTAAGAACAGAGGAAAGCCACAGTACTTTCTTTCCTTCTTTTTTTACAAGTCATTGTATAACTTTTCTTGTTTACTTTGTTCTCCTCTAAGCATTTATATCACCTTATCATGTGCCTCACTTTTATCACTGTCCTCTCCTCTTTGTGTTGGCTCTGGTCATACCCACCTTCTCAGCGCATTGTATCTAACCTCATCTATCCCCCTAGATCAGGGGTGTCAAACTCCAGTCCTGGAGGGCCGCAGCGTCTACAGGTATTTGTGGTTTCCTTTTAATTAGCACCCAGTTAAAGCATTGAGAACAAGGTGTTTGGACTTCTTAGCCAATCAGTGACTTAAATTAATCACTTGTGCTGAAACACACCAAAAGCCAGAAGACACTGCGGCCCTCCAGGACCGGAGTTTGACACCCCTGCCCTAGATCTTCCTGCACTCCAACCATCGTGAAGGGAGGGTTATGGGACTCAGTCAGCAGTTCTGAAAGCTGACCTCATCTCAGCATATTCTTCCATCCTGTCTCTGCGCTTCTTTGCTCTTACCAAAACATGGATCACCCCAGAGAACACACCACTATACACGCTGCCCTCTCGGCAGCTTTCACTTTCAGCCACTCTCCTTGGCTTTCAGGCCACGGTGTTGGCACAGGTTTATTCATCTCATCTAAGTGGAAATGTTGTATTCCTCCTTTTTCACACCTGTTCTTTTGAATTCCATGCTGTCACCGTAACTTACCTGAACCTCTCCACATTACCATTCTCCAGGTCCACTTAACTTCCTGGAAGAGCTTGATACCATATTCAGCACTTTTCCAGAGAATGCCACACCACTCACTCTCTTTGGCGACATCAACCTTCCCACAGAGAATTTCCATCCTACTCTTTCTTTTCTATCTTTCTTTGATCTTTCACTTTCTGCATACCCTCCTACTTACAAAGCTGGCAATAGTCTTGACTTTGTCTTTTCTAGAGCCTGCCCCACAACTAACCTCTCTGCCACCCCTCTCCACGTCTCCGACCATTTTCATCAGATTACGCCAAACTGTTTATTATGTTTTCGGTCAAGGATGTGCGCCAAATTCAATAAATCTGTGATCTGCGTTAGGTTTCATGATCTAAAAGGTACCTAGTGTTAAGGTTCCGGATCAGAACTAGACTCAAATGCACGACTCAGAGACAGAACTCACAATAATACTCTCAACGGAGAGAGTGGGGTAGGGACTGAATCCTGGGATGGGCAGAACCGGAGGGCAGAGCGGGAGAGGGAAGTAGGCAAGGTGCTGGATGGTGACTGAATCCTGGGTTAAGCGTAGCAGGGGCAGAGCGAATGCAGGAAGCAGGGTAGCGTGGATGAGGCGGGCAGGAAACTGGAGGCTGGCGGGTACAACTAGAAAGGCAGAATACAGCGTTAATTCAGCAAGACAAGACTGAGGCCGAGTTCCAGGCTAGACATGAACGAGGTTATAAGCGACAAGACTGAACGAACTGGCAACAAGACAAAGAACAACGGAAGAATATATAGTGTGGTGAATGAGGTAATGGGTGATTGCAGCATGAGAATGTATGCGAGTGTGATTGAGCGGTAACAAGGGCATGAGGAATGCAAACGGGGAAGGAATGTAATTGGCTGGGGAATTAATGAGGGCGAATTCAGCAAACAAGATGGAAAACCATGCCAAGCCTCCACAACATGGAAGACAGACAGGGAAACATAAAAACATGACAAGAGATGCAAGGAAAAGGGGAAAACACGGAGCACAAACAGGGAAGGGGACTGAGAGAGAACGGAGGGCGTAACACCTAGCTAAGCAAACGTTACTTTATCCAAAGTTTACCAATTACATCAAATGTAAGTAAATTTTACATGAACCTAATCATTATATTACTATAGTATGTGTCAGGACTCCTTGCCAGGGAGTGGACCCAATAGCAGGACTCGGCGACAGACTCGATTCAAGCTCCGTGGATCACTTTTATTAAGCACAGGACTGGAGTAGTGAATACTCAGGATGAGGGTCTGGAACAGGGTCGGGATGAACAGGGTAGGGACAAGCAGGGCTGGCTGGAAGCAGGAGGAGCTGGAGCGGGACTGGTGGAGAATGGTAGACAAACCGGAACATATGGAACTTAAAGCTATTAAAAAATATTTGCACTTTATTCACTTTTTTTAACGCACTGCTATTTATTTGAACACAACTGTATACTTTTCCCCCGGGATTGCATTTTTGTGTTTTTTTTTTTTTTTTTTCATGTTCCCATTTATAATGACTCCAAGGAAAAATTTTACATTAATCTCCCACATATCAACGCACAGTAAATTGTAATGCGCATTTTCTATGCCCTAAGCCCTTGGCTACCTTATGTACAATAACATAAAAATAAAATGGTATTCCACCATCTGCAAAATGCTGCCAAATGTTCTATCTTCAATTAAAATGACATCAAACATAAAATTAACGATTGCACTACAGTATGTGAAATGCACTCAAAATGCGAAAATAACAATATCAATCATATTGGACAAGACAGTGCTTGAGTGGAAACCTAACATACATATGCAGGGCTTGAAATTAAAATTGTCTCAGATTTCTTACTAAACTTACTTGTCCAAAACTGAAAATAACGGCCTATTAAAATAACAAATAAACCCAACAGAGATTAGGACAATTCTTGTGATTTATTAGCTTATTAACAACAATTACACAATGCCCGTACGCATGCGTGCGTTTGCACCGTACACAAGCCTTGTTGGACGTGTAGCAGTGGGAAAGTTAGATTTTGTAGATTAAACTATGTAGGGTTGTAAATTGGGTGAAGGGCTGCTCTTTTTTGGCTACATAATTAGCAGTGTGTATTATATTGGCCATTTTCACCAACATATTTTTCTCCATCCTGTGAGGACAGGTGGTGGTGGGGCATCAGGTCCCGTCTGTCTGATTCTGGCATCAGCTTCAGTAAGCTGGTGTTGCTTGTGCCCTTGTCAAATTTTGCATTGATTTTAAGATTGCATTGATAACATACAAAGCCCTTCATGGTGTAGGCCCTTCTTATATCTCCAAGCTTTTTATCTTTTACCAGCAGTCACGCAGCCTTAGGTGCAAGGGCAGAGCTCTACTCACTGTTCCAAAGTTTAGGTTGAAATCCAAAGGTGATGTGGCTTTTGCTGTCAGGGCCCCTAGAATCTGGAACAGCCTTCCTGACAAAATGGCAATGTCCATCTCATCTTTTAAATCCCAATTGAAACTTTTATGGACTTGCTTTTATCTGATTATTTTTATATATTATATTAATATTTTTTTAACCACACAACCACATAATAAAGGGAGGTCACAAGGAGGTAGGGAAGGGTGGAGAGAGGTGCAGCTTGAAGAGGTGAGTCTTCAATCTGCGCTTGAAGGCGGTCAGACTTTCTGTTGTTCTGACCTCCACGGGGAGCTCATTCCACCACCGTGGGGCACAGACAGACAGAAGTCGGGATCTGGCAGGCATGTAGGGTCTGATGAGCTTTTGGAGGTATGGAGGGGCAGATCCTCAGACTGCCTGGAAGGCGAGCACCAATGTTTTGAATTTGATGCGAGCCATCACAGGTAGCCAGTGAAAGTCAATGAGCAGGGGGGTGACATGGGAGTGTCGGGGGAGGTTGAAGACCAGGTGTGCTTCTGCGTTCTGGATAAGCTGAAGGGGTCTAATGGCCGATGCTGGCAGGCCAGCCAGGAGAAAGTTGCAATAGTCCAGACGGGACAGCACCATCGCTTGGACCAGGAGCTGGGTTGAGTGGGTGGTGAGGAAGGGGCGGATTCTCCTGATGTTGTACAGGAAGAACCTGCATGCCCGGGTTACCACTGCGATGTTCTCGGAGAGGGACAGTCTATAGTCGATCACTACTCTGAGGTTCTTGGCACAGGGCGTTGGGGTCAGTGGAGTGTCTCCTAGGGAAATGGAGAGATTGAGAGGGGGATAGGTTAGAGCAGGAATGTAGATTAGCTCAGTCTTGCCTGGATTGAGCTTGAGATGGTGGTTGTCCATCCAGTTCTGGATGTCTCTCAGGCAAGCGGAGATGCGGGCTGACACCTGCGTGTCAGAGGGTGAGAAGGAGAGAAAGTTGAGTATTGTCAGCATAGCAGTGGTAAGAAAGACCATGAGCAGTGATAACAGGGCCAAGGGATTTGGTGTAGGTGGAGAAAAGGAGGGGACTGCGGGTGTCTGCGATCTTCTTGTCGAAGAAATCTGCAAAGTCGTCTGCAGTGAACGAGGAATGAGGAGCAGGAGGTGGTTTGCTGAGGAGGGAGGAGAAGATGGAGAACAATTGACGGGGGTTAGAATTGTATTTGCTAATTTTTGTGTGATAGTATGTTACCTTGGCGGCGGTGACTGATGTAGAGAACGCTGCTAGGAGAGACTGGTAGGAGGAGAGGTCTGATGCGTCTCTGGATTTCCTCCACATCCTCTCTGCTGCGCGAAGACCTCAGGGAGGAGATGGGCGTGTGGGCCTAGAGACAAGGGGGCAGAGAGAGTTAAGTGATGTGGAGAGAGCTGTAAGCCGGGTGTCGGATGCAGAGTCGATGGGGAGTTGAGAGAAGGGTTTGAGAGGGGGGAGGGAGGCAGTGACACAGGGAGCAAGAGAGGAGGGCTAGAGGGTGCAGAGGTTACGGCGGACAGAGACAGTGGGGGTGGGGGGAGGGGAGGGACAGTGTGGAACAAGTGGAAGAGAGAATGAAATGAAGTGGTGATCAGAGGTATGCAGAGGGGTAACAGTGAGATCAGAGCAGGGGCTGTTCCTCTGGAAGACCAGGTCCTGGAGGTTGCCAGCCTTGTGGGTGGGGGGGGGTTGGAGGGTGAGGTCAAAGGAGCGGAGAAGTGGTAGGAAGGCTGCAGACTGGGAGGCATGTAGATGGATGTTGAAGTCTCCCAGGAGGATCAGCGGGATGCCGTCCTCTGGGAAAGAGCTGAGCAGGGTATCAAGCTCATCGATAAACAACTATAATGTACAGGTTAATAGGGTGGTTGATAAACACAAGAGTGGTATTCAAAACTAGTAATGGATAGATCAGAGAGGGGGAGAACAAAGAATGACCATGAGGGGGAGAGTAGCAAACCAGTACCACCTCCACGACCAGATGGCCGGGGGGTGTGAGAGAAGGAGGAGGAGAGGGCAGCGGGAGTTGCCATGTTGTCCGGTGTGATCCAGGTTTCGGTGAGGGCGAAAAACTGGAGGGACAGGAAGGAGGCATAGCCGGAGATGAAGTCTGCTTTCCGTGTTGCAGACTGGCAGTTCCAGAGGCCCCCTGCGACGGTGAAGTTCTCGCAGGGAGTCAGCGAGGGGTAGCGGAGGTTGGAAGGGTTGTGTCGCCGTGGAGGGCCACGTCGTTGGAAGTGGGTTCTGAATGGAAGAGAGCAGACAGGGATAGGGAGAACACACAAACTGGGAGGGAGCGACACTTGTGTCTCTCTTCCAGAAGTTTTTTGAAATGCACACAGCTGATTGCAATTGGCTAACAGCTGTGTGAGACACTTCGCAAGCACGGATAAATAATTATTATCAATTAAAAGCACAATACCCCAAAACTAGCAGCCTATCCAATCTAACAATCTATCAAACAGCCAATCGCAGAATAAACACAAACTAGCAATGCAATTAGTTTGATCAGCGTTCAACGAGGTCTAATTAAAATCACGCAAACATCGACTAGTACGCTTAAAAACGACACTACCTTTCGCGGGACGGTTAAAACTGCTCTTGCTACACAGGAAGGAAGATGCACTAGGCGGTGAAGATCGACGTATTTTGGTAGTGTATATATTGGTAGTGTATAGATAGATGCAGACTTCCCCTGATAAAATAAACTATAACTCACTTCATTCATTTTTGTAAAATTTTACTTGTTATGAACGAGACAAATAGGCTATTTCCAAATTTCCAGGAACAACTATCTTTTTTGTAATAGCCATTCATTTATAATTTATAATTTCAGAGAAATATGAATAGGCTACTATATATATTGGGACGTCAACGACTACCACTAGGGAGCATAATTAACGCAAACACATAGTTTCCTTATTCCAGAACATCACATTCTGCAGAAATAGAGCCCAACTATAGCCTAAATGAGCTGGAATTCTTAAAGTATTCCACCTGGCTTTTTACACATTTAAATACATTCGCTTTTCTTTCCAACTCATAGCCTACGTTTAAAAATATGCAATTTTACTGGGGTTAGCCTCGTAGGTGGGGAAAATGGCTTCCTTATCCAGGAGATCAGCTTGACTGAGAATGTATGTGGCAAATTTGGAGATAAAGTAGTGTTATACAGACATTTCTCACGTTTATAACAGGTCAAATTAAATAAAAATAAAAACCTAATTAAAATATAGGTTTTTTGCTGCTCGAACTGAGAATATGAGTAGGCTACATTATAAGTAAATCAACTTACTATTATGGCATAAATACAATATCTCCATCAAGACACATCAGCAAATATATAGTCTATAACCTATACCGTTGTGAAATGAGGGACGTTTAGCTGTAGGTTACGTGTTGGTAAGCGAAGGTATCTAAACGTGTAAAAAGCCACGTGGAATAGGCTACTTGCAACTTGCTAGAAGAATTCCAGCTCATTTTCTAATTATAGATGGCCTATATTTCTGCAGAATGCAATGTCCTGGAATAAGAAAATAGGTGTGGCTCGTTCTAGCTCCATTAAAGTATGATACGGTAATACCACTTTCTGATTAATTAAGAATTCAGAGCGACGGCGAAGTTAGATATTCATTTATTTTTAATTCAATCGCATTCTAAATCGATTTTCTCAGTAAATTTTTAATGTAGCCTATAGTGTTTTCTCTAGAGATAACAGTTTTGATTAAAAATCATGCGGCTGTTTAAAACGACTTGTTAAGATTTGAAGAGAATAAAATAGAGTTGCATCTCATAAAACTTTAATTGAGCCCCAAAGGATCAGAGGATCATCTACTGAGTTTTTATTAAAATATAAAAATTCAGTCAGTTTCTCCTGAAATTGTAACTTGAATGATTAGCCTAATTCATGAGAAGTGTGGTATTAAAACGCCGGCAAGTGGCCTGGCTGCGAACCTCGTCAAAAACACCAGTAGGCCTAATGTGTCTCTAGTGATTAAGTTTCTAGTTGAGGGATGAATATAGTGCCATGTCATGACATAACAAACATGTCATGTCTTAGTGCATGAGAAGCCAGTTTTTGTTCCCTAGATTCCCTACTTTCTTAAAATTGCAACCAATTATTAGTTTAAATCCGGAGAGGTAGAGCATAAACTTTGTCAGTGAGCTATAAACATTTTTATCAAATGAGATTTCGCCCGAGTTGTTATCCTACCCAGTTGATGCTGTCTAATAGGCTATAGATAATTTGAGGTTGCGTCGTGAAACGATTGCCACCCCCTTTTTTCTACTGGAAGCAGATGAAGACGCTTTGCTGGAAGCAGCAACTATGTAATATGAACATATTGCGCATGATAATGGTCAAATTCCACCCACCCGTCCCCTATATAGCCCGTTTCTTTTTAAAACGTTGCTTATGGTTAACGTTTGCCTCAGCTATAGGCTGCAGCCAAGATGATTTTCATGGTACTTTTTGTTTTTTCTTTTCGAACGAAACTTTGTAACATCATTTGCATACAAACTCAACCTATAATATGGTTGTCTTCAGTAAAAAGAAACGTACAATATTTCAGAGGGAGAAGGCAAGAAGACAAGGAGTCAGGGACGGTTCCGGCAATTTGTTTTAGGATTTATTTTCCCGCCTATTGTATTTAATAATTACTTGATTTCCACTGGACATCCTGAATTTTACCAGCACAGATTTTATGTGAATTTTTTGCCTTAACTGCTGTTCCATTATTTGTTATATTTTGCCAGCTTTTACTTGAAAAGTAGCGGGTCTGGTCTCTGAAGTCAGATAACAACACGCGTGCGTCTCTTAATACAGAGACGTCTCTGAAGTTATATAACACGTGTCTTCTTATTACAGAGACGTCTCTCAAGTTACTTAATGCGCGTCT
The DNA here is from genome assembly GCA_022702515.1 of Ilyophis sp. 1 JC-2022. Taxonomy (NCBI): domain Eukaryota; kingdom Metazoa; phylum Chordata; class Actinopteri; order Anguilliformes; family Synaphobranchidae; genus Ilyophis; species Ilyophis sp. 1 JC-2022. Next base: position 1,216,459 of record CM040402.1, on the reverse strand, counting down.
GTATATTACACAGACATCTCTTAATTCACAAAACGCCATTTTTTTGTTGCACACGCGTCTGTGCAAGGGAACGTGAAACGACGTTTCCGAAACGCTGTATGGGCAGGTGAAATATGACCCATTTGGCGTTCCATACTCTTCTTCCTGGGAAAAAATCATTTTTCAAATCTACCCAGGAAGTGACCTATATTGTGCCACAGGAACAGACATACACACCCTACAGGTTGGAGGATTCCATAACATGCATGGAACCTAATGTGTTACCAGAGGCGAAACGTAATGAAGTACAAATACTTCGTAAATGTACGTTTTTCAAGTATCTGTACTTTACTTAGTTGAGTATTTATTTGTATGCATCTTTTCACTTTTACCCACTACATTTTAAATAATAAACTGGTTGGATTTTCCGCATTTTTTCAGTGTGAAATTAAGCCAATTCACCAAACGCTGAATTTTATAACCCTTTTTACTCATCTTTACCAGGGATGCCAATAATAGTGGCTAGCACTGTATACAGTGAACAGTGAATTTTTTTTTCTTCTGTGTTTTGGCTCTGTACTCCAGCACTTTGGATGTGAAATGATACAGTGACTGTGAGGCTAAAGTACAGACTGTAAGCTTTAATTTGAGGGCATTTTCATCCATATTGTAACTGAAGAAGGCTGCAGTACAGGCCCATTGTCTCGTGCCCATTGCAAGTGAACTGGGTGTGTTGGTCTTAAGATGAGGAGTGGCCAGGACCTTTTTGGGCGTATTGCTATCTTGAGCCAGCAGAAAGCACTTGCTCTAAACCCACCACAAACCTGGTCTAAAGTCATGTCGCAGTTGTTTACATGTTATTTTAATGGCGCATATAAGTGTGTCTACATAGGCGTGTTCACAATGCGCGTACACACAGGGGCGTGCACAAGCATGACTAAAAATATCAAGATAACAATGTGAAATACTATTGTGTAGGCTCCATCAAAAAATGCATAATAATAAAAAGGTCCATAGGTCAAAGACCACATACCTGTCTCAGCGAAGGGAAACGTCGCATTAAATTGCTTTCAGCCCACTCCATCAACATCCAGGTGATGTGCGATGGTACAGTGTTTCCCACACATAGACTTTACTTGGGCGGGCTGCCCAGGTATATTAACGGCCGCCAAAGTATATTTGGCGACCCATTTTAGCAGTTTTTATTTTAATTTTTTTATCCATCCGAGAGAACGACGCCATCCGCGATCGATTAACTAGTGGACAATCTCCCTTTGCTCTACCCCTCCCGTACCTGTTGTTCTGCTGTCACGAGAAGGGTCTACTATGGAATGGCAAATGGGTCACATTTCACCTGCCCACACGCGCGTTTCCTTAACGTCGTACGGCGTTTCCTTAACGCCATGCGGCATTTCGGAAACAGCGTTTCACGTTGCCTTACACAGACGCATGTGTAACAAGGAGACTCGCGTTGTGTAACAAGGAGACTCGCGTTGTGTAACTTAAGAGACGTCTCTGTATTAAGAGACGCATGTTAAGTAACTTCAGAGACGTCTCTGTAATAAGGAGACGCGTGTCATGTAACTTTGGAGACGTCTCTCTATTAAGGAGACGCATGTTAGGTATCAAGGAGATGCGCGTTATGAGACCCGACCAGCTACTTTCAAAGCAAAAGCTGGAAAAATATAACAAATAATGGAACAGCAGTTTAGGCAAACAGTTAAGGCAAAAATTCACGTAAACTCTGGTGATAAAATTCAGTAATTATTAAATATAATAGGCGGGAAGGGAAATCATAAAATAAATTAACGGAACCATCCCTGACAATTTTTCTGTTTCTTTTTACTGAAGACAACCATATTAATATTATAGGTTGTGTTTGTAGCCTATGCAAATGACGTTACATAGTTTTGCTAGAAAAGAAAAAACTAAAAGTAACATGATCATCATCTTGGCTGTAGCCTATAGCCGAGGCTAACGATAACCATAAGCAATGTTTTAAAAAGAAACGGGCCGTATAGGGGACGGGTGGGTTGGATTCGACGATGTGGAACGACCATTATCATGCGCAATATGTTCATATTACATATAACTGCTGCTTCCAGTAAAGCGTCTTCATCTGTTTTCAGTAGAAGGGGGTGGCAATAGTTTCACAATGCAACCTCAAATTATCTATTGCCTATTAGACCCGATTTACTGGGAATAAAGAATTGTATAGCTCTCCGACAATGTTTATGATCGACCTCTCCAGATTTAAACTAATAATTGGTTTCAATTTTAAGGATGTTTTGGGCAATCTATACGAAAACTGGCTTCTCATGACATGGCACTATATTCATCCCGCAACTAGAGACTCGATCACTAGAGACACATTACTGGTGTTATTGATGAGGTTCACAGCTGGGCCACTAGCCGGCGTTTTAATACCACACTTCTCATGAATTAGGCTAATCATTCAAGTTACAATTTCAGGAGAAACTGACCGAATTCTTTAAGTTTCATAAAAAATTAGTAGATGATCCTCGGATCCTTTGGGACTCAATTATGGTTTAAAACATTATAGGCTACATTAAAAATTTGCTGAGTGATGGTTTAAGGCTTGTTTGATACGTCAGACCCTTGCTGAATTAGAGCCATTTAGTCAACCATGTGTTCCATACTGTTCCAGTGTAATTTACAGCTTAATCTAGCCTCCCCCCCCCTAATTCCCATAGAGATCCATTCAAATACAGAGAGTTTATAGTAACTCTTGTAAGAGTATCAGAAAACAAGATATCAAGAGTCTTTTGATGTTGTTGGGTCACAGACATCAGAAATGGCATGCAAAGGATATGTATTTAAGTTTGTTAATTTGTCCCATTACTTTTCGTCCCCTAAAATGGGGGGACTATGTATAAAAAGGGCTACAATTGCTCCACGGTTCACCCGATATGTATGTAAAAACCCTCAAATTCAAGCTGAAAGTCTGCACTTTAACCTCATAATCACTGTTCCATTTCAAATCCAATGTTCTGGAATACAGAGCCAAAACAACAAAAATTGTGTCACTGCCCTCAAACCTTTGGTTCCCACTGTATATATGTATATATGTATATATATATAATGTGTATATATATATATATATACAGTGCCCTCCCTATTATTGGCACCCCTGGTAAAGATGAGTAAAAAGGGTGATAGAAAATTCATTAGCTGAAATTCATTGGTGAATGAGAAAAATCCTAATGTAAAAGTAAAAGTCATGTAAAATTCCCAGCCCCAATTTTCATAGAGATCCATTCAAATGCAGAGACGTTATAGCATTGCTTGTAAGAGTAGCAAAAAATAAGATATCAAGAGTATTTTGATATTGTTGGGCCACAGACATCAGGAAGTCATAGCATGCAAAAGATCATATGCGACCAAATATTTAAAAATTATTACTTTATTCTATATATAAATGCAGGGGTACCAATAGTTGTGGCACACATGGTTTTGTTAAAAATAATTATCTTTTTAATAATATTTTTTTTTTCATAATAAATAAGCTTAAATTAAAGGTTGGATTTTTCTCATTTTTTCAGTGTGACATTAAGCTAATTCACCAAACAGTGAATTTTTTATAACCCTTTTTACTCATCTTTACCATCGCAACTATCTGAGCTTGTTGGAAATCCCATTCCAAAACCATGGGCATTAATATGGAGTTGGTCACCCCCTTTGCAGCTATAACAGCCACCACTCTTCTGGGAAGGCTGCCCACAAGATTTTGGAGTGTGTCTGTGGGAATTTGTGCCCATTCAGCCAAAAGAGCATTTGTGAGGTCAGGCACTGAGAAGGCCTGGCTCGCAATCGGCGTTCCAATTCATCCTAAGGGTGTTCAATGGGGTTGTGTAGGTCACTCGAGTTTCTCCACACCAAACTCATCAAACCATGTGTTTATGGCCCTTGCTTTGTGCACAGGGGCACAGTCATGCAGGAACAGATAAGGGCCTTCCCCAAACTGTTGCCACAAAGTTGGATGGCCATTCTAATAAAGTCTGGGGTAACCCAATACCTAGATGTTTCCCTAATAGTAGTATAAGTAGTAATGTTAGCTGGATTCACTCACCTTATCCTGCTCCCAATAAACCTCCTGACAAATTGTTTTGTCTCCGGTCACTATATACAGTGAGCACCATAATTAATTGGACTGACACATTTTTTGTTATTTTGATTCTGTATTCTAGCACTTGAACTTGAAGGGTTTCTTCTCCTGACTTATTTTTCCATAGAGTTCAATAGGAAAATTTGTCAGGAGAAACAACCCTTCAAGTTATCCATCCATATCTACTGCATATCTGGTTTAAGGCTTGTTTGATACGTCAGACCCGTGATGACTTTTTTGCCAACCATGTGTTCCATACTGTTCCAGTGTAATTTAGAGCTAAATCTAGTCCCACCCCCCAATTCCCATAGAGATCCATTCAAATGCAGAGACGTTATAGTCCTTGTATTCCAATCATGGTCCTCGAGGTCCGAGACCTGCTGGTTTTCCATCCTACCTTTACCTGGGAGTCAGGTGTGAAGACAGTCTGGCCAATCACTAGCACTAATTGTTCAGTTAATTACCCGGGAGAAAGAAAACCAGGGCCAGACTTGGATTCGAGGTCCAGATTTGAATATCCATGCATTATAGTATCGCTTGTAAGAGGGCCAGAAAATAAGATATCAAGAATCTTTTGATATTGTTGGGTCACAGACATCAGAAAGTCATGGCATGCAAAGGATATGCGACCAAATATTAAAAATTATTACTTCTACGTTATTGTAAAGTATTCTACATCAAACTCAAAGTGCTAGAGTACAGAACCAAAATAACAAAAAATGTTAATGGCATGCGTAAATATTTAGTGTTATGTTCTAACTATTTTCTGTGGTGCAACATAGCCTATTCTATTTTAGTAGTGTGCAAGTTGTAACTTAGTGGAGACTTAAGTTACAACTAGCCGACGTTTGAACTTTCATATAGCTGGTGCAACCGGGCCGAGGGGGGACAATCTTCTGTTACGGGACAATGGCTATCCATTAAACACTTTGTTGATAACACCTATATCAAGCCTATTGCGCCAATTTTCATTTACACCTAATGCGTGAATTGTCATTCAATGGAAACTCGAGAAAATAGAAAATGGAAAATAGACGGACATTTGAGTTCTGAAAATGCGCTTCAGATGTCATTACAATACAGCTGTCTAGGCTTACAGCCTGTAAGTAAATAGAATGGTTTTGACTGAAAAAAATTTAAAACCTTGTCCAGTGAATATTGCATTTATTGTTTTTCAAATAGGCTACAGCAAATTCGCTGCGCATAAGGTTTTTTGCATTACGCTACCAGTAAAACAGGTTTGTCACATTTCTATAAGTAGGACATTATAAAACAAGGGAAAATTTCCATGAACCTATGGGTTGCTAACCTGACACCTTTATTGTATTTAGTGTCATCATTAAGGCAAAATAACGGTATGTATGTGATTAAACAATATTAGAATGCAGGTAATGAACTTCGGATTAAGCTTGAACTTCGAGAACTCCGTGAGAACAACCTCATGGAATTGATGTTTGACAATGCGCTAAAAAAACAAGCCGTCAAACGAGCAAAAGTGGACTTGGACACGCCCTAAATGCACTTTACGCCATGTGTTTAGAGAAAGCGCTAAGCTCGCCAAGATAGAGCCCTTTAGGGTTCTAGTTTTCCTTTTTTTTTGTTGATATTAAACCCGTAAGTCCCCTGGCTACTGCGTTACAGCGTCAGTTAAATGCCTAAATTGTAAACGTAAATGTATTTATTTGCGTAAAATTTTAGCAATTAAACTTGCTGTTACACTCGGCAGTCATTCATTGTTCCAAGCATCCAATAAGACATTGCAAACATCGTTGGGAAGCTTATAATGTCCTCGAAAGGATGTTAGAGATGTCAGTCAAACCACAATAAACTGGAATGCGTTACTGTATGACCAGCTGGTGGGGTTTTGCATGTAGAAGTTTCAGATGGTGTATAAAGGAGTGTATCAATGGTAGCAATAGATTGTCTAATACAATAACGGATTGTCTAACACACTGAATCTTGAAAGTGAGATCTTTCAAAATTGGCGGCTGCTCCCGGGGTGGGGGGAGGGACTTGGAGAGAATCGTCGCACTTAGACAGCTGGACTCACAATTAGGAGCTTGAGGAGTCACACCCTGAAGAGGACGTGGTGCCCTCTATCCTGCTTCCGGATTGTTGTGGTGGAGATTCTCTAGCGGTTGCTACATGTGGGAATTTAATTGTATACGGTCCAATTGGCTTCCAAATTTGGAGAAAAATGGGGAAATCAAACAAAAAAAAGAAACTGTAGAAACGCGTAGTTGACATGTATCGTGTTCCCATAGAGTTCTATAGGAAAATGAGTCAGGAGAAATAACCCTTGCAGTGATCCATCCACATATACTCCATATCTGGCAACAGAGTGATGGTTTGGGGCTCGTTCGATAGCTCAGACCCTTGATGACTTACAGCCATTTAGCCAGCCATGTGTTCCATACTGTACCAGTGTAATGTACAGCTGAATCTAGTCTCACCCCCCAATTCTCATAGAGATCCATTCAAATGCAGAAAGCATATAGTATCGCTTGTAACAGTACCTGGAAATAAGATATTGAGAGTTTTTTGATGTTGATGGGTCACAGACTTCAGGAAGTAACAGCATGCAAAGGATATGCGACCAAATATTGAATATGACATTTTAAAAATATGTTAAAGCAAAAGGTATGAATACTTATGTAAATGAGAGATTTCAGTTTTCGATTTTTAATACATTTGCAAAATTATCTAAAAACATGTTTTCACTTTGTCATTATGGGCTATTTTGTGTAGAATTTTGCGACAAAAAATGAACTGAATCTATTGTAGAATATGTCTGTAATGTAATAAAACGTGGAGAAGGTGAAAGGGGTGGGCAGACTTTCCGGCTTGACTGTACATTTCGAATTTACTGATGGTTGTGGCATGTTTTGTACTTGTTTGTATGTATCTCCAGAATCGTTCCAGAAGGATGGATCGCTTTGCCAAGCAGTCTCTGAAGACTGTTCAGAATCATGTGTCTTCCATTAGCGTGCAGATTCATCAGTACAGGTTCGTTTGTGTGTGTGTGTGTGTGTGTGTGTGTGTGTGTGTGTGTGTGTGTGTGTGTGTGTGTGTGTGTGTGTGTGCATGTGTGCACACATTTATCAGTACAAGGCAAATATAAAAGTGGTTCCTGGTATGAAATGTAAAAAACTTGAGGAAAGACTTAAGATCTTTAATCTCTTCAGGTTTAGCAAAAGGAGATCAGATGAGTTGAGCGTCAGCTGGTTTGAGCGCTAATACTTCAGAGCGTTGGTTTTGCCGCACTGGTACAACTAATCTTTAATTGATAATGAAAAAAAAAGGTTAACAAAAGCTTTGCAGGATGGCAAATGGAAATATACTTTGTGTATTGCAAATCGAAGATTCAACAAGGTAAAGCTTTGGCAATTAAAGTTTTTGGGAAAAGGGCAACTAATATAGAGGCTGAAGAGCCAGAAGGGTTAATGAAGTAAGCATGCAAATTACTGCGAAGCACCTAAAGGACCCGCCCCACACCAAGTGGGGGTTTGCCTGCACTGCTATAGCTCCATTACATTGATAATCCTTTAACTTCTATATCAGGTCCCAGTAATGATGACAGGGCTTGTCCTGATTCTCGGGGAGCATTGCACAGCACCCATCCCCTACCGTGGAACACTGCTCCTGGGAGAAAGCTATCTGTTTATGCCTGTCAGTGATGACGTATTGAACATTGTGGATTCTTCTGGCAAAGCCCTATAACCGATAGGGACCCCTCCCCGGCAGTCACCCATGAGGCCATTTTCCGGTTAGCCAGAACTGCAGTTCTCACCCAGCTCGGCACCTGGGACGCGAGCAGGTCTCTTATCAGGGCTGCCACGTCCATGCTGAACTGTATTCTGGCCTGATAACACACTCTACGGGTGCGAGCATTCTCCCCGAGCCATGCTTTGTCAAACAATTGGTTGCTTTCTAACAAATGTTGGAGCATTATTAAGATTGTGATAACCCCATCTATGACAATCAACAATTTGCCAAATGTCCTCACATCACTGTAAGGATCCCCATCTGTGATTGCAATTGTGGTCCCATGTCCTACTGTACCCATTGGCACTAGTGCATACTCTGACATCTGTAATCCATGCGTCTCCAGCATAGAGACCCACAATGAAGAACAGGATGCCATAGGGTGGGCGGGGATTATTGTGCCCCATGTTGAGCCTCACCCTTGTATTTTTTTTAAATGTTACAAATGGACCCACACTGTGATTCCCAAGACTCGGGCAGCTGATGGTGTTGTCAACAGAACTGTGTGTGGTCCGGTCCACTTAGGTTCAAGTGATTTATTTAAAAAAAAATCTGGAAAGCTTTGACCAGAACCCGGTCCCCTGGTTCCACCTTGCACTCAAATTGTGATAGGAGCCTGCAGTGCTCCACTAACATATCTCCCATGACATGCCCCCCCCCCCTCCTCCCCCTCCCTGTGAGGCATAGCCTAAATCTCCTGAAGTCCACATGGGGTGGCCTGTCAAAACTTCTAGGAGAGAAAGTTTTGTTTGGGTTAGTCGGTCCTGTTTTCATGAAGAGAAGCACAGCTGGTAGCTGGATCACCCAATCCTTCCCTGCATCTCATCTCATCTCATCCCATGGCCTAGGGGGCCGTAGGGGTGTCATGGTGGATGCTTGGGCAGTCAGGGATCTCCAGCACTCTCGATCTTCTGCTGTGCGCAGCAGGGTTTGGAAGCTGCAGCCAGTCCACTCCTTGATGTTGACCATCCAGGACTTTCTCTGCCTGCCTCTTCTCCGCTTTCCCTCCACTGTCCCCTGTAAGATGGTCTTTGACAGGGACGTATGTCTTATGACATGACCATACCAGGCCAGTTTGCGACGTTTTACTGTTGCGAGTAGGGGCTCCTGTTCTCCAGCATGGGTGGTTACTAACTGTCTAACATAATCATTTGTCCGGTGTTCTTGGTATGATATGTGTAGCATTCTTCTATAGCACTTACTTTCAAAGGACTGTACCCTGCGCTCAGTGTCCGCTGTGAGTGTCCAGCTCTCACAGCCATAGAGTAAGGTGGAGAGTACAAGTGACGTAAAGTCTGACCTTCACTGGGAAGCTGATGGTGTTGCTTTTCCAAATGCTGGCCAGTCTTGTCATGGCTGATGTTGCTATGCCAATTCTTGCTTTTATTTCTTTTGTGGAGCTGCCATCTTCACTCACAAAGGACCCGAGGTATTTAAAGTCCTTTACTTCCTCCAGCGTTTGCCCGTTCATTATGATGTTCATTGGTGATATATGGTTGTGGCTATTGACCAGGATCTTACTTTTCTCTGCACTTATCTCCATGCCATATGCTCTCGCCGCCTCTTCCAGTCTGGTGGTGAGTTCCTGGAGTTCGGCCTCGCTTTTTCCCATAAGGTCGATGTCATCAGCGAAGCGAAGGTTGGAGATGGGTCTTCCTCCGATGGATATGGAGGTGTGGAATTCTTGGAGTGCTTCTTCCATGATGTTTTCCAGAAAGATGTTGAATAGGACAGGGGAGAGGAGGCAGCCTTGACGGACACCAATAGATGTTTTGAAAGGTTCTCCTATGCTGTTATTTATGAGAACTGCACTGTTTGAGTCCGTGTAAAGTGCTTGGATGACCTGTATGATGTTATTATTGAAGTTGTAATTTCTGAGCACCTGCCATAACCCTTCATGCCAAACACGGTCAAAGGCTTTTTTGAAGTCTATGAAGTTGTGGTACAGGTCGTGCTGGTGCTGAAGGTGCTTCTCAATCAGTAGTCTGACATTGAAAATCTGTTCGGTGGTGCTCCTTTTTGGTCTGAATCCTGCCTGTTCCTCTGCAAGAATTTCCTCTGCCTTGCTCCTCAGTCTGTTCAGTATGATCCGCAGCATTACTTTGCTAGCGTGACAGATGAGGCTGATGGTTCTGTAGTTTTGGCACTGCCTTAAATTCCCTTTTTTGGGAATGGGGATAATTAGAGATTGGGTCCATTTTTGGGGCCACTGCTTTGTTTCCCATATATTTTGGCAGACGCGTGTGAGTGCTATTATACTTTCTTGCCCGCCATGCTTCCAAAGCTCCGCTGGTATGTTGTCGATGCCTGGTGATTTGCCGATTTTTAGGCTCTTTACTGCCTCCTCTACTTCCGCTTGCAGTATTGGTGCATCCTCACAATCGCTGCTGGACTTCATTGCATTAGTTAGAATGTTAGGGTCTGTTTTTAATGTAAAGTTATATAGTTCGTGGCAGTACTCTGTCCATCGCTTGGTTATTGCTGCTTTCTCGGTTAGCAGAGAGCCATGTTTGTCTTCTATTATTGTGGCTGTATGATGTAATAATAATAATAATAAATTTTATTTATAATGCACTTTTCATTTTAAGGAAATCTCAAAGTGCTACAAAGCATATGTGGAGCATAAAACAACAACAACAACAGAACAACACAGTAACACTCATCATAAAAAAACTGGCCATAATAAAACCTAAAAGCACAGATAAAAGCGAAAGTATAAATTTAAGAAAAAGTTCTGTTAAAAAGGAAGGTTTTTAGACCTTTCTTAAAAATTTCGACCGTCTGTGGTGCCCTCAGGTGATCGGGCAGATTATTCCACAGGCGGGGGGCAGCCAAGCAGAAGGCGCGATCTCCCATAGTGCGGAGCCGAGTTTTGGGTGGGTGGAGGAGGTAAGAATTTGAGGATCTCAGGTTTCGGGTGGAGGTTTGTGGGGTGAGAAGGTCCTTGATGTAAGAGGGGGCATTACCATGGATACACTGATGTGTAAGCAGGTAGATTTTGAAATCAATCCTGGAGGATACAGGAAGCCAGTGAAGTGAGTGAAGGATGGGGGTTATGTGATCATACTTACGCACTCTCATCAGGATCCTAGCAGCACTGTTCTGAATGTATTGGAGCCTTTGAAGGCTCTTGCTAGGGATCCCGATGAGAAGTGCGTTACAGTAGTCCAGCCTTGAGGAGACAAAGGCGTGGACGAGTTTCTCAGCGTCTGGTAGGCTGAGTGAGGGACGGAGTTTTGAAATGTTCTTGAGGTGATAGAAGGAGGTTTTACACAGGTGTTTGATGTGGGCATCAAAGGTCAGATGAGGATCGAACCTAACGCCCAGGTTGATGACTGATGAGGAGAGGGGAATGTTTTGGCCAGAGAAGGTGATGTGAGTTATGGGGGATGATTTAACCTGGTGGGGAGTGCCAACTAGGATGGATTCAGTTTTAGAATTGTTTAGCTGCAAGAAGTTGTTTTTCATCCACGCCCTTATCTCCTCAAGGCAGGTGGTGAGAGATGATGAGGAGGCAGAGGGATTAGGGGCAGTTTTTAAATAAAGCTGTGTGTCATCAGCGTAGCAGTGGAATGAAATTCCATGCCGGCTAATGACACTGCCTAGGGAAAGCATATAGATGATGAATAAAATGGGTCCGAGAACTGACCCCTGGGGGACGCCACAGGTGACAGAGTACGTCCGGGACTTTGCGTTTCCCAGGGTGACATACTCGGTTCTCCCAGACAGATAGGACTGGAACCAGAGTAGTACAGAGTCGGAGAGACCGATGCAGTGGAGGCGGCTGAGGAGAATTCCGTGATCAACAGTGTCAAAAGCTGCAGTCAGATCCAGGAGGACCAGAAGGGATGGAGAGCCAGCATCAGCCGCCATCAGCAGGTCATTTGTGACCCTGACCAGAGCTGTTTCAGTGCTGTGGGCGGTGCGGAAACCAGACTGGAACTTTTCATAGATATTATTTGAAATTAGGTGGTCCTGGAGCTGAGCAGCAACCACTTTTTCCAGCACCTTTGACAGGAATGGGAGGTTTGAAATGGGCCTGTAATTTGCAAGAATTTCTGGGTCAAGGGTGGGTTTTTTGAGGAGGGGTCTGATAATAGCAGTTTTCAGAGCAGATGGAAGGTGGCCGGCTTGGAGGGAGTGGTTAATGACATGAGTAATCAGGGGGCATAGAGTACGGATGTTAGATTTTACCAGGGCAGTGGGAAAAGGGTCCAGGGTGCAGGTGGAGGGTTTCATCTTGCGGATGATGCCCTCAACCTCTCTCGGTATGACTTCAGCGAAATGGCAGAGACGCGGGGAAATCACAGGCTGTTGGTCAGCAGTTGGGAGATGTAGAGAGGAGGTGTTGGAGAGAAGGGAACGGATGGTGTTCACTTTTGCCCGGAAAAAGTCAATAAAGCCATTGCACTGTTCATCAGTGGGTTCAGTTTGTGATGGGGTTTGTGGCTTAAGGAGATGTTTTATAGTGGAGAAAAGCTGTTTGGAGTTTCCGGGATTTTTGTTAATGATGCTGGAGTAGTGTAGTGACCGTGCGTCTCTGAGGGACTTTGAGTAGGCCTTTTGGTGATCTTGATAGGCTAGTCTGTGAACAGTGAGTCCAGATGTTTTAAGACGCCGCTCAAGTACACGTCCAGCTGCCTTCATTTTCCGTAGTTCACTGTTGAACCAGGGGGCTGAGCGGGAGAAAGCGACTGTTCGGGTTTTTACAGGGGCATGAAGATCCAGGACACTGCCCAGGGTCTTATTGTAGAAGTCCACTGAGTCGTTAGCTGATGAAAAAAGTGCAGATGAGATTTTCTGGAGGTCAGAAGTCAAAGCGTCAGGGTTGATGTTTTTAATGTTTCTAAAACAAATTTGGCGCTTGGACTTGGTGTGATGGGATAGAGATGAGGATGGCAGCTCCATTGAAATTACCTTGTGATCCGACACACCCAGATCGTACGCCACCAGATTGGTAATGGGGGCGGAGTCGGTGATGACCAGGTCGAGCGTGTGCCCCCTGGTGTGAGTAGGGACATCAACGTGCTGTTTAAGGTCGAGATGATCCAGTATTTGAATAAATTCAGCTGCAGAGTGACAGGAGGGGCTGTCAACATGAATGTTGAAATCTCCCAGGATGACAAAATTGGCAGATGTGGAACAGAGTGAAGTGAGAAGGTCGAACATCTCTGGGATGAAGGCTGAGTTTGGTTTAGGTGGCCGATAGATGAGAAGTATTGTCATGGGGTGGGGGAGTTTGCATCTGAGGGCGAGACATTCAAATGAAGCATGCTCGGGCAGGGGTAGGGGGGACAATTTTAGGTCAGTTCTGTGTATAACAGCTAAGCCGCCACCACGACCAATTTTGCGGGCTTTCTCCAGGTAGCTGTAGCCAGAGGGACAAGCTTCATTAAGCACAGAGTAAACATCTTGCTGCTGCCAGGTTTCAGTGAGGCACATGAGGTCAATCCCCTTGTCCAAAATGTGGTTGTGTATGAGACAAGATTTATTTGTGAGGGATTGTGCGTTAAATAGTTCTATTTTTAAATTGGGTGGGACTGTGGATGGGAGTCTCAGTAGGGGCCGCAGAAAACTGAAATCCACTCCACGTTTTCCAACTTGCTTGGTCTGAAGCGGTCTTGCGGTGTTTCCAGCGATGACGTGGCAGTGGGGAGTAGTTTTGCTTCCATTACTACGTAGTCCATGTGCGACAGTGTTCTGATGACGTCGATAGGATGCGCCAGAGCGTCCCTCAGACCAGAGAGATGGAATGCAGCTCTCGGAGTAAACAAAGTTGCATCTTGAGCCTCTATGGATGTAACGTGGGCGAGAAGCCAGACTGTGTCCTTTTATTCCATCTGTTAAGAGCCTCACGGTGGTTTGGAATTTTAATGTCATGCTGGTGAAAAGCCGGCCACCCTTGGCCGAGGAGCCGGTCGCGGCTAGCATTTGCTGGCTAGCGGGGCTAGGCTAACCGCACTGACAGCAGAGATGTCCGGGTTCTACCTCCCAGCAACGGTGAGTATATAGAAAATCCAGCAATGTCACAGAAAGTTTGGGAGCTTGCCTGTTAATCCACGGATCCACGACTAGGCGTTGGCTGGAAGTTTGGAGAACTATAGCTATAACTATAACTATATAACTGTATAACTACATAACCATAACTATATAACTATAGCACAACGTTAGCAGGTAGTTGGCGTTTGCAGACGGAGAAGCGGCGAAACAAGCGAACTATAGCAAACTATAGCTATTACTATATAACTGTATAACTATACAACCATAACTATATAACTATAGCACAACGTTAGCAGGTAGTTGGCGTTTTGCAGACGGAGAAGCGGCGAACAAGCAGCGCCAGCGTCCTCTCCCAGTTTCTTTAGTGTTGCGTAGGCTGCTTTACTGTTGCCCTGTCTTATCCCTGCATCTATGCTTGCACACTGTTCTGTGATCCACTTCTCTTTTGCTTCCCTCATCATCTTCCTAATGTTTTTGTTCACAGAGGTGTACTGCTTTGCTGCCTCTGGGTCATCCTTCTTTATCTTTTTGAAGGTCCTTCTGAGGTCACATAGATCTAGGATGTCATCCGTGACCCATGGTTTATTTTTCTTCCTGTCCTTCCCTAGTACTTCAGTTGCTGTTTCTATAAGTGCTTTCTCCATATTGTCTGTCAATGCATCAATGTCTTGTAATAAGTTAAGTGTTGCAAATTTTCCTCCTATGTTTGCCTCAAATACTTTTGCGACTTGTGGATCTTTCAGTTTGTCTAGGCTAAATCTGACGCGTGGGTTATTGTGTTTCTTTTGTGTTTTCAGTTTAAGTTTAAGCGTCATCAGTACCATGTCGTGGTCACTTCCAATGTCCGCACCAGGAAAAGTTCTGGTTTGGGCTTTGTTGATGCTTGACTTGAACCTTTGTGGCGTGAGTATGTAATCAATTTGGTTATGTGTCTTTCCATTTGGTGCATGCCATGTTGTTCTGCGGGAGATTTTATGTGGAAACAGCGTGTTGGCTACAGTGAGCTTATGGCTTCTAGCGAAGTCCAGAAGTCTCAGTCCTCTGTCATTCGTTTCATCTAGTCCAAAACGTCCTGCTGTTCCTCCCCAATGCTCATATGCGTCTGTACCTATTTTGGCATTCCAGTCTCCTTGGATGACAAGAAAGTCCTTCTTGGGTGTTTCCTTGATGGTGTTTTCTAACTCCTCATAAAAAGTTTCAACTACTTCATCGTCATAGTCCGTCGTTGGGGCATACACTTGAATGATGGTAATATTAAGGGGCCGCGCAGCGATTCGGATGCTGATGAGCCTGCTGGATATAGGCGTGCAGCTGATGACTGCATTTATTTTGTTTTTGTTGACAATAAAGCCAACTCCATGTTGGTGTCTGGAATCCTCTCCGATATACCATAGCTTGTGGCCTTCTTCTGTGGTGGTCTCACCACAGCTAGTCCACCTAACCTCAGCCAATCCAAGGATGTCCCACCTATATCTGTCTAGTTCATGGGTCAGTTCCTTCACTTTCCCACAGGCATACAGTGTGCGAACATTCCATGTCCCAATAATGGTATCGTTATTTGGGAGGCTGAGTGTTGATGTTGATCTTGTCCCAGTAGTAAACTTGTCACCCCCACCCTGGGGCAAGACAGTGGGAAGCGCGGTCGTTAACGATGTTTTTCCGGGCCTCGACCGATCCGGCATGTAGATACTTTTTTTTTTTTTTTTAAATTTGTTTCTGATTTTTTCCCTTTTTCTCCCAATTTAGTAGCCAATTGAACCCCTATTCTATTTCAATTCCCCCCGTGTAGCAACCGCTAGAGAACCACCGCTGCACACCCCATCTATCGGTACTTTATAGGAAGGATGCTACGTCCTCTACAGGGCGCAGCTCCTGACCGTGACACGCCCTGGGTTCTATCGTGCGCAGTGGTTCTCTCCGAGCCCCTCCCCCCACCCGGAAGCGACTGCCAATTGTCGCTTCCACAGGCCACCGGCCACGCTCGGCTGTGGCAGGACCGGGGCGCGAACCCCGATCCTCGGAGTACAACTCGCTGACTGAAAGTCAGCGGTCTTTACCGCTGTACCACCGCGGCGGCACCGGCATGTAGATACTTGACTGTTTTTCCATCATGACATTTCATTAGGCAAATAAGCTTGGTGGCGCCTATCTCCTCTCCAAGCTCTTCACCAGGGGGCCAAGGACCCCCTGGCTACCCTTGTCTAGTTTAGCCTGCCGGTCGAAGCAGTTTGCCGTGGTGTGGCCGCAGAAACTCTGCTACTTGGAGCCATAGACAAGAGCTGGGTGTTGGTGAGGACCAGTAAGGTTTCAACCAGCACTATCAATAGAGCTGCGACCGTATCATCCTCAAAGGTAGTACCTCTCCCTTCCACCCCAAACACCACAACAGCACACCCTGCAGCAGAGAACAATTGTTTAGTTAGTTTGTTTTTCAGTGTTCGGTTAGCCCTCTCGACCATCCTGCTGCCTTCTGGGTGATACACACAGTGGAACCTTTGTTTAATCCCCAACGCTTTGCACACATTTTCCATCCATAACCAATTATCTGCTTGTATTGCTAGATGCTGAAGCTGCTGCCAAGGACAGCGTTATCTCTCCCTCTATTTCTGCTTTTTTGTTTTTTTAATTCTTCCACCCTATTCCCTTATGTGTAAGGATCTGTTCCTTTGGTGCCAGATTCAGAGTTGAGATAAGCACGCGCAAATGGGACTTACTCCCGAAATTCCATGCAGCTTCAGCTATTTGTGATTCAGACATTTGACTTATCCGCTGTTTTAAGCATCTCTGCAGTATATATGTGGCATTACACACACGGGGTGGAGATTTAATGAAAATGAGGCGTGTCTGCAAATCATGCAAGATTGTGCAAATCGTATTCAGAGTTTCCACTAATGTTTTTACGCGCAACTTTGTTCAGAAAAAAAGGTAGTTTATGTCTAGCGCTGCCAATAGATGAGTATGAAAAATACTGCATCTTTCACAAAAATTAATATTAAAACGAGTGCATGTTCTTTGAAAATAAAATTGGTCTTTTTTTCCTTTGCCTAGCCTACTGACAATTATCAAAGAGCTGTCATAAAAAGAAAAATGTACAAGTAGGCTATTATTGACCGTCTGGTATATCATCCCAGACAAATATTATGGATTAATTGATAGATAATTGTCTGTATCATATTGGCTTTGACAGAGAGACGATTTGTATCAGCACAGCTTCACCAAAATGATTGTTGAAATTAAGTTGGCTATTGTGTTACACCACCGTAAGCTACATGACTTTATTAGGTAAACCGTTAAAATAAAAGATTAGATTTTTAAATATATTTTTTTCAGTAAATCCAACGATGTATTTGTTTATTTAGTAATATTGCGTGCAACCACTGTCCAACGATTATTTATTTTGATTACGGCTGCGTTACGGCTGCTCCACAGCAAACATACGAAGCCGATGCCTTGGTTTGCACAAAAAGTGTTTTTATTAACAAGTCTTACTCGGTAAGTTACAGGGGAACCGCTAACCCCAACGTGCGAGCACCAAATCAACAATAGAGGAATCAGGCCACCGACTTCCCCAGATGAACTCTATATATAGGTGCAGCAGCTCCGGAGGACATCTTTACACGGCCCCAATCAGGTGTGTGCAAATCTGTAACATGAAACCATGATGGTGCAGCGCTCCCCCCTCACGGAAGACAGAGGGACGTAACTACTGAACTATAGTTCAGTGGACGTAACACCTCCACCATCAGCTGGGGACACCAGTCCACACAAAACAACAACTAACTACGACGTGACATAAAAACACACCACTACCAAACTTAAACTGAGAGCCTCTTGGACAGCCATGTAGGCTACGCCATCTGGAAAATATAGGACCTCAGGCTTCCAAACCATAGCACTCGATCTGCAACTGTTCTGCTATAGGAGTAAGAGCGGAAAATCATCGGAAAACGGGAAGAAACATAACACGTATACATTTTCACCAGCCATATAAAAGGGAATTTGTCATTTGTATATACATTTTTTATTATTATTCTGGAGATTCTGCACATGCAGGGGACAGTGCATCTGCGACCACGTTGTCTTTTCCCCGGATGTGTCTTATCTCGATATTCAATTCTTGTAAAAATAAACTCCAGCGCATCTATCGGTGGTTCTTGTTTCGCATCTGTTGAAAATATAGGGGGGCACATTGAAGCTCAGGCTTTTTAGGAGATACGCTGCAGCAACACGGACGTATTTTTTGTCAAACACATCTCTCTACGTGACTTTCACCTATCCTGAAGACAGCGGGATTATCTGAATCTACAGCCATGCAGAGAGGTTATAATATCGCTTGTAACAGTACCTGAAAATAAGATATCGAGAGTATTTTGATGTTGATTGGTCACAGACTTCAGGAAGTAACAGCATGCAAAGGATATGTGACCAAATATTAAATATGATACTTTAAAAATATGTTAAAGCAAAGGGTATGAATAATGGATTACAATTCATGTAAATGAGAGATTTCAGTTTTTCGATTTTTAATACATTTGCAAAAATTTCTAAAAACATGTTTTCACTTTGTCATTATGGGCTATTTTGTGTAGAATTTTGAGGCAAAAAATGAACTCAATCTATTGTAGAATATGTCTAATGTAATAAAACGTGGAGAAGGTGAAAGTGGTGGGCAGACTTTCCGGCTTGACTATGTATACATGTATTGCAAAAAATTTTAATAAAACCCAAATCATTTAAAATAAATAAGCTTAATTTAAAAAGTGCTGCAATGTCACAAGGAAATGTCTAAAATCACATAATAACTATGTTTAATTATCTGTCTGTTGTAATTGTTTTAGGCTATATTTAAAGCTGCATTAACTAATATGTTCGGCATTAATGTTTTTTTGTTTTTTTAATCGGCATTAATATGGCATAAAAACAATTATATCACGTAGTGGAATGAGATCACCCATTGTCTAAATTTATTAACGCCATAAGGTAACGTGCTTGCTTCCTCAAAACCTTACATGTAACCAAGTCTCCTGCTCAAAATGTTATTGTAGGCTATATAGCGCTGGGTGCTATTGGGTAGGCATATGTAAATAAGAAACGGAAAAACAATTACATTGTCGTGTTAATAATTTACACAGTGAAAGCATAGTGTTGCAAACTTTATTCGTTCTCATTGTAGGAAACCCAGTTCAGCACCTGATCTTAGCATGCCGATGAGTTTTTCTAAAACTTTGTCAGACATGGGAAGGGGGGAATTATCTGCAAGTGCAGTCGGCCTAAGTGTATTTGACTGTAATATTTCTTGAAATTTATAAATATATCTAGACAACTCATATCTTGACCTACATATTTTGAAAGTGGCTGATATATTTTTTGTTCATATTGTTACAAATATTTCAAATGAGTAAATGATATGAGATTAGATAGACTAACATTACAGTAGCCTATTATAACACTGATCTGTCACAATGACGTTATGCTATTCAGGGGCGTAGGCTTCATTTGAACATTGGGGGGGACCACAAACAGTAAAAAAAAATTGTGATGATAATGGAGGGGGACACTAATAATATACCATCCAACAGTCGCGAACCATGACTATTGGACCCAGGCCCTCAATCATTCCCATGAGCAAAGCAATGCACATTGTAGCCTAGTGCATTGTGTCTCCTACACCACCAACATTGTTTATTACACTTTGAGCTCTAATACAAGGAATCGGATTTCTATCAAAAATATCATAATTTAGAAATTGCTGTGGTCAGGGCCGTTTCTAGACTGCTTTGATTGGGGGGGGGATCAAGTTATGTTGGTGGGGCACAAGGCGGGAACGAAGTATCGGGTGGTCTGGCGGTCCTCCCCCAGAAAAATAAAAAACAAATTTTAAAACAAATTTCCTGCATTTCTACACAACCTCACACAGGGCATTTTCTAAAAAAATAAAATGTTTTATTTATGAAAATTTTGGAGAATTATTATTATTATTATTATTTTTCAAAGACCCAGCCGAGATTTGAGATGCTTTCATATAAAGCTAAAGCCATGGCAGGCTAATCGGTACATTAGGGGATAAGATACGTTTATAACATTTTAAACTCTGTGGTTCTCAAACTCGGTCCTGGGGGCCCCCCTGTGTATGCTGGTTTTCGTTCCAACCACAATTTCAATCCCACAATTTTAACAAACTAAATTTTTCTTAATTAGGTGTTTTTCATGTTTAGATTATTTAACCTCTTAAGACAAATTATGTCAGAAATAGTTATGCATACCATGAAGACTATCCCATGTTCACATTTTGCTTACAGTGCTATATTGCAAAGAATGATACAAGGTAACAATTTTTTAACTCATCAATTTAAAGACTGAGGTGAATCAATAGGCTCCAAATTCAGTAGTTGAACACTTGTGTTTCAAGTTCCTTCATTTTTTCCTTAAAATTATTAACACAATGCAGGTTTGGCTCATTATCATTTGCTTTGTCTTTTGAATTGTTCATTATTTACCAAGTAGCTAGTTTTAGTTGCCATGAGTCCACAATTTCACCAATTAAGAGCCTATTGATTCACCTCAGTCTTTAATTTGTTTAATTTGATCAGTTAAAACATTTTTACCGCTCTTTTTCTAATTGTTTGCAATATAGCACAATGTGAATATTAGACTTGTATTCTTCATAACATGTATAGCTAACATAATGTGGCTTCAGAAGGGAGATAATTCCTCTAAGCAAGAAAAATCAACACCTGGGATTTGGGAAATTCTGGGATTGCAATTGTGGTTGGAACGAAAACCAGCATATGCAGGGGGCCCAAGGACCAAGTTTAAGAACCGCTGCCCTAGTGGTAGTCGTCGACATCCCAATTATGGTATTCACATTTCTCTGAAATTGTAATTAGGCTACTTTAAGAAAAGCCTCATAATTCCGATGCAGGATTGTTAGTGTCGCCGCTTGCGAATACATCGGCCTCACAAGTTGCACTGTACAGGGCAATAAAATAAACAAAATAAACTGTTTAAGGAACCAAATAGCCTACCTTAAGAAGCTACAACTGTTTTCTGATGAACCCTGAAAAGATGTAATAGCTATCTTGTTGTTATGAAAAAAACATGTAGGCTACTTTTTTACGTATATATAAAATATAAGGCATAGACTGTAGATAAGGAGTAGTTAAAGATAGTGTCATCACTGAAATAGCTTAAGTTAGGAAGAGCGCCTACATAGCCTAGATGAATGGGGAAATTACTGGGTCAGCGTTTCTTTTAATAAAAGTTGTATTCACTGTGGGGATTTTGATTTGATATTCAGTTGAGAGGACCGTTTCAGGTGAAACGAATGAAACGTAGCAAAGGCCGCCTATGCACCAAACAAACCGTCTGCTCTACCCCTGTTGCGTTAGCGAACGTCTCGATTTCATACTCTCGTCTTTTTTTGCGGTCTGACTTCTCCATTACAACCAACCTGATTACAAAATATCCATAACGTTACACAAAACACTGGCTAAAACACTGTCTTATGGGAATTGATGTCCATAGAATTATCAGCCTGAGCAATCACCTCTAATTGTTCACTACATATCCCATTTGTGTTTTCGTAAACTCAAACTTGTCATGGCCATGGGATAAACCATTGCTACTGTTTAAAGTAGCGAGGGGGTGCATCAATAATTCATACTATGTTTACGGGCGTTATATATCATTTTTGTACTCAGCTACATTAGAATACGCAATAGACTCAAAGGGCGTTGATTCGGACACAGCCTTTGTTTAACACAAACAAAGACTTTTCTCTCTAAACTAACAGCTAGCTATTTAGCCAGCCCCATGTCCAAACATAGAATAAGCATTTTGTTGTGATATTCCTATCTACCAGTCTTTGTTTAACTAGTGTAACAGTTAATATTAGTCAAATACATAATATCTAATTCTCTGTTCATAAGAATATATAGGTGTTCATTGTGAATCACTGTTACTGTTGAGAACTGTTACTCTTGAGATCGATTGCTTATGCCTAAATGCAGGGTGCAGGGGAGAGAAAAAGAAAGAGAGGCGGGGAGAGATGGCGGCTGCTAACGTAAAAGAACTCTATGGTCTCTTTGCAAGTTATTTTTCGTACCCAAGACACACGGACAAGAGAATACAAATATTACACTGGCGGCAGCGGTGTTTTCAAGGCAAGGTATCGAGTTTCACTGCCTGCGTCGCTGCATTCCGGGACGTATAACAGTGAGTTAGCTAGTTAGCAATACATGAGCTAACATTACAGTTTTTTAATTGTTTTCCTGAAGTTTCCTCGCTCAGGGTCACAGTCACCTACTCTTTAGTTCACTGCGGATATTGCTAGCTTATCTAATAGTTCAGCATGTTTTAGGAGGGGAATCGCAATCCACCCCAAGCAGCTCCAGATAGGGACGCAGTTTCCGCTGGACCAGTGCGCACAGGAACAAAAGACATTCCTCTCCCTGATGCGGCGGGGCGCTCACCAGCTAATTCTCCACTAGCCCCAAATGACCACCACCAACAGAGTTTGGACAACAGTAGTACTGCAGTGCCACCTACTGGACATTATGATACAGCTGTTCTGAATGCTTTCTCATGCTCCACGTCATGCTAAAATAAGACTGTTGCCCCTGTGTGTAAGGAGATTTTTACTGCATACATCGATGGCATTGTGGAGAGCACAGACATGCAGATCCTGTTAAATACTGGCTCTAGCATTTCTTTCATTAGTGAAGACACGCGGATGTCAATTCCCTCACTGCATAAGCAGCCTTTACTAAATAATTTCTGTCAAAAACTGTTACAGGTCAGTGTTTGGACACTCTAGGCACAGTCAACATTTCACTTAGGCTTGGGACTCACATTTTGCAGCACGAAGTGCAGGTCATGAGAAAGGTTAGCCAAAGTGTCATACTTGGTTGGGATTTTCTACAACAGCATCATGCTGTACTCGACATAGGTAGAGGCTTGTGCCGCCGATTAAGACCTGCCACTTCTGAACACAAATCAACTTGGCCCAATTTGCTGCACTGCACAGATTAGTGTGACAACCACAATTCCCCCACACTGTGAAATGCACTGTACAGCTACATTGATTCCCCCTCTTGACTCGGGCACCCCAAATGGTTATACTGGCTTCCTGGAGCCGTGTAAACTGGATATTGAGGGCATCGCTGTAGCTCGCACATTGACATTTGCCAAAAATTGACATACTGTGGTGCGTATCATGAACCCAGGTGTGCAGATTGACCCGTTTTCTCCTATTTCAGAGGAGGAAATCATACAGGACTCAGCCCCAGTATGCAATGTGAGTTCCTCTCTGTGCATATCTCAGTCGTATTTAGTGATTTCCTCTCTGTGCAGATCTCAGTAGTATTTAGTGAGTTCCTCTCTGCATATCTCAGTCGTATTTAGTGAGTTTCTTTCTGTGCATATGTCAGTTATATTTATTGAGTTCCTCTCTGTGCATATCTCAGTTGTATTTAGTGAGTTCCTCTCTGTGCATATCTCAGTCGTATTTAGTGAGTTTCTTTCTGTGCAGATCTCAGTAGTATTTAGTGAGTTCCTCTCTGTGCAGATCTCAGTTTTTTTTGTGAGTTCCTCTCTGCAGATCTCAGTCGTATTTAATGAGTATTTAGTGAGTTCCTCTCTGTGCATATCTTAGTAGTATTTAGTGAGTTCCTCTCTGTGCAGATCTCAGTAGTATTTAATGAGTTCCTCTCTGTGCAGATCTCAGTAGTATTTAGTGAGTTTCTTTATGTGCAGATCTCAGTAGTATTTAGTGAGTTCCTCTCTGTGCAGATCTCAGTAGTATTTAGTGAGTTCCTCTCTGTGCAGATCTCAGTGGTATTTAGTGAGTTCCTCTCTGTGCATATCTCAGTCGTATTTAGTAAGTGTTTTTCTGTTCAGATCTCAGTTGTATTTAGTGAGTTTCTGTGCAGATCTCAGTCGTATTTAGTGAGTTTGTCTCTGTGCAGATCACAATTGTATTTAGTGAGTTCCTCTCTGTGCAGATCTCAGTCATATTTAGTGAGTTCTTCTCTGTGCAGATCTCAGTAGTATTTAGCGAGTTCTTCTCTGTGCAGATCTCAGTTGTATTTAGTGAGTTCCTCTCTGTGCAGATCTCAGTGGTATTTAGTGAGTTCCTCTCTGTGCATATCTCAGTCGTATTTAATGAGTTCCTCTGTGCAGATCTCAGTAGTATTTTGTGAGTTCCTCTCTGCATATCTCAGTTGTATTTAGTGAATTTCTTTCTGTGCAGATCTCAGTCATGTTTAGTGAGTTCCTCTCTCAGCAGATCTGTCGTATTTAGTGAGTTTCTTTCTGTGCATATCTCAGTTATATTTAGTGAGTTCCTCTCTGTGCAGATCTCAGTGGTATTTAGTGAGTTCCTCTCTGTGCATATCTCAGTAGTATTGAGTGATTTCCTCTCTGTGCAGATCTCGGTAGTATTTAGCGAGTTCCTCTCTGTGCCGATCTCAGTAGTATTTAGTGAGTTCCTCTCTGCATATCTCAGTTGTATTTAGTGAGTTCCCCTCTCAGCAGATCTGTCGTATTTAGTGAGTTTCTTTCTGTGCATATCTCAGTTATATTTAGTGAGTTCCTCTCTGTGCAGATCTCAGTTGTATTTAGTGAGTTCCTCTCTGTGCAGATCTCAGTGGTATTTAGTGAGTTCCTCTCTGTGCATAGCTCAGTTGTATTTAGTGAGTTCCTCTCTGTGCATATCTCAGTAGTATTTAGTGATTTCCTCTCTGTGCAGATCTCAGTAGTATTTAGTGAGTTCCTCTCTCAGCAGATCTCAGTCGTATTTAGTGAGTTTCTTTCTGTGCATATCTCAGTTGTATTTAGTGAGTTCCTCTCTGTGCATATCTCAGTAGTATTTAGTGATTTCCTCTCTGTGCAGATCTCAGTAGTATTTAGTGAGTTCCTCTCTCAGCAGATCTCAGTCGTATTTAGTGAGTTTCTTTCTGTGCATATCTCAGTGGTATTTAGTGAGTTCCTCTCTGTGCATATCTCAGTTTTCTTTGTGAGTTCCTCTCTGCAGATCTCAGTCGTATTTAATGAGTATTTAGTGAGTTCCTCTCTGTGCATATCTTAGTAGTATTTAGTGAGTTCCTCTCTGTGCAGATCTCAGTCATGTTTTGTGAGTTCCTCTCTGTGCAGATCTCAGTTGTATTTAGTGAGATCTTTTCTGTGCAGATCTCAGTAGTATTTAATGAGTTTATTTATGTGCAGATCTCAGTTGTATTTAGTGAGTTCCTCTCTGTGCAGATCTCAGTTGTATTTAGTGAGTTCCTCTCTGTGCAGATCTCAGTTGTATTTAGTGAGTTCCTCTCTGTGCAGATCTCAGTTGTATTTAGTGAGTTCCTCTCTGTGCAGATCAGTTGTATTTAGTGAGTTTCTCTCTGCAGATCTTAGTAGTATTTAGTGAGTTCCTCTCTGTGCATATCTCAGTAGTATTTAGTGATTTCCTCTCTGTGCAGATCTCAGTAGTATTTCGTGAGTTCCTCTCTCAGCAGATCTCAGTCATATTTAGTGAGTTTCTTTCTGTGCATATCTCAGTTATATTTAGTGAGTTCCTCTCTGTGCATATCTCAGTTGTATTTAGTGAGTTCCTCTCTGTGCATATCTCAGTCGTATTTAGTGAGTTTCTTTCTGTGCAGATCTCAGTAGTATTTAGTGAGTTCCTCTCTGTGCAGATCTGTTTTTTTTGTGAGTTCCTCTCTGCAGATCTCAGTCGTATTTAATGAGTATTTAGTGAGTTCCTCTCTGTGCATATCTTAGTAGTATTTAGTGAGTTCCTCTCTGTGCAGATCTCAGTAGTATTTAATGAGTTCCTCTCTGTGCAGATCTCAGTAGTATTTAGTGAGTTTCTTTATGTGCAGATCTCAGTTGTATTTAGTGAGTTCCTCTCTGTGCAGATCTCAGTTGTATTTAGTGAGTTCCTCTCTGTGCAGATCTCAGTTGTATTTAGTGAGTTCCTCTCTGTGCAGATCTCAGTTGTATTTAGTGAGTTCCTCTCTGTGCAGATCTCAGTTGTATTTAGCGAGTTCCTCTCTGTGCAGATCTCAGTTGTATTTAGTGAGTTCCTCTCTGTGCAGATCTCAGTGGTATTTAGTGAGTTCCTCTCTGTGCATATCTCAGTGGTATTTAGTGAGTTCCTCTCTGTGCAGATCTCAGTTGTATTTAGTGAGTTTCTCTCTGTGCAGATCTCAGTCGTATTTAGCGAGTTCTTCTCTGTGCAGATCTCAGTTGTATTTAGCGAGTTCTTCTCTGTGCAGATCTCAGTTGTATTTAGTGAGTTCCTCTCTGCAGATCTCAGTTGTATTTAGTGAGTTCCTCTCTGTGCAGATCTTCGTAGTATTTAGTGAGTTCCTCTCTGTGCATATCTCAGTAGTATTGAGTGATTTCCTCTCTGTGCAGATCTCGGTAGTATTTAGCGAGTTCCTCTCTGTGCCGATCTCAGTAGTATTTAGTGAGTTCCTCTCTGCATATCTCAGTTGTATTTAGTGAGTTTCTTTCTGTGCAGATCTCAGTAGTATTTAGTGAGTTCCTCTCTCAGCAGATCTGTCGTATTTAGTGAGTTCCTCTCTGTGCAGATCTCAGTGGTATTTAGTGAGTTCCTCTCTGTGCATATCTCAGTTGTATTTAGTGAGTTTCTCTCTGTGCAGATCTCAGTCATATTTAGCGAGTTCTTCTCTGTGCAGATCTCAGTTATATTTAGTGAGTTCCTCTCTGCATATCTCAGTAGTATTTAATGAGTTCCTCTCTGTGCAGATCTCAGTAGTATTTAGTGAGTTTCTTTATGTGCAGATCTCAGTTGTATTTAGTGAGTTCCTCTCTGTGCAGATCTCAGTTGTATTTAGTGAGTTCCTCTCTGTGCAGATCTCAGTTGTATTTAGTGAGTTCCTCTCTGTGCAGATCTCAGTTGTATTTAGTGAGTTCCTCTCTGTGCAGATCTCAGTGGTATTTAGTGAGTTCCTCTCTGTGCATATCTCAGTTGTATTTAGTGAGTTTCTCTCTGCAGATCTCAGTCGTATTTAGCGAGTTCTTCTCTGTGCAGATCTCAGTTGTATTTAGTGAGTTCCTCTCTGTGCAGATCTCAGTGGTATTTAGTGAGTTCCTCTCTGTGCATATCTCAGTCGTATTTAGTAAGTGTTTTTCTGTTCAGATCTGTTGTATTTAGTGAGTTCCTGTGCAGATCTCAGTCGTATTTAGTGAGTTTGTCTCTGTGCATATCTCAGTTGTATTTAGTGAGTTCCTCTCTGTGCAGATCACAATTGTATTTAGTGAGTTCCTCTCTGTGCAGATCTCAGTCATATTTAGTGAGTTCTTCTCTGTGCAGATCTCAGTAGTATTTAGCGAGTTCTTCTCTGTGCAGATCTCAGTTGTATTTAGTGAGTTCCTCTCTGTGCAGATCTCAGTGGTATTTAGTGAGTTCCTCTCTGTGCATATCTCAGTCGTATTTAATGAGTTCCTCTCTGTGCAGATCTCAGTTGTATTTAGTGAGTTCCTCTCTGCATATCTCAGTCGTATTTAGTGAGTTTCTTTCTGTGCAGATCTCAGTAGTATTTAGTGAGTTCCTCTCTGTGCAGATCTCAGTTTTTTTTGTGAGTTCCTCTCTGCAGATCTCAGTCGTATTTAATGAGTATTTAGTGAGTTCCTCTCTGTGCATATCTTAGTAGTATTTAGTGAGTTCCTCTCTGTGCAGATCTCAGTCATGTTTAGTGAGTTCCTCTCTGTGCAGATCTCAGTAGTATTTAGTGAGTTTCTTTATGTGCAGATCTCAGTTGTATTTAGTGAGTTCCTCTCTGTGCAGATCTCAGT
Source organism: Ilyophis sp. 1 JC-2022 (assembly GCA_022702515.1). Classification (NCBI taxonomy): domain Eukaryota; kingdom Metazoa; phylum Chordata; class Actinopteri; order Anguilliformes; family Synaphobranchidae; genus Ilyophis; species Ilyophis sp. 1 JC-2022. The sequence goes on along the minus strand of CM040402.1, from coordinate 1,188,774 downwards.
TGTATTTAGTGAGTTCCTCTCTGTGCAGATCTTAGTGGTATTTAGTGAGTTCCTCTCTGTGCATATCTCAGTTGTATTTAGTGAGTTTCTCTCTGTGCAGATCTCAGTCGTATTTAGCGAGTTCTTCTCTGTGCAGATCTCAGTTGTATTTAGTGAGTTTCTCTCTGTGCAGATCTCAGTCGTATTTAGTGAGTTCCTATCTGCATATCTCAGTTGTATTTTAGTGAGTTTCTTTCTGTGCATATCTCAGTCGTATTTAGTGAGTTCCTCTTTGTGCATATCTCAGTCGTTTTTAGTAAGTTTTTTTCTGTTCAGATCTCAGTTGTATTTAGTGAGTTCCTATCTGCATATCTCAGTTGTATTTTAGTGAGTTTCTTTCTTTGCAGATCTGAGTTGTATTTATTGTGTTTCTTTCTGTGCATATCTCTGTTGTATTTAGTGAGTTCCTCTCTGTGCATATCTCAGTTGTATTTAGTGAGTTCCTCTCTGTGCATATCTCAGTTGTATTTAGTGAGTTCCTCTCTGTGCAGATCTCAGTCATATTTAGTGAGTTCTTCTCTGTGCAGATCTCAGTAGTATTTAGCGAGTTCTTCTCTGTGCAGATCTCAGTTGTATTTAGTGAGTTCCTCTCTGTGCAGATCTCAGTGGTATTTAGTGAGTTCCTCTCTGTGCATATCTCAGTCGTATTTAATGAGTTCCTCTCTGTGCATATCTCAGTTGTATTTAGTGAGTTCCTCTCTGTGCATATCTCAGTTGTATTTAGTGAATTCCTCTCTGTGCAGATCTAAGTCGTATTTAGTGAGTTCCTCTCTGTTCATATCTCAGTTGTATTTAGTGAGTTCCTCTCTGTGCAGATCTCAGTTGTATTTAGTGAGTTCCTCTCTGTGCAGATCTCAGTTGTATTTAGTGAGTTCCTCTCTGTGCAGATCTCAGTTGTATTTAGTGAGTTCCTCTCTGTGCAGATCTCAGTTGTATTTAGTACGTTTTTCTCTGTGCAGATCTCAGAAACTGGAGAAGATCAGAGGTGTGCTGCAAGAAGAGATCCACAACTTGGAGCAGGACAACTCTGACCTGAAGGACATGGAGAAGGAACTTACAGTGTGTCCCTTTTAACACATTTTATCTTACACGCCCTATCTTACACCCTGCACTAAGTGGTGGTAACCCAAACGCAAGTGTCTTTGCTAGTTTCAGACAGGCACAGGTTTCATTTTAACGCCCAGTGCTCAGGTTGTTTAACTAGCAAATGAACTTGCGCTCATGGGCGGGGTGCTACGGTTAGCAGCGTTTCTTTCAGGATGGCTATTTCGTGCGACGGGGGGGAGGCGGGGGGGGGGTGGTTTGGCAGCACTGACGCACACAACTTCTACAGTAGGCTATATAGACTAGGCACCTCAATAAAACTCCTTTCTGCCCTGCTTCTCTTCACTGCCTTCATGCTGCCTGCACACGTGGCAAAGCATCCATACAACAGTCAGAATTGTATAATTCGGTAAATTTCTATGTAAATTTGGCTTCACTTCATCAATACGAGTGCTTAAAAATATCAGACATCAAAGAAAATAAAAAAAAATTTGAAAAAGGATGCGAGTAGAGAGGATAAATGATCAGTTTAAAGTTTAACGTTATGTCAAAAAAGATGGCTAAAATATCGTTGTTTAATCGCTGCTCTGTGATTGGGATATTTAGGAGTTTCATTTTCTATCGCAAACTTTACTTACTAGTTACGCTGTTAGGCATGTTTCATGAAGCTGTACCGTAACGTTTGCGTTGGTTTCTGTATTATCAGAACAGCTTCCTCGATCACCATTCTCCCCCATCTCATTTCGCGATGGCCTATATTTACATGGAAGAAAGATGAGATCTGTTACCTGACCATTTTTTGGAGGCAAGCTCCTCTTATTAGCTGAATAATACGAAGATTGAGGATTATCATTTAGGTAGGTATTCGCTTTCCAAATTTACTGCTCACCTTTGCGTGGCCAAGCAGCCAACTTGTGATCTATTAGTATTAGTAGTTTTATTTAGTAGTTTTACACTTGGATTTGGTTATCATAGGCTACCAAGGGAAGTCCACACACTCCACAAATCCACACACTCCACAAATCTGACTAGGCTAGTTGATCATTTCCGAAAACAAAATGGAGAGCTTACTCAAACACATTTTTCTATTGATTTTTAAATGATAGTAGCCTCAATTACTTTTCAAACAATGTCGGTGCCATTTTATATTTTTTGACGGGGCCAAACTCTGTAGGCCTGATGTATTGTAGGCTATGGGAAACACTGGTTCTCTAACGTTAGAAATCAGTTTACGTTATTTTGTCATTTGTGTGAGCTCCCACCAAGCACAGACCCCCACACCAGTACGTTATAGTGTAGGCGACACACGCGTAGCCAGGTTGTATATCAGAAATGGTCTGGTGGGGCTAAACCCGGGGCTAAGCAGTTTTGTGATGGGGCTATAGCCCACCCTTGCCCCAATGTAGCGCCGTCCATGTAGTAGCCTAAAATGTGTACACCCTCCTGTCTGTTGCAGACACAGGGGTGCTCACAAACATGCATTAAAATACAAAGATTACATTGTGAAAGGGGATTAATATTTTTCCCCAAAATAAAAAAGATTTTCTCCCGGAATTGTCCCTGGAATTCCAGGAATGTGGGCTTGTTTTAGGGCATTAAGCTCCCAGTAAAAACCTGTCATATTTCCATAAACAGGACAATTTAAAACACGGAAATATTCCTAAACCTATGTGTTCCCAACCTGACATCTTTCGCATATTTAGTGTCATCATTAAGGCAAAATAACGCAATATATGTTTTTAATCAATATTAGAATGCACACAATATGAACTTCGGATGAAGCTTGAAATTCGTTAGCCGAAATTCATTGCCTGTGATCTATTTGATGTGAGAACAGCCTCATGGAATTGATGTTTGGCAATGCTTTATTGTATGATCAAACAAAATTTATTAAACAAGCAGGCTAATTTGGCGTTTTCTAAGCTGAGAAGGAAGCCATGTTCTGGTATCTTATTCTCAGCTGCTGCAGGTTTTGTAACAAAATAAAACCACATCCAGTATATTTTGTAAAATAACAGCCCTGGTGAAGCTAATAATTTTTTTTTTCTGTTTTCCCCTTATTATATTTCTGAGAAATAGTTTGGTCGGGAATTTCCAGGAACCTGTGCCAGTGTTAAACTCTAATGTGAAAGATTATTATTGTGTACATCAAAACACATCATAATGGATAGTCCAAATAATATGAATCATAATATTGATCCATATAGCCTATTGCTTGCTCACATGCTTTAGCTACGTACACGAGCCTGTCTGTTTTCACCAGCTGTAAATAGCTGTTTTCACAGTCTTACTGTACGCCATCATATTAGCAAACCGCATATTAGTGTAAACGCAGGTGGCTTTTTAAAGAGAATGGGATATGACCTTTTTATTAGTTTATTGCATGTTGCGCCCAAGACACACGTATAATTAATGAGGAGACAAATTTTAGCCCATTTGCACTTTGCGTCATAGGCTACTTAACGCTCAAATAGCACGCCGTCGAACGAGCAAAAGTGGACTTGGACACGCCCCAAATGCTCTTGCGCCATGCGTTTTAGACCAAGCGCTAAGATCGTCAAGATAGAGCCCATAGTTTCTTCTGAAATTGTACCAAGCATTCAAACCAAATTTGTTTTCAGAGAGGCGTTGCAAACAGACCCAGTTTAGTCACCTTTTTTCTTTCATTTCAGGTGTTTCCTAAGCCAAAATATAAAGATGTTTGCTCAACTTCTCCAAAATGTATAATCGGGAAAATACAGTTGGTGTAAATTATAAACTTTCTAAATGGTTGAGGCCGAGGTTTGTAAGGGTGTGTCTGTACTGTTGGGATATTTTCAACAAACATAAGCAACACAGTCTCCAAAATACATCCTGTAGTGGACAGTCCTTTCCAGGTGCAAACTTATTTTACTGTTGGCCCACCAGAGACAGTTTTCACCTAGTTTCTACTAGTCTTATTTAAGTCTTAATATCTCAAAAAATATTTACTGCACATCCATGGTTTGAAGTTCGAATTAAAGAAGAGGATGTATCTGTAAGGGCTCGGGGATCAAACGCCCGGGTGCGACCATGAGGGGATCAGAAAGTTATCCCACCATGGTGGGAAACCAGTAAAGAGGAGAAGGGTGTCCACGAACGGAGCTGGGAAAATAAATAAATGGGAATAAAAACTCCCGGCATAGAGCCAAAGAAAATCAACCCAGGAGAAATGGGCAGAGGCTCGCAGACTCGAGCAGTAGAAAGGAAGCAGAAAAAAAAATTACCTCAAGCTCTGTATTAAACAAAAGAACATAAAATAAAGAGGTAATGAGAAAACGGAAACAAAGGAAACAGTCTCAGAGAGACAGAAAAGGAAACCAGGACGAGAGACAGCAAGTGCAAAAGAGAAAACAAAATTCTACAAAAAGTAAACTAATGCAACTCAAGGCGAGTCCCGCGTTACTTTAGAGCGAAGCCTTAAACCTATACCTTACCGGCTCTGTGGTAAGAACGATAATGACACAGAAGCGCCGAGGCCGGAAGGCGCATTGCTTATAAAACCGAAAGGACACCTGAGCAGGTGCGCTCACTAAGTGCCGGGACAACGGAAAAGCAAAGTCCGCAGCACAGAACAGGCGAGCTGCAAAACCATGACAGTATCATTCAGAAATTTGCAACAGAATACATTTGTCAGAATCGTCACAAACAGCATGTACATAATATGCATAAAAATACATAGCCTAATGTTTATATACTGGACATTAGCCAGTTAGGATATTAGGTTTCATGTTTATTTGTGGGGGAAAATTTGGTGTCTACTAAACAAAGTAAATTGGGTACTGTACATTGTACAGTAATCAAGGGAAAAACGCTGAATGCTTATTTAGACTGTTTAAAAATATATATTGTTCCGATATAGGATAATATATTTACTTTATTTGCGTGAAAAGCAGTGGATTTTATGCATTTTATAGTCTGTGACTGTGGCAAGACGAAGGTCGTAAGCACTTTGGATTAAAAAAAAAAAAAGCACCCTGCTGTTTTATTGCCCTGAAGTGAAACTGGAGAGGTGTTGAAACCTTTAAAGAAAGTTTTAAACAATCCTGCGTCGAGATTTCTGGGGTTTTCTTAAAGCTGTAGTTTATCATTTCAGAGAAACATTAATACTGTAATAGGGACGGATCCGACTACCACTCGGGGGCCACCGTGGATAGGGTTAAAATCTCAATTTAATAAATTTGGCCTAATATAATAGTGTTTGTATTTTTTTGGCTGTTTAACAATAGTAAAATGGTGCTTGGGATTACTATGTAGTTATTCTTTTAGAGTAATTGTATAAAGCTGTGCCCTTTCAGATGCTCTCTCAGCCTTTATTGTTGAATTTCTGCCTGTAGCAGACGTTCACGTGAGTAGAGTGAAGTTAATAGCCAGCCTGTGTCTTTCTCAGACGTACTGGAGGAAGCAGATCCAGGATTTTCACTCTTACCAGGAGAGAGAGAACAGAAGGTGAGAATACACCCGTGTGTCTCCTGCATGGAGAGATCATTCATTAGCACTTATGAATAAAATCATAATACAGTTAAAATAGGTATATAAGGTTATAAGCAGGTTTTTAAAAATTGTTTATAAATTATATTTAAAACATGACACAAAGGCCTTAATAATATCTGGCAAAATACTCAATCTGAGTTTATTTTAAAACTTGTGGCACACAGTGTGCGTTCTTGTTACACCAGGTTAAACAGCAGTGTGTGTGTGTCCCTGTTACATCAGGTTAAACAGCAGTGTGTGTGTGTCCCTGTTACATCAGGTTAAACAGCACAGTGTGTGTGTCTGGGCAAATGGATATAGCTCCGCCTGCTCCCCCAAAGCCAAATCAAGAAAAAATTTTATCCGACAATATGAAGTCAGTAGGCTATTAGACCTATAGACGATTCGGCCAATCATAAAAATGCCACATTGAAATTATATATTTTTCTAATATCTCATTGGTTGGTTTGGCCATATAAAACATATATGCATATACAGGTGCAGCTCAAAAAATTAGAATATCATGAAAAAGTTCAATATTTTTTGTCACTCATGTCAGAAAGTGAAACTCATATATTATATAGATTCATTACACATAGAGTGAAATATTTCAAGCCTTTATTTCTTGTAATCTTGATGATTGTGGCTTACAGCTCATGAAAACCCAAATTCAGTGTCTCAGAAAATTAGAATATTACATAAGATCAATAAAAAAGGATATTTTAAACAGAAATGTCAGCCTTCTGTTCATTTCTATGCACTCAATACTTGGTTGGGGCTCCTTTTGCATGAATTAATGCATCAATGCGGCGTGGCATGGAGGCGATCAGCCTGTGGCACTGCTGAGGTGTAATGGAAGCCCAGGTTGCTTTGATAGCGGCCTTCAGGTCGTCTGCATTGTTGGGTCTGGTGTCCCTCATCTTCCTCTTGACAATACCCCATAGATTCTCAATGGGGTTCAGGTCAGGCGAGTTTGCTGGCCAATCAAGCACAGTAATACCATGGTCATTGAACCAGCTTTTGGTACTTTTGGCAGTGTGGGCAGGTGCCAAGTCCTGCTGGAAAATGAAATCAGCATCTCCATAAAGCTTGTCAGCAGAAGGAAGCATGAAGTGCTCTAAAATTTCCTGGTAGATGGCTGCGTTGACTGTGGACTTCAGAAAACACAGTGGACCAACACCAGCAGATGACATGGCACCCCAAATCATCACTGACTGTGGAAACTTCACACTGGTCTTCAAGCAACATGGATTCTGTGCGTCTCCACTCTTTCTCCAGACTCTGGGACCTTGATTTCCAAATGAAATGCAAAATTTACTTTAATCTGAAAAGAGGACATTGGACCACTGAGCAACAGTCCAGTTCTTTTTCTCCTTAGCCCAGGTAAGACGCTTCTGACGTTGTCTCTGGTTCAGGAGTGGCTTGACACAAGGAATGCGACATTTGTAGCCCATGTCCTGGATTTGTCTGTGCATGGTGGCTCTTGATGCACTGACTCCAGCCTCAGTCCACTCCTTGTGAAGCTCCCCAAAATTCTTGAATGGATTTTGCTTGACAATCCTCTCAAGGCTGCGGTTATTCCTGTTGCTTGTGCACCTTTTCCTACCACACTTTTTCCTTCCACTCAACTTTCTATGAATATGCTTGGATACAGCACTCTGTGAACAACCAGCTTCTTTAGCAATGACCTTTTGTGGCTTACCCTCCTTGTGGAGGGTGTCAATGACTGTCTTCTGGACATCTGTCAAGTCAGCAGTCTTCCCCATGATTGTGTAGCCTACTGAACCAGACTGAGAGACCATTTAAAGGCTCAGGAAACCTTTGCAGGTGTTTTGAGTTAATTAGCTGATTAGAGCGTGACACCATGAGTTTACAATATTGAACTTTTTCACAATATTTGAGACACTGAATTTGGGTTTTCATTAGCTGTAAGCCATAATCATCAAAATGACAAGAATTAAAGGCTTGAAATATATGTGTAATGAATCTATATAATATATGAGTTTCACTTTCTGAAATGAGTGACAAAAAATATTGAACTTTTTCACGATATAAAATTTTTTTGAGCTACACCTGTATGTTATATCACAATCGGTAGCCTACTCGATATAATTTTGTTTGTGGTCGTCACCATGGAGACGCGTTCGTAACATATGCTCGGGAATGTCCGTTGGATCTGCAAACTGCAGCAACAAAGTTTACCATCGCTCTTCACCGGAGTTGAGGATTTTGGGACTGATCCGGGAGTGCAGGCAATCTTCAAAAGGCAGCCAGGGAAGGAGAACATAATGCGGGGGAGGAATGAGGAGACGACTGGGAGGATTGATGCAGTTTGGTGCTCCGCTTCGGCGGTGGGCAGAGACGGTGGGGCTGCGTGTATGGAGGAGAGTCGTGGAGGCGGAGTTGAACTGCTTGGTGACACTGGACATCTCGGGGCTATTTTTTAAAATCATGTTCTGTATTGCACTTTAATTCACTTAATTCACTTGATTGATGTAATGATTCTGTTGGATGTCTTTGTTTGATATGTTTGTTTGTGTGTTTTTTTTTGTTGTTGCTGGGGCTACAACTGAAGTTCTCTTGCGGGAAAATAAAAGTTATTCTATTATATTCTACTTATGAATTATAACGTTAGTTAAGTAATGGTGCTAAGTAAAAGAGCACAACAAGGTCTGTGGATGCATCTCACGTTAACGTTACTGGTAGCTGATTAGCTTGCCAATAGCAAGCTAGCAATGCTATCATAGTTTACATTCATTGGCAGTTTGCAAACATTTATTAAGACCGCAATTAAAGAATGACTAACATTGCTGTTGCGTTAATACACTATTATTATTGACAATATTCAATTAGCTAGCAAGAGAAATTTGTTCCTTCCTTTCATTCAATGAGTTCCTCCAGCGGCAGTGCTGCGGTCTGACTGAGTGAAGATTCCATGTCACGTGATATGTTGAGGTAGCTAGATACAGAACCACTAGATGGAGTGCTTGGAGCACCCACCTGTCAGTGTAAAAAATAAATGCTTATATCAGTTGTTCATATCGGCCACATGTCATCCTTGACGACCGTATACAGTATGGTCCAGAAACGCAAATATATCGGTTGGGCTCTAGTAGTAACCCTCTCAGGAAGACAGCCCTTGAATTCCTCCAAAATCGCAAGATTGCAAAGTTCTTCAAAAGTTTTCACATCCTGAGACGTACACCACCGGTCAAAGAGCAACTCTCTTTCTCGAGCAAACTCAACAAAAGTCTGGTAATCAGATTTGCGATGCCTGCGAAACTTCTGCCCGTAAGCAACAGGAACTAATTCATAAACCCACAACACAACCGCCTTCACCCGATCGCATTCGAGTGTATGCCCAGCCGACAAGGACGAGTAAGCTTTCTAAGCTTTACCAGTGAGAACTGCAACAACATTGTCCAGCTCTCTTTGGGCAACTTTAAAGGGGTATAAAACACTAAAACATATTTTTTGAGATGTTAACTAATATCTAGGCATTGCCTCAGATGGCAATAGTATGCATTGCATCTACAATTTTGGGCAAAATGTTTAATTTCAGTATTTTAGCCGTTACATTGCCGATTCTTCTTCTTCCGGAGTTGAAAATGAAAAATGGGCTACATAATTGAAAATGACGTTGAAGTGTACTTTTGGTACACTTGTACGTCATCAGTTTCGCACTTTGTTACCGCCCCCAATATAAATACATTCCTGAGAAGGCGTGACCAATGGCTATATCCATTTGACAAGCAATATCGTTGTAGCCTACAGTTAATCTCTTTCAATGTACAGATGAACCTCGATCCAACGGACACCGATGCAACGGATTCCGGATCCAACGGACATGTAATTATATTTGGCCCGCGAGATAATATCAAATTTCAATTTGAGTCGGCCCGCCGGTAACGCATGCACCGCTAATACTACAAATCCCAGAATGCTCTGCTAGTGCCTTGGTGCGTCAAGACCCGCAAGCATCACCTCCTCTTAAGTATCTGACGCGTGTATCGACGTGCCTGGTTAACGGGTATTTACTTTCACGATATAACAGACAAACGCAGAAGCGGACGCACACCCGCGGTACATACGTGAAATAAAACGTAAAACGAAGTTTGTATAAAAATAAAAAAATAAAGGCGATTGCACCCCCCCCCCCCCCCCCGTCAACAATTACAATCGAGGTTCGCGATTACAAGCAAAAAAGCGTCGTACAAGCGTCGGTTTGCCTGGTTGTTGTGCGCTACATATCTCTTGTTATAGTGATATTTTGCAGTGTCGCATTATTCGCTGCAACGGACAAACGGCTTTAACGGACAACTGCTCCCCCCTATTAGTCCGTTGGATCGAGGTTCAACTGTATTAGCTTTTCTCCAATTATGCTAGTTATTAACAATTGTAAGTTCGTTTTTTCAATTCCAATAGTTTCAATTTTTCAAGCAATGCAAGTGTGCTTTCTCTGGGTGCAAGAGCATCAGCGGATTAACGTTAACAGTTACATCCTTTCCCGAGTGATCCGGAGTGAGCTGTAGGCTACACTGACTGGGCATTTTGGGTCTAGCGCCAATGATCAGCACTGCTTTGTGTGCAACAAGCATTTCCTGTGGGACTGTTACAAGAACTATGCCCAGGTTGAATTGGGGTATGCCAGCCAAAGGAATGCGGTAACGTTACCAAGCCCTACTGATATTTCTTTATAAAAGATAATTAGCAAGACTACCACTCAGAAACTTCTCCCAACGGCTCAAACTGATAGGGCTTCGGACCATTTCCTCCTTCATACTGCTGGTCGGTGGAAAGCCCAGAGGATTCCGGAGGGGAGAAGTCCTCCACCTCGAAAGAGCCATTGACTGATTCAGCAGAATTAGTCAGTGATTGATACAGACTCCGTTTAACTTTACAACTTTTCCCTAGTGGGCGTGTTTTCAGGTGGAGATAGCCTCTCTCTTCGCTCTCGCCCCTCCCTCTCTGCTGCTGCTTTCCACGCCCATTTAATTGCATTTTTCAAATTTGTGGTGTTGGCGGAAAGAATGTAACCGAGGGTTTCATAACCTTTTAAAGTTGATGCAGCACGTTCAAACATAATACATTTATCAACTTCTTGCTCTTGAAAAGGAAGGACCATACACAGACTTTGGGTAATCTCAAATCCAAAATATTGACCGGGCCCTGATCGACGGGCCTCCATCTCAAGATCCTTGAGACGACACGCCTGTTCCATTTGAAGTTCAAGTTCATGCTTGTCGCGCTCCTGATTTTCCCTTTCTTGCAACTCCAAGACTAAAAACATAATCTGAGAAAAATACACGAAATGCGAGAAAGCATTAACCCGAACCCAAGCAAGTTAATATCACAGCCACACACCAGCACCACCGCAAGCAATTAAAATAATTTTTAAATGCTGTAACTATCGGGGTAGCCAACAATGTTACAAACACCTGTCACGGTTTTTCGCTGGTAGCCGCCTCTTCTCCGCTTAAAGTTCTTTCTGACTCCGGGGCAGCGGCCGGTCCGGGTTTTCTCCGCTAATCAGCTTTCAGTGGGCACACCTGTTCAGGTGATTTCGCCGGGTATATGAACGCTGCGCCTTCCGCTTCCGGTGCTTGGTTGTTTTTGCTCATTTAACACTAAACCAGTAAGGTATAGGTATGCACTTTAAGGAGACCTCTTTCCTCCATTGCTTTTGCTTTGGAACTACGATGGACTTGCCTTCTTGTGCTTTAGAGTTATTTAGCATTTTTGCTCTCTTAGTATTTTCTGTCCCTCGCTCTTGTTTACCTTCCGAGTCTCTCTGAGAAAGTTATTTTTTCAGTTTATCTTTACTTTTTAAAATTATTTTCTTTATCTATTTGACAGTGAGAGGTATTTTTTTCCTTTTATTTTTATTCTCGAGCCTACGAGACCCGTTCGCCCAATTATTTTCGGGTCGCTATTATTTCTCCCTTTTTCTGTCTCCTCAGTATTTTTCTCCAGTTAGAGAGTAGCTGCTGTTTTTTGTTCTCCTTATTTATTTTTTCCTATTTGCGGAGATCTTCCGCTCTAGTGGTGTTCACTGTGAACACTTTAAGATTCCCTGTTGTCGCATTTGGTCCTCCGAACCATTCGCTAACCCCTTACAACACCATCAAATCTCAATTCAAGTCATAAGTTTGTTTTAGAATACAGTGATGCCCGGCAAGAAAAAAACAGCCACCAAAAAACCTCAAGTCCTTCTCGGACGAGCCCCCAATTATAACTGCTGTCGAATACGGCACTGGGAGCAAAGGTCAGTATACAAACTGTGACTTGAGGTCTGTTGGTTTAATGACGCTCCCGCCAGATGGATTAGAAACTCGCTTTAAGTTTCTATATCACAATCATTGTCTCAATGCGCTAATGCGCCCATTATGCAAATGCAGTCAATGCGCTCCTGGAGGAAAGAGGCAATGATACCCTTATCTAGAAAATAATCTAAGTGTACTTTTACAATTACAACATAGGCATTTGCAGTATTGCTATTTTGAAAACGTAATGGCAGGATGGAACCGTAGCATAAACCCTAATGAAATAATTACACATTTAAAATCACAACACTGATACGAGGCAATTGGCGACAAGTGTTAAGAAAACAGAGTTTTCTCAATTCATCAATTGTAAAAAATATATTTAAAGAAAGTCCTTCTTACAATTGATAAAGATGGAATTTTTGTGTCTCTAGTCCCTGCTTGCGTGCATATATCCTTGAACTGCTTCAGCAAGTCTAGCCTTTTTGACCAGTTGCAGGCGAGGGTGTATTGGGGAGTGGTGACCGAGGCTGTGCGAAAATCTTGTCTAGTTCGGCCAGCCAGCCTGCACACACTGTGACGATCGAAGCACAATGTGACGCTTAGTTTTGGTCGCAAACCAGCAAAAACTGTTTTGACGGCCTATGCGAAATCAGCCAATTTCGATTTTGTTTGAAGTATGCTGGGGCCTTAAGCTACTGTCCTATTCACACGTCTAATTTCTCATTTGTGAAACAAAATGAACCTGCTTGGTGCAGGGTGAATGGAGATCGTCAACTGAACTTTCGTCATGATAATTTCACTTGCTTTCTTACACATTTTGGAATGAATAAAACTAAAAAAATATATATATATATATGTTTCTATAGGTTTTTTACATGAATGTTTAAAATTTAAAAATAAGTCGGGAGAAGAAACCCTTCAATTTATCCATCCATATCTACTGCATATCTGGCAGCAGAGTGATTGTTTAAGGCTTGTTTGAAACGTCAGACCCTTGATGACTTTGAGCCATTTAGCCAATCATCTGTTCCATACTGTTCCAGTGTAATTTACAGGTAAATCTAGTCTCACACCCCAATTTCCATCGAGATTCATTCAAATGCAGAGAATTTATAGTATCGCTTGTAAGAGGACCAGAAAATAAGATATCAAGAGTCTTTTGATATTGTTGGATCACAGACATCAGGAAGTCATGGCATGCAAAGGATATGCGACCAAATATAAAAAATTGTGACTTTATTCTACATTATGTTAAACTGTCCAATATTTTTTGATGACCAAAAATGGGGTGGACTATGTACAAAAGATTCTATAATTCTTTAACGGTTCATCCGATATTGATGAAAATACCCTCAAATTAAAGCTGACAGTCTGCACTTCAACCTCATTGTCATTGTATTCTTTGAAACTCAAAGTGCTAGAGTACAGAACCAAAATAACAAAAAATGTGTCACTGTCCAATTAATTATGGTGCTCACTGTATATCCAATTGGGGTGTACAAAAGTCACGGTTCAGTACGTACCTTGGCTTTTCAGTACAGCGGAAAAAAAGAAATGCAAAACGTAAAATTGCTTTTCATTTATTGTGAAGTTTGTAAACAGTGGCTCATTGGCCATAATTTCTTGAGCAAAGGAAGGCACATATCTTTCTCTTTTTTTTCTTAAAATTTGTTTCAGATTTTTTCTTTTTCTCCCAATTTGGTAGCCAATTGAACCCCTTATGCTATTATTATTCAATTATCCCAGTGTAGCAACTGCTAGAGAATCACCCTGTCAGCCGGTAGTAGGACGGAGGGCCCCATGTGTTATTGTTTTCGTATCCGCTGCGGTTCTCGTCTTTTATCTCCTTTTGAGAATCCATAAAAAAAATTCTTCGTTCCGTCCCGGGGTTTTGTTTCGCCTCGCTCATTATTCAGATCACCTGTGCTGCTACCTGCGTGGTATTTTAGTTCCTCTGAGGGGGACTGGGGACTCTGAGTTTTGAATTTAAGTTCCACGCACAAAAAAAGGTTCTGCACGTGCGTGGTTAAAGCAAGACTATTAATTCGGCTCACAACACGCACCGAACCAAAAGCCATGTCCCGAACGGTTCGGTACGAATACGTGTGCTGTTACACCCCTAATATCCAACATGAAATTAACATGGATGGAACTATTGTTATTTTCTAAGTTTCAAAATCTGACCATGCAGTTCTATGAATAACCATTTATAAATGTAAATTTGACTCAAATACATTCAAAAATGTTATCGGTAAGAAGAATAGCCTGTTCCTATTTTTAGCTTGTCCGTATTATGTATTTTCCTCCTCTTTTCTCATTGAAATTAGAGCAGCGGTCTGATTTGACCGCAAGCCGCTGTTCTAGGTTGTTCCTGCAGTCAAAGTGTTAAACACCACAGTGTGTGCGAGTGTCCCTGTTACATCAGGTTAAACAGCACAGAGTGTCTATCTCTTCCTCTCACAGGCTACAGAACTTGAGGAGCACCTTCCAGAAGGATTTGTGCCACGGCCTTGAGTACGAAGAACAGATCTTCACATCCGAGGTGTCTACTTGCTTTCTTGCTTTCTTGCTTGTTGTGACCAGAACCATGCACTTATGTATTTCTTATGCTTACTTGAAAGGGAGAATACATTTCTCCAAGATGCATCTGTGTAGGAGTTTCTGGTTTACCCAAAAGCTCCTTTTCATCTGTAGTTCCTGACTTTTCATGTGTGGCTAACAACATAGCATGGTACATGACAGAATTGCATGTATGCCGTTAAACCTGAGCTCACAGCACTACAGCTGAACCTGAGCTCATAGCACTGCAGCTGAACCTGAGCTCATAGCACTGCAGCTGAACCTGAGCTCATAGCACTGCAGCTGAACCTGAGCTCATAGCACTGCAGCTGAACCTGAGCTCATAGCACTGCAGCTGAACCTGAGCTCACAGCACTGCAGCTGAACCTGAGCTCATAGCACTGCAGCTGAACCTGAGCTCATAGCACTGCAGCTGAACCTGAGCTCACAGCACTACAGCTGAACCTGAGCTCATAGCACTGCAGCTGAACCTGAGCTCATAGCACTGCAGCTGAACCTGAGCTCATAGCACTGCAGCTGAACCTGAGCTCATAGAACTGCAGCTGAACCTGAGCTCACAGCACTGCAGCTTAACTTGAGCTCACAGCACTGCAGCTGAACCTGAGCTCATAGCACTGCAGCTGAACCTGAGCTCACAGAACTGCAGCTTAACTTGAGCTCACAGCAGTGCAGCTAAACCTGATCTCACACCACTGCAGCTAAACTTGATCTCTCTCTCTCTCTCTCTCTCTCTCTCTCTCTCTCTCTCTCTCACACACACACATGTTTCTGTGACATGCATTCTGAAGTGCTTGATTTTTTACTTCAAGACTAAACTTTTTTCATAAAAATCTAATTTTTTCAGATGTGTCTGATGAGGGAAGACATGAAGTTCGTTCAGGACAAACTATTTAAGGACATGGTGAGTAGGCGGCACACAATTGGGCCTCATTCTGTCAGACCTGTCTGGCTTGGTTCATCTTTCCTGTCTCATCTTTCCAATTGTGAGCTCCGGAGCTCTCAGGGGTTGTCACTGAGGAGTGAAAGAGCCAGAAATAGAAAAAAGCCGTTGCATTTGAATGTGCCTTCGGTTGCTTTCACACCTGCTGTGTTTAGTACAATTTATTCCTATCCTGGAGCATTTAGCCCTTTAGTTCGGTATGTTTGGGGAGGTAAGAACTCGCAATCAAACTTGGGTGCGCACCAAACAACCGATCTCGGATCACCTGCGAGAGGTGGTCTCGGGCCGTTTCCAAGTGAACCCTGGAGCAGTTCGATTGAAGTGAGGTGTGACGTAACAATTCTATACTACAAAGCAGGATTTCTGAATTAGCTGGATAACTAAAGAGAAGAGCTCTTTTTACTTCAGTCCATGTTACAGATTTTGGAGGGTTCCAGGTTTTATCCAGCTAAGTCAGTAATCTTTCTTTGTAGTATACCCGCCTGGTCTGTTTGGTTTGAAGGCATTAACTTTTTAGCTCACTGGCCAAATGTCTGGTTGATAAAAAAAATCAACCCGCCAAACATTTGTTTTACCGGCCAAAAAATTTTGTCACATATCATACATACATTTAATCGGCATTATAACACATTATGGTGGTGAATAAAAACAGTGGTCAGAGCAGATTTTAAGCGAAAAATAATTGTATTGATATTAAATGCTCATTGCAACAAAGATAATGGCATATGGGAGTGAGAATAGTGCACAAAGTTTTAAATAAAAAAACAGTCAATATTTGAGCACTAACATTAACATTATTAAAAGAAAGGTGATTTTTAAAAAGCATTCTAGTTACCAAAGTCAGCTATTTTTTCATATTAATACATTGAGCAGCCGAGACGAACCAACCTAGTGACGTCATGACTGCAGTTGGTCTAAAATGGCTGCACCCTACGGGTTGATTTGAACGCACGGCCATATCTTATTTAAGGTAAAAATCTAACGAACCAGAGCCACTTAACCAAGTGCTTCATGTCCCCTTTAAAGGGGTGGTTCGTTATTTTTGAACCCAGGCTCTGTTTTCCAAAAGTAGAAAGCTAAATTTTGCTGATCGAGTTTGATACCCCTTTGCTGCATCCTCAGACATTGCTCCAATAGGAATACATTGTGGCAAATTTTGCAGCCTTAAAAAACCATAATAAACATGCACTTTCATACAGTATAGACCTCATAGGGGACTGCAGAATCTGGGTTGTACAGGGCAGAAGGGCAGAGTGGGAGCGGGCAGTGAAGCGGGGAGCTGGATGGAGACTGAGTCCTGGGTATGGCAGAGCAGCGGGATAAACAGGAGCGGGAAACGGAGTGAATGGCGTCGTGGCTGGAGCAGCAGGCTGGAGGGTGAATAGGGAAAGCAATTAGCAGCTTAAACAAACGCGAGTTAAACGAACAAAGCATACATGGCAACAAAGCTATCGAACTGGCGACGAGACAACAAACACAGAGGGAATATATAGTGTGGATAATGAGTCAATGAGTGAGTGCAGCGTGAGAATGTATGCGAGCGTGATTGAGTGGTTGAAGTGTGTGGAATGCAAGCGGGGCAGGTAGGTGATAGGCTGGGAAAAATTAGCAAACAATAAGGAAAACCACGGCACACCTGCACAACACGGAAGACATACAGGGAGACGTAACAACGTGACAAGAAACAGGAGGAAATGGGGGAAAACACAGAGAACAATAGGGAAGTGGACTGGGATGAGGCGGAGGGTGTTACAGTTGGTGCATTAAAGGGGAATTCCACTGGAAAATTATGTTTGATTTGTAGAAGTGTAGCTGTCCTCCTGATTAAAACAAGCTCTCAGCCAACTATATACAGCCGGAAAGTCTGAATACCCCTTTCACCTTCTCCACGTTTTATTACATTACAGACATATTCTACAATAGATTGAGTTCATTTTTTGTCTCAAAATTCTACACAAAATAGCCCATAATGACAAAGTGAAAACATGTTTTTAGAAATTTTAGCAAATGTATTAAAAATCGAAAACTGAAATTTTTCATTTACATAAGTATTCATACCCTTTGCTTTAACATATTTTTAAAGTATCATATTTAATATTTGGTCGCATATCCTTTGCATGCTGTTACTTCCTGAAGTCTGTGACCCATCAACATCAAAAGACCCTCGATATCTTATTTCCAGGTACTCTTACAAGCGATACTATAAGCTCTCTGCATTTGAATGGATCTCTATGGGAATTGGGGGGTGAGACTAGATTCAGCTGTAAATTACACTGCTACAGTATGGAACACATGGCTGGCTAAATGGCTGTAAGTCATCAAGGGTCTGAGCTATCGAACGAGCCCCAAACCATCACTCTTTTGCCAGATATGGAGTAGATGTGGATGGATCACTGCAAGGGTTATTTCTCCTGACTCATTTTCCTATAGATTTCTATGGGGAAAAAAGTCAGGAGAAACAACCCTTAAAGGGATCCATCCACATCTACTCTATATCTGGCCGCAGAGTGATGGTTTGCGGCTCGTTTGATACCTTAGACTCTTGATGACGTACAGCCATTTCGGCAGTCATGTGTTTCATACTGTACCAGTGTAATTTACAGCTGAATCTAGTCTCACCCCCCAATTCTCATAGAGATCAGTTCAAATGCAGAGAGGTTATAGTATCGCTTGTAACAGTACCTGAAAATAAGATATCGAGAGTCTTTTGATGTTGATTGGTCACAAACTTCAAGAAGTAACAACATGCAAAGGATATGCGACCAAATATTAAATATGATACTTTAAAAATATGTTCAAGCAAAGGGTATGAATACTTATGTAAATGAGAGATTTCAGTTTTCGATTTTTAATACATTTGCAAACATTTCTAAAAACATTTGTTTGTGTGGGTGTTTGGTACATTTATGGGGCAGTGTGAGGAGGAGTGTTTGTGTGGGTGTTTGGTACATGAATGGCTTTTGTGAGGAGTGTTGTTTGTGTGGGTGTTTGGTACATTCATGGACAGTGTGAGGAGGAGTGTTTGTGTGGGTGTTTGGTACATTAATGGGCAGTGTGAGGTGTCTTGTTTGTGTGGGTGTTTGGTGCATTAATGGGCACTGTGAGGAGTGTTTGTGAGAGTGTTTGGTACATGAATGGCTATTGTGAAGAGTGTTGTGTTTCTGTGGGTGTTTGGTACATTAATGTACATTGTGAGGAGGAGTGTTTGTGTGTGTGTTTTGTACATTAATGGGCTGTGTGAAGAGGAGTGTTTTGTGGGTGTTTGGTACATGAATGGCTTCTGTGAGGAGTGTTGTTTGTGTGGGTGTGTGGTACATTAATGGGCAGTGTGAGGAGGAGTGTTTGTGTGGGTGTTTGGTACATTAATGGCTTTTGTGAGGAGTGTTGTTTGTGTGGGTGTTTGGTACATTCATGGACAGTGTGAGGAGGAGTGTTTGTGTGGGTGTTTGGTACAATAATGGCTGCTGTGAGGGGGAGTGTTTGTGTGGGTGTTTGGTACATGAATGGCTTTTGTGAGGAGTGTTGTTTGTGTGGGTGTTTGGTACATTTATGGGGCAGTGTGAGGAGGAGTGTTTGTGGGTGTTTGGTACATGAATGGCTTTTGTGAGGAGTGTTGTTTGTGTGGGTGTTTGGTACATTCATGGACAGTGTGAGGAGGAGTGTTTGTGTGGGTGTTTGTTACATGCATGGCTGCTGTGAGGAGTGTTGTTTTTGTGGGTGTTTGGTACATTAATAGGCAGTGTGAGGAGTGTTGTTTGTGTGAGTTTTTGGTACTTTAATGGACAGTGTGAGGAGGAGTGTTTGTGTGGGTGTTTGGTACATTAATAGGCAGTGTGAGGAGTGTTGTTTGTGTGAGTTTTTGGTACTTTAATGGACAGTGTGAGGAGGAGTGTTTGTGTGGGTGTTTGGTACATTAATGGGCAGTGTGAGGAGTGTTGTGTTTGTGTGGGTGTTTGGTACATTAATGGGCAGTGTGAGAAGGAGTGTTTGTGTGGGTGTTTGGTACATTAATGGGCAGTGTGAGGAGGAGTGTTTATGTGGTGTTTGGTACATGAATGGCTGCTGTGAGGAGTGTTGTATTTGTGTGGGTGTTTGGTACATTAATGGGCAGTCTGAGGAGGAGTGTTTGTGTGTGTGTTTGGTACATTAATGGGCAATGTGAAGTGGAATGTTTGTGTAGGTGTTTGGTACAATAATGGGCAGTGTGGGGGGGTGCTTGTGTGGGTGTTTGGTACATGAATGGGCAGTGTGAGGAGGAGTGTTTGTGTGGGTGTTTGGTACATGCATGGCTGCTGTGAGGAGTGTTGTTTAAGTGGGTGTTTGGTACATTAATAGGCAGTGTGAGGAGTGTTTTTTGTGTGGGTGTTTGGTACTTTAATGGACAGTGTGAGGAGGAGTGTTCGTGTGGGTGTTTGGTACATGAATGGCTGCTGTGCGGGGGAGTGTTTGTGTGGGTGTTTGCGACATTAATGGGCAGTGTGAGGAGTGTTGTGTTTGTGTGGGTGTTTGGTACATTAATGGGCATTGTGAGGAGGAGTGTTTGTGTGGGTGTTTGGTACATGAATGGCTTTTGTGAGGAGTGTTGTTTGTGTGGGTGTTTGGTACATTCATGGACAGTGTGAGGAGGAGTGTTTGTGTGGGTGTTTGTTACATGCATTGCTGCTGTGAGGAGTGTTTGTGTGAGTTTTTGGTACTTTAATGGACAGTGTGAGGAGGAGTCTTTGTGTGGGTGTTTGGTACATGCATGGCTGCTGTGTAGGTGTGTTGTTTGTGTGGGTGTGGTACATTAATGGGCAGTGTGAGGAGGAGTGTTTGTGTGGGTGTTTGGTACAATAATGGCTGCTGTGAGGGGGAGTGTTTGTGTGGGTGTTTGGTACATTTATGGGGCAGTGTGAGGAGGAGTGTTTGTGTGGGTGTTTGGTACATTAATGGCTTTTGTGAGGAGTGTTGTTTTTGTGGGTGTTTGGTACATTAATGGACATTGTGAGGAGGAGTGTTTGTGTGTGTGTTTTGTACATTAATGGGCTGTGTGAAGAGGAGTCTTTGTGTGGGTGTTTGGTACATGCATGGCTGCTGTGTAGGTGTGTTGTTTGTGTGGGTGTGTGGTACATTAATGGGCAGTGTGAGGAGGAGTGTTTGTGTGGGTGTTTGGTACATTAATTGGAAGTGTGAGGAGGAGTGTTTGTGTGGGTGTTTGGTACATTAATGGCCAGTGTGAGGAGGAGTGTTTGTGTGGGTGTTTGGTACATTAATGTGCAGTGTGAGGAGTGTTGTGTTTGTGTGGGTGTTTGGTACATTAATTGGAAGTGTGAGGAGGAGTGTTTGTGTGGGTGTTTGGTACATTAATGGCCAGTGTGAGGAGGAGTGTTTGTGTGGGTGTTTTGTACATTAATGGGTGCTGTGAGGAGTGTTATGTGTGTTTGACTGTTTGGTACATTAATGGCTCCTCTGCACTTTGTTTCAACAGCAAGAAGAGGAAATGCTGAGTGTACGTAGAGGACTGCAGGCACTCATTCTGCCAGAAGGATGCAGATTCTGATCGTGGAGGAGAAATGTTACATTTTTGTACACCACAGTATTTTAACATCTGTGTTGCACCCACAGTATTTTACCATCTCTGAATTACACCTACAGAATTATAGAGGAAAGCACATGTTTTATCTGTGCGGTTTGTATTTAGTTATTGAAAAATGAAAATCTGTAAATTCAGTTAATACAGAATTCAGACTCCAATAAAATGTGATTATTAAATGTACCATCATTTTATAACTAGGACCCACATATATTACTTCAAATTAGCGTGTGATGTTTATTTAAATATGTGTGCTCTCTGTTTACGATTAGTGTCATTTTAATGGTGCAGTTATTGGAACAAATACTGCAGTTACAAGTTTCAAATGTCAATTCCTCATTGTGATGCCATCAAACAGTTGTTGTTGAAATTAATTAAATTAACACAATTCTCATTGTGATGTCATTGGCACTTTGTAACATGCATTCAACTGTTAGGTTACTTTAACCTGATCCACATAAATCAGGCTATTTTGTTATCTGAGAAGGAACAGGTTAAATAGCAAATTACAAAATCCTAGAAGGCCCGTTTGAACAACTTGCCTAGCTCTTTAGCTTGACAATAAAGCTTGTAATTTTTGCTGCCTTTAAGCACCACTTATTCAAGGCAAGTATATTTCAATTCGCTTCTGTCTAACTTGCTTATTTATTGACTGAAATGTTTTGGAGGTTTGCATGACAGGAAATGGCTATGTTTGTCGTTATCCATTTAAACATACCTGTATTGTGCATTTGCAGTTTTGTCTCAATGTTTTTTGGAATAAATGTTCATTTTTCAATAACATTTTTTTTGTGTGCTTTACGTTATGGTTCGAACTACTGGTATTCATATATAAATGAAGGAACATGTACCTGATGAAGCCATACCTGATCAAAACATTAGGCCTCATTCAATGGCTATGTTTGTAGTTATCCATTTAAACATACCTGTATTGTGCATTTGCAGTTTTGTCTCAATGATTTTTGGAATAAGTGTTCATTTTTCAATTACATTTTTCTTGTGTGCTTTACGTTATGGTTCGAACTACTGGTATTCATATATAAATGAAGGAACATGTACCTGATGAAGCCATACCTGGTCAAAACATTTGGCCTCATTCAAGAATATTCTCTTATTTTTCTCTTACAGGGGAATTCCACTGAAAAATGATGTGTGATTCGTAGAAGAGCAGTTGTCCTCCTGATTAAAATGAGCTCTCAGCCAACTCTCTATGGTACCTGTTGTGAGAGTGAACATATAACCACAAACTACTGCGCATGTTCCAGGTACCTGTTTTTCTGTGGACAACAACCACAGGGGGCTTACGGTTTATGGGCGGGTGTCAGACAACGCCAGTCACAGGTTGTTACGGAATACAAGCTGAGGCTGGGTGTTACTATTTTTCTATGGTCTATGGTTACCTATAATCCTGAAAGCCGCTCTTCAAGAGGCTAACGTTACTTGCTGGAAAGATTACATTAAGTTACAGTTCTACTGAAAAAATGTCACCACCGTTAGCTGGAGTCTCTGGAGAAAACAGGGAAATACAGCCATTTATTAAGTTTTAATTAGGAAAATAGCCCCTCATTCATCTACTTTTGGTATAGTGAAAACATATGAACTATCCTATCCAGAAGTCGCAACACTTAGGCTTCTCGTTACTCACTTCTCCTCCGGGGTCAGCACCAGCCATCATTTACCCGAAGCCCTCCCGGTTCGGCTGCTGCCTCACGCCTTCGGCTAATCTCCTCAGCCATGTATTTGGGCTCAAAACGGTAGCTTTCCACCTCCGATTTAAGTAAAACCTCTCGGAAGGTGTTGTCATCCAGTGCATGGTCCACAAAATCGTTGGAAGCCATTGTACTGGAATAATTAGTAACTTAGAACTAAGCTAAGAACTCTTTGAGCTAGCGCGCACGATAATACTGTTTACAGTTGTAGCAACAGGTTCACCGCCTCTCTGGCAATGTCCAAATCAGCGCACTTGCCAACTATTAAGTAACTTATACCAGTAGAATATACTTTAAAAATATATAGATAAAAGCTGTTAAGTGCGTGACAAAACAGTGAGCAGTAGCTACAGTATGCTAGTACACAGGGCTCTGACAGACACAGCCTTTCACTCTTTCTCTGTGAGTTCGGTCTTTGAATTCGGCCTTCAACGTGACGTACCCGCCCACACTAGTTTTTCAAAAATGAAGAAGTGGTGGAGGTATCCGTCAGTTGCACATTGATCTGTTAAATAAGCTTTATGTTGTTTAACTTTCTCTTATATTTGTTCTTGAGAAATGTTTGTACAAGGACTTTGTCGGATTCACCAAACACTCTTAACCTCCAAAAATGTTCTTAGAGGCCAGTGTAAATTCACCTGTTCTTAAATAAACGCTTGTCTATGTAAATTCACTATTAGCATAATTAACGCTCCCAAAATTTCATATAAGGCCAGCAGTCCTGTGGCCCTTGTACCTAGAAAATGCATGAAGAAAACTGGGGGGGGGGGGGGGGAGCAGCAACAGCAGAGTTGGTAGAATATCTAGGGGGCTAGTAGAGGGTTTCATGCTGCCCACCAGTCCATTGAGGTCTTGGAGGGGGACAGGGGAGAAGCAGTCTAGGGCTGCTTGTCGAGTTGGGCAGATGGGAGGGGTGAGGGAGTGAGATTTGCCCTAATGTCACAAATTCTTTCCACAAAGAAAGAGAGAAAGTTGTTACAGTCAAAATTTGAACAGGCAGGCACCTCAGGAGGTGCAGGAGTGACAATATTATTTATAGCGTCAAACTAAATTTTAGGGTTGCGTTTACTGGAGAAAATAAGCTTTGCAAAGTAAGTAGCCCTCATATTCTTAAACATATTATTACAAGTAGTTAAAAGTTATTTAAGATAGAGATGGTAAACCAGAAACTTACTGGATTTCCACAAGCGCTCCACCCTCTTACAATCGCGCCTGAAAGAACGAATACTGTCATTCATCCATGCGAAAGAATTAGCGGGGGGAGCTAACCTGGTTTTAATAGGAGCTAGGTTTTACTTCATCCAGAACGGAAGAGCAGTGCGCATTAAAAGATTGCACTAAAGCAGGCACATGCAGAGGATGTTAGTGGGGCAGGGGCCCAAATTCATAAAAGGGCACACCGGCGATTTTTGCAAATAATTAAATAAATATATGCCTGGAATGAAGGGATATTAAAATGTATGTATTCAGGTTTTTTCTGGCAGCGAAATAGGTTTTGGCGGTACGTAGGCTATGCGAACGCACATAGTGTGCAAGCAGCAAATTTTGTTGCATTCATTTTACCGGAAATACAGTTTTTGGAGTACAAAGAGCCCATTGCAGTCGGGTTGTGTTTAGGAGTTAGGTTTTAGAAATCAAAGCTTTTTGAATATTACACCATTTATGCTATTTCGATAGCGCACAAATAGAAAAATAAATAAACAACACTCTAAAACACAAATAAAAAATAAGTGCAGCTACAAGTTAAAAAATATATAATAATAAACGTACAAAAGCACCGCGTGTGTTTTTACATAGTCTACGTTTGCTGTTATTCCGTCCCCTTATCACAGGAGTCCCCCAGGGCTCAGTTCTTGGTCCCCTCCTCTTCTCCACCTACACCAAATCCCTTGGCCCTGTTATCACTGCTCATGGTCTTTCTTACCACTGCTATGCTGACGATACTCAACTCTTTCTCTCCTTCTCACCCTCTGACACTCAGGTGTCAGCCCGCATCTCCGCTTGCCTGAGAGACATCCAGAGCTGGATGGACAACCACCATCTCAAGCTCAATCCAGGCAAGACTGAGCTCATCTACATTCCTGCTCTAACCTCTCCCCCTCTCAATCTCTCTATTTCCCTAGGAGACATTCCACTGACCCCAACGCCCTGTGCCAGGAACCTCGGAGTCGTGATGGACAACAGGCTGTCCCTCTCCGAGAACATCGCAGTGGTAACCCGAGC
This sequence comes from Ilyophis sp. 1 JC-2022, assembly GCA_022702515.1. Classification (NCBI taxonomy): domain Eukaryota; kingdom Metazoa; phylum Chordata; class Actinopteri; order Anguilliformes; family Synaphobranchidae; genus Ilyophis; species Ilyophis sp. 1 JC-2022. The sequence continues at coordinate 1,163,910 of CM040402.1, read as the reverse complement.
ATGCAGGTTCTTCCTGTACAACATCAGGAGAATCCGCCCCTTCCTCACCACCCACTCAACCCAGCTCCTGGTCCAAGCGATGGTGCTGTCCCGCCTGGACTATTGCAACTCTCTCCTGGCTGGCTTGCCAGCATCGGCTATTAGACCCCTTCAGCTTATCCAGAATGCAGCAGCGCGCCTGGTCTTCAACCTCCCCCGATACTCCCATGTCACCCCCCTGCTCATTGACCTCCACTGGCTACCGGTGATGGCCCGCATCAAATTCAAAACATTGGTGCTCGCCTTCCAGGCAGTCCGAGGATCTGCCCCTCCATACCTCCAAAAGCTCATCAGACCCTACACACCTGCCAGATCTCTGCGTTCCGCCTCCTCAGGACGACTGGTACCCCCCCCTCTTCATACTAGCACCCGGTCTCGACGTCTGTCTGTCCTGGCCCCACGGTGGTGGAATGAGCTCCCCGTGGAGGTCAGAACAGCAGAAAGTCTGACCGCTTTCAAGCGCAGATTGAAGACTCACCTCTTCAAGCTGCACCTCTCTCCACCCATCCCTACCTCCTTGTGACTATTGTTATCAGAATTGTGTATTTCCCCCCCCCCCCCAAAAAAATAAATAAATAAATAAATAAATTTTAAAAAATCCCAATCATACTGACTGTGCCTAGCGCTTAGATTCGTGTTTGCCTTTTTAGGATTGTTTTAATGCACTTGTTACTAGTTCGAAAATGCACTATGTACGTCGCTCTGGATAAGAGCGTCTGCTAAATGTCTATAATGTAATGTAATGTAAATGCGATAGGTCACTGTGGAAATGTCGACTCTACTGGACTTTGGTGAAACGTAACAAGGTAAACTCTTCAGGGTTAATCATAACGCAGTGGTCTCTGCACATCGCCTACAGGTAAGATATTTGGTTCCATTAACATATTTATAGCTACGAGAGATTTTGGAGAACAAAAATGAGGTGTCTTCAAAACCAAAAGTGCCTCAGGTAGTCAGCCTACAGTAAGCAATGGAAAACGCTGAATGCTTAGGCTTATTTGTACAACGTTTAAATTTTTTTTTATTGTTTCTAGCTATATCTGAACATGATTTTCTTGTAAACTGCATTTTATGCATTTTTTCAGTCTGTGGCTGTGGCGAGGGTTGGAAGTGCTTTGGGCTATTAATAGCACCCTCGTATTGTATTGCACTGCAGTATCAATCCTGCGGGTTTTCTTAAAGCTGTAACCTAGTTTATAATTTAAGACAAACATGAATACTGTACTTGGGACTGATACGTCTACCACTATAGTATGGGGTGCCAACGTGGATCGGGTTAAAGCTTTTACCTTTTCAGGAGTTAGGGCTTCAAAGGTAGCCTAATTCAAAATTGGGTAAATAAAAAAAATAATTTAAAAAGTAAAAAACGGCACTTCTCTATAGGAGGCCAAACGGCATGTGCTCAAGCCCCCTTTGAGGTCTATGTATGCACGTGCATGCACTAAAGGATCGACATCAGTATGCGAGATCAAGACTGCGTTTAGAAAGGCGATTTAGTATACGAGAGCAAGTAACTCGTTTACATGGTAGAGGATCTAAGTTAAAAGACAGATCAAACAGAACACATTTATGATCAGTAATAAACAGCTCCTCAGAAAAGATAGAAACAACATTTTAAAAACCGAGAGTAAAAACAAGGTCCAAGGTATGACCCCTATTGTGTGGGACCCGATACATGTTGAATAAAATTAAAAGACGTTCAGAGGTTCGGCAGCAAAACTGTTTTTAACATCATCCACAAAATCACCAACAATAATAATATTGACCAACCTAAAAATGGAGGACGAAAAGTTTCTGAATTCAGGCAGGAAGGAACTATTTGAGCCAGGAGGGCGATAAATTAAGACACAGGAAAAAGGATTTAGCCGACTAACTTTACACATCTGTAACTCAAATGAGAAGAATGTTCCCGAGCTCACCGTCCGACATGTAAAACGGCTCCTAATAACCGCAGCAAGTCCACCACCCCGGTCTGAAGTTCTAGGAGTGCTGATAAAAGTGCAGTCCGCCAGGTACAATTCGATTAGGTGGCCGTAATCCATGGTGCTCTGCCAGGTTTCAGTCAGGAACAAGAAATCCAAATGTCTCGAGACTAATAAGTCATTGATCACAAAAGACTTATTTGAAATAGAGCGAGCATTTAACAACGCCATCCTGAGAAGCGTAGATGCACAGCTTACAGAAGCAGCTCGAGCTAAGAGACGCAAGTGCTGAGAACTCTCACCACGGCGTTTCGTCGCTCGTCTCACCGGGGGAAAGGTGAACGTTTTTGCGGGGGAATCAGGAAGGACAGGTCGAAGGCAGGAGAATCTGACGCTACCATCCACAGAAAACCAGATCCGGGAGAAAACCATCCACAGCAGGAGCAGAGCAAGGCGAGGGCAAACTCAGAGAAAACAATCGGCGCAGCTCGACAGCAACTCCTCGCTTCCGAAGCCTCCTCAGCTTCACCTGCACCCCCAGCCCTTTTCCCACGCTTTCTCCAGCGTCTGCGGGAGTTTTGGAGGTGCAGGCCACCGCACCAATAGCAAGTGACTGTCACAACCGGCCGAAAGTACGGGTGTTGGGGGGGAATCAGCCCTCAGATTCGGGCCACAATAATCCACCATAGACGATCTAATCGTAGAGTTTGTCGATCATACACCCGAGCAGCAGATAATAACGCAGAGGGCACGTAGGACCAAATGGGACAGGTGAGCAGCGGTAGAGCCAAACACATCGGCAAAGCCAAACACAGGCGCCATCTGTAGCGGAGGGCTTATGCCACCATTGCACAGCAAGGCGGTAGGCGTTCCGCAGGTCGAGCTTGGTAAAGATGGTTGCACCGTGGAGGGGCTCGAAAGCAGAGTTGATTAATGGCAGGGGATATTTATTGCGAATGGTGATGGCGTTAAGGCCGCGGTAGTTGATGAAGGGAACTATCCTTCTTACCTACGAAGAACCCGGCTCCCACAGGTGACGAGGAGGGTCGGATTATGCCAGCCACCAGGGAGTCATGGATATAAGTCTCTAGGGAGGCCTTCTCTGGAGCAGACAGGTTGTAGAGACGGCTTGACAGCAATGGAGCTCCAGGCAGCAGGTCAATGGAACAGTCATAGAGCCTGTGAGGAGGCAAGGGACTTGTTAAATACTTTTGCCCGGTCATGATAATGGTGAGGGACAGTGGTAAGATTGGGCTGGGGAGCACAGGATGGCGTCCTGGCCCCTCCAGAAAGAGGCAGAGCAGAACGAAGGCAAGCGGCGTGACATATGGGGTTCCATCTCTAAATAGGTCTCCCAATTGAGTTGAGGGTTGTGGAGATGGAGCCAGGGTTGCCCCAAGACCATGGAGGACAGGGAGGATGGAATGACAAGAAGCTGGATGGTCTTGTGGTGGTTACCGGATAGGATGAGTTGCAGCGGAAGAGTGGTGTGTGTGACCCTGGCCAGGAGTTTGCCATCCAGAGCAAGGGCATTGAGTGGGTTGGTGAGTGGAACGGTGGGAACTCCGGACTTGGCAGCGAACTAAAATTGGCATCAGCTCCGGAATCCACCAGCGCAGACAGGGTGGCGGAAGCAGAATCCCACAGGAGGGTTCCCTTCAGTAGGAACCGGGACTGGGCAGAAGAAGCAGTGGAGATAGGGCTCACCAGAACGCCCAGGTCCACCGGCGAGCCACCCTTTTTTGGGCAAACAGGACAGGAGGTGATGCAGTGGCCCAGCATACTGCAGTAAAAACAGGACCCGTAGTTCACTCTCCGGCGATGTTCTGCCTCATCCAGAGTGTTGGTGCCCAGCTGCGTGGGCTCCTCGCCCAATGGATCCAGCACCGGGGAGGTAGGTGGATTCCAGGCAGATGAACGGGGTGTGTAAGTGGGCGAGCCGTGGTGTCTTTTCCCGGGCGCGGGCTCGCATGCAGTTGTCCAAGGAGATGGCGAGGACGATAAGGCTTTCCAGTGAATTGGACTTCTCCCACGTCGCAAGCTTGTCCTTTAACGGCTCGAAGAGTGCGTAGAAGAATGCCCTTTGCAGGGCGGCGTCATTCCAGCCGGCCTCCACCGCCAGGGTCCGGAACAGCACCGCCATCTCAGCCACGCTCTGGTTCTTCTGCTGCAGTTGGAGGAAGCATTGGGTAGCTTTGGGTCCGTGGACCAGGTGGTCGAACACGCAACGCATCTCCAAAATGAAGGAGTGGAAGCAGGAGGGGAGCTGGCTGTCCCACACAGCAGTGGCCCTCTCTCGGGCATTTCCCCCCAGGCTGGCCATGATGAACGCGACCTTGCTTGTGTCTGTGGAATAGGAAGCTGACTGCAGCCGGAACACAATGTTGCACTACAGCAGGAAGCTTCTACACTTTCCTAAGTCCCCCAAGTAGCGCTCTGGGTAGGGCACACGGGGCTCCCTGCCCGGAGGGGGCACCGGTGCCATGGTCGGGTCCACGAGAGCCGGAGGCGTGACAGCGGCAGGCACTTCAATCACGGGTGTGGGCTGGCCGGCGTGGAGCCTAAGGAGAGGCGGCTGGCCCAACATCTGGGTCAGGAGGGTACCCATCAGACCCACCTGGTCATTGACCTGCGTTAATGCCTCCTGGATGTTTTCAAGGCGGTTGCCATGCTGGCTGATAGTGGCTTCCTGGCAGGCGAGGGTGTACTGGAGCTGCTCCGAATCAGCTGGGTCCATGTTATGGCCAGTTCGTTCTATTACGATTACTTCACTGGTGGACCCAAATGCAGGACTAGGACAGACTCAGTAAAAGCTCTGAGGAGTACACAGGTAGCACAGGTAGTGGTAAGGAGAGGGGCCGGGGCTTGCAGGGGATAGGTGAATGCAGCAGAGCGGGAGAGGGGCTGGAGAGTGGTGATCAGTCCGGGGTGTACTGGCAGAGGGAGCTGGGTGAGCGAATGGCAGGAACAGACAAGCAGGCTGGCGGGATCAGGGAGACAAAACTGGACACGGTTAGAAACACAGCGAACTAGACACGGGATTTTCAGACCAGAATACAAAGTACAACTAGACGGACGAGAGTACGAACTGGCGATGAGACAAACAAAGAGGGAATATATAGTGAGGTAAATTATTGAATAAGTGAGTGCAGCGTGAGAATGTATGCAAGAGTGATTGAACGGTAATTAGCAGTCTTTGGAATGCAAGCGGGAAATGTGGGTTCAATCGAAACTGAAAAATGAAACATACGGAAATAGGAGTAACATTCCAGAAGTTGTGTGTGTCAGTGCTGGCATAATGGGGAAATAAGACATGCAAATGAGTCGGCGATCACAGCAGCACCCTTTTCCCCCGTCGCACACAAACATCCAAACCCCCCCCCCCACTAACCTTAGCACCCCCATGTATTAACCTAGCACCCCACACATCACCTAGAGAGAAAAGTTCCTGGCGCCGTCACTACGTTAAGGTTAAAAAAATAATCATTTAAATTAGGTACGTTAGTTAGCTAGCTAGATAAATGTTTGTGATCCGTCACTTAGCCTGCTATTTAACATTCATATTTTGACCAGGCCTCTTCAAGTATTTATGTGTGCTAGCCAGGTGTGTGTAAATTAGCTATTTACTATAGCAGTGATTTATAACAACCAGTTGTTGAGTCCGGTTCCTGTCATACAGGCACTTCACATTGATGTTCTAAGTTGGGAAAGTAAACCTGTGCCTCATTTAAATGCAATCATTACAGTGGAACAATGTGAAATGCAATGCATGAGCCTCAAACCATCACTCTGCTGCCAGATATGCAGTAGATATGGATGGATCACTTAAAGCGAGAAACACAGGGTTATTTCTCCTGACTTATTTTTCCACAGAGTTAGGAAATTGGGTAAGAAGAAACAACCCTTAAAGTGATCTGGCAGCAGAGTGATGGTTTGAGGCTTGTTTGATACCTCAGACCCGTAATGACTTAGTCATTTAGCCAACCCATGGGTTCCATACTATTCCCGTGGAATTTACAGCTTAATCTAGTCCCACCCCCCAATTCCCATAGAGATCCATTCAAATGGTTATAGTTGTCATGGTCTCCCTTCCTTCTCTCTATTTCCACGCCTCTGATTTCCGCTTCCTGGCGCTTCTATATCATTTTGTGCCGTCACGTATGTCAGGGTTGTTGTTATCTCTCTGCTCGCATTTAAAATATTTATTCTTTTTATTCTCACAGTAGAGCTGTTTTTTTTAACTACCTAGAAGCTCAGGGAAATAGTTTAGGTTTTCCTTTTTTTCCCTTCTTCTTTTTTCACTCCCGCTCTCTTTGTTTTTGGAGAGCGTGAGCATTATTTTATTTTCATTTGTTTCACCATTTATCGGGCGTTATAGTCACGTTCCGAGGGTGCCTTTGTTTTTTGCCGTTCTTCTTTCTACTGTTATTAGCATTGCCTGTGTTTTACGAGGGTGTAATGAGAACCTGAAAATAAGATATCAAGAGTCTTTTGATATCTTTTTATACGCAGTCATGATAGCATCACCTGTCTACATGTGGAATGTTCCAAACGTGTTTTTTGAACTTCCCAGTCTTTTTTTGCCCCTGTCCCAACTTTTGGAACGTGTTGCAGGCATCAAATTCGGAATTAGCGTATGTTTACAAAAATGTATAAAGTTGATAAATTGACATATTTTTTTGTACTGTTTTCAATTAAATATATGTAAAAGAGAATTTATAAATCACTGCTTTTATGTGCATTTTACATACTGTCCCAACTTTTTTGGAATTGGGGTTTGTATTAGCAGGTAAACCACACTGCATGCTGTTTAACCCCTTAGTGCAGATGGCATATTTGGTAAATCATGGGGGTACTCTGTTTAAGGCTTTATAACTCCAGGTGTGAGCATCACATAAACTTGGTAAATGGCTTAAATGAAACAAAACCGGTGTACCATTTTTTGTACAAACTTAGATTTGTTTATTAGCATAATTTAAGGTCAAAATAAAGTGCCGGAAATGCAAGCAAAACTTAGCTAAAAATTATACAAAATTTATATTTCTTCAAAATACTGAGAGCTACATAAGTGAAACAGGTAAAACTACACATTTCCTGGATCATAAACTCCTTGTCCACAAGCATTCAATAATCGCAGGGTGATATACAGAACTACTAAAGCTCTATGACACAAAATATAAGCAGTGTAGCCAGGTGTACCCAGGGTCTCCAAACCTATCCAAATTGGCTAAAATGTGAATAGCTGTAAATCTTAAACTAATCATACATTGCAGTGCAAATCAACCGTTTTGACTAATGTAACTCACCTTTGTATCATTTTCATGTGGGAATTATTTTGGATCAGTACAGGGGGGTGGATATCTAGGTGTCCAATAACCTACCCAAAACCTCTCAGAAAAATTATTAAAAAGCCTTTTGTCCTTTATAAAGCATATACATTTTACCTTACGATCACTTAATGGATGAAAACATTGATATTGCACAGTTTCAGTTCAGTGTTTGATGCCAAGTGTGCCATTTTTTCACCATTATCCTTCATATACTGCTTCATCCTGTGCGGTGCCTTCGTGGGCAACATGCACTCATCAATGGCACGGTCTTCAGTATGCTGTAAGGATCTGGTCCTGCAGTGGCTTCACTCTGAACAGTAGAGGGCACTGCTGGAGTGGCAGAGGTGGAGGGTCAAGCATGTTATAGAAACAAATTACATAATGCAGAAGCATTATAACACTGTGGTACACACAGCTAAATATGAAATCATTCACTCTTGTACTTCAGTAAACACTTTCTTCTGTATGCTACATTGTTATATTTTGTTGCGTGCTCTAGGATGGCATTACTCTGTAGTGTGTTTCACAACTGTTGCTTATTTATTTTATTTATTTATTTTACATTCATCTTGCACACATCTGGACACAGTACATTTGAATACATATTTTCCATTCCCTAAGTGAAAAGCATCACCCATGGATATACTAATACCCCATAGAGTACATTATGCACACAGAAATTACAATACAATAAAATAATATCGGAAAACACTACCAATGTTCTAGCTTCACGGCAAATCGAGGCATAAAATAAACTCCTAAAAAAAAGGTTGGAAACGTTATTTCGGTCGATTATTCCTCCCCTTTAATAATACCAATTGGTATTGTATTTTATGTCGTTGGAAAGCCTGATTAGTCACCTTTACAACGAGGTACAACTTGTAAGGATCATGCATTCGTGGAATGAGCAACACAGCTAACCGTGTGGGTAGCGGCCCAAAAAAATGTGCCAAAATCCCCTGCAATATTCTTCTGTTGGTATTCACTCTCGTTTTGAGCTTCAAGTGCTGGCAGGTGTATGCCAGTGGGATGGAATGGGATGCCATCCCACAGCAGTGTGTGACCAGGCTGGTGACCAGCATGAGGAGGAGGTGCCAAGCTGTTGTGGCTGCGTATGGATCTTCCACACGCTACTGAGGTCCCTGACAGTGTAAAATGAATAAAGTGTAAAAATGGCCAATATGTGTTGTTTTTTCCTTATTACTGTGGGAGAGTGCAATCATCCAGTCCACCAAGCAACTCAAAACGAGAGTGAATACCAACAGAAGAATATAGCAGGGGATTTTGGCACATTTTTTTGGGCCGCTACCCACACGGTTAGCTGTGTTGCTCATTCCACGAATGCACGATCCTTACAAGTTGTACCTCGTTGTAAAGGTGACTAATCAGGCTTTCCAACGATATAAAATACAATACCAATTGGTATTATTAAAGGGGAGGAATAATCGACCGAAATAACGTTTCCGAACTTTTTTTGAGGAGTTTATAACGTACGACTGAGCAACCAAACAGAACAGCGCTAAAATACTCTATTTCATTGTGAATGCTATGAATTCTAACAAAGCAGGCCACCACGAGCCACTACGGGAACGGCACGAACACAATAGTATCAATACATTAGTTATTTGGCAGACGCGTTTATCCAAAGCGACGTACAATAAGTGCATATTGAAGGTCATAGACACAATCTACGAAGCTAAGTCACGAAAGCGCTACTTTCTCACAACGTAGAAGCTATCGATAGTCATCAACCGAATACAGTCAGCTATACATTCTAAGCTATGAGATAGCTAAACCAAATAGAAAATAAAAAACAAACAGAAAAAACGTACTATATAATTTGCCTTATACATGTAGTTATTCAAGGTGGAGTCTGAAAAAGTGTGTTTTCAAATATGTTCAGCATTATTAGCAGGCTAACAGTGGTCTATTACGACCGATGCAAATACAAAAATAACGAACATATAGCACGCAGTGGAAAAACGAATGTATATAATCAAAATATTACAAGCAGTAATACTTACATGTCGAGGAGGATATCTTCCCCATATTGATAGGCACCTCTTCCACAGAATCTATGCTACAGGGATTAGAAGAATCTCTGTTGTTGTCCTCTTCTGACCGACCTCGGGGAAAACTACTAAAAAGTCACATCAAAGTTGCGCGCAGTTTTATAGCGTAATACCAAATGCGTCATAGTCAAACCAAATGCGTCATCTGCGCATGCCAGCGTAAAATTGTCGTGATATAACAAGTATTGCAGTTACGCTCGCCCTTAAATAGTTAATCCAAGCTTTCATTTACACATGTAAATTACTTTTGGGAAGCTTGTCGTGCCTTCTATTGGATAAAACAATTGTCGATCAAACCAGAATAAAATTGCAAGCGTCACAGCCGTGCAATCAGGAAGGGGGTGTTACGCAGAGCTCGTTGCGTTTGTCTAATAGTGTTCCAATGCGCTGTGTATTTTTCAAATGGATTGTCCAAGACAATAAATGACCACGGAATCTTGAAAGGGACATATCTACGCTTAAATCCACGGGAGGATTGCACACGAATTCCATATTTAATAGCAGATATTGATGGTAGAATGGCATTGTATGATTTCACTTGTTTATGTCGGTATTGATTGAGCAGCGATTTGCACCGCTGTATTTGCATACGGTCGGGCTATTGGTGGGTTTATCTGGTTGCTGGACGGAATTCTGATATGATATGATGAATACATATATTTATGAACTCCCAACATAGACGCTATTGCCCACTATGTCACGCATGGGTAGGTATAGGCTGGGTGGGGAGTGCTTGTTAAATGGACTTGCTACGGAAAGATAGTGACACTTAGAAACTACGCATTGGCCAGAAATCGTCGCGAATCGTCTACCAATAAAGTTAAAATACCGCGTTTGGGTTTTCCACTAATAGTTTGGCTGCAGGAGCAACGCGTGTCTCAGTTGCGTAAAACTGTCTCGCAGGCGAGCCAAAATAGACTATCTGCACTAAGTAGTTAAGCAACAATAGTTTTAACTAGCTCTTTTTAATCCTTTCATTTTCATTGCATGTAGCCTATAACTAGGCTATTATATCTGTTCATATGCTGAACTAATATTTGGGATGTTGTTTTTGTTGTTATTTTTCCTGTAGGCTAAGGTTAATTTAAATAAAACTGTCTTTCAGGGTAGACTGCTAGCTATCTTCCACAACGTCTGCACAGTAAGAAGAGAGACAGAAATGCAACACACACTGGACACCATTGCCTTGCTTTTGAAGTCAATCACCAGTGTTAGTATTGACACCCCTGATAGGAGTATTTGCTTTTTTTTTGGTTCAACCTAGATTATAAATAATTTATTTTGTTATAATAACAATAGGATAATGCCTTTTCTGCTAAATTAATTTTTATTCTCATATTATTTGTAACATATTTTGTGGTCTCCCTCAGTGAGGAGAAAATGAGAGTGGTTCCTGCAGTAGGAAATTGGATAATTGCGGAACGGGATTTAATGAGTGGTTGGTACTCATGGGGGAATTGAATGATTGAAATGGGGACGCAAGGGGCTGGGTTTCCTGAGGGAATAAATAGAGTGCACCTGGGGTGGAAGAGGAGAATTGACAGAGGGTGAGCGAGAGACTGTGGTTTGCCTCGGCTGAAGGAGAGCTGGAGCGGCAAGGAACTGAAGAAACAACGAAGAAAAGCCAGCATTATACCCGGAACTGACAAGCAGCATCGGCGGGGAACTGCAGAGCCGGTCGGTGTGACGGAGCCAGTGATCCAGGGATATTGTGTGGATATTTTGCTGGATGGCTTGTATTTTTCCTTCTTTTATTTTGTGATAGTCCTCTCAGTGGTGCGGTATGGGCAGGACTCGACTATTTTGATTTCTTTGTGTTTACTGATTGCCTGTGGTGTGGAGTGTAAGTGAGTTTGGTTATTGTGTGAGTGTATGCATGCTCCCATGTCAGTCTTTGTGGGTTCTCCCTCGTACGTAATAGTGGCGCCGGGCGGCCGGCTGTCCCAGAGGCGAGCTATTGATGGTGTGGTGGTCATGAGTGTGTGTGCCCACGCCAGTAGAATAAATATATTTTTGCACAGCTTATACACGTGGTTTGAGTGTACCGTGGGGCGGGCACGCTTGTCTGCGGGAGGGGTCTGGCTTCGTCCGGCAGAATTGTCCAAGTGGTGGGAGGGAGAAAAGAACCCACAGACCGCATAGTCCTTTGTCAGTTGTTGATTTATACAAATTTTAAGGAACTGTATATAAAAAAAATATCTTTTTACTTTTTAATACTTGGTTGGTGTACTGCTTAGCGAGTGGTGAATCTTGGGAACCTGTAATTAGCCACTATATGTTTGAAGATAGTTATTGTTACATTTTATTTGAATTTGATTACGCACCACATTATTGTGTAAATTATGTTCATTTAATAAAGAGCAGTCATGTGTTCTACATGTCTTCTTAACACTCCGCCTCGACCAACACACTGTTTTATGCTCATATACAGTCAAGCCGGAAAGTCTGCACACCCCTTTCACCTTCTCCACGTTTTATTACGTTACAGACTTATACTGCAATAGATTGAGTAAATTTTTTGCCTCAAACATCTACACACAATAGCCAATAATGACGAAGTGAAAACATATTTTTAGAAAATATGCAATTTTATTTTACTGACAAAAATAGGTTATTTAGGGGTTACATATCTGTACACACCCTTAGCCTAATACTTGTTTGCTGCACCTTTGGCAGCGATTACAGCTTCAAGGCGTCTTGGGAAAGAAGCTACGAGCTTGGCACACTTGTTTCTGGACATTTTTGCCCATTCCTCTTGGCATATTCTTGCAAGCTCAGGTTGGATGGGGAGCATCAGTACACAGCCATTTTCAGCTCTTTCCACAGATGTTCAATTGGATTCGGGTCTGGGTTCTGGCTGGGCCACTCAAGGACATGCACAGACTTTCTCCGAAGCCACTCTTTTGTTCTCTTGGCTGTGTGCTTTGGGTCGTTGTCATGTTGGAAGGTAAACCTTCGCCCCAGTCTGAGGTCCAGAGCGCTCTGGAGCAGGTTTTTTTCAAGGATCTCGGTGTACTTAGCTGCATTCATCTTTCCCTTTATCAGGACTATTTGCCCCGTTCCCACTGCAGAAAAACATCCCCACATCATGATGCTGCCACCGCCATGCTTCACTGTAAGGATGGTATTAGCCAGGTGATGAGCGGTGCCCAGTTTTATCCAGACATGACACTTGGTATTCAGGCCAAAAAGTTCAATTTTGGTTTCATCAGACCAGAGAATCTTGATTCTCATGGTTTGAGAGTCCTCTAGGTGCCTTTTGGCAAACTCCAAGCGGGCTGTGATGTGCCTTTTACTAAGGAGGGGCTTCTGTCTGGCCACTCTACCATAAAGGCCTGATTGGTGGAGTCCTGCCTGGATGGTTGATCTTCTGAAAGTTTCTCCACAAGGATACGCTGGAGCTCTGTCAGAGTGACCCTCGGGTTCCTGCTCACCTCCCTGGCTAAGGCCCGTCTTCCCCGATTGCTCAGTTTGGCCGGGCGGCCAGGTCTAAGAAGATTCTTGGTGGTTCCAAACTTCTTCCATTTACGAATGATGGTGGCCACTGTGCTATTTGGGACCTGTAAAGCTACAGAGATTTTTCCGTACCCTTCTCCAGATCTATGCCTTGACACAATTCTGTTTCTGAGGTCTGCAGATAATTCATTTGACCCCATGGCTTGGAGTTTGCTCTGACATGCACTGTCAACTGTGGGACCTTATATAGGCAGGTGAATTTAATTTATCACAGGTGGACTCCAATTAAGTTGTAGAAACATCTCAATCAGTATCAGTGGAAACAATGCACCTCAGCTCACTTTTGGGTGTCATATCAAAGGGTGTGCACACTTGTGTACATATGATATTTTACATTTAGATTTTTAATAAATTAGCACAAATGTCTAAAAATCTGTTTATACTTTGTCATTATGGGCAATGTTGTGTAGAATGTTGAGACAAAAAATGAACTCAATCTATATGTCTGTAACGTAATAAAACGTGGAGAAGGTGAAAGGGGTGTGCAGACTTTCCGGCTTGACTATATGGCAACCCCTCCTCTTTTACTCACATGATCGGCCCTGAATACATTGTAGTCAGCAATAAAGATCAAGTAATTTTACACGGAGCGTTTGAGCCAAGTTTCTGATAACACAAGAACATCCGCATTTGTTGTATTTTCCCATATTCTAATCGTGTCCATCTTTGGTAGTAGGCTTCTTAATATGCAACAGACCAAGACCTGCTCTGTTTTTGAAATCAGAGTCGGTAGATGTTGTATAGTATCAATTGGCCCAGGGTTTGGCCGCACATTTCCAGAGATCAACAATAAAAGCATAACAATACATCTCAATTTCCCAGTGCGTGGGGATTTGGCGAAGCCAGCATCTATTGAGCCAGAGTACGATGACACAGTAAATAAGTCATTTAGAAGTTTGAGATTTTGTAAGTATGCCAACATCTGCAGACCTACTTGAGTAAACGAGTGGTACAATTTTGATTGCAGAAAGAGACTAATTTTGTGATGGTTTTGGAATGATGATCTCGTTGGGATGTTTGCAAATTGTAGGGCAAGTGACAATGGTATACTCACCCATTGCCCACTTCGTCCATTTAATCCAGGATGGCATTGAATGAGAAGTAAGCACAATAGAAATAACATGCTGTTTGCTAGAGTGATATTTCGCAGTAGCACAAGTGTAGAGGTAATGCGCAGTCAGGCTGCCAAAGGCCACTAGCCATTGTACCGTGGTTGCCAGGTCTGCGCGCAATGACCAGTAGATCGACTGTGTAGGGTTTCCTTATAGAAAGCCTTCGATGTTCCGGATTCACAGATTCTCCCACACCTTAGAAACTCGTCCGTGAATCTTCTTGATGAGGTGAATCTCTTTGATAAGGTAATGACTGACAGCCCCATGGTGTAGTAAGCCCAAATTCTACAATCTGGCGACTGTGTCACCGCTCAGGAGTAGACGCTCCAGGCAGGCGCAGCGCAGATGAAGGTGAGAGCTCAGGTAAGCCCGAGGCGGAGGAGTCCCTACTCAGTCTGGGTTTTTGCTCAAATGGTGTCCATAAAAAATGAGACTGAGAGCTTAACAATAAATTCACATTCATAAAATAAAATGTTTGTTTTCATAGGCTGGATCATTTAAAAACATAACACTTTCAACACTTAACTCAGATCTCACAGGTCAAAGATAAAAACAAACAGGACTGCCTGGCTGCCATCTTGGATGCTTGGACGTATGTTTTGGATCATTGTCCTGCTGGAAGATCCAACGACGACCCAGTTTTAGTTTCTTGCATGGCAGAGGCAGCCAGATTCAGATTTAAAATTTCCTGGTATTTTATGGAGTTCATGATGCCATTTACCCTAAAAAGGTTCCCAAGGGCCTTTGGAGGAAAAACCATCCTTTTTACGCCAAACCCACCTTGAGTGTTGGTTGTTGAAAAGCTCAATTTTAGTTTCATCTGACCATAGAACACGGTTCCAGTCAAAGTAGTGCTTAGCAACTCCAGACGCTTACGTTTGTGGTGAAATGACAGGAAAGGCTTTTTTCTGGCATGCCTTCCAAATAATTTGTTGGCATGGAGGTGACGTCTAATGGTAGTTTTGGAGACTTGATGACTCCGAGATGCTACTTTCCTCTGCAATTCTCCAACAGTGATCTTTTGGGATTTTTTGCCTCTCTAACATCCTCCTCACTGTGCGTGGGGGCAAAATAAACTTGGGTCCTCTTCCAGGCAAGTTTGTAACAGTTCCAGTTGCTTTGAACTTTTTAAGTATTGCCCTAACGGTAGATATGGGCATTTTCAGGTGAGTAGCTATTTTTTATAGCCATTTTATGACTCATGACGCTCAACACACTTTTGTGTGTGTTCTCTTATCTTTCCCATGTTGATGTATGAATAAGGAAATATGGCGTATTTCGCTCTGTGTCACCTCATATTTATACCCCAGTGAAACAGGAAGTCGTGGATTACTGCTTGAAAGTTCCTAAACACTCTGATCAACTTTAAAAAGTAAAATATAAATGGAAAAAATGCTTCAGTTACATTTTGTTCATAAAAATTTCTTGGGGTGGCAATAATTGTAGCACATGTGGTTTTGTTAAAAATTATTATTTCTTGATGAGGGATTTTTTTTCTCAGAATAAATTCACTCGAGGTGGGTCTGGGAGAGAATTTGTCCAATAGCACTCTGAAATGCTTCCTTCTGATGACTTCTGAGAGTAGAAAATAACTTGTGTTCAACAATTATATGGGTGTCATGAATGCATCATGCCAGCTTTAAACTAAAATGTGTAAGCGAATTCTATACACAACATAGCCGCAGGCAGGCACACACACCATTCCTTTTCATTTATTGTAAAGTGCTTTAATCCATAACAACAGTCATTTTTTAGAATGAACAAAAGCCACGTTTATTCATGAAAAAAGAGGCTAAAACACATTACAGGCTAGTTATGTGCGTAAGCATAATATTACTGACATTTTTCTGTCCCATAACATTCAGTTTGTTTGTTACAAGGAAACGCAACCTTCAATGCTTAACATTAACTCATGTCCTTTCAAAAAATATAGCCTATTAATTTTGCCGTATGTAGCCTATGCAATATATCATGTTTAGACTTATGTTCATTTCCAATTAAGATTTCCAATTAAGCTTTCTACATATAAATAAGTACATTTTATTTTATTTCCAAATGTTATTATGCATCCAAAAATATTGTAAGATGACTGTATATTCCCTCAAAACTATTCTCCAAACAGGATTTTGTTATCAACTCCTATCATTATTTCTCTGTGCCCCCTCAGTTTTTTTAGGTGCAGGTTGCCCTTGTTCTGAAATGGTAGCGGAACAAAATTACAGTTTACAGGCCACCAGTTTAGTTCCCTGTATGTGATTTATCCCTCGCCAAACCAAAAATGAAATTTTAACAATTATATTTCAGCCATAATTTTACAAACAGACTTGTCCTGCGCTAATAACGAGCAGTCGAACGAGAAGTGGAAACCGCAGCGTTAAAACTGTATGACTGAGAAAGAAAAATGTCATTTAGCCTACATCTATTTATGCGTTTTACCAATGCAATTCATGTTTTTGGCTATTCTACTATTTTTTATCATTTACCATAGCTATGCTATATATTTCATTCCTGAAATACAACGTCCAGTAACACAGTAGACTAGGCTACCACTTTCAGTGAAAAAACAAGCTCTGAGACAAGAACAATCTGTTAGATGACGCTTGACTGAGCAAGGACTTCCATCTGCGTAAAGTATGTTGCCTCGATTCCTCCGTCCTCTCTTCCTCCTGTCCTCCGTTGGGTGGAGCTAAGGACTGATTATGTATCTTTGACAAGCAGCCCAAAGGTAATGTGAATAGTGAGGACTGTAGACAGTTATGCTGAAGGACAGTTATAAAATGGCCTCTTAATACATGTGTCCTGCAGGCAACTTGACTTGTGTTCTACTGGAATTGAGCAGATAGGTGCTCATACAATAACCTGTGCATGCCATCAGACCCAGGTGTGGAAATGAAGCTGGGACATTATGCATCTGGTGCATTATTGTCCTTGTATGGCATAATTACTTCAGTTTAATTACCTTCACATGTAACTTTAATGTCAGTAAGTCCCAACAATAGCTTACTGACAATGTTATTTGTTGTGTGAATAAAGTACAACTCCACCAGTCATGTTGGCACACAGCTCTACTCCTGCAGAGTGGGATAGTCCCTCCGTGCTTCCAGATCTGAATTCTTTTCACCTCACTTGTTAGAATCCTTTGCTTTCACTGGAGAACAAGATTTTTGTTCTATAATATGCAAATAAGTATGTATGATGGTAGGCTCCAGCCACAATTCCAAGGATGACTGTGTTATCTGAGACTGAAACGTGTTATCTGAGATAAAAGGAAATCTGAGGAATCCATCCCACTCAAGATTTGTTCCAGCTCACAGACTACAGTCAAACATGGGACTAACAACTATGGTTGATGGGATTTATTCATAAAGACTTGCAAATACATTCAATAACCAAATAATGTTATAATTGCATGACAATATTCTCAAGATACAGTTCGTTTTGATTCAAAACCATAACACTTTTATTTTGAAATTTCTCACCTTAGTTGTTACCGGAAGTCATTGTAGCCCATTGTGGTTCTTTTAGTTTTTTGTGTGGTTCTTATACAGTTCTGTGGGCTTGCTTGCTTCAAACCGCAGTTCGCTTCTCACTGCTGTCAAGCTTTTCAAAATTTCTGAAGTTTGCCTCTTTTGGCCAGAAAGGAGGGAGTGTCTGACGTTTCCCTCCATAGGAAGTTTAATTCATTTACAAATCCTACTGCATGCAAGTTGAATAAAATGGTTCTAGATTTGGACCTGTTTCGCACGGATAAAGGTGGTGATCCTGAAAAAGTGAAGGAGACACAAGCGAAGAGATTCAAAGATGTGTCGCTTGTGGATAAACTGGTACACGCAGATGCAGAATGGAGAAAATGTGAGTGTATTTTCGACCCTTTAGGATACCCATATCATGTCTGCGTGAATTGTAACATAATGTTATAACAGTCTCGTACGAGGAAGCCTTTTGGCTGTGATTAAACAGGTTAACATTTGCTCGTCAGTCTTGTATGAAGTTACCCCGGGACCTAAAACAGACCCAGTGTGACTGCCGGTGTCGTCTTTGCGAGATGAAATGTCGATGAATAACCATATGCCTATCGGAGTAGAGTATTCTAAGGCAAGTTGACTGGTTGGCACATGTCTATCGCGTTCACGTTTGAAAAGGATCATTACCAGCCTTTGTCAGACTTCTGAGATTGAAAAATTTGACATTGTATAACATTAGTTAGCAGATATTAGCTTAGAATACATTGGGAAGGAGGCTGTTGCTTAGCAGGAAGTAATGGCGCACACGCGGCCGTCTGATGCAATCCTGTTGCAAAGGAGTAAGCAATGACGTGATATGAACAATGCTCGCGATCGCAACTGCAGAGGGGCGAACACCACGTTGTGCATCGTGAGTTATAAAGTGCACTGCTCCTAGACCCCATGTACACAAAACCTTAACTGGCAGAAAAATTAGCGAAGGGTCAGAGTGCGTTTTCAAAGCGGATATACCGAGAGACTGTCCCTAGATTAAACCCACATTCTGAGAATGTATATAGAAGTTTACTATAATCCCTTAGCAGATGTCCTTATCCACATTGACTTACAAAAGTACAGAAGATCGGTGTTTGTATTGCTCCAGATGCCTAGAGGTAACACAATGGAGGGGTCTGGCTACAGAGCAATTATATGGGTCTGGCTAATGTGTTGGGTTTGATCTATGGTCTTGTGAAGATGTAACGGGGCTGAGCCTTTCGCTATCCATGACTCAGAGCTGATAGGTAGCCAGTGGAGGGAGATGAGAAGGGGAGTGTCTGAGTCTGGCGTGATTGTGGATCAGTCATATCACATAGTACTACCACATTTTGACCACAAGATGGTGTAATTTCAACTATGGTCCGCCACTTTTCAATGAACTGGCTATGTGTCCAATAGAGGCCTGTCACATAGAACTAGAACTGTCGTTACCAATGGTTACAGGGACGCGCCGCCATTTTGGAGGACCAACCCTAACAGAGACGCTTAACATTACCACTGAACTCGTAGTGTTCGCTACTCCATGAAACGAGTTTCATGCTAACGCTACTATGATTGCTGTCCTACAATGACGAACTTCTGCACTGCGTACTGATGTGCGAATAAAACTGGGAAAAGGCGAAAATGTCCTTTTACATGATAATTTGAGTACTCACCATAGTAGCTAAACCACCAGGCAGGGTGAACAAACTAAATTTTACGACCGAAAGAAGAGACTGGTGGTTGAAAGCAGTGAGAAGTGAGCTGGATTTAGACAGCAACCAGGCTCGGATCATTAATGGTAAATTACGTTTTATGAACAAATTATAAAGTTAGCCAGTTAATAACTAGCTGGCCTAATGTACATTTATGTGCATTATCTTAATGTTAGAAAGTTAAAAGTGAATTAATCGCTTGGTTTAGCTAACGTTAGTAGCTATATCATTTGTGTGATTGACTGCTACGCCTGCGAAACATTAATGTTAACCTAATGCGATACGTCAAGCATATTGTGAACATCAAAACAGTGTTAATTTGAACTATTATTACATTGCTAGGGGTGCTACGTTGTACGATGTCTCACAAATAGATTGGATAAACTGTAAACATTAGCTACCTGTGCTGGCCAGGCAGGGTTCGAGTAATATGAGAGAATCCAGAAGAGGGCGAAAATAAAATGTAACGTTACGATATTAAGCACCAAATAACAATTTATTTGAAAGTAATAATGAAAGTAACGGTAAATGTACTTTATGTGTTGAACTGATTTGCCTTTTATGGTGTCTACAACTGAAGTTCCCTATCGGGAAAAAAGTTATTATATTCTATCCATCGAGCTAAAATATTTTATTGCTGAAGTAGGCTACTGTAGCCTACCTAACATGTAACGTATCACTTTGCTCCCATATTAACTGCACAAGCACTTTACTTACCAAGGTGGTATACTACAAAGCAGGATTACTGAGTTAGTACTAGCTGGATAACTCAATAAAACCCAGAACAGCTCTTTCTACTTCAGCCCATGCATGTTCCAGATTTGGGAGGGTTCCGGGGTTTACTCTGTAATTAATCTTACTTCGTACTTATACCCCCGCCATACTTCTTATAATATTTGTTTATATTGGTATTATTAGAATAGAATATAATAACTTTTATTTCCCGCTAGGGAACTTCAGTTGTAGCCCCAGCCACAACAAAAAAGACATAGACAGTGGGACCCACAACACACAAACAAACATATCAAACAGACATCCAACAGAATCATTACATCAATCAAGTGAATGAAAGTGCAATACAGCCATGATTAAAAATGGCCCCCGCTGTCCCGAGATGTCCAGTGTCACCAAGCAGTCCAACGCACAAACTCCACATCCACGAATTTCCTCCATACATGCAGTGCCGCGGTCTCTGTACACCGCCAAACTGAGAAATTGTTTCGTTATGTTGTGCACTGTATGTTTTGTATATTGCTGAGCTACCTGTAAGCATTGCGCAAAGCAAATTCCGATGATGGCAATAAAGGGAAATTAAGCAACCTCCCGATTAAATGTGATACTCTATTAGTTTGGTTTTGATAACGTTCTGGAACACCGGTATTTGGTCTTCCAGTATGGCGGTTGGCGTAAAAAGTGGGCGTGTCTGGCCAAATTGTGACGTAGGTGACAGGCCTCTATTAATTCTCAACCAATAGAACGCTGAGGTCAATTAACTTTTCCATTTGTGCTGATGCATCTTGAAAATAAAAGTTATTCTATTCTATCGTTCTGTTTGGAATTTCAAGCGATAATGAAAAACGGTCAACATGTGGTAATACTATGTGAAGGATATGATATAGCCAACTTCAAACACTAATTAAACTTCATGATGGGATTTATCTGTCACCATTTTCACTGCATATTTATAAATATATGAAGAAACAATAATCCAAGACACAGCTTTTCATGCATGTAGAGAACTTGCATTCTATGCTGGGCTTTTTGGGTGTATTTTGACAATTTAGATGGATTCCTCATGTCTGAAACATTATCGGGGAATGTTTTGATGCAAATCGGATATTGAGAACGATATTAAATAAATATTGTATGATTCCTATGTCATGCAAAGGTTCTACCCAGCTAACAAAATGACGTCCCCTGTACGTCTCGCAATGTCATCAGGACGTCGTAAGGGGATGTCCCGCCGGACGACTTTTTGTAGGGTTTTCTAAAGGTTACGGGGACGTTGCAGAGAATGTCCACAGGAAGTTCTGATTACGTTCTCATGACATTCTGGGGACGTTCTCGTGACTTCTGCCGACGTTCAGCTGACGTCCGCAGGACGATTTAGCTACAGCATTAGGTTAAATTTGCATACAGTGCCCTCCACAATTATTGGTACCCATGGTAAAGATGAGTAAAAAGGGTTATAAAAAATGTACCATTTGGTGAATTAGCTTAATCTCACACTGAAAAAAATGAGAAAAATTGATTAATTGAAGTAAATTTATTCTGAGAAAAAAAATCACTCAAGAAATAATTATTTTTAACAAAACCATGTGTGCCACGATTATTGGCACCCCTGCATTTAATACTTTGTACAACCTCCCTTTGCCAATAAAACAGCACTGAGTCTTCTCCTGTAACATCTAATAAGGTTGGAGAATACAGAGCAAGGAATCTGAGACCATTCCTCTTTACAGGCGGCATTGTAGTATAATGGTTAAGGAACTGGACTTGTAACCGAAAGGTATATATATTGCTTCAGTATATATCCAGCTGTATAGGAATGGATTAGGGATGTTAACAATTAATCGACTATCGATTAATTGCTAATAAGAATTTAATCGATAAGATTTCAAATGAAACAATTAACTGAACAATCTGCGGTCTTGTTTCAACGGGAGTTTTTGTGTGAAATGTAATCATGGTTTAAGGTCTCCACGCGAGGGCACCAAATTCAGCCTAGTGTAATGCTGCGTTCTCACAGCGAGCAACTGGTCGCTGAGTCGGTCAATTCTACTAGGCTGGGGGCGGGGCAAGAGCTTCCCGTTGTGTCATCCAAGTCAGTTCGTGCAGCTACAATTTTTTGATAAAGAGAAACAACGGAAATAGCCTACGTATAACAAAGACATATTTGCGATGCATCCTATTCTTTATAGTTATGTCATGACACTGATAATGTGTTCTCGCTAGCTAGCGATAGGCTAGCCTATATCTATCTTCGTCGCGAGCTACCGATCTTTACGCTAGATACATAGATAGATGTATGTATAAAACTCAACATGTATTTTTTGGCTCAATGTGATATTGGTAGAACAGCTACACATATCCTTTAAGGTTATGTTATACATTGAACAGGACGTGGTAGGCTTGGACCATTATTATTAGCTGCTACTCCATTGCTGCAATTTGAGTGAAATCGGGCGGAAAAATTATTCACGAAATGGTTTCGTGTCGGTTGGGGAAATATAAAGTGTGGAACTCTGATTGGCTGTTACGACCGATGGTCGCTCAAAAGTTAAGTTGCGGGCAACATTTATCGGCCGATTTTGGTCGCTCAGTTTCCTAGTCGCTCAGGTCGCTGACCGTCGCTCAACTTCATAGAGAATTAATGGACTTCCGGCAACTGGGCAACCGAAGTTGCTGGATGTGAGAACGCAGGGTAAGCCGTGAAGTTGAGCCTACACAAGAAGACACAAAAATGAAGCGGACAAAACTATGATGCCCATTGCAATACCTGTGGTGCTGTTTTGAAGTATAACTACTTCGTGAATGTAGCCTACCACCTGAAAAGCGTACATCCAACCGTGCTGTCAGGGCAAAATGGATCGCAACCTACCATCACCTCAGTATTGGCAAAGAGGGTATGTGACGATAGACGAGCGGAGGGTATTACTCAGAGGTTGATGGTTGAAAAGGACATGATGCCAATAAGCACCATTAACGGTGAGGGATTTCGAGAGCTAATAAACGGGCTGCGCACACGACTCGCTCCCGACCACGTAGCTTAAATGTTCTTGAATAAAAATACGTAGGTCTATCTAGTATGCATATGAGGAGCCTATTCAAAACACAATAGCCTATGATTTAAGTTGACTGTTCGAGGCTAGGTATACTATTTTAACTGTCGCCTTTCCATTTCAAGAGAGATTATGTTAATGCTGCTAGCGGCTAGCGGAGCAACGGTTTCGCTTGCAACAGATGAGACGGAGCGCAATTTATTTTCTGTTGAAGTAGCCTATACACGCCTTCATATTATATTTTTGTTACGCTACAATAATGCCTGTTTCTCAAATGTTACAATAAATATTTGATTGAGGAATATAACATGCATTTTGTATTCTGTCTATCATAAGCTATCTTTAGCTTTTATGTTATCAATTAATCGACGATTGTTTATTAAGGTTAACAACTATCGATTAAGGAAATTCATTAAAATTTGCATCCCTAGAATGGATAAAATGTAATAAGATGTAATAAGAAGTTGTGGAAGTCACTCTGGATAAGAGCTTCTGCTAAATGCCTGTAATGTAATGTAATGTAATGTACAGAATCTCTCCAGATCATCCAGAGTCCTTTTGCAGTCTCCTCTTCAGCTTTTCAATGGGGTTTAGGTCAGGGGACTGAGATGGCCATGGCAGAAGCTTGATTTTGTGTTCAGTTAACCATTTTTGTGTTGATTTGGACGTATGTTTTGGATCATTGTGAAAGTTTGAAGATCCAACGACCCAGTTTTAGTTTCCTGGCAGAGCCAGCCTCATTCAGATTTCAAATTTTCTGGTATTTTATGGAGTTCATGATGCCATGTACCCTAACAAGGTTCCTGGGGCCTTTGGAGGAAAAACAGCCCCACAACATCACAGAACCAAATAATTTGTTAGCATGGAGGTGACTAATGGTAGTTTTGGAGACTTCATGACCCCCTCTTACCATCCTCTTCACTGTGCGTGAGGGCAAAATAAACTTGGATCCTCTTCCAGACAAGTTTGTAACAGTTCCAGTTGCTTTGAACTTTTTAAGTGTTGCCTCAACTGTAGATATGGGCATTTTCAGGTGAGTAGCTATTTTTTTATAGCCATTCCCTGACTTATGAAGCTCAACACACTTTTCCCTCATTTGATTTGTGTGTTCTCTTATCTTTCCCATGTTGATGTATGAATAAGGAAATATGGCCTCTGGGTCACCTCATATTTATACCTGTGGCAAAGTCGAGTGCCACCGCTCGTGAAAGGACTGAAAGACACTCTGAGTTCGTTTGACAACCCGCTGGGTTCTTTTATTATTATTCTTATACGTTTTACTTTGTCGGCTCTGGCTTCCCCGGAGCTTTTCCTTCTCCGTCCACAGCCAGCCCCGTTTGTTCGCCCGTCTCTCCCTTTTCAAGCCCCGGCTCACTGTCATAGCAATCAGAAACAATTAAACCATTAATCAATTACGTTTCCCCGTGATGCTGATTAACTTATGACAGCTGTGGCTCAGGGTCCGAGAACCGCTCCGCTCACTCTCCCTCTGCACGCAGAGGCTAACCACGCCCACCCTGCCACAATACCCCAGTGAAAATAATTATTTCTTGATGAGAGATTTTTTTTCTCAGAATAAATTTACTTCAATTAAAGGTTGGATTTTTCAAATTTTTCAGTGTGAGATTAAGCTAATTCACCAAAAGGTGAACATTCTTTATAACCCTTTTTTCTCATTTTTACTAGGGGTGCCAATAATTGTGGAGGGCACAATTGACGACCAATTCAGATAGGGAGGAACCATAGGTGGTAAAAATAATGAGATGCGCTGGAGTCTTCAACCATGACTTCAGTAGATGTAGTGAGGAAAAGATCTTGGTTTGAGCATTGTAGAAAGATGTGCCCCAGTATTAAGTGGGCAGAGCAGACCAATAGGATGCTGGGATTTTTATTTTTTTAGTTTTACAATGTACAAACACCTAAGCATTAAACATTTAATATAGAAATCCATGTTTTACGTTTTATCTTGTGACAATTTTTTAATTCAAATTTAAAATAGAAAATTCTGAATTTTGGAGTTTTCTTCAAGTTTCAATTTATAATTTCAGAGATATATTAGAACTATAACTGGGACGTCGACGACTCACCACTAGGGTGCCACCTTCGATAGATTTATGAGAAACATAAAAGGGGCGGTGCATCTGGAGACGGAGCCAATTCAGTCTTTCTGTAGCCTACTATATATGATATGACCCAATCTCATCTCGTGCTGAAGGGAAAAAGTGTTCAGAATACTATGGTTGCTCAGACTGAGTTTTGCAGTATTTATTTGGATACAATTCTTATACAATCTTTCAATGTTTTTTTTATAGGGAGTACCATGGTTTTACCGTTGACTCACATTTTTAACCTGACAATTGCTGCATGGAGGAAGTATTCTTAAAGTTTGGAAAGTAGCTCACGGCTCTCCTTTATTTAAAAGCGGAGAGGTTAGGGCCCCAAATAACTACCGCCCAATCTCCAAACTTCCTTGCTTAGCCAAATTTTTTTTAAAATTGATGAATAAACAAGTTTGTTCTTATTTATCGACAAATAGTATTTTAAACTCATATCAGTCTGGTTTTAGGCCTGGGAACAGTACTGTGACTGCTGCTTGCAAGGTGGTAAATTATATAATCTGTTCACTGGATAAGAGAGCATTGCTTTGCTCTATTTATCGATTTATTTTATATATTTGATAGGGTAAGTGGGACAGGAAAATCTGGCAACCCTGTGACATGACCGGGGCAGGCGGCCCGGGAAGACCAAGTTAGCGGCTCTGATGCTAGTAGCAATTCAGTGTTTTGAGTGTTTATTAACGTTACGTCCCAAAATCCACCTGCGTTGCAATAACCAGGTGTACAGTGGTGGAGGTAACACTAAGCCACTTAAACGCAAACCCAGTCAAGCGCAAAGTGAATTAAAAGACGAAATGTTTAATAACACAAGCACTTAAGTTATGGCCACTTGAGCTAGCTATTCTCTAAACAAATATGACAGTTCGACAATATTTACAGTTACACAGGCTGCAAGCTCTCACCAGGCAGCAAGTGTCCAAAATCAGCATGTCGAGATGGCAAAGGGGGTAGATTGTTGATATTTGAAAAAAAAACATTGTTTAAATGCAAATTTATGAAATACACCACAAAAAATTCTAGTTTATTAAATGTCACACGTATATAATTCAAATATACTAAATTCAAATTCAAATAATTTTGTCAGTTCTTGAGCTCCATACTTTTTAATGCGGAGAAAGAATTCTCGCACATTGCAGTTGACGCTCCAAATGTAAGTGCGTGTTTAAAGACCGTCATCACACTAGGCATACCCTCCAGTGCGCCGTGGAATGTCTTGAGAACTTGTGAGACTGTCCACGTTTCATCGGATTCAGTCATCATGTTTGCTTCGAGGAACTGACGAGCAACCACATATTCAGCTTCAACTATTTCAGTGCTTGATAAAGCCAGGATGGACTTTACATGTTTGACATTGAGAAAAGTTTTGCTCTTTGGTTCCTGTGCTTTCATTAGTTCACTGTTACGTTCACTGAAACATTTGTTTCTTTCCCCACTGCATCCAAGGATGCTGTAGAATAACCTCTGCAATTCAGTTTCCTCGTCAGTATCACCCTGATGCTGGCCAACTGTATCTTCTACGAGATAAGCTTGAAGAGCTTTGTTAACGGCCCTTCTCTTCTTTTGTGGCCTTACTGTATCCTGAGAACACTGTCCCAAAATAGCGACAAACTCACTTTCGGAGCGCAGATTCGACCTGAATCAGACCTGCTGCTTCAATTCGTAAATCAGTTCCAAAATCACGATTCAATCGATGTCAATCTCTGACAAGAGAGCAAATGTCCTCAAATGATTTGAGCACAGCTGTGACGGTAGCTAGGTGGTCAGTCCACCGCTGTTCAAGCAAGTGCTTAAGCTTTTCCCCTTTATAGTGGACTGCGACAGTGGGCTTTTTAATGAACTTGTAGAGAGACCTACAAACCCCCAAAAAATCCTCGATTGCTCCCTCGTTTGACATTGCGTTAATAACAACTCGATGGAGCTGGTGGTTAAAACAATTCACGTCGGGTATCTCTCTGGCCAGTGTCTCTTGCAAAATCTTTTGAACTCCCCCATGCTTCCCGGACATGACTGATGCTCCGTCATAAACCTGACTAAGGATTTTAGATGTACTTAATCCAACTCTGCGCAACTCTGCAGTGTTGTCACAATACTGGAATTTCTAACTTCGATACAATACCTTGAAAAATATCGATATTCTATACCATTTTCAATACCAGGGGGAAAATTGACAACATTGAGGGCATAAAATAATCAGTTAACATTAGCTGGGGAATTCTACCTTGCATTGTCAAAGGACAACTAACATGATAACCAGCGAATAAATGACTTATCCTACTTAGCTTTTTTAAAAATAAGTAGCCTAACATTAAATTCAGCTGTGTTGTGACTGATTTAATTTCTGCCCAATCAGGGAAGCTTTCTACAGTGAGGCTATGCCAGAGCAGGGATACTTACATTACATTTACATTACATTACATTTATTTGGCAGACGCTTTTATCCAAAGCGACGTACCATTAGTGCATATTGAAGGTCATAGACAATCTACAAAGCAAATCCAACAAAGCATAACTTTCTCACAACGTAGGAGCTATCGCTAGTAGTCAACAGAATACAGAATACAGTCGGCTATACATTCTAAGCTATGAAATAGCAAAACAAAATAGAAAATAAACAGAAAGAACCTACTATATATTTGGCCTTATATATGTAGTTAATCAAGGTGGAGTCTGAAAAAGTGTGTTTTCAGACCACGACGGAAAACAGACAGCGATTCAGCAGAGCGCAACGAAGTGGGGAGTTCATTCCACCACTGGGGAGCTAGAGTGGAGAAGCTCCGCAGTCGGGACGAGCGAGTGCTGTTGACACGGAGGGAGGGAAGTGCAAGTCGCCCTGCACCAGCAGAGCGAAGTGGTCAAGCAGAAGTGTAGTGCTGGATCAAGTCCTGTAGGTAGGAGGGGCCTGACCTTTTGGCTGCAGTGTAGGCCAGGGTCAGAACTTTGAACCTGTTCCTGGCCACGACTGGAAGCCAGTGGAGTGACCTCAGCAGGGGGGTGACGTGTGTGAACTTCGGGAGGTTGAACACGAGCCGAGCAGCCGCGTTCTGGACCAGTTGAAGGGGCAGAATGGCGCAGGCTGGCAGGCTTGCGAAAAGGGAGTTGCAGTAGTCCAGGCGTGAGGTGACCATGGTCTGGACAAGGAGTTGGGCAGAGTAGGTGGTCAGGTACGGCCGAATCCTCCTAATGTTGGACAGGAGGAACCTGCAGGACCGTGTCGTTGCCTTGATGTGCTCTCTGAAGTCAAGCTGGTCGTCCAGGACCACCCCCAGGTTTCTTGCAGAGCGGGAGGCGGTCACCATAGTTCCGTCGACAGTGATGGACAGGTCTAGAAGCGGGGATGTCTTGTGTGGCACGAAGAGCAGCTCAGTCTTGTCCAGGTTGAGCTTCAGGTGATGGCTAGACATCCACTCAGAGATGTCAGCCAGGCAAGCAGATATCCTCTCTTTAATCTGTGGGGTAGAGGGAGGGAAAGAGAGGAAGAGTTGTGTCATCAGCATAACAGTGGTAGGCCATGTGAGTTAATGACCAAACCAAGAGACTTAGTGTAAATGGAGAACAGCAGAGGACCCAGTACAGATCCCTGCGGGACTCCTGTAGAAAGAGGATGAGGTGCAGAGATAGAGCCCTTCCAGGAGACTTGGTAGGATCTATCTGTGAGATAAGAAGTAAACCAAGAGAGAGCAGTTCCAGAGATGCCCATCTCAGCCAGTGTGGAGATCAGGAGTTTGTGGTTGACCGTATCAAATGCTGCAGACAGGTCAAGGAGAATCAGGACAGAGGAGAGGGAGGAGGCTCTAGCAGTGGCAAGTGCCTCGGTCACAGCCAGGAGTGCAGTTTCAGTTGAGTGGCCGGTTCTGAAGCCGGACTGATGAGGGTCGAGCAGGTTGTTCTGGTGGAGAAAAACAGACAGTTGGTTAAGGGCAGCGCGCTCAACAGCTTTTGACAAGAAGGGCAGGAGAGACACAGGATGATAATTTCTGACATCAGAGGGGTCCAAGCTAGGCTTCTTAAGGAGAGGGGTAACACGGGCAGTTTTGAAAACAGCAGGAACATAGCCACAGGTTAAGGAGGTGTTAATAATGGAGGACAGATATGGAAGGACCTCACCGGATATAGATTGGAGGACTGCTGAAGGGATGGGGTCCAGTGGGCAGGTGGTTGCACGCTGGTGTGATATAAGTTAGAGTACATCTGTGTCTTCCAGAGTCTTAAAGGACAGAAATGTAGCAGTGGGTTCATTTAGGGTAATTTGGGGCGTTACCGGATGTGTGAAAGAGTTTCTGATCTCAGCTACCTTCTCCTCAAAGTGGATCAGGAAGTCATCTGCAGAGAGGGAAGAGGGTGAGAGGGGTGGTGGAGGGATCAGCAGGGAAGAGAAGGTGGAAAAGAGTTTACATGGGTTAGACACACATGCATTAATTTTTGACTGAAAAAATTAAATCTTAGCAGATGTGGTTGCTGATGTGAAGGCTGCCAGCAGAGTGTGATACGAAGCCTCCACTTTCTCTCGGCAGCTCGCAGCGTGGTTCTGCTGGATCGGAGAGAATCCGTCAGCCACGGGCAGGGGGGTGATTGTCGAGCTGGTTTGGAGACGAGGACATAGTGAGTCGAGAGACTGAGAGAGGCAGGAGTTAAAGGTGGAGGTGGCAACATCAATAGGCAAATTAACAAAATCTGCAGGTGGAGGAAGGGCAGAGAGAGCAGAGGTAGAGAGAGAGGAGTGTGAGAGAGTGCGGAGATTTCTCCTGAAAGTTACAGAAGGCAGGTTGTTAGAGGAGTTGGGGGAGAGTGGGTAGGAGAGAGAAGGAAATAAAGAAATGGTCCGATACAGGGAGGGGAGTCACCGTGAGTTCAGAGGTGGCGCAGCTCCTGGTGAATACAAGGTCTAGTCGGTTACCAGCCTTATGGGTGGCAGGCAATGGGGACTGGGTGAGGGCGAGGGACTGGAGGAGTGAGGCGACACTTGATAACTGGGAGCTCTCTGGCTGGAGGTTGAAGTCACCCAGTAGAATTACAGGGGTGCCATCCTCAGGGAAGGAGCTCAGGAGAGTGTCCAGTTCATCCAGGAAGGCGCCGAGTGGACCTGGAGGGCGGTAGAGAACAACAATGTTAAGTTTAGACGGGTGAGTTACAGTAACTGCATGAAACTCAAAGGAGGAGATATTTAGGCTGTGTAGAGGGGGCATGGAGAAATTCCAGGACTGAGAGACGAGTAAACCAGTGCCCCCGCCTCGGCCAGAGGCCCTGGGGGTGTGCGAAAAGGAGTAATACGGCAGCCTCTGTTTTAGCTTTATGCAGCTACTTAATTGCACTCAGCTGTTTGCGGAGTTAATAGACACAGCTGAAACTGGTTCAACTAGATCTAATTAGCAACACAAAACACAGGTAGCCAGCCCAATCACAGCGCGAGCTACAAACTTTCTATTAAGCAATTCAAAATAAACTAAGTAACCGAGTGGCTGCAATCTGTTCAAACTAACTAACAACAGCTGAAAGCAATTAAATAAGATACGCTAATCTGAATCCGAGCGTAGACGATCCTCAACTCTGCAAAATGCACTCTGAAGGTGATTAGCTGCAATCACACTTTTATACACACAGCTGAAACTGGTTCAACTAGATCTAATTAGCAACATAAAACACAGGTAGCCAGCCCAATCACAGCTTCAGCTTCAGCCGGGTTATCACCAGTGAGAATGTGAACGTAGACTACGGCTGACAACAACAAATTGATAATAGCATAGGCTAGCCAACGCTACGTTTAATATCTGGAGGACACATCCGACTAATAATAACGTCATTATGAAGCTTTTTTAGACTAATCGGTGCCTTCGTTTTAGGAGGAAATGCGTACTTTTTAAAAAGGAAAAGTTAAGTAAGCAATAATGACCGAGGAACCAGGCATTACACAATTTGAATGTCCGACGTGGAGGTAGTAAATTGCCAGAGGCGAAGCCGAGGTCATTATTGCGCTTATACCATGGTTACCAACAATGAGTATATATAGTTACATTTATGTTTATTGATTTGTATTGATTATACCATGGCTTGGATAAATACTCTATTCTGATTGGCTGGAGGGTGGGCATTAAATTTGTGTATAACGCCCGGCTGTGAAGTTGCGCTGGCAACATTTTAATTCCCGTTCTAAATTAATACGCCGTCTACGTTATGCTGCCAGAGCCATTAGAGTTGACCCTTTTAGAATGGTAACCATAGCAACACTAACAGCTGATTAATAAAGCCATTAACAAAGCAAATAACGCTAAATCCGCTGATTTCAAAAGTTTGTATTTGCCGTTTTTAACTGATCAATCTTATCGGTTAACAGTTCATTTTAAACTAATTGCAGCATAAGGTTGGCGATTTGAATTTACATGCATATCAACTGGGGTGTGGGGGAAAACAATTTTTAAATCCAACACAAGAGGGTGTCACCATAACGTGATATCGGCTAGGTTTCGTTTCATTAATTTGCAGATGCCTACGTTTCGTTTCCTTAGCTTTCACATGGCTATGTTACTTAGGCAACGTTAGCTCTCAGAGACTCAGAGAACAAAATGAAGCGAGCAAAAAAAAAAAAAAAAGGAGTTCGGTTTAATCAAAACCTATACATGCACAATCAATTTCTCATAAAACAAAGTGCAGACATGTTTATATTTTTAAAAAAAAACTGTTTTCACCCACTGCCCTTGCTATAACGTTAGCCTAGTGTTAAAAGTTTTGAAAAAGAGGACAATAGCTAGCAGGAGGTGTAACTCCAATAGCAGAATCTAAGTATGCTGCGCGAGTGGAGATAAATGACATGTGCTTGCGTTTGACCAATTTGCTTGAGGGAAAATGATCATTATACACTATAGGGAAAATCACTCGGTTCATTTGTTTTGTAAAGTTAATTATTCATAACCGTTTAGAGGCTACGATTTCAGTTCCCTTCTTGAGATCTTTGAAGAGTGGTGTCGCGCTGCTGTATACTTTATCTAGCCGACAATAACGTTACTCTTATCTACGGCTCTAGCCACGTTTTTTCCCCATACTGCAACGGATATAACAAAGTCTGCCGGTGGAACATGCTTTCAAAGCCATAGACCTACCAAAGCTGAATGGCTCGCTAACGTCAGCTGAATAAAGAAACTTTGCTGGCCTTGTGTTTTAACGTTATTTGACAACGGGTGAGTGAAAATGTGTCTTTTTTTTGTTCTTTTTTTTTTACCGGCTCGCCGTAGCCAATTATATGCTGCCTGTGTTGTTCGATTGCCAGTGTTGGGGAAGCTACTAAATCACTGTGCTCGCGGGACCATGAGCGCAAAAACGGGCTCTCTTCAGACTCATATTAGCTTTTATCTCCCTGTTAGGCCTAAACTATAGCGGTTTTATCGGATTAGCGCGGCAGCTTAGACAGCCTATGTTTGAATATGCGGCTGTATTTTTGGTTCATAGATTTACGTCTATTTGTTTATAGCCTATTTTAGCTTATTGGTTAACCGATAATGACCGATTAATGAGGGTCGACTATCGGTAAAAAATAGCCCAAATTTGCATCCCAACTAGCAAAGCAGTCTTGTGGTTAGAGGTGCAGTATTTATTCAGTTTGGAAATATGAACGTTACATAGTTGGGCTTGACGTAACGTTGACGTGAGCAACGCTAGTTGCGAATGCGAGCAAGTTAATTACTTCACAAAGCACGTTAATCTGTGTATTAGAAAACATTTTATCCAGCGAAATGTCTTGAATATGACAAGTTACATTTAACAGTAACAAACTGTCTATAGTAGGCTGTATGCAAATCTGAAATGCAATTTTCTTAGCCTGGGCTGTTTAATAGGCTGCGTGACCAAAGCATTTTTAAAAAGCAAGACTGAGAGAGGGAGGTAAATTGAGTTGCGATTTTATGCAATTTTCTTAAATAATCGAACTCATGACAAAAATAACCAAAATTTGTGCTAATTTTATGGTATAAAGTTGAGAAGGAACTATTTATTTCTTTATAGAATCAATTGTTTTCAGAACTACCAACGAAAAGTTTTTGCATAACTACGGACAAAATAGAACTAGTAACCAGAAATAAAATTAGCAACGAGATATTTTCTGTTCAAATAGAACGATTAACGAGCAGTTTTGCATGACAACGGCAAAGAACATGCCAAAATGGCCTCGGAAGGATATTTCAATTTCAGCTTATTAAGTCGATACAAATCACTAAATATAAATGTAACTATATATAATAATTGTTGGTAACCATGGTATAAGCGCAATAATGACCTCGGAGCCGGGCATTACACAGTTTGAATGGCAGTGTACCCTGTTGTCCATTAGTGTCTCCAAATCTATCCAAATGGCTAAATTGTGCACTGCTCTGAATAAATAAATAAAAATATATATTTAACTGCAAACAACAGTTTTATCTCATAAAACTCACATTTGCAGCATTTTAAAGTGGGAATGACTATATTTGCATCAGTACAGGGGGGTTGATATCTATGGGTCCAAAACCCCTATGCAAAACATGTCATAAAATTTATTTAATTAGTTTTGTCCATTATAAAGTATGTACAGTCAAGCTGGAAAGTCTGAATACCCATTTCACCTTCGAGCCCCAAACCATAACTCTGTTGCCAGATATGGAGTAGATGTGGATGGATCACTGCAAGGGTTATTTCTCCTGACTCAT
This sequence comes from Ilyophis sp. 1 JC-2022, assembly GCA_022702515.1. NCBI lineage: Eukaryota > Metazoa > Chordata > Actinopteri > Anguilliformes > Synaphobranchidae > Ilyophis > Ilyophis sp. 1 JC-2022. The sequence goes on along the minus strand of CM040402.1, from coordinate 1,130,157 downwards.
TTTCCTATAGAACCCTATGGGGGAAAAAGTCAGGAGAAACAACCCTTAAAGGGATCCATCCACATCGACTCTATATCTGGCCGCAGAGTGATGGTTTGGGGCTCATTTGATACCGTAGACCCTTGCTGACATACAGCCATTTCGCCAGTCAAGTGTTCCATACTGTACCAGTGTAACGCTTAGAATCTCTCTATTCAGCATAGTTGTCACAAATCGTCAACCAATAAAGTTAAAACTGTTAAAATTGTTAAAGCAACCATAGAGCGGACTTCAAAAGCAAATAGGCCTATTGTGATCTCTTGCGCAAATAACAAAAAGGCGGGTATAGCCTACAGAGCGGACAAATATAGAGAATAGGCTAGGTAGGCTATCAAAAGCAAAATATTAAATTAATATATTTTCAGTAACAACAAGAAATGTCTTTTAGAAAAGAGAAAGCTTTACTTACATAATAACAGTCACACCGATGGACACGGTATTTTCTTGCCTAGTTTTGTCACACCTTTTCAAAGTGAAATTAGATACTGAGAATTAGATGCGGTCCGACTCAGAACTGATAATGCAGATGCTGTAAAATTTCGGTTTTGCGTTTATTGCAAAAGTTGAGTTGGGTATGTAGCCTATGTGATCAAATATTCAGTATTATTCCGTAATCGGTAGACAAAGAAAAAAGTATTTGTTTTCTTTCGATAGAGTTTAAAACGCTAGTGACAGGACGGCGCCATGTTCAATGTACAATCTTGCCTCCGTGAACAGGAACTCGTGATACTCAGAGCGCCATCTTCCACCTTTAGGGGTGATTCTCACGAAAAGGAGGTCATGTCTGTGAGGAATTGACAGACAAAATGACATCGTAAAATAATCATAAATATAGCTGCAAGCAGCGATTCCCATGGACCGACCGAGCGGCACGAGCGGCGATTCCCATGGACCGACCGAGTGGCACGAGCGGCACGAGCAGCGATTCCCATGGACCGACCGAGCGGCACGAGCAGCGATTCCCATGGACCGACCGAGTGGCACGAGCGGCACGAGCGGCGATTCCCATGGACCGACCGAGTGGCACGAGCGGCGATTCCCATGGACCGACCGAGTGGCACGAGCGGCACGAGCGGCGATTCCCATGGACCGACCGAGTGGCACGAGCGGCACAAGCAGCGATTCCCATGGACCGACCGAGTGGCACGAGCGGCACAAGCAGCGATTCCCATGGACCGACCGAGTGGCACGAGCGGCACAAGCAGCGATTCCCATGGACCGACCGAGTGGCACGAGCGGCACAAGCAGCGATTCCCATGGACCGACCGAGTGGCACGAGCGGCACAAGCAGCGATTCCCATGGACCGACCGAGTGGCACGACCGACCGAGTGGCACGAGCGGCATTTGTCAAACACAGAGACTGCAAAATGGTAGACGACTCTTGACAGGGTTGGCCCAAAAAGCGAATATTTGTTTCTAATCAGGGCTTTTGTTGATGGTATCTAAACCCGATCCCGTAAGGGCTTTGTGGAGGCCAAATAAGACTTTTGTGTTGCGGTATCAGATTATGTTGGCTTTACTGACTTCATAATTCAGACAGTTAACAGTTAATATTGTGAAATTCCATGGCCTTTGCAATAAAAAATAATATGTTTTATGTTAAAAGAACATTCTTGGCATGATGTGCACTTTGTGTGCCTCAAAACAAATGTTAGGAACAGGTGGGGATCGAACAAGCAACCTACTACATGGTAATACAATGCCTTAACCACTAAGCTACAGGAACTTTCATAGTTGGTAAGGTAGGTAGACAGCCTGTTAAGCATAGATAGTGTATGTGTCGGATAGCATGCCTGTCATCCCAACATATGTATTTCTATAGCGCCACCACATAGACTGATTGGGTTAAAACTGCAGGGCTCAAGTCTTGATCTAACTCTCAATCAACCCACCAAGTTTCAGAACTTTGTCAAACTGTTTTAGAATTACTAGCATTTTGTGAGAAGCCACGTTAAATTAATTGGCTAGAAAAGTATTGCATGTATGAAGTCCCTCGAACAGGTTTCATGCAAATTGGTTAAATCCTGTAGGAGGAGTAGCATTTTTCAGTGTTTTACAAAAAATGCTAATTAGCAGAAAATTGAAGATTGCAGACTTCATGGGTCTTTGAGGCAAATTAGTTGGGCATGAGCAACGGGACTTGTACACCAAATGATGTGACTCCAGATCAAACGGGGCGCAGGCAGTGATTTTTTGTGAATTTTAAAATATTTTTATATATTTGGATTTCTATAGCACCACCACGTGGGTCGATTGGGTTGAAACTGCAGAGGTCAAGTCGTGATGTTACTCTTAATAGACCTACCAAGTTTCATAACGTTCTGTCCAATGGTTTGGGAATTATTAGCATTTTTGTGATAAGCCACACCCACTGAAAATTCATTGGCTCGACATTTGGCCATTTCTTGACGTAAGTCTTAAAAAAGTAATGCATTAACGAAGGCCTGTAACTTGAGTGCTCAAACCAAGTTACCTGCAAATTGGTCGAATTTTGTAGGAGGAATAACATTTTTAAGTGTTTTACAAAAAGTGCAAATTAGCAGAAAATCCAATATTCTGACAGTTTGGTCAGAAACATGCACATGAGTAGCCCGCTGGAGGTCATTTTGTAGGACACTGGCAGTGCTCCTCCTGTTCCTCCTCGCACAACGGAGCAGATACCGGTCCTGCCGCTGGGTTGTTGCCCTTCTACGGCCCTGTCCAGCTCTCCTCGTGTAATGAGTATCCCGGTATCTCCTCCGCGCTCTTGAGGCTGTGCTGGGAGACACAGCAAACCTTCTTGCGACAGCATGTATGGATGTGCCATCCTGGAGGAGCTGGACTACCTGTGCAACCTGAATGGGCTGCAGGTACCGCTTCATGCTACCAGTAGCACTAGCAAAATGCAAAACTAGAGGAAAAAATCAGTCAGGAAGGATAAGGAGAAAGAAATGGTCTGTGGCCACCACCTGCAAAACCATTTACTTTTTGGGGGTTGTCTTGCTGTTGCCTCTCCTGTCCATCTGTTGTCACTTTTATTTGCACTAAAGCAGGTGAAATTGATTCACAATCGTTTACGCTTCCTAACTGGACAGATCGATATCCCAGAAATTTAATTGACTTGGTGTTATACTGTGTTGATTAAGTGTTCCCTTAATTTCTTTGTGCAGTGTACATGCCAAGTTTCATAAGAATCAGCCAAGCGGTTAAGGAAAAATACAGAAGTAATAGATGAGTACATTTAAACTGAAATGGTGGAAAATTAAAGCAACCTTTGTCACTGTAGCAAGTTTTAAATCTCTGCAAAAAAAACTGATTTTTAGTGAATTGTAAAATATTTTTTTATATTTGGATTTCTATAGTGCCAGCAAGTGGCTCGATTGGGTTAGAACTGCAGAGGCCAAGTCCTGATGGTACTGTTAAGAGACCTACCAAGTTTCATAACTTTCTGTCAAATGGTTTTGGAATTATTAGCATTTTTGTGATAAGCCACGCCCACTGAACAATTCTTTGGCTCTTCATTTGGCCATTTCTTGACAAAAACCTTTAAAAAGTAATGCATTAACGAAGGCCAGTGAGCTGAGTGCACACACCAAGTTTTGTGTCAATATACAATGTTTTTTAAATATATTGATTTGATAATGAATAGAGAAGTGGCTTTTATAGAGCCAAAATGATAGTGAAAAGATTTATTCTGAAGCCTCATGGCTTCCACCGTTGTATGTTAGCTATAGTCAAGGTCGTTCATTACTGTAATGTTCTCCGTTCATTAACACGTCATATTGGAGGCTGTAATGGTAAAGAACAAAATAGTTGCGGCAATTAATGAAACCTGTGCAGTTATGTATAATTAACTTGAATGAGAACATTATAAACAATTTAAAAAGTTATTGAATATTTTTTATGTTTACTGAAATAAAGATATCAGAAGTGGGACAGTTGCAGTCTTTCCTGGGGATGGATATCATTAAGATTTTAACGATACTGCTACTCTTATCGTTACTGCTTATCGATCCGGTACTTTAACGGTACTCTTATTGGTTCTTTTAGTCTTTTAGACAAATTAAGAACAGAATTAGCATTGTTTTATTGTCTAAACTTTCAGTCGCAAAAGCATACAACCGCAATGTTTTGAATATATCACTATTATGTTGTGATAGTGGAAATGTAAAATGCATAAGATATACAATTTACTATAAAATAAACAATATTCACAGCAAAAGAAAAGACCTTGACATACCATTCTTACTTTTTGAGGTCCCTCACATTTCCACAGCGCAGGAAATATTACGGACTGGGAAAATCTCAAATAAAAATTAATAATAGACATGCAGGGATTAAAGGGATTATTTAACCTCTTAAACCACATTATGTTAGCAATAGCTATGCATGCCATGAAGAATACAATTCCCATGTTCATTAGGCTTATTGTGTTATATTGCAAACAATTACAAAGCAGAGGTAACAACTGAGGTGAATAGGCTCCTAATTAGGTAATTGAACACAAGTTTAAGTTCCTTGATAATGTTTTGCTTAAACTTGTTAACACAATGCTGGTTCATTATCATTTTCTTTGCCTTTGAATTCTTCATTATTTACCAAATGGTTTGTTTCAGTGGCCTTGTGCCCACAAATTCACCAATTATGAGCCTAGTTTTTAATTTGACCGCAGTCTTTAATTTGATAAGTTCAAACATTTTAACCTCTTTTTAATTGTTTACAATACAGCACAATGTGAATATTGGACTGTTATTCTTCATGGCATGCGCCATAGCTATTGCTAACAAATAATCCCTCTCAACATTAAAAACACCTCATCAAGAAAAATTAACAGCTTGTTAAAATTCTGGTTTTGCAATTGTGGTTGGAATGAAAACCATCATAGGCCTACACAGGGATACTCCAGGACCAGGGTTGAGAACCACTGGCCTAGACCTCAAAACTGATCTACAAATCATGATCATTCCCCATCAAATAAAAACAAATAAAAGGCGTGCAATTGTATTTGTGTTAATAAATTTATATGTATTGCATCGTGATGGTTTTATTTAGTCTGTCCGCTTACGAAACGATGCACATTGGTGCCGCCCCTATTCCAAACGGTTTCTGTCTGACATTAAAAGGGCATTGATTGTGTACCAATGTAATAAAAAAATACAAGCTAAAACTTATTCATCAACAAAACAAGTTTCTACTGATCTGTTTGCACCCAACTGAAAAGCAAGCCTTATAGGCCTACTTACTGCACATATATAGCTTACTTAGCCGTTTATGGTGTTTTATGACAAACGGTAGGCTACTTTTGCCCTGACTGCTATGTAGCCTAGTCTACTATCGTCCCGATCGGTAGGGACAAAAGTACCCATTTGATCATTTCCGACTCGGCATTCAAATGTAAAATGATTGTGGATATTGGCAGAGGACATTGGTAAGTCTCTTACAAAAAAATATTTTCACTCTAGCTAAATCCGTCTTTACGGAAAAAATAAAAAGCAGTAGCCTACTTTCGCCCCAGACGTCCCCTACACAAGCTTATTGAACGCTAATTCACCCACTCTCGCACTTAATGGCACTCCATTATGAGGCGCCGATTCATTCAAAAGTCTGTCGAGAACAGCGCAGAGGTGTGTCAAGGATAACCCGCGCAAGGGATTGAGAATAGGCTAACTGGCGCAGCCTGTTGAGTTAGTGGCGCGTGCAGCCTGTCGAGCATAACTGGCGCGGCCTGTCGAGCGTAACTGGCGCGGCCTGTCGAGCGTAACTGGCGCGGCCTGTCGAGCGTAACTGGCGCGGCCTGTCGAGCGTAACTGGCGCGGCCTGTCGAGCGTAACTGGCGCGGCCTGTCGAGCGTAACTGGCGCGGCCTGTCGAGCGTACCTGGCGCGGCCTGTCGACCGTAACTGGCGCAGCCTGTCAACCATAACTGACGCAGTGGATCGAGGATAACTGGCGCAGCATGTTGAGTTAGTGGCGAGTGGTGTGTCGAGCGTAACTGGCACAATGGATCGATGGCTCTTTTTAGCTGTTGCCCTCAAATTCACAAATTTTGAATGAAGAAAACCCAGCAAAGCTGTTGGGTAGGCTACAACAGGGTTAGCCGGCTAACTATAAAATATTTTCAATAAGGTGAAATTCACTTGGATGATATCCTGTTTTGGAGTTTTTTCCCCCAAAACATTTATGAAAGAGAAGGTGTTTCGACTCCCCAGCAGATTTAAACCCCTCCCACCCCCGTGAATGTGCTCGTCAAGCTACATATGAACGCATTGCGCTTTTCTGTTGCTTAATTTCTCAAATTAAAATTAAAACAATAATAGCCTACTGTGGGTTGTGGTACGAGCATAGCTATGAACTGAGGTGGACATAGAATAATTGGAAAAGGTCACGATGTTGAATGTACCAGGTTCTCTGTAGACTAATCTTAAAAATAACCAACAGTCATATCTATGATGCACTGCCAATCTCTGCATTTTTGCGCACTCACCAAACTGATTGTGACACACGCTTATCCTTTGCATGCCATGACTTCCTGACGTCTGTGACAACATCAAAAGACTCTTGAAAAAAAAAGATTTTTGGTAGGTTTTCAGGAGAACTAAGTGGGACCAGCAGCTTGTTAGGGAGCACATACGAATCACAGTCGAGAGCTAACTTACTTTGTCAAGGTATGGTTTTTTTCATCAGCAGTGAGGTGTGTGATTTCTCTTCCCCACCTGCTGACCACCAGGAATTCTTTCATGAGAGCATCCTGTTCTTTGCCCATGTATAAGATGAGGCACTGTATTGCAACCTCCCTCTTCTTTTAAACCATGGTTTTGTTCTGTAAAGTGACAAGTATGTTTTGTTAATGAAAAGGTATTTGCAGTCGGCAGGATGCGGCGCAAGCCCACGAGGAACACATGACAGAAGAGCATTTGATGAGTGGCATATTGCTAAAAATATTAATACATTTTAGAGTCTCTGACCTGAATGCTTACAAAAGGACCGATGCCGATGGGTATAACGTTATAACCCCAAACCGCACCATCTGTAACAGTTAGCCTACTCAAAAAACATGTGCTTCGTCATAGGAATGGTAAGTAAATGGACAATGATATTTGCATGCTGGCTGTCATAAAAATGTTTTTTTTCTCTTTCTGGTTTGGCTAGCCAACATTATTGTTACATGTACCTTCCTAGCCAGCTAAGAGATTGCCAGTAGCTAGCTAGCTAACGTTAGTTGGTAACATTAATAACCGAAAGAGAAAAATAAACTTTTTCTGACTGCCAGCAAATAAATATCATTGTCCGTGATAATGACTCATAATGCCATGAGTCATAACCAAAAATGTTCGCTATTCTAGCAAGCTTCAATGCTAATGTTAGCAACTACTTATAGCAGAGATCAACTCCCGTTAGTTAGCCAACGTTACTCAATCCTCAACGTTACTCATTCACAATCAGTACCAGCACATTATTCATAATAATATAATAATAATATCAATAACAATAAAATTGGATCGATCAGATTTCATGATAATGTACGTTCGGAAGACCGTTAACTTACCAGCAGTCGAGACTGTTGTTGCTGTGGCTTAGGCGATGTTGAACCACAGAACTAGTTCTGTGTGTTGAACATTTTAATGTGATTTTAGCGCCTTCTCTTCTTCTTCGGCTCAATGACGGTGGATAAACAAATTTAAAGGTGCATATCGCAACATACTGTACCGGAGTGTGTAGTATCATGCCAATTATACAGTATTATTGATTTATATTGTTTCCTACTCCTGTATTTTAACATGATTAAAATATGTTTTCCGCTGTTTAACCGGGGAGGAAAGGTGGCGTTGATGTAGTTACGCTACATCTTTTTTTAAGTTTACCAAATACAATTATTTATTTTTATTTTATATAATTATACAAATACAAGTCTAGTTTGAACGTGAAAAGGGCTGCATTTAGCCCACTTTGGGACGTCTTTCTGGGGTCTTTATTAGGTCCCAACGGACTTCTGGACCTAATAAAAACCATGCATCTACCCATGTTCACGGACGTCGGTTGCCCAATGGGTATAGTTTGGCTTGTAGGTCTATACCTGAAATGAAGATATATAGAGTCTTTTGATGTTGTAGGGTCACAGACATTAGGAAATCCTGGCATGCAAATGATATAGCCTTCCAAACCAAACATTAAACTGATTACATGACTACTGAAATGGGGGAGGGATCCGGGTTCAGCTTGACACAATGCAGAGTAGGGACCCAAATACAAAGAGACACATGGGACGCAGATGAAGAGTGAAGAGTATTCCATGATCAGAAAAAAGAACAGCATCCTTCCTGTGAGCGGGGTGTGTAAAAGGGCAGGCAGATGCACATTATACTCTGAGGTTACCTGCCATTTCCAGGTGTTTTATTTTTGAGATCCCTCGGTAATATGTCTATAGTCAGAATAGTGTAACGAACATGCCAGTTCATGTCAAGCTGTGATTTTGTGCTATGCCGTGTGAATTCATTTAATAATGCTGTTTTGATTCATTCTTTTTGATTGATGGTTTGCAGGTCGTTTCACGGCCGACAACTTGAATAAAGTTAAGAACCTGTGCAGCAAGACCATTGGAGAAAAGATGAAGGTAAGTGGGTCTGCTAACAACGTGATGCATTGCTCCCTGGAGCTACTACAGGTGAGGAGGAAATCAAGCTAAAATTACATTAGCTTTATCAGCAAGAGAAAGATGTTTTGCTGTTGGTAAAATTGGTGCTTGATCAGTTTGGTGAAACAATCGAAGTGCATAGAGGAGTAAGAGTGTACTGCTACAAAACCACAGAAAGCAAGGTGGTGGTAAAAAGGCAGTCATTGGTTTTTCACCACTTGGCAGGCCCGCACGGAATCTGCGGGCACAGAGAATCCGACGAAATTCCGTGGAATTGGAACATTGTGAAATGCTGAAAATCGAGTTTGTGCGAGAGTTGTGTGTGATTGGCAGTTTGTTATGTGGCAGATAACAAACAATAAGAAAATCTGATTTAGCCTATTACTGAGGAGCTATGGAGGTGTCATTAATCTACAATTATTACAGTAAGGGACATGGCAAATAAATTCCCCAATGTCTTTTATGAGGATGGGGGCGTGTTATTTTGTGAAGTTTGTCAGCACTCTGTGGATCCGTCAGGCGACCAACGCTGCTGAAGCTTCTCACGTCAGTTCGACCAGAAATTTCTACATTTTATAGTCTATCTATGGGCTTTCCTTTGGCATCGCTATTTCTGTCACACAAGTTAGGTAGCTAGTTCGCTAATTTCAATGTTCTACAAGAAAGCAAGCTCTACAATGAAACTATGTTCTTGCAATGTTCTACAAGAATAATGGTACGGGGCCACCGCGGTGGTACAGCGGTAAAGACCGCTGACTTTCAGTCAGCGAGTTGTACTCGGAGGATCGGGGTTCGCGCCCCGGTCCTGCCACAGCCGAGCGTGGCCGGTGGCCTGTGGAAGCGACAATTGGCAGTCGCTTCCGGGTGGGGGGAGGGGCTCGGAGAGAACCACTGCGCACGATAGAACCCAGGGCGTGTCACGGTCAGGAGCTGCGCCCTGTAGAGGACGTAGCATCCTTCCTATAAAGTACCGATAGACGGGGTGTGCAGCGGTGGTTCTCTAGCGGTTGCTACACGGGGGGAATTGAAATAGAATAGGGGTTCAATTGGCTACTAAATTGGGAGAAAAAGGGAAAAATCAGAAACAAATTTAAAAAAAAAAAAAAGAATAATGGTACGGGGCTGAGACCGGGGGCATGCAAGGCGAGAGAGTATGTCCATGACGAGACTGAATGTTAAAAGCGACCTGACTCAATAGCCGATCAAAGCTTTCACTGCGTTTGATTTGTTTATTATCTTAGTTTATTATTTTTGCCCGGAACCCATGAGGGGGAAGGAGGAAGATTTTTGTCTTATTTATTGATATGTCTGTTTGAATTCGCTGTATCTCCATGCTGTTATAAAATGCCGCTGAAAATCATAATTTCCGCATATCACGGCGTGTGACATGCCTTTTTGAAGTTTTTGTGTGTGTGGGCGTTAGCTGGTGTGAGAGGGTAAATTGGTTCAGCAGTGACATGACTGCCTAAAAAGCATGTGCGTGTTTGTGTGTCTGTGTGTGTGTGTCTACATGATTAGATGGGACGAGTTTTTGGTTCCAGCCAGATACAATGGGCTCTATCTTGACGATCTTAGTGTTAGGGCGTGTCCTAGTCCGCTTTTGCTAGTTAGACGGCATGTTAATTGTGCAATAAGTATGGCGTAAGGTGCTTGGGGTTCCTGGCAATTTTCTGCCAAACTATTATATAATAATAATAATAATAATAACGGGAAAACAGAAGAAATTTTGCCCGGACGCAGAACGTGCGGGCCTAAAACTAGGCTTGGGCAGATCCAGAATTCTCGGAGCTGGTTCCAGTTCCAATTAAAAACCAGGATTCCAAGTTAGAACCAGCTCCCCAAGATTCAAAGAAAAACATAAGGTTCAATATAAAACATAAGGATTTAAAAACATAAGATCTGTTTCATTGTGTCATTTTGTGTGTGGTTTTCAACCATGATGCATGCCGTCACGCCACGCAGATGGATATTACTGGCGAATGGGTCTTAAGATTATTTGCATTTGGTATTTTCATTGATTTTGGTTGGTAATTTAATGCTTTTTTGCAGGCAGGCCGCAGTTAGCAATGTAGTTGGATTTTTAACACGTATTTAAAGCATCCTTCTGAATTATTTTCGCTTGAAAATAATTATTAAACTAATATTCCGAACAGAAAATCAAAGGCATCACCTAAACCTAATACAAATGGAATCGTCGACTACGTGTCTAAATGTGTCCTGGTATGCTCGTCAGTGCTTGGTTGTTTTTTTATTGGACAAGCGCCAACATAAACTCGGCCTGTTTATTGGGTATCCATTAGGGGTGCAACGGATCACAAAACTCACGGTTCGGATCGTATCACGGTTTTGAGTCACGGATCGGATCATTTTTCGGATCAGCAAAAAAAAAAAAAGGGAGACAAGTATATCTTTGCTTTCCATTTATTCTGTAAAACACTTAAAGCAAGGAACTTTTGCCCATGGTCTTAAATGAAAACAACATTCAAGATGTCCAATGTTTAAGTAAAATCTTAAAATATATAAAATATTCAATACTCAATTGTTAAATCAAAGTGCAATATGAGGCATGATACCTTCTTCCTTTAAACATGGTAGTGAATGAAAAAATAGCCTGTGTAAACGTTGACGTTAATATTATACTTTAGGTGAGTCTGGCTTGGTTAACATTAGCCATAGCCTTGGATCAAGACGGTCAGGCTTGTACCAACAAGGCTAGTTAGCCATATATATAACATTATAATTAATAATTAGAACAGTGGTGTTAACATCACTAGCCTTGCCTTATCCATATGAATAACAAAATTAAATACCCCGGGCTCCATTACATATTGTTTGACGAGGCGAAGCACAGACTGGAAAGTAACATAGCGTTAAGGAGACGCTCCTTCTAACGCTATGGACCAGAGCTAAGTTGTAATCATAAAACTCCGTTTTTTTAAAAATAGTCATGCACACATTTTTACAGTGCATACGGCAGGCCTTGTTGACGGATTTGGAAGAGATTTCGTAGCTCTGGTTCCAAAAATGAACGAGTATTTAATGTGTTAAATCCGTGAAAATTACATTACAGTGGGTGAGCTGGCTCTCAAACTGTCTCCCCCTGCGAAGAGGGGCGGGGCTTAGCGATAGGTCCAATGCGCTTCAGAGTAAAACACAGCACGCATCTGTCTTTTCACTGCAACTCTGCATCGAGATTTAGGGAATTATTACTTTAAAAAGTACTAGCGGCAGTAAAACTGTAATTCACTATGATGGTTAAATTTTGCAATTAATCCGCGGTTCACATGCGTGCCGAACCGTGGGGGGCGATCCGTACGGATCACGGATCAACTACGATCCGTTACACCACTAGTATCCATTCATAATAACGCAGCGTTGCGGTCCTTGCTGAAAACCGGGTACTGTTAACAAGCCGGTTCAGACTTCTGAGCACTAGATAAAGAGTTCTCTGTCGGTCCTGCCACAGCCGAGCGTGGCCGGTGGCCTGTGGAAGCGACAATTGGCAGTCGCTTCCGGGTGGGGGGAGGGGCTCGGAGAGAACCACTGCGCACGATAGAACCCAGGGCGTGTCACGGTCAGGAGCTGCGCCCTGTAGAGGACGTAGCATCCTTCCTATAAAGTACCGATAGACGGGGTGTGCAGCGGTGGTTCTCTAGCGGTTGCTACACGGGGGGAATTGAAATAGAATAGGGGTTCAATTGGCTACTAAATTGGGAGAAAAAGGGAAAAATCAGAAACAAAATAAAAAATAAAAAAAAGAGTTCTCTGTGAGAGCCGAGTCCCGTGTTGGAGCCGGTTCCCACGCAGGAACCAGCTCCCTCATAGTATCCAGCTCCCATGTAGAGGGAAAAAAAAGTTTGTATTCGGCACGTTACAGCAACTTCAATCTAGCAAACCGTTTTTGTGGTTAGAGGTGCAGTATTTATTCAGTTTGGAAATACGAATTTGGTAGGAATTTAGCTCGCTAGGCTTAGTAATTAGCTAGCTGTAAGTTAACGTGAGAAACATAGCCTTCCGACTGGTTGTGTGAAAGCAAGTTAACGTTATTTCACATCTGTATTGGCCAGTGATTCTCAAACTGGTACGTGTACGCGAGAGGTCTCATTTTATGGTTAAAAAATATTAAAAATATAATTAAAATACTATTAAATTAGAATTTAAATAATACTTGAATTAAAACTCTATCATTAAAACGAGAAATTAAAAACATTTTAATAATGTTAATTTTAGCCTTTCCTGTAATATTTTGATTGACAGCAGGCTACGTAGCCACGTTCATGACGAGCGGTGGTCATTGACTTTCATCCTGTCAGTAAACTGCCAGTTTAGCTAGATAACTAGTGCATAGAAACTGAAAATGGATGGTTCAAAAAATGCTCTTACATCGTGGCTCAAAACAGGAAGGAAATGAGAAATGATCGTCATATTTTTTTTGTATTTTAATATCGTATTGAATGTGTAGGTGCTTTTCATCTTGTTTATTTTACGGGTGTGTATTTAAATGTCGGTCATTGATGGTGGTACGCGGAGACCCTAGTATTTTCTGAAGTGGTACACAGTGTAAATAGTTTGAAAACCACTGGTATAGGTTATATATAGATTTTAGCGGTTTTAGCTAACGTTATAACTATTACATTATGTTATTATTACTAGTGCATAGTGCAGTGCATTATTATTATTATTATTAGGATTATTATGTTATTAGCACATAACGCTTGCTATTAGTCCGTTTGCTAGCTAGCATTCCATTCCTAGCTTTATTTGTTTTTGTGTTGCATGGCAACAGCTACACTGGGGACTATTTTCTCTGCTGCTGAATTAAGTTCATAACGTTAATTAAAACGACACGTTCAATGATGTCCAGTGCCTCCAGTTTCTCCAACTCCTGTTCAACTAGCTTCCTCATGTGGAACGGGATGCGTCTGTGTGGCTGAGCTATTGGTTGTACAGCTGTGTCAATGTGGATCTTCACCTGGTGGTTCTTGAGCTTCCCGATGCCTTGAAAAACTTCAGGGTACGTCTCCTGAAACTTAAATGGCGTGTCTACACTATTGACCAGATGGACTAGGTCGAGGGCAATTGCCGTTTGACAGCTCAGAACAGGAATCGCTGACTTGTCAACCACATAAAATGTCTCTGAAACCACTCTGTCTCGAAAACTGAGCTGTGCACTGGCAGGGGTGTGTGTGAGCCATATGCAAAAATCCTGACTGATGTGCTCTGCAATACTGGAGGGTCTGGTGGTGACTGAAAAGTGCAGAAATCCATTACATTGACAGAGGCTCCAGTTTCCACTAACACTTCAAGTGAGGACCCATTTACCTGAATTGTCTGTTTTGGCACTGCGATGGCTGGGTCCCCCAGTGTGAAGAGGTAAACGGAGGAGGAGGCTGCACCATTTCCATTGGGATGAGGTAGGTAGACATCAGGGTTTGAGGGTCCATCAGGCTGGAGAGAGTTCACATTTTGTCTCGGTTGTGACCGACACATTTTTGAAAAATGATTTCGTTTACCCCAATTGCGACATGCAAGTCTATATGCTGGGCGCTCGCCTTGGCGAGGGAATGGGCCACCACAGTTGAAACACTCACGTCCGCGTGCATTTCGGGCTGTTGATGCTGGTTGCTGAGCTCGCTGCTGGCCCTTGCGCTCCTGATAGCGCAGTGCTGAAACGCTATCCAAGACAGTGTCCGTTCGTTTTTTCCATTTCAAGTGCTTGTTGTTCAGACGCTTCATTCAGCCTGGCCATTTCAAGGAGTTTTGTCAGTGTCGTTGTGGCGTCGGTGAGAGCTCATCTTCTGAGTTTGTGTGATATGCATGTTTGTACAATGTGACGTCTGATTTCAGCATCAATATCAGGGAACTCACAGGATGCAGCCAGTGTGCGTAGGTGAACGTAATATTCTCCAACCGTTTCATTTTTGGATTGCGTAGATTGTCTGAATTTTTTTTTGGTGAGAAATAGGTATCAAGAGCCTGTTTGGCTTTATCCTTATCCTCTCCTATATCGTGAAGTGTGACAAAAACGTCATATACCTGTTCACCGGCATAGTGGAGTAGCAAAGCACGTTTCCGAGTGTTGTCCTTGATATCCATCGCGCGCAGGAAATTTTCAAAACGAACCATCCATTTTTCCCATTTGCCCCAAAGATCCAGGTGGTCCACCGTGTATGTCAAAAACGGAGAACGATTCAGCTGTTGCGGTGAGCATGTCGGCGATGGTATGATGAGTTTTGCTAGCTAGCTTGTCCACAGTGTAACTCACATATAACCTCCCAGGTTCGCAGCAATGTAGGTTCTTTATAATCCACAGATCCTCGTCACCGTTGTAATATTTTACTTATTAATAGGCATGACACTTGTGTTGTAGTAAATAAACTTGGGATTCTCTTTATTCAGTTCTCCTCCACGTGTCTCACTCCTATACTCTACTCCCATACTCTATTCTCCTTTTCCTAACCCCTCCTCTCTTAAAGGGGTATCCCACTATATCAGATATGAACATCACAGTGCCCACATCCTTCACTTGATAACACGCATAGGAAATACATATAGGCAATCTACGGGGTTACAGCCTAAACCGTTTGCATCAGTAGCCTAAACATTGAAATAAGTTTTTAAGATGGGCCTATTAGTATTACATGTAACGTTAGGCTATTCAACACTGGCTTATCGTTTGCGTTTTTCTCTTCCTCTATGTGACAAAGTAGCGTAGCTCTGAAGCTTTAGATGCTAGCGACATGTTCTTACTTCAGCTGTGGTTGGTGTAAAGTGACAACTGGAACGCTCCGAGCTCGTAACTCTGAGCTTCCATGTGTCTGGACACACCCCTGACCACAAATTGCCACCTGGTGAGTTGTGACACTGTCACTCTGTTTCTTGTGATAACCGTATGTATAATATACTAGTTAGGATCACTGATAGGGCAGCAAATTATTATTCAACATAAACTTCTTTTAATTTAATAACAGTTATCCTACAGTCCTCTATCTCTTTATCACTTGAGTCAGAGTCCACCCCTGTCTATTTAAATAACCCACAGACGTTCAAAAAAATTAAAGGTTAATTAAAATTAAGAAGTCGACTGCAGCACCAGAAATTAGATCACTTAAAAATTCTGGTCTCTCAGGCAGACCCAGATATTTTAGTGTTTACTGAGTCTTGGCTGAAGAAGACTGATGATATGGCCTTGCACGAGTACAATGTGTATAGAATAGACATAACTGGAAGGGGAGGTGGAGTAGTTATTTATGTAAAATTGTGTTTCTCTGTCACAGTCCTGAATGCTATCACAGTCTCAAAATGTTTTGAATTTCTTGCATTGAAGGTGGTCCTGGGGCCTAATAATTCAATCAATGTGATTGAGATATATAGACCCCCTTCTGCTCATGCTAGCTCCGTTGCTAAGATAGCAGAGTTACTCCCTCTGTATACAGATGCTGAACTGATTGTTATGGGTGACTTTAATCTTGATTGGTTGAGTAATGCTTCGGAGCATCTCAGAGGTTTGCAGTAACCTCAACCTATCCCAGCTGATTACTGAACCCACTAGGCCAAATCTGAAAAATTACTCTAGGTCTACCCTAATTGATTACATTTTTACTGGATGTAATTACCGGTTAATGGAAACCCTGAGTAGTCCACCCCTATGCTGACAGAAATGTTTAAGTGCTGGGCAGCCAATAGGAAATTATGGCACTCACACATTAATAATGGACAACTGGCCAAACAGGTCAAAAAAAACACATGACGTCTGGTATTACGTTGTCTGTGTTGTCTACATAGGGCTGAGCGAAAAAAATAATATTTATAATTTTCACAATAAAATTTGCCACGATAACGATGATATTTATTTTCGATAAAACTATCACGTGAGTTTCTTCTACTTACTCAAATACAACATGAACAGCCAATCAGAAATAGACTTGCACGATGCTGATGCGCCCACCCACTCAAAACAACGCTACTCAGGGTGTCCACCTGTGTTTATCTGACATCGTAAATGGGTCACTGGCGAAAGCAACCAAAAATGGTAGATAATAGGGCGTTGGTTGACGTTAACTTGTTCAACGTTATACAGAAATTATATTTTTATATGGATCAATGTTAGATGTCCAATATATTGCAGTAACAATTAAAATTTAATTTTCACGTGTTTTAGACCTGTTTGTCTTTCCATAGCTCACATCACAGGCATTCGCGCACATGCGCACTTCCTTTTTCAAGCCACAGGCTTCGCTCCGGGATTTGGCTACATTCCCGTGCGTGCTTGCTCATGCATGAGGCTTATCCGACCCTGCAGCTGGCTCTTATTGCCACTGGCTGCATACAGGCATCCGGCCTGAGCTCGGCTTGCCTTGCCTTGTTTTTCCTGTGAATTCATTGTTGATTTTTGTCCCCCACCACAACAAAGTTGTTGGGGGGGGGGGGGGACATTAATTTGATTCTCGTATGTACGTACTTGCGTTTGTCTGTCTGTGTGTCACACGTGTATGTACCAGAGCCCACCACCAGAGGGGCGCTATTACAATTAATTTTCCCATAGCCAAGTACATTTTGCTTTGTACATAATAACTATGCTTGATGTCTCAGCATAGTCTCTGACATTTCTACTCAGCAGACCGTCGACTTTCTAAATCCACAGATCAGAGCTTAAGGTGTTTAGTAGCTCTTTGTGGGAAATGTAGAATGTACATGCATTTTTCCATTAAGCCTTTGGTAGTGGATTTGTTTTTTGCGCCACTAGATGGAGACATTGTACAGGTGAACACTTAGCCACAGGCTGAGATGTATACAGTATGGCTAGTTAGTTATAGTCGTTATATTTCACAGCATAGATCAGATAAGGAAGTGTTGCAGTGTGTGAGTTGTGCCCAGCTGCGCCTGAGATGGACCATGTAATCCAATCAGCTAGTCTTAATATTTCATAGGCTATTAGGCTACCTGTGACAGCAGACCACAATCAACACAGTGAAAACAGTAGCCTACAGAATTTTGCATTTACTTTAACTTCCACCAATATTCAGTGCTTGATTTATTTATAGGATGAAAGAGGAACAGGTGCTGTTTTTTCCAAGTCGGCCCATTATGTTCACCGAAATGCACAAATGACATGGCATCTGGATCATTTCAAACAGTAATAGCAGAGATGGTTAATGGTAATAGCCTCCTCAGTGGGAATATTGCAGTCTGCATTTAGCTGTGTCCTAACCGTAGTGCTATAATGCACTGCTAGTTGCTCACATGCGACCACAGCCAGTGTTCAAGGAGGAGAAGGCGCTCACTCTTCAAACTGTCACGTTCTTTTCGTATTCAGAAGGAGTTACTGGTTTTCAGGTAAGCTGTCACTTGAAGTAAATTGACATTAAATAGCTTTTTTGTTAATTCTGTGACATTTAATACAGTAGCTGGCTAATAAGGCACGACCGGGTGTGCCATTAATAACGTTAACGTTATATGTCAAGACACCGACTAATTTACAGTCACGTTAGGCTACGTTAGCTAGCCAGCTAAGTTAGCTACTTTTTTATTTTAACTAGCTAACGTTATAACTTAACCACGTTTCTCTGTTTCTTGTTCCCTTTTTTCTGTGCTGCAGTTCTTTTAAGAGCTTGATGGCATCAACATATCCAGCCTAATATAGTTTTAACTTGAATCTTGTCTCTTCAGTTATACCCACAACAATTGTACCCATTTTTGGTGGTAAAACATTGTTTTTCATTGTCTTCTCCTTATATTCCCATTGAATTTGATGTTTATTACATGTTCATTTGGTAAGTGAAATTTCATTGTCATGGTCATGGATAGTGAAATATTTGCAGTCTAAAAGATTCAACCTAACGTTAAATGAATAGATGTCGTAAGTTAGTTAACAGAGGCTAATCTGTAACGTTAGCTACATCTATTCTCTCACACACACATGTTAATGTAATGGTTATATAAGACAAATATTTCCCTCGAATTGTCCACCATCAATATGCTAATGAATTAAATGGAGGTGGCCATCAGGTATATTGTGATATAAGCATTCAAGAGAAATGGTAATGACTAAGTTCAACAAGGCTACATGATAACGACATGCACATGGGTGGGGGACGACAGGTTTACTCTGCACTTGTTTACGGTGAAAACAAAAAACTCTTATTCATTCTGGACAAGAGAACAAATGCCAGGCACCCTTTCACAGCATTAATGACATTGCTATTGCATGTAACTTTTGGCAAAGTATTTTAACTGTGTTTCTGTTTTGTTCAATGTGTATTATCTTGATTCAGTTTAATTTAATTATTTTATCGATACTTCTACTGTGTGAATAACTTTCTACAGCAGGCAAGGAAAGCAGTATAAAAGAAGTTGCTATTATTTATATTTTATAGGTGTCTGACTGGTGTTTTTGTGCTTTTTGCTTCTTTTCCGGGCTGTAGAAGAAGGAGCCAGTGGGGGACAATGACTCCATCCCAGAAGAGGCACAGGACCTGGAGACGCTCACAGCAGAGACTCTCTTGGTATGGCAGGCATCTGTGTTTTCATGTTTTCATCTTCTATGAACTTCGATGCTCTAATACGCCTGTTTTATGTAAGATAGAACTACAGATTAATTTGGGTATGTCGGGTCGGTGAGGATTAGGTAAAATGTGTATTTTCTGAATCCAGCGTAATTGTGATTTAATTTTATTATTATTATTAAAAATGACAATCATCAGTTGGCGCTGAATTTTTTGATAGGTAAGTCAAACTGTAACCTGGTGGATCAGCCAACAAGCCAAAACAAAGTCTAAATCAGGTCTAAAGGTTAAATAATTTTATTAAATGAAAAAAACTCAATTAGAATAATGATTTAAAATCATACATTCACAAATGAATGTAGACTGACTACTTATCATTTACAGAGAGGAAGACATTAAACCAGACATTAATTACAATATACCATCAAAGAGAGAGAGACCAATAAGCCAGAAATTGCCAATATTATTTATCCTCCAGCTGAACAGGAACCAAAGTAACCACCACCACCAAAATCAGAGGAAAACACTTCTTCTCCAAATCAAATCCAAACTGAACTGAGGCTTCTTTCCATCGGCCCCGATAAATACCTTACTCTCCGCAGGGGGGGCATCTCTCCCCTGATTGAGTTAAGGTGTGGAGGAAGAGGGGTCATTTTTGACAGTCTGCCTTAACTTTGATGTTTGTGGGGGTGAGTGAGTGAGTGAGTGAGTGAGTGAGTGAGTGAGTGAGTGAGTGAGTGAGAGAGAGAGAGAGAGAGTGAGGAGAGGGGAGAGCAAGAGATCGGGGAGCCGGGTAGTTTTACCTACGTATATGTAAATATTAGATATCCTACAGGTACATGAGTTAATAAAGATCAGTGTGATGGCATTCCAATGTGCGTTGTGTGTCAGATTCAGAAATGGCCAACTTAAGTAAATGAATGTACGATGTACAATGATTTCGTATAACTCTGATCAAATTCTCAAACTAGACGTTACAGATCAAATATGAATCACGATTCAACTGCATGGCCTATTTCTCACCTCATATATTTTCTGAAACATATTTAAGTGGAGAGTTTATGAACAGGACTCTACGTGTATCTAACCAATCAGGTGCCGGCTATTTCTGTTGTGGGCGACAACAATTATCCATATGACGTAGAGGTACCTCCAAAGAGGTACTCTGACATCACGATTTTGGCGGGGGCAGTGTGGGGAGCAGAAAATTAATTTCAATCGTTAGAGGGCAGCACAAAGACGCTTTTCTACCAGTTCATTATGATATACTGTATTATTTCAGAAATGTTTTAATAACGGAACGGATTAATCCGTTTCATTATAAATTAGGCATACAAACATATTTACAGATAAAAAATTTAAAAAAGAGTGTACATACCCTTTAAATGCCTCTCCTGCACAGCTTTTACGCGAGTTCATCTATGTCGTATTCTAACTCAAGCTCCGCGGCTGCTTTTCTCAAAATATGGGTGGCACAGGGCATGATATTCTAATGACCTGTTTTTTGTACCTGCCCCCTGGTTTGCCAGCTTTCTACTGAAAAAAATGTCTGTGCATTTTCAACGTCTCAGTGACAGTGCCTTTAATAACCGCATTTGCCTTTGTAAAATCCTGCCTTTGTGAATCGTATTTCCTCTTGGTAGGTTGGGAAGTCAGTGAACGTATTAATACGTCACATCATAGCATCCTTTTTCAATTATTTTGAAACTTTAAGAAATGTAAAATTAAAAATTAAGAAATGTATCATGTTTAACTTTGTACCATTTAGAGGTCAGTTTAGCTTCTGTTCAATTAGATATTAATTGTAAAAGGCATGTTGACCAGGGGTGCCCCCTAACCCCACTAACATAATCATAACAAATTTCATAACTGCACATTCATGGTTTAAAACTCTAATTGAAGAAGAGGCTGTACCATTCAGAAATTTGCAACTGAATAAATTTGTCAGAAACGTAACATACAGTATATATAGCCAAAATAATACACATAATTGAGACGTCGACGACTACCACTAGGGGGCCACTGTGGATAGGGATAAAGAAGGATTTGTTTGAAACATTTTGCACTTAGAAACGCATCGTACTTGCTCAACTAACATTAACCATACTCCCAGAGTGAGCAGACCTGGCTAGCTGACGAAGCACATCAGCTATAAGTATGAAACTCCGCATGCCATGCTTATGTTCGGGTTATAAAGTTACGTTGCTAAAAAGTTATTTACTGTGTTAGCTAGCTAGCAGTAGCAAACTACCAAACTACCATCTCCAGTTTTTTGATGTTGAGCCTTGCAACTAAATGCTTGTATGAACACCATTAATTTATTTTAAATGAAAATAATTTTTTTGTGTGCTATATGTTAAGGTGTTAATTTTAACGTACATCTCCCTGGTTAATATCTGTGTCAGGCTCTTCCAGTTTTAAGTTTCTTTTTTAGATGCGGAGCACTCTCTATAGCCTGTATTTTCAGTCACTCACACATTCACACATGTTTAACAAGTCTGGGGAGAAGAGGGGGTTGTAAGGAGCTGAACATGTAAATTTGTGAACACAAATGCAGGGCTCTAAAGTTCAAATGGATTCAGCCACGGCACAAGTGAAAAAATATCTAAATTTCAAGTACAATGTAAAAATAACTCAGTGTTCCACTCCCTAAAAGCCCACCTCAGATGGGTCATACCATTCCTCCCAGCGCCATGACTTCTTGACTGGAGAGAATGGGAGAACTCATTTAAGTATATCGATACGTAGTTAAAGTTAGTTCCCTCTAATTTCCACAGTGCAGGAAATATTACGGACTGAGAAAATGTTATTATGTGACTATGTTAAAATGATTAATAGACATGCAGGGATGTTCTCTGTCTCTACGATGGATTTCTGTCATTTCGATTAGAGAGAGAATGTAGCCAATATGAGACCAGTGGCCTAGACCTCAAAACTGATCTACAAATCTCGATAATTCTCCATGAAATAAAAACAAATAAAATGAGCAATTGTATTTTTTTGTGTTAATAAAATTATATGTATTGCGTCGTAATGGTTTTATTTAGGCTGTCCGCTTACGAAACGGAAAATCTCTGCTGCCTCCGGGTGCCAATGCACGGCAGCCTACCCAGCCAATGCATAACAAGGCACGAATCTAGCCTTGCTACAGTCCGCTCATTGAGTTATGCATTCTCTGTTTGCAGGGCTGAAAGTGGCCCTGTATCTTGGCCTAATAAGTAGAAAAAAATAATTTTTAAGTAGTGGAAAATAATGAATGGTGGGTTTATTTAAAAATGTTTTAATTAGTATGAACTAGCCAATAGAAAGAAAATGTGTGATGACAACATGAATAGTCTACCTTTTTGAGAGGAAAACAAAAAGGTACCAATACTTTGATAGTTCTGCTAAAAAAGTTTTATGGTCAACTGTTTAAAAACAGTTTAACTTTAAAGTAATGCAACAAATATTTTTTTAATGACATTTCTTCACATTCATCCAACTTAAAGTGCATTCCTGATATCGGTGTTTCCCTGAGAATTTTCAGGACTGGTGGGACGCACTGATAAATCCTTAAAATGACGTGGCACGCCGGGTGGCATATTGGCGTGGTCATATGGTACAGCAGGCTCTCTGCAATTTATATTTGCGTTCAAATTTCAGTTTGCTCTGTATATTCAAGACTTAAAACAAAATGATTACATGGAGAGGATGACATAATACACGGCATTTATTGCATAAAAATAAGCTGTGTAATCTATGCCACATTATAATTAAGACTCAATGTTTGCATACGGGAGCATCTTTAACTTGATTAGTGCCGCGGGCGACTCGACGAAAATACAAATGGTCTAAAGTGCCGAGGATGAGTAAAGTCTGCCATACCGGTAAAGAACTCTTTTTGAGTCGGGGGAAAATGAAACAATGACCAATTTACAATGATGTTTTTTTACCGTCTTTTACCCGGATTTGCTTTTTTAATTCATTTTTTATTTTTTTTATACACGGTTCTAGAAATATTTGAAGTTATATTTATCCCATGTTTAAAAAATTAATTAAAAAAACCTTATGTCTAACCAACTAAACCAACATCGGGGCGTGGGAATAACGCGTCCCGTCAATTTGTACCAACAGGTTTCTGTGCCAGTGACAAAGAATATAAAATTTTTAAACACAATCAAATGGCCTACGATCAATGGGTTTTATAATATTTCTTTCCCCACTTATATTTAATAATTGTCTGATTTTGACTTCTGTCCAGTTATTTCCCATCTCTCCTCCAGTGACTATCATTTTGTTGGTTCCGTTTTTAATTAGCCCCTCACACCACAGATTTTAGCCTACGTTATTTTTGCCTAAAGTAACTATCGTGGACAGCTTGTTTGTACATATTCTATACAATGACCAGTGATTATGTTGATTGTTCATTTTTACATATCTATAGTTATGCAAGAACTGATTTTTATGTGACGGTTTTTACTATTATTACACATCAACAATGTACGAGTCATGTTAACCAAACTAAGAAGCACTGAAAATAAATTATTTATATTTCCATCAATATTGTTTCATGTTGTTCTAAGAGTGAAGTGAACCAGAAGGTGTGATATTTAGTGCCATCTATCCTCATTGACAAAAAATAGTTTTATTGGAAGTTTGCATTTGAAATTTTGAGCCATATTTGCTTGGCACTGCTGAGGCTTAGTGTTCCAGAACACTCTGGCATTGAATTAGTTCGCGCAGAGCCTTAATTTTACCCATTTTTGTCTGTTTTGTACAGATGTCAACGTTACACAAACACCAATAATGGCTAAAATTAAAGACACTTGTACCATTTATTATCATGCATTAAATTAATTTATATTCAAAATTCATATGTAAATTATAGGTGAGTACACCACCCCCAGTGAAAAACAACGTTCCACCTCTCAAGTTTACAGTGAACTTTTGAGAGTCACATATGTGAATAAGGCAAACTGTTCAATGGGGGAATCCCTTGAAGCAGGTGAGGGGACGACAGGAAGGAAGAATACATTTCTGATCCGAACGCAGCCCCAGTGAGTAAAAGCCGGAAACTAGATGTCTAGAGGAGTGGAAATCTCAGAATGAGAGGCGTTTTCACACGTTTTGAAATTATGTTCACTGGCTAGCTAACTTTAGACTTTGAACTTAGAAAACTATCGTGATTATAGCGATTGGTGACTAAATGGTAAATGTTTCATTGCATTATTGTTAAACTCTGCAACAACAGAAAAGATTCTGTTGTTTTACCAGGCCTCTTGTAACTGACATTTGTACTGTGATGTGAGCTAATCAGTCTGTAATTGTGAATTTCTATGTAGAAGGTCTATGGTAGAAACCTAGATGCGCTTTCACAAGGAGGTCTAGGAGCAGTGGGGTGGGGGGGCGTGTCTCTTTCTCAGTGGGCAGGGCCAAGGGATGTTTTGTTTTTGAACTGTTTTGAAAACAAATGCGGCTGCTTGAAAAACGTACATACTCTAGTTTTAAAGGGTTATGAAACCTTCGGTTACATTCGCTCTCCGCCCACACCACAAATTAGAAAAATGCAATTAAATGGGCATGGAAAGCAGCAGCAGAGGGGGAGGGGCGAGAGCGAGGAGAGAGGCCATCGCCACCTGAAGATACGCCCACTAGTGAAAAGATGGAGAGTGAAACGTCTGTATCAATCACTGAGTAATTCTGCGGTATCAATCAATGGCTCTATCGAGGTGGAGGACTTCTCCCCTCTGGAATCCTCTGGGCTTTCCACCAACCAGGAGTATGAAGGAGGAAATGGTCAGGTGCCCTACAGTTTGAGCCATTGGGAGAAGTTTCTGAGTGGTAGTCTAACTAATTATCTTTTATAACTCGACTATCTCCTTCTGCTTAAATCGATGTTATGCCCAGTATTGTGAGCACATATTAAGTCTAACCTACCCGTACACAAACTACTTAATGAATAAAATAAATAAATGAACAATGAATAACTAAAATACGTAATTAATACCAAGTCATAATAAACGGCTGTTAAGTTACTCTGTAAATACGAAGCATCACGTCACACCATCACTCCATTCTCAAACTAACTCGCTTTTTTAGCCATCTATAACGTTACATCTAACATAGCTATGCTACATGAACATGACGATAAAATATGCAAACGAATGCCAAGTGAAACTAAACGGCTGTTAGCTGAAGGCTATAGGCTACGCTCCGGGAGACTTCACAATCTGCTCAAATCGATGTTCTGCCCAATAAGTTAACGTTTGTCAGCAAATATTCAGTCTGACCTAACGTTACCTGCAGACTAGCTATACAAACACGTAGGCTAATTAATGTCAAGTGAAACTGAACGGCTTTTTTATTTTATTATTTTACCTATCTTGGCCATCTACAAATGCACGTTTACCAGCTGTCTCGCTATCCAAATAACTTAATGTAGTTCACTACTCCCCAACACTGCCTAACGTTATAGCTTATACGCAAAAGCAGGCACGTGCACACATAGACCTCAAAGGGGGCTTGAGCACCTGCCGTTTGGCCTGCTATAGAGAAGTGCCCTTTTTCAGTAAAATTTTTTAATTCAATTTTTTAAAAAACAAATAAATAAATTCCTGTTTGCGGACAGCCTGCCCTGCCGAACAGATATATTGATTGAATCACAAAATCAGGTCGGGAGATTGGTGCTCCCCGGCGATGCCCTCTACCTCTACCCTCCCTCTTGGTTTCCGCCGCAGCGGCGAGCACTGTGCATGCATAGGCACTCCACAGTCGTGAGTCAGTCAGTGTGATGAGTTACTTTGAGGCAGACATCAGGTATGTGGCCAAACAAAGTATAAATATACTGTTCATTTTCGTTTTATATTGATATTAATGCGCTTTAGAAATTGTTGACACTATTTGGCAAGTAGGGTCTATCTAGCTTGAACTATTTATCGTTAGCGTTGATACCTTTTGCTAGTAATGTGGGAATCAGTGGAATATGGTCGAGTTCTTGTGTCCCATCCACTGAACTTAAAAGAACGGTCCCATCGCACCACAGTAGTTTTAATGTTGTCTTATTGTCTCGATAGCTAGTTAGCTAATGTAATACGTAACATGTGAGAATAATTTATTGAAATACACTTAATTTATTTGCATGTATCATTAATCAACTGTATGTAGCAGTGTTTGAACTAACCTCAGTCATGGGTTTGTTTTAAATAAATTATTTCACGGACCGCCAAAGGGAAATCGCGACCGCCAAAATGACAATAATTGAGAAAACGGCAAATAAGTTCATATCCAAATAATTTTTTTTTTTTGGGTGCAATATGGTCTTTCGGCTAGCGGATGGCGATGTATATTGTACTAGTCGCCTTCAAGATTTCAGTACTAGGAGATGAGTAGAAAAAGCAGAACCATAGACTGTATAGAAATGCGGCTCAGCTATTCTGTGGCAACCTAAATCTTTGGGGCGACTCGGTAGAGACATATTGTACGCAGCGAGTTGGATGGAACACGCTCCAATTTTGAATTGGGCTATCTTTGAAGCCCTAACTTCTGAAAAGGTGAAAGCTTTAACATGTTTACAAGAAAATCATGTTCAGATATAGCTTGAAACAATAATATTTTTTATAAACGTTGGACAAATAGGCCTAAGCATTCGGCGTTTTCCATTGCTTACTGTAGGCTACTGGCTACCTGATGCACTTTCGGTTTAGAAGACACCTAATTTTTTTCTACAAAATCTCTCGTAGCTATAAATATGATAATGAAACCAAATGTCTTACTTGTAGGCTATATGCAGCTACCACTGTGTTATGATTAACCCTGAAGAATTTATCTTGTTACGTTTCGCCAAAGTCCCATACAATGGACATTTCCACAGTGACCTATCGCATATAGCGCTGAAATAACTACATCAACGTAGACACACGGTGCTTTTGTAAGGTTTTTTTTTTTTTTTTTTGTAGCTACACTTATAATTTATTTGTGTTTTAGAGTGTTCTTTATTTATTGATTTCTAAAACCTAAACACAACTCTACTGGTACTTTACAACCTACATATATACTCCAAAAACTGTATTTACGGTAACATTTATGGAACAGAAATTTGCTGTGCGCACTCGTATAGCCTACGTACCACCAAAAACCATATTCTCTGCCAGGAAAAACCCTGAATACATACATTTGAATATCCCTTCATTCCAGGCATATATTTATTTAGTTATTTGCAAAAATCGCCGGAGGTACCCTTTTATGAATTTGGGCCCCTGCCCCTCAAACATCCTCTGCACGTCCCTGCGCAAAAGGCAGTGAAATATCACCGGCCAGTTAACTATGGTTAACAATACGAAAACAACTCAAGTAAATATCTTTGAGGCTACAAGACAACCATCATGTTTGCAAGCCAATGAGAAATTGCAACTACTGGAATTGAAAAAACGAACTTACAATTGTTAATAACTAGCATAATTGGAAAAAAGCTTATACATTGAAAGTAACTATAGGCTAAAACGATATTGCTTGTCAAATGGATATAGCCATTGGCCATGACTTCTCAGGAATGTATTTATATTGGGGGTGGTAATGTAGAACCCACGCAGCTAGACCAATGAGGGAATAGCTCGGAGCGAAGGTTTAAGCGTGATGTATTCCGCTATTGCTGTGGGAAAAGGTCAACGTTATTGTATGAAATATCACTCATTTATTTACTCGTTTATCTGACTCCTTTTAAAATTATAATTTAGAATTTGGTTTTAATCATGCGTGGAGCTCGGAGTGGTTACACTCGACTCGATTGCTGAATCTCAGTTCGTTGGAGAACGCAGAGGTTGGGGGTCTAGCCAACACAATACATGCATTATTTTTTACATAGATAGTTGCGAGCCCAGGTCAGAGTGCATTCAGAGGGCTCCTTAAGGCGAATTTGACAAGAACCGACGTAGAACGCCCAAGGGTTCTCTTCACATCAAATCACCAGAACCATGCACTACCAACCCTGTTTTGTCGGCAGAACTTGGCTGCCTTTCCCAACTTGAGAACGCCACTAAAGACTTGCTGTACCAGGCTGTACTTCAGTCGTAATTTAGGCTGAAAAGAGTATAAGATGGATGAGAGTCATGGAGACCACGCAAGTTAAATATAAAAATAATTGAATAACAGGCAGGGAGGTCATTAGCTTAGAATTAGCAGTCAATTACAGAATGTAAAGATTGAAGAAATAGAGAGTAAATATTTTATCTAGCCTGTTCAGCTACACACAGAACCAGAATATGCATGGTGTGGGAAGTCAGTTATATAATAATATAATAATTTTCTTGTAGATTTATAATCTTACCCATACTTTAATGACTATGGTACCACTACAGCACCAGGAGACCTGTTACACAGATTCTCCCATACTGGGAACTTGTACTCAGCCCTGAGCGACACGCAGGGGTTCTGACTCTGAGACTCAAGCATACATACCACAGTGCTCAGAACACTGCAGCTCAGATCATAGGGGTTCTGACTCAGACTCAAGCATACATACCACAGTGCTCAGAACACTGCAGCTCAGATCATAGGGGTTCTGACTCTGAGACTCAAGCATACGTACCACAGTGCTCGGAACACTGCAGCTCAAATCATACAGGCAATTGAAGCTGGAAAAAGGGTTGAAAAGAAAGATGCAGATGATGTGAAACATGGTAATTTATTAATGACAATAATCACTGGTTAAGACTGTGAGAGCAAACACAAACACATTCAATACCTATACCGAAACACAGGATAACATGCTGCTAAGACAAATAAACATGAACAAGTTCACTAACAAAGTATATAACCAAATGATTCTGTACGGTGTGACTATGGTACCAGGAGAACTGTTAAGCAGTTTCTCCATGAATATCCCTTTGGACTTCCCTTAAATGCAGTCCTGAGCAGGCATTCCACATTCTACAATTCCCTTTGTTTGTCCAAATAAGGTCTGGCAGGAAGAAATGTCACTCCTCACCACCCGGAGACCCCCCCCCCCTCCAGGAAGATAAACTGCATAGTCTACTCCCCCCGATCTAGTGATAGTAATAAGATTCTTTGAACGACGGCGCGTGATCTTATGATCTTCTCTATCATTTATCTAGATATCAGGTGAGGTTCCGGTGATGGCCACTCTAGGTTCCCGATACTTATATGGACAAGCGCATCCCTGATAACTTATACAATCCTCCTTTCTTTCACATTCTTTATTCCTCCCCCTCCTATACTTTCACATACCCCACACTTCAAGTTGTATTAATCCCAGTTCACCACATTTATCATATTATCCACAATTACTTTATACTTCCACAATTACAATTACTAATTTACATGCACATGCATATGATGCAAGATACATATACAGCTTTGTTTCAGTCCATAGAGTCCAAGAGCCATTCAGTAACAGGCCCGTTTCCTTCTGATGTCCAGTTGTAGGGTCAATTCCAGCTGTCATTTACGACCTTGTGATTGGTGGTTTGGAACAGTCAGTAGAGGTTAGAGGAAGGAAAAGGGTTCTCAGGCCATCTGGTGAATTGTTTTATTGCACCCTCAAAGAAGTCGCCACCAGCTCCAAGGGTTTATGACTGATAATCAATTTTTCAGTCTTACAGTAACAAAGTGCGAAACTGATTACGTACGAGCGTACCAAAAATACGCGTAGCCCATTTTTCATTTTCGACCCGGAAAGAGAAGAATAGGTGATGTAACAGCTAAAATACTGAAATTCAAGATTTTGCCCAAAATTGTAGATATAATGCATACTATTGTTCTCTTCCATCTGAGGCAATGCCTAGATATTAGTTAACATCTAAAAAAATATGTTTTACTGTTTCCTACTTCTAAGTGTTTTTAAGACTTGAAAATTGAATATACATTCAATATATTCAATATGATCTTAGTTACAGCTCTCTAGGTCAAACAATGCAGGATCAATGATTGTTTAATTATTGCAAATTCAACCAAGCGAAGCGGTTAAGGAAGAAAGCAGAAAAGTAATAGATGAGTAAATATAAAACCAAATGGTTGCCAATTCAAGATGGGCGCCCAATTCAAGATGCCGCCGACCAATGTAGTACATATCTATGTTCCTAATGAGTGCTTTTGTCACTGTAGCAAGTTTGAAATCGCTTTTCCAAAGCGTCTGCTTTATATTTGGCTTTCTATAGCGCCACCACATGGCTCGATTGGGTTAAAACTGTAGAGCTGAAGTCTTGATGCGACTCTTAATAGAAGAGTTTATAGAAAGTTTCATCACTTTCTGTGAAATGGTTTTGGAATTATTAGCATTTTTGTGATAGGCCACGCCCACTGAATTTATTGGCTCGTCGTTCTGACATTTTTTTGCCTAGGCATTAGAAAAGTAATACCTGTATGAAGGATCATGAGATGAGTGAACCTTCCAAGGTTTGTGCAAATTGGCCATGTTTTATAAGGAGGCAGCAGGAGTAGCATTTTAAGTGTTTTACAAAAAATGCTAATTTGCAGTAAATCCAATATGGACTTTATGGGTTCTCCAGGCAAATTTGTTCTTCATGAGCAGAGGAACCTGCACACCAAATCTTGTGACTCTAGGTCAGGGGTTCTCAACCCTGGTCCTGGGGGACCCCTGTGTATGCTGGTTTTCGTTCCAACCACAATTGCAATCCCAGAATTTTAACAAGGTAAAAAATATATAGGTAAAAAAATGTTTTAACTGATCAAATTAAAGACTGAGGTGAATGAATAGGCTCCTAATTGGTGAAATTGTGCACACATGGCCACTAAAACTAACCGTTTGATAAATAATGAAGAATTCAAAGACAAAGCAAATAACGAGCCAAACCTGCATTGTATTAAGTTTAAGAAAAAAAATGAAGGAACACTTGTTCAATTGCCTAATTAAGAGCCTATTCACTTCAATCTTTACCTTTTTTTGTAACTGTTTGCAATATAACACAATAAGCATAATGTGAAGATGGGAAATGTATTCTTCATGGTATGTCTAGCCATGTCTTTAATAATGTCTTTATCCCTCGAAACATGATAAATTAACGGGTTGTTAAAATATTGTGATTACAATTGTGGTTGGAACAAAAACCAGCATACACAGGGGTACTCCAGGACCAGGGTTGAGAACCACTGCTCTAGGTGATACGGGGTTTCGGCAGTGGGCGTCCACGTCAAAATTTTGTCACAAGTACTACAGTGCCACCAGGTGTTCAGTCTGCATCTTAATCCAAGAGTTCAGCCATCCCAACAACCCTACTAAGTTTGGTCATTCCAGGCCAAACCAGCTCACTGGAATTTTAGGTGGAAGGGGAGAAGAAAAAAGAAAAAAATCAGAACAAAAACAATAGGTAAATACCTACAAACTCTATAGGGTCCCTTCGTGCCCGTAACCCTAATAATATACAATTTTTTTTTTTTTTTAATGAACAAAAACTCTATAATATATTCAGGCATGCAAACATCCCGCCACTCGTCCGACACTGCATTTACGTTGTCCTACCTTCATTTTCTTGTAGATTTGTGAACAGTTCACAAAAGGGCATAACTTTGGGGAATTTTCTACTTTCCAGCACCACAGATTCCCAGAGGGTGTCGGATAGTAGAGGTTCTACTGTATTCCAACAAAAACAGAGGTATTGTTCTCGGGGGCAGTGCGATGGTATCGTCTATTACAATGCTTCCCATGACAGTATTGTGATATTATTTTTAATAGACATTGCCCAGCCCTAGGCTTCTCTGTGTTTAACATTCGATTAAAAGGTTAATTCCCTCTGGATACAGTGTACAGTGTGTTTAAAGGGTAAGTACAACCTCGATCACTTTTTTTTCACGTGTTTGTATGCCTACCTTATAATGTAACTTATTCATCCATTCCGTTATTTAAACAATTCTGAAATAATATTGTATATCTGGTAGAAAAGCGTCATTGTGCTGTCTTCTAATGGTTCAAATTCCCTTTTTGCTCTCCACACTGCCCCCGCCCCAATCGTGATGTCAGAGTACCTCTTTGGAGGTGCCTCTATGTCAGGGGTGGGCAATTCCAGGCCTCGCGGGCCGGTGTGTATGCATGTTTTTACTGCCACCAGTTACCACGATTCAATCAGCTAATTATTCATACACACAATCACAGATTCACTTGTAAATTACAGAACGATAAAATGCTACAATACACGCATACCGGCACAAGAACATGCATCAGCTGCTGTTCATATCGCGGATATGTAGATTAAAATATCAGATCGTGTAAACGATTGGGCTAATTAAATA
This sequence comes from Ilyophis sp. 1 JC-2022, assembly GCA_022702515.1. Classification (NCBI taxonomy): domain Eukaryota; kingdom Metazoa; phylum Chordata; class Actinopteri; order Anguilliformes; family Synaphobranchidae; genus Ilyophis; species Ilyophis sp. 1 JC-2022. The sequence continues at coordinate 1,097,763 of CM040402.1, read as the reverse complement.
ATTGTTAACTGGCGGCAGCAAAAACCTGCATACACACCGGCCCGCAAGGCCTGGAGTTGCCCACCCCTGCTCTATGTCATATGGATAATTGTTGTCGCCCACAACCGAAACAGCCAGCACCTGATTGGTTAGACCCACTAGGTTCGTCTCCACGTTTTAAAACCGGAACAATGTGGCGTCCTGTTCATAAACTCTTATTCCACCGAAATAGTCCACTAAAATATGTTTTTGAAAATATTTGAGGTGTGAAATAGGCCATGCAGTTGCTGAATCTTGATTCATATTTGATCTGCAACATCTAGTTTAACAGTTTTATCCAAGTTATACGAAATCATTGTACATTGTACGTTCATTTATGCAAATTCAATTGGACACAGCTCTTCCGCCCCCACCCCTCTCCCTCGCTCACCCCACAAAGTATTTTTCTAAATTGTGTAGTTGGCGGAGACAGGCTGAGACGGTGGGTGCACTTACTCTTTAAGGCTAGAGTAAGAGGTTTACATCCTGATTTTTTTCTGTCCAGGCCCTGACAGTCACTCAGATTAAGCAGGTTCGGCTGCTGGTGGACGAGGCCGTGCAGAAAGGAGACAACCAGAGGCTAAAGCTGGAGGAGCAGAGGTTTGAATACCTGCGGGAGATTGGAAACCTGTTGCACCCCAGCGTACCAATCAGCAACGACGAGGTGGGCAATGACTGCTGTACTGCTATATCTACATTAAAAAAGCATTAATTGGCTTAATTTCCTCTTAAGTACAGCGTCTTTGTGACAGCGGCTCCGCAAATTCATTTCTGCTGTTGCTTGGCAGGACATGGGTAACAAGGTGGAGCGTACGTGGGGCGACTGCTTGGTCCAGAAGAAGTACTCCCACGTGGACCTGGTGGTGATGGTGGATGGTTACGAGGGGGAGAAGGGGGCAGCGGTGGCAGGGAGCCGGGGGTACTTCCTTAAGGTATGGTCACATTGCTCAGCAGGTAACTGAGGGAGCCTGGGGTACTTTGTTTACTCATTCAGTGCCATGGGCGACTTTAGTCAACAGAAATATGAACCGTCGAAAGTGCAGAGGGCAGCAAAGGTCAACCACAGCTGTCTTTACTCTGCTACACCGGTAAAGAATTTTGGTGGGAGTCGGGGGAAAATGAAACAATGACAATTACGCTTTTTTACCGTCTTTTTTGCTCTTATATTTATTTATTATTATTATTTTTTTGGTTCTAGATGGAAATATTTGAAGTTATATTTATTCCATATTTTAAAAATATTTTTGAAAATAATAAAATTTAAAAACTCTAACCAGTTACACACCTGCTTCCACAAATCAAGGTCCTTGGCAAAGACCCTAGTGGCTGATTAGTAGAATCAGATGCGTTACTGTTTGGTTGGAACAAAAGACTGCACCCACACTGGCCCTTTCTGGATAAGATTGAGGACCCCTGTTCTAGACCAACATCGGGGCGTGGGAATAACGCGTCCCCGTCAATTTGTACCAACATGTTTCTGCGCCTGTGACAAAGAATATAAAGAAATTGAACACAATCAAGTGGCCAATATAACAAACTACTGCTATGCTACTGTCTCAGTAACAGGAGAAAATTAACAAATGCACTTGATCATCGCTGTATCTCTCTGCAGCGGGAGTACATTACACGGTTTAAAAACCAAATTGGCATTAGCGAAGGCTCCACTGTAACACAATTGGCGTTACAAAACCTACCGTTTTGTTTGCCTTACTCCCCTAGTCATTCCACGATCATCTGGTTAACATTTGAATCACATAGCCTTCCATCAATGAGTTTTATAATATCCCTTTCCCGACTTATATTTAATAATATTCTGATTTCTCATATCTCCTCCAGTGACCATCGTTTTTGTTGGTTCTGTTTTTAATGAGTTCCTCACACCACAGATTTTAGCCTACGTTATTTTTGCCTGGGTATTTATTTGAAATGATTTTAGCAATCCAAAATGGTTTCCCGCACATAACAACGGTGTGGTCTTCCAACTGTGAGTGTATTTGATTGGTTGATATTTTTTGTCGTGATTTTTAATTCTCTGTGATGCTCCGTGAAATGTTGGCACATTGCTAAAACAGTTGTCAGTGATTTGGTTAGAATAAAAATACTTTATTTTTTCTTGGGGAAACTTTAGGTAACAAAAAAAGTCCTGTACAGTCCACATTTCCACAGACCTATCGCGTTGCTGTTGTTAGCCTATGTAAAAACACACACGGTGCTTTTGTACGTTATTTCTAGTTTACACAATAGATGAACGAAGGCTGCTCAAATCAGTTTTTTTGTTTTTTGTCTCCTGCTTGACTTTCATGTTGTCCTTATTCCTGAGTTTCTTCTGAATGTTCAAGTAAGTCAACTGTATTAACTTTATGCAGAAGTATCTCCTTCACCACCTCCTCCTCTGTCACAATGTGTCCTTAAATCTCGGATTGAGGAAAGTTGCTGTGTTAAGGAGAGTTTGCAACTCCGCATCTCCATATCGCATCTCCAAGTAATTTCTGATCTCCTCTTTCATGATGTGGGCAAGCACAGAGTCTGTGTCACTATCCTGTAAAAAATGAAACCCAAGTCCTGATGGGAAGGCTGATGGTCTTTTTTTCTGTTTGTTTCTTGTGATATTGTTTCCCCAGCTGATATCTCTGCAGCTTTTAGTTTGTTAACAATCTCAACATTTTGACGAAACGTGAGCTTGCTTGATCTCCACTAAAAGCAAATAGTCAGAACCGAGTTTGATCCTTAGTGGCGAAAGGCGAAAGACAATTATGTAGCTAATAGCTCACCCGGAAATCATTTTCGAGGCATGCAATTTCAATTTGGCAGCATTCAAAAATTCAAGTTGCCTGTAATGTGCTTATTTTTATGTATTGTATATTTAGCAAGTTGGATTTAGCAAGTTAGGCTTATTTTTGCCCCAGGAGAGGTGTGCGTCCCCGTTTGAAAACCCCTGGTTTATTTTAGTTTGACTGCTTTTAATTCAACTTTTTGTTTAATGTATTAAGACATTTGACGTGTTTAACATATTTAGCATATTTGTCGTATTTAACGTTTTGTTTAATGACTAGACATCAAAGCATCTATGTAGAAATGAGCACAAAAACTTCCTGTGTTTATTTCATCACCATATGTGTGACGAGCCAGTTACATGTGAAGTGTGATCTCTTGTTGGCGACAGTGGTTTTTTGGTTATAAATTATGTCTGAGCTTTGACCTTTGTGATGTGTGCAGGGGCCGCTGGTTTTCCTGGGACAGGCGCTGATACAGTACGCCCTGCAGATGCTGTACAGTAGGAGCTACACGCCCCTGTACACGCCCTTCTTCATGAGGAAGGAGGTGATGCAGGAGGTGGCTCAGCTGTGCCAGTTTGATGACGAACTTTACAAGGTGCGGGACGCCCTCAGAGGCACACTCTCCCTCTTTACAAATGAACCAAACCCAGCCACCCTCCACATACATGTAGTAGTAGTAGTGGTAAAAAATTTACACTTGCATTTAGCACATGCTTTTAGCCAGAGCGGCTTACATAGTTGACATTTCTACAAACTATCCATTGCAACAGCTGGATACTTACTGAAGCAATTCAAGTATAAACCCCTAATCCAAAAAAGTTGGGACAGTATGTAAAATGCTCATAAAAGCAGTGATTTATAAATTCTTTTTTACATATATTTAATTGAAAACAGTACAAAGACAAGATATTTCATGTTTTTTCTTATCAACTTTATTGATTTTTGTAAATATACGCTAATTCCGAATTTGATGCCTGCAACACGTTCCCAAAAAGTTGGGACGGGCAAAATAAAAAAGGAGAAAAAAAACACTGGAACATTCCACAGGTAAACAGGTGATGCTATCATAACTGAGTATAAAAGGATATCAAAACACTTTTGGTATCTTATCTTCAGGTACTCTTACAAGCGATACTATAACCTCTCTGCATGAATGGCTCTCTATGGGAATTGGGGGGTGGGACTAGATTAAGCTGTAATTTACACGGGAATAGTATGGAACCCGGCTAAATGGCTGTAAGTCATCAAGGGTCTGCGTTATCAAACGAGCCTCAAACCATCACTCTGCTGCCAGATATGCAGTAGATATGGATGTATAACTTGAAGGGTTGTTTCTCCTGACTTATTTTTCCATAGAGTTCAATAGGAAAATGTGTGACATAAAATTTATAAAATATCTTTTGTCCATTATAAAGCATATACATTTGCCCCTTATGATGGTTTAAGATGAAAACATTTATATCACACTTGTAAACACACCTAAATACACTGCTCAAAAAAATTAAGGGAACACTTAATCATCACAGTATAACACCAAGTCAATTAAACCGAACCGTTCATGCTGGATGATGTTGCAGGCAGCATAACATTTGCCACGGCATCTCCAGACTTTTTCCACGTTTGTCACATGTGCTCAGTGTGAACCTGCTCTCATCTATGAAGAGAATGGGGCGCCAATGGCGAACCTGCCAATTCTGGTGTTCTCTGGCAAATGCCAATCGGGCTGCACGGTGCTGGGCTGTGAGCACAGGTCCCACTACAGGACGTCGGGCACTCATGCCACCCTCATGGAGTCTGTTTCTGACAGTTTGGTCAGAAACGTGCACACGAGTAGTCCGCTGGAGGTCATTTTGTAGGGCTCTGGCAGTGCTCCTCCTGTTCCTCCTCGCACAAATGAGCAGATACCGTGTGTAATGGCCCGTCTCCCGGTATCTTCTCCACGCTCTTGAGATTGTGCTGGGAAACACAGCAAACCTTCTTGCGACGGCACGTATGGATGTACCATCCTGGAGGAGCTGGACTACCTGTGCAACCTGAATGGGGTGCAGGTACCGCCTCATGCTACCAGTAGTGACAAGGGCACTTGCTAAATGCAAAACTAGATAATCCGTCAGGAAGGATAAGGAGAGAAAAATAGTCTGTGGCCACCACCTGCAAAACCATTTACTTTTTGGGGGCTGTCTTGCTGTTGCCTCTCCTGTCCATCTGTTGTCACTTTCATTTGCACCAAAGCAGGTGAAATTGATTCACAATCGTTTACGCTTCTGTTACGTCCCAAAATCCACCTGTGTTGCAATAACCAGGTGTACAGTAGTGGAGGTAACACTAAGCCACTTAAAACGCAAACCACAACCTCTTAGATAAAACCAGTCAAGCGCAAAGTGATTTAAAAGACAAAATGTTTAATAACAGACAGGTACGGTAGAAACTAATTTAGCTATTCTCTAAACATGTAACAGATTTACAATATTTACAGTTCGGCTACACAGGCTGCATGCTCTCACCAGGCAGCAAGTGTCCAAAATCAGACCCACGTCCAGATGACAAAAAGGGTCTTCTCCTCCTGGTCTAGCGGGACGGTTGCTGTAGTGGTATTCAGCAGCTTAGTCAATTCACGGACTATCTATTGTAGTCTGTTAACACAGAACTCAAGTGTTCAGAAAGCGTCGTGGAAGTTGTGTTAACCGCTAGCGTCAGGAACTGGAACTTGTGATGCGGATGGAGGCCAGATATATATACTCTCGCATCTTTCCAATCCGGCTGCTCCGCGATGGTCCTCAGTGTCCTCAGCTACGAACATCTTACAAAATCCTGCGGCAAAGCGTCCCCATCTCCACGCATCTCCTGAAGAAGGTTGCCAGGCAACGGCGTGCATCCTTCCACCAGCGCAGCTCCGAGCATCTCCACGTAGGACCATGACGTCAGCATCTCCATCTGTAAGGGAGACACAGACAAACACATCAGCCCAAAGCCAAACAAACACAAAGTACGAAAAGTACGAAAGACGAAACAGAAGGACGTAACACTTCCTAACTGGACAGATCGATATCGCAGAAGTTTAATTGACTTGGTGTTATACTGTGTTGATTAAGTGTTCCCTTAATTTTTTTGAGCAGTGTATTTAGCATTAACATTCACTCTTGTACCTCAATAAAACATCTGTACTGCAGAACTTCTGCAGTTCTAATTGTTTCTACGAGGTCTCTTACGATTTTCTTCCCAAACAAATCAAGCTCATTTTAACACTGCGGACTTGCATAATCATGGCTACGTGTCAAGTTATCCATCCATATCTACTGTATTTCTGGCAGCAGAGTGATGGTTTAAGGCTTGTTTGATGTGTCAGACCCTTGACGACTTAGAGCCATTTAGCCAACCATGTGTTCCATACTGTTCCAGTGTAATTAACAGCTAAATCTAGTCCCACCCCCCAATTCCCATAGAGATCCATTCAAATGCAGGGACGTTATAGTATTGTCTGAGTATGCTACTAAATATTAAATAAATATACAATCCTACCATTGGTTTTACACATCGAGATGTTCCTTTCAAAATTCAGTGGGCATTTATTGTCAGTACAATCGGTTTGAGAAATTCACTTCATACCGCTATTACACTATCTGAAGCGTCGACTCGTAATACCCCCCATGCCCGTCTCATTCATTACCATCTCATTCATTACAGTTCTTTCTGGTTTAATTGTCGTATCTTTTATCCAATAGAGTCCATTATAACCTTAGCAACGGTATATGCCATGTCTTCTTGGGTGCTTTGAACAATTTACTACAGCCCAGTGTAATGGCAGTTTTAGTTTTAACGGTCTCGTATTACACAAGCTCTATAGAAAACGCATTAGGGAGGGGAGTATTCCCTTTCCTGATTTGTAAAAAGTTTTGCGTCTCGCTGACTGCATATGTATGTTCGTTTTTCCACCCGAGCACTGTTTTTCCAATATAATTGATAGGCCTATTGTTATTTTCGCATTTTGAGTGCATTTCACATACTGTAGCGCAATCGTTCATTTTATGTTTGATGTAGCCTACCGATTTTCATTGAAGATAGATCATTTGGCAGCATTTTCTGATGGTGGAATACTATTTTATTTTCATGTTATTGTACATAATATAGGCTATGACATATATGCTTGTCACTTAGGGCTTTAAAAACTCATTCCAATTTACTGTGCACTGATATATGCTAGATTAATAAAAAATTTCAAAAAGATTTTATTTTTTTTCATTAAAAAATTTCAAAAAAAAAGTTTTCCCAGGGCATGAAGCAAAAGAATACATACTATAGAATACAGGAAAAAGTTTTTTTATTGAGTGAATGATTAGGCTATGTATTTAGGTGTGTGATTTTAATGTTTTCATCTTAAACATCAGAATGGGCAAATGTACATGCTTTATAATGGACAACAAATATTTGATTCATTTTATGAAATGTTTTGGACAGGGTATTGGACCAATCGATATCTATCCCCCAATACTGATGAAAAGATAGTAATGCCCACACTAAAATTATGCAAAAGTGAGTTTATTTTTTTTTTGAGTAAAAAATAATAATAATAATTCTCGTTGTTTTGCGTGCCCTAAAAAATTTTTTTTCTGGTATCTGGTAAAACAAATTATAATTTTTGTTTTGCGTGCCCTAAGGTGACATGGGAGAAAATAAATATTTTCTGGTTAAAAAAAATTACAATTAAAAAAATATTTATAAAAATCTGGTTTTGCAACCCCTGAGGTGACATGGGGAGAAATTTTTTTTTCTTCACTTTTTCTCCATTCAGGACCCCTTCTTTGGGAAGAAAAGCATTTTGAAAGAAAGGGGGGTGTCGAATGCAAAGGGGGCGTGCCGAAAAGCAATTTTCTATTGGTCGATAATTCTGTTAGTCAAACACATTATTCAATCAAAAGCATCCTCCAAAGAAGTAGGTGTAGCCTATCCAAAGCCTTCAGGAAGTGCGGCTCCTATCAGTAGGCATGCAAGCAAGTCGGTGAGTAAATAATGCCTGAAAACAAAAGTTGTGATATTTAGCGTACGTAAAGTTTTGCATATATAATTTGAAAGTGGCATTTTGAAATTATTGTCAGGAAATTGTATAGTAAGTGTTTTATCGCCCACTGTAGCAAAGTCAAAACTGTATTAAAAGTGAGGCTAAGAACTTAACGTTAACATTCGTTGATTAATAGCCTATAAGCTAGTTAACAAGTACTGGTAGGCTCCATCAGCGTGAGGAAATTCGAACAGCCTACTTAATTTAACTTAGATGATTAAAGGTTTTTCTTGTTAATTAAACGTTACAGTTCCCGTTGACTGAAGAGCTCTGTGTTGGTGGTTGCCCTTTTTTGTTCTAAAGTGTATACCAGCCTAGCCAGAAGCACAAATTGATGACACACCAGGGGCTCTATCTTGGCGCTTGGTCTAAGCGCATGGTGTAAAGTCCATTTAGGGCGTGTCCAAGTTCACTTTTGCTATTTTAACGGCGTGTTTTTTGGGTGCTAAGCACGACGCCACGTGCAAATGGGCTGAACCTAGTCTCTTCATTAATTATAGGTGTGTCTTGGGTATGACATGCAATAAACCAATCAAAATGTCATATCCCATTCCCTTTAAAAGCCTGCTTTTCTACCTTGGCAGATTGCTTGATGCCAAAACAGACATGCTCGTGCGTGTTTAGTGTGATCAAGGAATCGGCTAAATGGATCAATAGTATGATCAATATTATTCAGACTAACCATTAGCCTATGAGTTCCTGGTAATTCTCGACAGGGCTGTTATTTTACAAAATAGATGTGGTTAAATTTTTTTAAAAGGACCTACAACAGCTGAGAATAAGCTATTGATGGCTTCAGTCTCACCTTAGAAAACACCAAATTAGCCCAAATAATTTTTACTAGTAGTGTAATGCTTTAAAACAATCTACTTTCCCAGGAAGACCGTGAAACGTGCGACCTTTCAGCAGGGGAAATGGAACATGCAGTGCACATGCAGAGAATGGCATTAAAATTAATTGTGAATTAATTGTGTAACGTGCTGCAAATTTGTTTTCGTTTCTAATTAGACGCTTAGTTCTCTTTAAAATTTTGTTCATTTTGTTCAGTTATGGAATAACAGGTGAAATCAGCTGGGTTTTAATAAGGTGAGAGTATGGACCTTGTCACTGTAATTTAAAAAATATGCAGGACGAAGAATACTAAGGTTCAAATTCAGTTAACATGGTGACATTTTTCTCCGTTGTTTAACCGTAGGCTATGGAAAAACCTTATGAATAGCAAATCCGCTGTAGTTTAGGCTATTTGAAAAACAATAAATGCAATATTCACTGGACAAGGTTTTGAACTTTTTCCAGTCAAAACCATTCTATTTACTTACAGGCTGTAGGCCTAGACAGCTGTACTGTAATGACATCTGAAGCGCATTTTCAGAAGTCAAATGTATGTCTCTTGCAGTGCGCGAGTTTTCCATTGAATGACAATTCACGCATTAGGTGTAAATGACAATTTGCGCATTAGGCTTGATATAAGTGTTATCAGCAAATGGAAAGCCATTTTTAATAGATAGCCATTGTCCCGCAACAGAAGATTGTCCCCCCAGAAGATTGCAGAATTATTGGCAAATATAGGCTAAGTCATAGCTTGATCCAGGATAATTGCGAATAGTCTATAGCCTACATGTAACCTGATTGGTTATTAAGTTACTTTAGTGAAGGTGGACATAGCTCCTCCGCCCCCACCCCTCTCCCTCTCCTTATTTTTTACATTTTGCCATGAATAGATGGCCCATCCCATGTAGGCCTATACTTTTTTTAGTTGTAAGTCATACAACTAGTATATTACATGTAGTAGACACAGGTGTGAGGCTGTGAGCACTAGTAGATTATATGTAGTACACAGGTGTGAGGCTGTGAGCACTAGTAGATTACATGTAGTACACAGGTGTGAGGCTGTGAGCACTAGTAGATTACATGTAGTAGACACAGGTGTGAAGCTGTGAGCACTAGTAGATTACATGTAGTAGACACAGGTGTGAGGCTGTGAGCACTAGTAGATTACATGTAGTAGGCACAAGTGTGAGGCTGTGATCAATAGTAGATTACATGTAGTAGACACAGGTGTGAGGCTGTGAGCAATAGTATATCACATGTAGTAGACACAAGTGTGAGGCTGTGAGCACTAGTAGATTATATGTAGTACACAGGTGTGAGGCTGTGAGCACTAGTAGATTACATGTAGTAGACACAGGTGTGAGGCTGTGAGCAATAGTAGATTACATGTAGTAGACACAGGTGTGAGGCTGTGAGCACTAGTAGATTACATGTAGTAGACACAGGTGTGAGGCTGTGCGCACTAGTAGATTACATGTAGTAGACACAGGTGTGAGGCTGTGCGCACTAGTAGATTACATGTAGTAGACACAGGTGTGAGGCTGTGAGCACTAGTAGATTACATGTAGTAGACACAGGTGTGAGGCTGTGAGCACTAGTAGATTACATGTAGTAGACACAGGTGTGAAGCTGTGAGTAATAGTATATTACATGTAGTAGACACAGGTGTGCGGCTGTGCCTGGTGCAGCCTTCAATGCACACTTTATTTTGAGCATACTCTTATTTGATTACCGTAATTTCCGGACTATAAGCCGCTACTTTTTTCACACACTTTGAACCCTGCGGCCAATACAACGGTGCGGCTAATCTATAGATTTTTACGAGCTAACGGCCTCCAGGGGGGCGCTCTAGCAGGAAGCGCAAGAGCGAGACAGACAGAGATAATGCGCCGAGGAAGACGCTAGTTTGATTGTGTTTTGAACAGCCGTTTTGCGCATCATGCACACACCCTCATCATGGAAAACACACGAAGAAATGCATATGATGCAGCTTTTAAGTTAAAGGCAATCGATCTGGCTGTCGAAGAAGGAAATAGAGCTGCTGCAAAACATTTTTAGGAAACGTGCCTGATTATTACAACGGTATTTGCATTGGGTGAACGCGATCGCGATCGCATAGCAAATAGGCTACAGTAAAAAATAATAATCGGTCATCAGAAAAACTACCAATAATAGGCCCACAAAAAAATAACAATTACGTAGGCCTACTGATCGACATTAGATTCGTTTTATTGGGCTATTCAACAACGCGATAGGGCTACTTACTTTTTCCACCTCGCTGGTTTAACTTGCAGGGCGAACAGGCTAATCCGTTTTGTTTTTTTCCTTCGTTTAAAAGTTTTTTTTTTTTTTTTTTAAATCCTGCGTTGTTAACATAGTAACGGATGCTCGTTTTTTTTATAAAGCAACATTTAACCAGGAAAACATGACATTTCAGTGCAAATTATGTCAATATGTCATTTAAATGTGTACATTAATAAAATAATAAGTTTAACCGACTAGTATTTCTGGTGCCGACTAGCGAGGGTAGCAACGTTGAATCGTCTAGTCGACTAAACGCGCACATCCCTACTGTGTATCATCTTTCTGTGTACGTAAATATCTCATGTTACAACGTGGACACCTGCGGCTTATAGACAAGTGCGGCCTATATATGTACACATATTTTTTTTCTTCTAAATTTCGTTGGTGCGGCTTTTATTCAGGTGCGCTCAATAGTCCGGAATTTACGGTAATACTTAGGTTTCAAACCTCAGATCTTAGATCTTATCACTGTCATCAAACCAAGAAAAGCATAATAAATGTAACATGAAAGTCAAGTCCGTAAACGTGAATGCTTTCTTACCAGGCGCTACCTTTTTTATAGGCTGCTGGAGTAATGTACTATCCTGGTAATATGAATGAAATTATTAAAATGTAAGATTATATTATTGGTCATGGTCTATATGGGACCTTAACTATGTTGTGATTTGAATGGGTTATAAAATCAAAAGCAATCGCTGTTGAAAGAAAATACGCTGTACAATTACTCAAAAGATAACAAGGTTGATTGGTACGCAATCATCATTTGACGCTATGTCTAGGCTTTACGGAAACTATAACAATAATTATTTAGCCCAAATAATGTGAAACATTGCAAATTGAGATTGAGAAGGATAAATCTTTATTAATGTTATTTTCCGTTAAAACGCGAACAGGAGGATTCAGTTATGAAACAACAATAAACATTTTATTATCGAACATTGTCATAACACTCACATCACAAAATGTTAATCTAACAATCAACAAAAGCTGTTGGTAACTGAAGGTAGCATTAGTTTGGTATAAATGTAGCGGTTCTCTGCGATTGCTGCTGTTCTTAGACATTCGCCATGGGAAATAAAGTAGCCTAAAAGACATAAACACGGGCGATGCGTGCTTAACGTGTGTGATGGAATTATGGAGAATGCGCATGTGTGTAATTTACGGAATTATTGACCAATAGATACATGCTTTTGACAGAAGGGGTCCTGAATGGAGAAAAGAAAAAATTCTCCCCATGTCACCTTAGGGCTTCTGTACAAAACAGTTGATGTTTTTGTTAAATATATGTCTTACAGCAGTGCACAATTTAGCCATTTGGATAGATTTAGAGACATTATTGGACAACAAGGTACACTGCCTAATCAAAGATCATAGATCTTTAGTAGTTCTTCATATCACCCTCAGATTTTGTACACTTGTAGACATGGAGTCTATGATCCAGGAAATGTGTAGTTTTACCTGTTTCACATAGTCATGTGAAAAAGTAAGTACACCTTCAAACAGTAGTCAGTTCTTTTGACATATCTGGACACAAGTTTATTTTATGTTAATTTCAACCATATTGATTAAGGTGATTCAACAAATGCAATGCAATGCAATGCAAATGCAATTTTTTAATCAACGCTAAAAAAGTAGACTTTGGAATCACTTAAGCAATTGAAATGAACATTACATGCAAATACACCCCTACCTTTACTATCAAATATATTGATTAAAATTGAAAAAGGTCTGGTGCACAAAACAGGTGTAAATGATTGTGTAATTATTAGATAATAATTTGGAAGTTCTATGCTTACATAAAAACAGACAATTGGTCTGGTTTGGACCTAACCAATGAGATGTATGCTAACATATCATGCCTAGGTCAAAAGAGCTAGCTGCAGCCCTGAGGAAAAAAATAGTATTGATTCTCATGAGACTGGGAGGAGTTGCAAAGCCATTTCAAAGCAGTTTGAAGAACATCATTAAACTGTTTGACGCATCATATCCAAATGGAGAAAATTCCAGATCACTGGAAATCTACACAGGACAGGCTGTCCCACCAAATTCACCCTAAGAGCTTACCGAAAGATGCTACTAGAAGTCTCCAAGAACCCAAGGGTAACATCTAAGGACCTACAGACTTCACTTTCCACAGTTCAAAACTGGATAAAGTTCAAAACTACTGGGAAAATGTACTCTGGACTGATGAGTCAAAGTTGGAGTTCTTTGGGCGCAATGCAAAACGTCATGCAACACTGCCTTTGCGCAGAAGCACCTCATTCCAACGGTGAAACATGGTGGAGGGGGCATTATGGTTTGGGGCTGCTTTGCTGCCTCAGGGCCTGGTAAACTTACCATAAGATAGATTCAACTTTATACCAGACCATTTTTGAGGAGCATGTGAGGCCATCAGTTCAGATGCTGAAGCTGAAAAATCCTCCAACAGGATAATGATCCTAAACTTACAAGCAAATCTACTCCAGAATGGTTCAGAAAGAAAAAATGGAGGGTTATGGAATGGCCAAGTCAAAGTCCAGACCTCAATCCTATCTAAATTATTTGGGGGGACTTGAAGCGGGCTGTGCATTCAAGGAAGCCCTCTAGCATCACACAATTAAAGCAGTACTGCAAAGAAGAATGGGTGCAAATTCCTCCCATTCGATGTAAGAGACGTATATTCAATTACAAGAAACGGCTTGAAGGTATTGCTGCCAAAGGGGACAACACCAGTTATTGAAGCCAGGGGTGTACTTACTTTTTCCTCACAGGATAATTGCACTTTGTTGATTTCTGATAAATAAGTCATTTTAAAGCATAATTTCTTTGTTAAATTAGACAACCTTTGACAGTAAAAAGCATTGGAATAAGGCTCAAATATCCATGTGTCCAAATATGTATAAAAAGAGACAACTTATCTGGGGGTGTGCTTACTTTTTCACATGACTGTATGTACTTCTCAGTATTTCATTGCAAACTAAAGAAAAACAAAGTTTTTTTCCTTTTGTGGCACTTTATTTTGACAAATTATGAAAATTAACAAATCTAAGTTAGTATTGTAAATGGTACGGCTGTCTTTTTACAAGTTTCTGTGATGCTCACACCTGGAGTTATAAATCCTTAAATAGAACACCCCCTAAATAGATGAGAATTTACCAAATTTGGCATCTGCGCAAAGGGGTTAACTAACTAGCTAATGGAGATAATTAAGGTGGGCCTACTCACCCCTTAACATCACAGCAGACCCGAAGAAAGTTGGAGATGGACTCGAACCTGCTCGCAGAGCCAGAATCTGTTAGTCAATTTTAAATGTTAAAACCTCCGTATTATTGAAGAGACGAACCCCTTTGTTTGCAAAAAATAAAATTAAATAAAAATAAAATAAATTTAAAAAAGACAGGAAGGTTTAATGTACACAGCCAGCAGTGGGAACACATGCAAGGTTACAAAATGTTTGAGGAACACTCATTTTAGTTGTTCTTTTATACAGTTGTAACAGGTAGTCCAGGGAGTGCGGTCTTAGCCCCTGCCTGATTGGTTTCAAGACACTATTGTTAAATCTCCGAAACCAGCCAGACATCAGGGCATTGTCTGCACATCCCCAATACACAAACACACAATATCATCTGTATGTTCCCAGACCAAATGTTGTGCTATGTATATATTAAAAGTACATATTTACATGTGTTAATCCAGGTTATTGGAAAGGGCAGTGAGCGATCGGATGACTCTTCACTGGATGAGAAGTACTTGATCGCCACCTCGGAGCAGCCAATAGCTGCCTTCCTGCGAGAGGAGTGGCTAAAGCCTGAGGATCTTCCCCTGCGCTATGCTGGAATTTCCACCTGCTTCCGACAGGAAGTGGGGTCTCATGGCCGGGATACCCGCGGGATCTTCCGTGTGCACCAGTTTGAGAAGGTCTCTCTCTCTCTCTCTCTCTCTCTCTCTCTCTCTCTCTCTCTCTCTGTCTGTCTGTCTGTCTGTCTGTCTGTGCGTGTGCGTCTCTTTCTCTGAGTTTGAGAGCTGTCATGTTGACTGGATAAATATGTTGAGGTAAAACCGATGCTTAAAAATAACAGCACAATACTGTCCTGTGAAACATTGTGATATATGATACTATTGCCCGCTCCCCTTAACAACACCTTCGTTGTTGTTGGAATACAGTTGAACCTCTTTTATCCGACACCCTCGGGGAATCGGTGGTGCTGGAAAGTAGAAAATTCCGGATAGTAGAACGCGCCCCAAAGTTATGACATTTTGTGAACTGTTCACAAATCTACAACAAAATAAAGGTAGGACAACGTCAGGCTAGTGGTGTATTTATAAGCTCCCAATCAGTACGGGATGTTTAGGTGGAATAAGAGAGATGAACAGGACACCACGTTGTTCCGGTTTAAAAACGTGCAGCCGCAACGAAAGTATCGCTGCGGGTCGAACCAATCAGGTGCCGGCTGTTTCTGTTGTGGGCGACAACAATTATCCATATGATGTAGATGTACCTCCAAAAAGGTACTCTGACATCACAGTTGGGGCAGTGTGGGGAGCAGAAAGAAAATTTAAACCGTTAGGGGCAGCACAAAGACTCTTTTCTACCAGTTTCTTATGATATAAAATATTACTACAGAATTGTTGAAATAACGGAATGGATTCCGTTTCATTGTAAGGTAGGCATACAAACACATTTACAGTGAAAAAAAGTGTTCGAGGGTGTACTTACACTTTAAATTATAATATATTTTTTAATTGCATATTATTATTATTCTCTCACCCCCACCCTCTGTATTAATTGTATTGAATGAATGTAGTGCGGCGCAAGCACCACAAAAAAGATCAGATATTAAATACGAAGAAGAATGAAATGTGGAAGACGATGAACAAGGCCCGACACTTATTTTAAATACTTTCCTTTTGAAGTGCTTTTCACGAGGATTGTTAGTTTTATTCGGATAATATTTACTACAGTACCATTTTTCTGTCATTTTTTTTAGCAACCAAAAGTGGGCCTTTAACTGCAAATAATGAATAAACTAAAATTAGCATTTACACAAAAATCACAAGCAACTTAATTCCCAAATAGTTGAAGGTACTGACCGAATTGAGCCTAGCTTAAACTGGCTCGGAGGAGATGCATGTAGAAATTTGGGTGGAATAAGAAGTGATACGAAGAACAGTAAGTTGTCTTTTTCAAGCCAACTTAATAATAATTATGGTTGCTAAGGTGTTACTAGGTGATTTGAAGGGTCGCACTGGGTTGTCCTAGGGCAGGGGTAGGCAACCCTGGTCCTGGAGAGCCGCAGGGTCTGCTGGTTTTTGTTGTTACTCGCCATTTAATTGATCAATTAAAGCAGTTGATTACACAGTTAACTCACCTCACCTGGTTTCTTTGGTCAAAGTAGTTGCTGTATTTAAGGTGAAAACAAAAACCAGCATACCCTGCGGCTCTCCAGGACCAGGGTTGCCTACCCCTGTCCTAGGGTCTTACTAGGTGGTTAATAGCTCTTGTCTCTAAAAGTCTGTGTGTGTGTTTGTATGTGTGTGTAAGTGTGTGTGGCAATGTGCATGTCTGTATGTGTGTCTGTACATCTGTCTGCGCGTGTGTGTGTGTGTGTGTGTGTGTGTGGTTCTGTATCAGGTTCTAGAGGGTAAGCTGGATGTTTTTCTTTTGCTTGCAGATCGAACAATTTGTTTTCTCCTCTCCTCATGACAACAAGTCTTGGGAGATGTTCGACGAGATGATTGGAACTGCAGAAGAGTTTTACCAGACTCTGGGGATTCCCTACCGCATCGTCAACATCGTCTCAGGTCAGAGTCACCTGCTGCTCACTCAGTCTCACCCTGTGCACCTTGCAATTTCAATCAGATGTAGATGTAGATCCTCTGGAACATAAGCATGAGAGAAAATCTTTCACCCTGGAAGGAGTGTGTTAATGTTCTTCTGCAGCACAGTTAACGTGTGGCTTACATGCGTTATCAGTGTCATACAGGTGTGAACTCTGTCCTACTGGTGGTAACGGAGTGGCACCAGGAAAGATTTGATATTAAATTGAAAGAGGATGCTATGAAGTAACATATTTTTTGTAGCAAAGCAGCAGAAAGCCACTGCGGAACAGACCCCATGTGAGTGCGTGAATGGAATTAGAGGCCTGAGGCCCTTAAGAATAGTATTATAGAGGTCTGTCTGAGCCTTTAAGAATGGAATTATAGAGGTCTGTCTGATCCCTTAAAGGGATATTTCACCTTCGTGTGACAGAAGTAATTTTGTGGAGCCTACCCCATTATATTTGCATAGCGTGAATACTAGCAACGTCGGCTGTGCCTGCTGACTGATAATGGCATCCCCGGTAGTCCCGGTTGTCAGGCTCCCCATTCACTCCCATTCATTTTCGGGAGCTCACCAAAATTAATCGTTTAAAAGCACACGCTAACTATGGCAGATAATACATCGATAAACGATAACACAACTAGGGATGTTCCTAACGACTAATTTCCCTGACGTTTAAAAGGAAGTTTATACTTAGACTAGTCGACTAGTCTAAAAGTAGGAAAACACTCATAAAACAGTCAAAATTGAGCAGAATTTAATCTATAAGGTTAAACATTGTCCGAAGAAATATTGCGTATATTATAAGAGCCATTTGAAACCGTTAATCACATTCTTCAATAACCAAATCGTATTTTAAATGCCGCTGAAATGTGTGGCACTTTGCGCCTTGCATTATGAACATTGCACATTATCCTACAAAACATGACAACAATTCACTAAATAAAAGTTAACAAATAACATTTATTGAAAACAATATTCAACGTAACAAAACATTTTTAGGAAACGTGCCTGATTATTACAACGGCATTTTCATTAGGTGAACGCGATCGCATAGCAAATACAGCAAAAAATAATAATCGGTCATCAGAAAAGCTACCAATAATGGGAACACAAAAAAATAACAATTAGGCCGACTGATCGACGTGACATTAGATTCGTTTTATTGGGCTATTCAACAACGCGATAGGCCGATACTTACTCTTTCCACCTCGCTGGTTTCACTTGCAGGGCGAACAGGCTTATGCGTTTTGTTTTTTTCCTTCGTTTTTTAAAATTACTTTTTTAATCCGGCGTTGTTAACATTAGTAACGAATTCTCCTTTTTTTATAAAGCAACATTTGACCAGGAAAACATTACATTTCAGTGCAAATTATGTCAATATGTAATTTAAATGTGTACATTAATAAAATAGTAAGTTTAACCGACTAGCATTTCTGGTGCCGACTAGCGAGGGTAGCAACGTTTAATCGGCTAGTCGACTAAACGCGCACATCCCTAAACACAACGGTGAAAAGGTACGTGTTAGCGTCTATGTGTGTACAATAGCATCTATGTGTTAGTTCATAAATATATTTATTCATAGTATAAAATTTTAATTCCGTCATAGCAACAAGATAAACAACAATAGCCTGATCGTTTGCCAAAAAAGCAGTGAAAAGCCCTACTCACTCAAATGCAAAATAAACACGTGACATTATTGTGTCATTATACCACGTCATTCTACTATCAATATCTTCGACTAAATATTAAATAAATATACAATCCTACCATTGGTTTTTCACAAAGTTCTGTGGTCATTTATTGTCTTGGACAGTCTGTTTAAGAAATACGCACCAGTTTAGCATGTTATTACACTATGCAGAACGTCTGCGCGCCGAACCCCATATGCCCTACCTGCAGCTCTGAAGTATTTCACGTCATTCCGGTTTTATTGTTTTGTCCGATAGAGGACAGTACAGTGGCAAGAAAAAGTAAGTGAACCTTTTGGAATTACCTGCATTTACGTATAAATGTGTCTTAAAATATGGTATGATCTTCTATAGATCGTAGGCGATATCAAAATTAAATAATGCTGGTTAAACGGTGCGCACGGGGAGTAAAGATTAGCAAATAAATTGTCACAGGTAAAATTGTCATAGGTAAAGAATAAATATAAAAATTATTTCAATTAACGTTAAATTGTTCTGTAACGTTATAGCTAGTTACTTAGCCAGCTGTACACAATAGGCTACAAACAGTTCTGTCATGTTATGGCAGTGCTGCTCACTTCCACTGACAACAGGTTAAGCTTCTCTTGTTTACGCTGAGAGCGATAGCTGACATTATGCGCCGATATTTTCCTTATTAGAGGCGACGTTATATCATAGCCATTGTAGCTAGTTAACGATAATAAAGATATTTTTTCCAGTTATATATACATTTTAACTCCCAGTAGCCTACGGATTGTGTCCAGATACATATCTGTGAAAACCGCTTCAATTACATGACGGTGCAACGTTAGAGAAAAGTAACGTTAAACTCTGACTGTACGGAGGTTCTTAGCAAAGAATTAGACTAAAGATGACACTACAACTTATTTGATTTGATTAACCTGTTACCTGGAAGCATTTATGAGTTATGTACATAGTGTCAACTGGTCGAACCCAGTTAATAGCCTACAGTAAGCTTTGGTGGAATATGCTTAGTTTAGCTTCCTTTAGGCTACTTAGGAAAATAAGGCAGTTTTTTCCCTGACATGACTATGAACTGAATTAAATGTAATACACTGTAACGTAGCCTACCCAAGACTCACTTGATTAGCAAGGGGGTAATCTGTGTTCAATTTCATAAAGTAGGCTACAAACAAATGTAGGTTCATAGCTATAACTGACGGGTCCTCGCAATGGCCCAGGTTTTCGAGGAAACTTGCTTTCCGAAGCGAAAGCTTGAAGAAATTAGCAAAAGTAACTAAGGATAGCTGGACTTGGGTGGGGCTTGACAAAGAGGCAATATTTTATGACCAATCAGCTTTGTTCACTCCCCACGTGGGTCAATATGTTCAGATGTCATCCTGATGGATAGCTACAATGTGATTTCTATATTTTCGACAGTAGCTAACAGATGGATTCAGTTATTGCTATAGGCTAATTTATTGGATTGAGTATTGGATACAATATGAATTGTTGGAAGTATTTTTCTATTGATGTCACTTGTTAGGCACTGTGTTCAGATTTTGTGCAGAAAATGTATTGTCCCGAAGCCTTTTTCCAGTAATAACATTTATATTTTTTGTGTAGGAGATGTTGAACTCAACAGCAAGATTGTGATTCAAAAATCATAAATAACATGATTGGTAAACAGTTTCTAGTAGCTATGAGGCCTACACATTCTTTTTTTATCTGATAGTATTTCATTAACTTTTTGCATTTTATACTGGGTTGTCTAAGTGTATGGTATACCTTAGTACATTGTGTTACATTCTGTTTACCCTACCACAGTTTGCCAATTCTGTTGGG
Organism: Ilyophis sp. 1 JC-2022; assembly: GCA_022702515.1. Taxonomy (NCBI): domain Eukaryota; kingdom Metazoa; phylum Chordata; class Actinopteri; order Anguilliformes; family Synaphobranchidae; genus Ilyophis; species Ilyophis sp. 1 JC-2022. The sequence continues at coordinate 1,077,480 of CM040402.1, read as the reverse complement.
CACAGATGTACAGTCAAGCCGGAAAGTCTGCACACCCCTTTCACCTTCTCCACATTTTATTACGTTACAGACTTCTACTACAATAGATTAAGTTCATTTTTTGCCTCAAACATCTACACACAATAGCCAATAATGACGAAGTGAAAACAGGTTTTTAGAAAATATGCAATTTTATTTTACTGAGAAAAATAGGTTATTTAGGGGTTACATATCTGTGCACACCCTTAGCCTAATACTTGGTTGCTGCACCTTTGGCAGCGATTACAGCTTCAAGGCGTCTTGGGAAAGAAGCTACGAGCTTGGCACACTTGTTTCTGGACATTTTTGCCCATTCCTCTTGGCATATTCTTGCAAGTGTCGTCAAGTTGGATGGGGAGCGTCGGTACACAGCCATTTTCAGCTCTTTCCACAGATATTCAATTGGATTCAGGTCTGGGCTCTGCCTGGGCCACTCAAGGACATGCACAGACTTTCTCCGAAGCCACTTTGTTCTCTTGGCTGTGTGCTTCGGGTAGTTGTCATGTTGGAAGGTAAACCTTTGCCCCAGTCTGAGGTCCAGAGCGCTCTGGAACAGGTTTTCTTCAAGGATCTCGGTGTACTTAGCTGCATTCATCTTTCCCTCTATCAGGACTAGTCGCCCCGTTCCCGCTGCTGAAAAACATCCCCACATCATGATGCTGCCACCGCCATGCTTCACTGTAGGGATGGTATTAGCCAGGTGATGAGCGGTGCCTGGTTTCCTCCAGACGTGACGCTTGGTATTCAGGCCTAAAAGTTCAATTTTGGTTTCATCAGACCAGAGAATCTTGATTGTCATGGTTTGAGAGTCTGCTAGGTGCCTTTTGGCAAACTCCAAGCGGGTTGTGATGTGCCTTTTACTAAGGAGGGGCTTCCATCTGGGCACTACCATAAAGGCCTGATTGGTGGAGTGCTGCCTGGATGGTTGATCTTCTGAAAGGTTCTCCCATCTTCACAAGGATATGCTGGAGCTCTGTCAGAGTGACCCTCTGGTTCCTGCTCACCTCCCTGGCCAAGGCCCGTCTTCCCCGATTGCTCAGTTTGGCCGGGCGGCCAGGTCTAGGAAGATTCTTGGTGGTTCCAAACGTCTTCCATTTACGAATGATGGTGGCCACTGTGCTCTTTGGGACCTGTAAAGCTGCAGAGATTTTTCTGTACTCTTTTCCAGATCTATGCCTTGACACAATCCTGTTAATGAGGTCTGCAGATAATTCCTTTGACCCCATGGCTTGGAGTTTGCTCTGACATGCACTGTCAACTGTGGGACCTGATTATAGGCAGGTGTTGGCAATCCCCAATCATGTCCAATCAATTGAATGAATCACAGGTGGACTCCAATTAAGTTGTAGAAACATCTCAAGCAGTATCAGTGGAAACAAAATGCACCTCAGCTCACTTTTGGGTGTCATATCAATATTTTGGGTGCACACTTGTGTACATGTGATATTTTACATTTAGATTTTTAATAAATTAGCAATAAATGTCTAAATACCTGTTTTCACTTTGTCATTATGGGCTATTTAGTGTTGAATTTTGAGACAAAAAATTAACTCAATCTATTGTAGAATATGTCTGTAACGTAATGAAACGTGGAGAAGGTGAAAGGAGTGTGCAGACTTTCCGGCTTGACTATGTTGTGGGGCGTGGGGAGGGGGGCATTTTGGGGTGCTGATGCCCAGGGGCACTATAGAGTCTTAATCCGGCCCTAAAAATTACCTTGTAGAACCTGAGTAGTTTTACATATCCCCAAAAAATTGGACAAGAGGTGTGACCAGGAAATGTAAAGTATGACCTGTTTTATATCTTCAGAGGTGCACTGTAAAGTAAGAATTACAACTTCCGTTTTACATTTTCTGCAAGTATTTTGTGCATTTACAGCCCATAATGTATATAAAGATTATGTAAACAAATAATTGTAAGCAATGCCATTAAATGGTACAGGGGTCTTCTTCAATTTAAGCCATGACACATGTGTGTGTGATGTGCACATCTGGGGTTATAAGGCTTTAAACAGAACAGTGCAAAACAGGCGAGAATTAGTCAAATTTTGCTTCTGCACAAAGAGGTTAATGTTTATCGCGGTATTATACATTAAGAGCACATAAAGAATGGAAAAGATGGTTTATAGGCTAATAAATATAGGTTCATCAATTAGTAGTTTGCTATTTTATATTTCATAGTCAACAGAGTAGCGTACTGTGGGATGTACCAGGTTCTCTGTAGTTAATCTTGCCTTTAAACGGATTATTAGGCTAGGCCAACTTGTCTCAATATTTTTCCGTATAATTTGCCAGATAGCCTAACAATCAAAATTGAATTTCTCAATAATCAAGACGAATAGGTAATTAAACTTAAACTAAATTTGTTTTTCTAGCTTGAAAGCATTGCGCTCAACGCTGGTTCCAGCGATTTAAGAGGTATTTTTCTTTAAATGTACGCTTTCTAATGTTTAAACTAATGTTTGACTAATTTGAGTGCTGTCTTAAATTAATGACATTCTTTAACGTGATGAGGAGAAAACGTTGGGATTTTTTGCCAGTTAATTATTCCGAATTATTGCCACCCTTATTAAACAATCTCACGTTAGTTATTTCTTTGTCAGTGTCATTTGTTAATTATTAGCCTATAGGCTACATAATTGTTCTTGATTATTCAGGGAATTTGTTTTATTGACATAAGCAAGCAAAATAAACGGAAACAGGTTGAGAATATGTTCGGTTTAAGTCCTTTATTCCAGCTGCGCACGGGCTGTCCTACATATTTAAATGCTACATAATTTTATGACACAAAGAAATATGCTAGCCCACAAAACTTGCTGTATTTATTGATATTTGTTATTCAGTAAATCGATTGCTTGACTGATAATTTATTTAAACAGGTTGAGAGTTTCATCTGTTTAAAGGTAGGCAACAGTGACAGATGTTTTACATGATACGCCACTGTGCAGTCGCATGGTTCTAGATGGGGTGAAGTGCGTCTCAATTCAAATAACCTGCTCCGCTCTCGCTCCCTCCCACACGCAAGTGTATACTCCTGTTTTATTGGTATGTGCGTTACATCCTCCCAAGTGAAGTTTGCAAGTAAAGTTTACGAGGGTGGCGCAAAAACTGGATTGGGACGCTGCCTGAATAGGTCTCTGAGCCTTTTAGAATGGAATTTAGAGGTATGTCTTTACAGGGTAATTCCACCGAAAAACATTAAGCTTATTTAACAGATCAATGCATAACTGATGAGATCAATGCATAAGTTTCTCTTTGTCGCTGGTCAAATCAATCTGTGAACTTTAATATTGACTCTACTGGCATAAGTTACTCAATAGTTGGCAAGTGCGCTGATTTGGCGATGAACCTGTTGTTACAATTGTAAACAGTATTAGCTTGCAAGCTAGCTCAAAGAGTTCTTAGCTAAGTTACCAGTTATTCCCAGTACAACTCCTTCCAAGGATTCTTTGGACCATACTCTGGATGACAAAACCTTCTGAGAGATTTTGCTTAAACCGGAGGTGGAAGGCTACCGTTTTGAGCCCAAATACATGGCTGAGGAGATTAGCCGAACCTGGAGCGCTTTGGGTAAATGATGGCTGGTGTACCGGGAGGAGAAGAGTAATGAGTGAGTGTTGCAGACTTCTGGATAGGATAGTTCATATGTTCTCACTATACCAAAAGTAGATAAATGAAGGGCTGTTTTCCTAAATAAAACTTAATGAATGGCTGTATTTCCCCCGTTTTTCTCCGGAGACTCCAGCTAACGGTGGTGACGTTAGTAGAACTGTAATGTTAGTGTGGCTAGCTTTCCAGCGAGTGACATTAGCCTCTCGAAGAACAGCTTCCAGGATTAGTAGTAATTATAGACCGTAGAAAAATAGTAACACGGCCACCCAGCTCCTCAGTTTGTATTCCGTAGGAGTGGCAACCTGTGACGAGCATTGTCTGACACCCTCCCATAATTTATAAGCCCCTGGTCATTGTAGTCCACAGTAAAACAGGTACCTGGAACACGAGCAGTAGTTTGGGGTTATATCTCTGCTTTCACTACAGGTAGAGAGTTGGCCGAGAGCTCATTTGAATCAGGAGGACCGCTACTCTGTCTACGAACCAAACGGAATGGAATGTAATTAAAGATGTCTGTCTGAGCCCTCTATTATGGAATTATAGAGGTCTGTCTCGGCCCCGAAGAGTCTGTACTCCTCCTCAGTTGTACATGCGCTCAAATGGGACATTAACATATTTGTTTTGGATCTAGCATGTTATTCCATTTCAAACACAGATGTGGGTTTCCTGTTCCTGTGCATCCACTTTCTGTTCCTGTACTTCTTTGCCCTGTGCATGCACTTCCTGTGTTAAGTACACTAACTTCCTCCCAGGTGCTCTGAACCATGCAGCCAGTAAGAAGCTGGACCTGGAGGCGTGGTTTCCAGGCTCTTCGGCTTTCAGGGAGCTTGTGTCCTGTTCCAACTGCACGGACTACCAGGCCCGGCGTCTACGTATTCGCTACGGCCAGACCAAAAAGATGATGGACAAGGTAGGCAGAGCGTGTTCTGCACTCTTCATTCCGAGCTGGTAGTTATTCCAATAAGACAAGCACATTTCTTGTGTTTAAATTTTTTATCCAATTAGTTTTCTCACACCTCTCTAATATACAGGTGCTGCTCAAAAAAATTTGATATCGTGAAAAAATTCAAGAGTGAAATATTTCAAGCCTTTTTTTCTTGTAATTTTGATGATTATGGCTTACAGCTAATGAAAACCCAAATTCAGTGTCTCAGAAAATATTACATAGGATCAATAAAAAAGGATATTTTAAACAGAAATGTCAGCCTTCTGAAAAGTATGTTCATTTCTATGCACTCAATACTTAGTTGGGGCTCCTTTTGCATGAATTACTGCATCAATGCGGCGTGGCATGGAGGTGATCAGCCTGTGGCACTGCTGAGGTGTAATGGAAGCCCAGGTTGCTTTGATAACGGCCTTCAGGTCGTCTGCATTGTTGGGTCTGGTGTCTCATCTTCCTCTTGACAATACCCCATAGATTCTCTATGGGGTTCAGGTCAGGCGAGTTTGCTGGCCAATCAAGCACAGTAATACCATGGTCATTGAACCAGCTTTTGGTACTTTTGGCAGTGTGGGCAGGTGCCAAGTCCTGCTGGAAAATGAAATCAGCATCTCCATAAAGCCTGTCAGCAGAAGGAAGCATGAAGTGCTCTAAAATTTCCTGGTAGATGGCTGCGTTGACTGTGGACTTCAGAAAACACAGTGGACATGGCACCCCAAATCACCACTGACTGTGGAAACTTCACACTGGACTTCAAGCAACGTGGATTCTGTGCCTCTCCACTCTTCCTCCAGACTCTGGGACCTTGATTTCCAAATGAAATGCAAAATTTACTTTCATCTGAAAAGAGGACTTTGGACCACTGAGCAACAGTCCAGTTCTTTTTCTCCTTAGCCCAGGTAAGACGCTTCTGACGTTGTCTCTGGTTCAGGAGCAGCTTGACACGAGGAATGTGACATTTGTAGCCCATGTCCTGGATTCGTCTGTGCGTGGTGGCTCTTGATGCACTGACTCCAGCCTCAGTCCACTCCTTGTGAAGCTCCCCCAAATTCTTGAATGGATTTTGCTTGACAATCCTCTCAAGGCTGCGGTTATCCCTGTTGCTCGTGCACCTTTTCCTACCACACTTTTTCCTTCCACTCAACTTTCTATGAATATGCTTGGATACAGCACTCTGTGAACAACCAGCTTCTTTAGCAATGACCTTTTGTGCCTTACCCTCCTTGTGGAGGGTGTCAATGACTGTCTTCTGGACATCTGTCAAGTCAGCAGTCTTCCCCATGATTGTGTAGCCTACTGAACCAGGCTGAGAGACCATTTAAAGGCTCAGGAAACCTTTGCAGGTGTTTTGAGTTAATTAGCTGATTAGAGTGTGACACCATTTTCACAATATTCAAATTTTCTGAGACACTGAATTTGGGTTTTCATTAGCTGTAAGCCATAATCATCAAAATTACAAGAAATAAAGGCTTGAAATATTTCACTCTATGTGTAATGAATCTATATAATATATGAGTTTCACTTTCTGAAATGAGTGACAAAAAATATTGAACTTTTTCACAATATTCAAATTTTTTTAGCAGCACCTGTATATATAATGACAATAATAAATGTAGCCATGAGCACGAGCAGCGATTATTGTGATCCAAGCAGCATAAGCAACAAGTGCCAAACACAGAGATGGTGGATCAAAACTTGTTCTCAAACTTCAAACGTTGCAGAAGCTGTAATTGTTTAATTATTGCAAATTCAACTGACTTAGAGCTCCACCAAGTGGCCTGAGGGTATATATAGCAAAGTTTCATAGGAATCAGCCAAGCGGTTAAGGAAGAACTCTGCAACAACAAAGTAATAGTTGAGTGAATATAAAACAAATTTGCAGCCAATTCAAGATGGCGCTGACCCACATAGCAAATATGAATGTTCCGAATGAGGGCTTGTGTCACTGTTGTGAGTTTGAAATCTCTGCAAAGGAATAGTGATTTTTTGTGAATCTTTGAATATTTGTTTTGTTTTATAGCAATCATTGTTTTAAAAAAAATTAGTTTTGTGTTTGCTAAAAGGTTTTGTACTCTAAAGATCTTCGTAAATCATGCCCTAATTGTTTCACAAACAAAAGATAGAGTTTGCACACTGCTGTAATGCTCCCATAGGGTGTTTTATTTGCACCACAAAATATCAACGTTTCGATCAAAAAGATCTTCAAACAGAAAAATCTCATACTGAATATCAATTAAATTGGCCGTGGTTAACGTAGTCCCTCTCCTTCACAGCAGAGATATGAATGGTATTCTACATGAAAGGAAAAATATTGCTGAAAGTAAATATTAGCAATGAAAAACGCCATTCAAAACTCAAGTTTAATGATGTATGGAATGCAGTAGGCTACGCGAGGATCTAGCCACATATTATATTTTTTGGTAGCGTACCCCTACAATGTGCAAGCTTGTCTCTTCTGGGAGAAGGAAGAGGCGGGCGTTCATAACGTGACGTAGAATTAGTGGAGGAACACGCAACAGTAATGTCACGCCTACATCTTAGAAACTAATGGCAGACCTATATTTATTAGAAAATAATGAAACCATAGACTAAGTATACATATATATCCAAACATATTTTCGTATTTCAGCTAGGTATTCATTTGTAGACATCTTAACCTTCATATTCTTATAACATAACATAATGGACTTTCACGGTTTTACGATATTTTTTAATAATTAATTATATATTTGCTCAGAATTACAAGATAGCAACATATTTATTTTTAAAATGCATGTGTTTTTATGTGTGTCAAACAGAAACATATTCTTAATTCTCAGTTTCAAGCAATGTCTCACTCAAGTTAGCGTACGTAACGCCATGAAAGCAAGGATACCACGATTGGGTGCCAAATACCCTGTTCCTTACCTCTCACCGCAATTATTTAAACATGCTTTGATAGTGTGCACTTGCGGCAGTCCCAACTATCAAATAATTTCAAATTGATTGTTGCATTGAGGAACCGAGGTAAAAGATGTGTATGTAACTAGAATGACATTAAATATTTTCTAATAATAAAATATAATTGATATGCTTGTAATCGTTAGACACAGACAAAGCTCACTTCCGATACATTCACTGGGTTTACTGTTGATACATAATATGCGTTTAAACAAATACAATATTACTTTAACCTTTTCGCACGTAAGTTCCAAAATATTTTCAACGGCCCCAAAGAGTGAGTTTTTTTTCTGTGTGCAACAGCTGTTCTAGAATTCGACTGTTACGACACAGCACTAGCCTTCGCATGGTTGAGAGTTAGCTAATATTAGCGCACACACATACATACATATACATATATATATATATATAACAACACTAGATGACTCAGTATGTGTGAGGCGACGAGGGACAGTCATCATCTGACTCCGTAGCTAACTGCACTGTCTTTCATTTGCATCAATAAAAATATCTGTCAGCTAATTGTTTGTGTGGTGAAAATGTTTTTATTTTTAATATTTTTCGCATGTTTTCAAATAGTTGTTACAAATGGTGTATTCCGATTCTAGCAACCATTGCAATGGACACCCATGATGTTGGTAAAGTACATTTTTGAAGGTTGTACGTTACTGCTCACCATGTGCTATGAGATGCTATTTATCTCTGATAAAGCTAATAACACGGGCGCAGCCATATAACGTCATCTCTGGTCCAACCAAAGATGATAACGTGACAAGATAACTCACTTCCAGGTTTACTTGATTGAGAATTGATATGGTTACAGTTGGGAGCAAGTGGAGCATCTCTTCATCATATATCATCTTTGGTTGAATGCGGAAGAACAAGATGGCAGCACCGCAAACCAATATTAGCCTACTGCCGGATTATTTTCGAAAATGCGTTTTTCGAGTATTTCGTCAATTATTTTGATCACGGATGAGTTTACCCGTGATGTAAAACATTGTAAAGTGTAATCGCTATAAGATTGTGTATCTTATATTTTCTGTCAGCCCGTAGTTAGCTGATTTTGACAACTTGGTTAGCACTGACGTGAGCAAACTGTAGCTAAATCAACGTTATAGGCTAGGGGTTATTTGCTGCTTACATTACTTATGTGAAAGTGTGAACGTCTGCATAAACAAATAAATGTAAATGTTGTAAAGATGTTTATTTGGTACAATGTTTTTGTGGAACAGTGTGTTTAGTCCTAGGGTTAAGAACGAGGGTTAGCCCACAGGCTTATTGTTGCGTCATTCGTAAATAGACGTTCTAATCACACTAATCTAATCTTGTGTTCTAATGTGTTCTATGCTTCAGGGACCACTCTAGCGCTGTAACACCGGTGTGACCGTACGCGTCAAAGGGTTAATTGCAGGGCAGCATTGTTATAGTTAATGATACTATTTGACACGTGTTACGTACACTTTCGGAAATTTGGCATCTGTTTTACAGACTATTCTCAATCGAGCCGATGTCTGCTTTGTACTGTTCTGTAGAGGCATATCTGCTATCTGCAATCAAACAGAAAAAATCCTGCTGTTGGACTTTGATCATTCAGAGATATGTGTGCAATTTGGTAATAACTGGCATGTCACATTTTGGTGAATCTTTTCTTTAGTTTTTTTGTATATATACTCCCATAAATCAAATATGCAAATAATGTGACACATAATATTATCTTATGTATTGCCTTGATGTCTGAGCTTTATTATCTTTTCTTTTGGATGTTCATCACCTATAGACCAAGATTATACATTCATGAATACAGAGTGACCAAAGTCTCTCCAGTGTCATATTTATGCTCATATTCATTATTTCAAATTCAATAATGAAATCAATAGATAGCCCATTTCATTTTATGAGTGAGAAACTTTCATAAGCGAGTCAGAAACTGAATGTCACTGTCCACAATTCTAGCCATCGTGCACTGGCTGAACAGCTTTCTGTGCCGTCCGCTGGGAAACTCCTTTTCTGAGGCGTATTTCTTAAGGTTAACCCCTTGGCGCAGATGGAAAATTTGGTCGATTCTCACCTATTTAGGGGGTGCTCTGTTTAAGCTTTTATAACTCCAGGTGTGAGCATCACAGAAATTGGTAAAGGGCTTAAATGAAGACCATTTACAATACAAACTAGATTTGTTTATTTTTATAATTTAAGTCAAAATAAAGTGCCACAAATGTAAAGAAACTTTGGAAAAATGCAACAAAAAAAACATTCGTTTTTTTTTTTTTTTAGTTTGCAACAAAATACTGAGGGCTACAAAAGTGAAACAGGTAAATATATACATTTTCTGGATCATAACCTCCGTGTCCAAAAGTGTGCAAAATCTGAGGTTGATATGCAGTGTACCCTGTTGTCCAATAGTGTTTCTAAATGTATCCAAATGGCTAAATTGTGCACTGCTCTAAGTAAAATTTAAAAAATTATATATTTAACCCAATAAACTTTGCCCCTAGTGGTTGAGACCTAGTATCCATCTCAATTACAGTATTCATGTTTGTCTGAAGTTATAAACTACAGCTATAAGAAAACCCCGTAAATTTTGACGCAGTATTTTTTAAAAGGGTAGCCGTTTGCGAAAACCTCAGCTTATCCAGTTACACTGCAGTGCCATAAAATAGGAGGGTGTTATCAATAGCCCAAAGCACTTACGACCTTCCTCTCGCCACAGCCACAGACTTTTTTTATACAAATGCATAAAAAGCACCGGTTATACGCGCTAAAAAAATCATGTTCACGTAAAGGAACAATAATTTTTTTAAAACTTTGTAAAAATGAGCATTCGCCGTTTTCCCTTATATATACAGTAGCTGATGCACTTGCGGTTTAGAAGACACCTAATTTATTTCTCACATTTTTTATATAAATATGTTTAGGAAACGAAATACTTTCCAGTATATTCAGCAACAGCTGTTTTCTGATTAACCCTAAAGAGTTTATCTTGTTACATTTCGCCAAAGTCCTGTATAGTAAATATTTCCACAGCGACCACCCATCGCACTTAGGGCTGAAATATGTTGCTGTTCTTGTGTAAATACACACGCGCTTTTGTAGGTTTAAAAAAAATAAAAAAAATAATAACATTTAAATATATTCAGCGACATATGTTATGGTTATTATATATATACTGTATGTGACTATTCTGAAATAAATGTATTCTGTTGCAAATTTCTGAATGATACAGCTTCTTCTTCAGTTCAAACTTTAAACCATGGATGTGCAAGGAATATTTTTTTTTTTACAAATCAACAGTTTTGGCTCATAAAACTCACTTTTTCACATTTTCAAGTGGGAATTACTATATTTTCATCTGTATAGGGGGGGAGATATCTATGGGTCCAAAGCCCCTATCCAAAACATGTCATCAAAGATTTGTTCTGTCCATTATAAAGCATATATATTTGCCCCGTCTGATGGTTTAAGATAAAAACATTGATATCACACTGTTACATACACCTAAATATGTAGCCTAATCATTCACTCCTGTACCTCAATAAAACATCACTTTTACCTGTACTCTAAAGTATGTATACTTTTGCCCCGGGATTGCATTTTTCTGTATTTAATTTTTTAAAAAGATATTACGTTCCCATTCATAATGGCTCCAAGGAAAATTTTACATGAATCTACCACATATCAGCACACAGTACATTGGTATGAGCATTTTCCATGCCCTAAGTGACAAGTATATATGCCATAGTCTATAGTATGTATGATAACATTATATAAAATAGTATTCCACCATCTGCAAAATACTGCCAAATGTTCTATCTGCAATGAAAATCGGTCGCCTACAACAAAAATAAAATTAAGAATTGCACTACAGTATGTGAAATGCACTCAAAATACGAAAATAACAATCATCTTTCGAATCATCTTCGAAAAACGAACGTACATATGTCGCCAGCAAGTCCAACCACATTTTAGAAGCAGTAATACTTGCATATCGGGAAGGGAATACTCCCTTAATATACTCCCTCATGCGTTTTCTATAGAGAAGGGAATACTCCTCTCCCTAATGCGTTTTCGATAGAGCTTGCATAATACATAATGCGAAAACTGCGCTGGGCTGTAATACATTTTTCAAAGCACCCAATAATACATTACATATACCGCTGCTAAGGTTATAATGTACTCGATTGGATAATTAAATCAGAATTAACTGTAATGAATGAGACAAGCTTGCAGGGCATGGGGGGTATTACGAGTCGACGTTTCAGATTGTGTAATAGCGGTGTATAGTGTTGTATGTTTCTCAAACGGATTGTACCAGACAATAAATGACCACTGAATTTTGAAAGGAACATCTCTATCTGTAAAACCAATGGTAGGATTGTATATTTATTTCATATTTAGTAGCAGATATTCATAGTAGAATATGTGGTACAATGAGACAATAATTTCACATGTTTATTTTGCATTTGAGTGAGCAGGGATTTTCACTGCTTTTTTGGCATACAATCAGGCAATTGTTGGGTTTATCGTGTTGCTATGATGGAATTCAAATTTTATATGATGAATAAATATATTTGAACTCACACATAGACGCTATTGTCCACTATGTCACGTCTGGGTGGGTAAAGACTGGGTGGGGGGTTGCTTGTTAAATGGACTTGCTTTGGGAAAATAGTGACACTTAGAAACTCTGTATTCAGCAGAGTTGTCACGAATCGTATTGTATACTGTACATGCAAATACTTGTACTTGAAATGTACAGGCTATTTTGCATACTTTCTTGTAGGAGATGAGTGGAGGAAAGGAGGTGAGGAGTGAAGAATATTGGGACGCAGCCCTTATCTTTTCATATACAAGCACAACGAAAGGGTTATCTGATTGGACATCGCTCAACTTCCCGCATATATTTTAGCAGTGATTGGTTATTTGTCCTGTTCGAGTGATGGATGCGGAAGTAGCCGGGGAAAATTATATGCTGGGAAGAATTGTACATAATGTACAAACTTGCATTATATATAGCCTATGTCTAAACCTACTCTTGTGGGAGCTCTATTGCCTAATCTAGCAGTCGTAGGCCACTTACTATTTTGAAGAGTATCACTTAGGCACTATGAGAGAAGGTTTGAACCAATCTGCCCAGTGATGAGTACATGTTGTTTGAAATACAGTAGACCAACATAGCTACTACAGAACGCTATTGTAGTCAGATAAAACAGAGTACTGGAAATCCCCGATAGTGTAGAGAGCTGAAGTTTGGCTTGGTGGTGCTCATTTGAATTTCCTGTCTTTTGTGGCTTTTGACAAAGCCCGACTTCACACTTAAAACATCGTTTTTTTGTTATTAATTTGCTTTGTGTTTTTGCTTGTGTCCCAATAGGTGATGTAGTTTTGTTGTTATGTTTTCTTTCAATTCACTCAAATTATTTGTGTAGTGCTGTCTTGAGGCTACTTTGTATTGGGGGTGGGGGGTGGTTAACTAAGCCTCAAGACTTGCTGGCTGAGGGGACTCTTCTCTTGGTATTTCAGGGACTTAATGAAAGGAGTGGGGGGTCGCAGTTTTTGAAGTGAATACAAAATTGAACTCATTCAATGCCAGAGTGTGCACTAGTGCCTAGCCAATATGACTTCCAACATTATAAGTATTTGAACAATGTTAAAACCTCTATTAAATTATTATTGAACAGAATTACTTGTTAATCATCGGTGATGTGTAATAGTGAAAACAGTTTTCCATTAAAATCAGCTTTTGCTTGAGAGATTTTAAGTTGGACACAGCTGGACAGTGACAGTATCTGTTTTGACACACCACAAGTACTTTGTATTATTTGAGTAAATGGATAAACAATAAACTGAACAAATACATGTGTGACCTGCTCCATCATTTTGAGTTGCTTTGACCCAGAAATTCAGTCATAACTCAACATTAATAGTCAGCCCACATGTTATCTTGAACTATGTGCAGAATTTAGGCATGTTGTTTTGTTTGTACCTTTTGTTTTAAACTTGTCAATGTACCGTATGGGCAGAAATATGTGCCACTAGAAACTGAATTTGAATCATTCATATTTGAATTAGTATTGTTTAACTTGAATAATTACATTGAAAAACAGAATCTGAATAGCACAGTCTGAAATTGAATTTATTATTTGGAACTGAATTCCAATAAACTTGAAACTGAATGTCATATTATGAAATTTAATTAATTTGCTCTGAAACTGTACTTGATCCTCACTAAAAATTCAACTCTATATATATTTCCACATTCAGTTTTCACAATTCAAATTCAGTTCTCGTAATTCGAATTCAGTTTTTGCAGTTTACTGTGACACACATCCGGGTCGCTGAGGAAGAGCAATCGAGTGCAGATTCACAGAACTCCTTTTCTATGGCGCGGGATCAGTGGCGGCCGGTGATTGGCTGACTAAGTGGGGCGGGTCATGACAGACACGGAGATCATAGAGTAACATTGTAGCCGACTCGAGTGCACAAACAGGGCTTTTAACTGCTACAGTTGTAGTGCTATTTTTGCCGGAGCGCAGTCAATCAAATATGACTCATCACGTCTATATTTAGCTCGATTACATTTTGACTGTTTAGGCTAATGCACATTAATAATGTAGGTTACCTGCTATAGGCTATGCTCATATTCATGCAACAGAGGATCGACTCATTAAAACACCAGTGACATCAACAGCGTAGGGAAAAAATAATAGGGTATTTATTGACATTACTAAACGTTTGTTGTACAATCAACGTGCATCTCTTTACCGTTTATTTATTCTCATATCCAGGGGTACATTCCTTGCGGCTCCCAAACTAGAGAATTTGGGGGGAAAAAGGCTATTTCTGTCATTTGGGTTGCGACCCCTGATCTAGGCTATATAGAAAATTACTGAATTTGTTTTCTAAAGAAAATTATTCATAGATTATTCTTTGATCATTGATCATGGTCGCACTCGCAAACAATATAAAGCAAAAAAATATATCCTTGACAGCGGCACTGACACTGGAGAGCGACAGCGTGTAGCTGGGAGAACAACATGACGATCTCGCACACAAAAAAAGGAAAAATAAATGAATAGGCCTAGCCTACCTTACAATGTTGCTCCACTATCAGCATGCCTCCTCACTTATAAAGAAACTTTGCAGGGCCAGGTTTTCAAGGAGAGCACCTCCAATGGCATCTGCAGTCGTGCCTCCTTCCAATCGAACAAAGCCAAAAAATCTCTCCTGCACCGTGTTGGCAGTGTCGATGTAGCGGTACACAATGACGAGCTGACAATGCGTAGTTATGTCGGTGGTCTCATCTGCTTGGATAGACATGTAATCCGTGCTTTGTAGGTCCTGGACAATGTGGCCTTGCATTACAGACAGCATACAGTCCAGTAGCTCATTCTGTATGGTTTTTGAGGTGCCTTTAAATACGGTTGCATTCTCCAAGTGCTCTTTCATTGCACCGTCCAGTGTCGATACAAAATCAACAAGTCCCCTAAACACACCTGGATTCTCGGATGATTCCGTTTCATCGTGCCCCCTCAAAGCTAGTTCAAAGGCCCCACAGAACTTCACACAGTCGATCAATTTAGAAAGGATATGTCGGTTGTTATCCACCTCCTGGTTGTGTTTTCGAATACTGGCGTGATATCCATCAGACAGCTGTGTAGCTATGTTAGCTCTTCCTAGCATGGATAGCTTAAGGCACGCTTCCATGTGTGCTCTGCTCGTGTCGTGTTTTTTCACTCGTTCGGAAAAGTGCTTAACGTCTGTCATCCCTGTTTTCGTCCACAGCATTTCACCCTGGCCATGTTTTTCTGAACGGAACAGAATGCAGGGAAAACAAAAAACAGCATTCCGAATTGGGCAGCCACATAGCCATGATTTCTTATCATACCAGCTCCTGGAGAACACTCGTGTGTACGACTTCCCTCTGTCCTTAGCCGCCTGCTGTAGATGAATATCTGGCCTATCTGGACCTAGCTCTTTTAAACGGAGTTTTTCTTGTAGACTAAGCTTCTCAAAGTGAGTTTTAAAAATAGACTCCACGCTGTTGAGTGCTAACGTTAACGTAACATTATCTGCTGCAGCCGCCATGTCGCTGGAAGATAGCGTCAACAACGAAGTTCAAAGTTCGTCGGACGAATGTGACATCGGCGTGTGCTCTCTTGCGCCATCTACTGACCATGACTACAATGTTCGTTTGAATGGGGTTAAATGAGAATGGCCAGGGCGTTCTGCCCAACGCCCCAAATGCTATCATAGACCTCAAGCTAAAGTGCAGTCCTTCCAACAACCGCTAGGTAGCAATGCATGTCAATGTAGTGTGTGAGGGACGTACGATTCGACGCCCCAGAGCAACAGAGACGGTAATGATGTCCGCAAACCAACCAAAGCCAATTATTCAACATACATGTATTGACGAGAATTTATATACATTTATACAATCAATCTATGAAATGTGTTCAGATGAAAAATTATTATTATTTAAAAAATTTTATTTTATTTATTATTATTATTTTTTTTTTCTTCTATCCAATCAAGTGGGGCGCCGCCCCTAGCGTCCCTATGGACGAGCCGCCACTGCGCGGGATACGTGCCAAAAATAACACTACTGAGAGGCCGGCGGAGACTACTGATTGGCCATAATATAGCGACTGATAAGCCGGCGTTGGTAAATGAGAAGCCGGCTATTGATTCGTCGAGGCTGGTAACCTCGTAACTCACGTGCCAAGCGCAGCTACCCACTGGATTTGCGACTGACTTGGCTGGTCACTAGCATTCCTAGGCTAGTCAGGTTGTTTTTATTTATTTATTTATAGATTTTTTTACAATATCTGAAATAACTTCTCTTTTGCATGTTGCATCGTTTGCAGTTTCAGTCTGCAGTATGCTATCAACAAGGCAGCAGTCGTTCCATTCAAGCGAAGGATTTAGGTTTCACCTAGTTTACTAGTCTTATTGAAGTGTCAATATTGCTGTGGAATTGTCGGCTTTCAATATTGCTGTGGAAATGTCGGCTTTACTGGATATTGACGAGCTGTGGCTAATAAACCGTTCAGGTTTAATCAGATTATTTTAATAATATAGGCTAGCTATGTTTTTTTAGCGTGTAGAAATGGTGCATTTTATTGTCTGTGACTGGCAAGATTAATTGCGGCAGTGGAATTTCGGGGGGTTTCTTAAAGCTGTAATTTATCATTTCAGAGAAACATGACTGTAGCCTAATTGGGACTTCAAAAAGACTACTACGGCTAGGGGGGAACCATGGATGAGATTCATAACCGGCTGGACAAATTAAAAATATTGGCGACGTGTAATTTTATCCCATTTAAAAAAAACTTTAAAAATCTGTTTAAAGACTTGACTAAAGAATGATTGAGTAAAACCGATCGAGCATTAAACTTTATTCCAGACTATAGCCTAGCTATCTTTCTAGGTAGCCCAGTGGTAAAATTATTACAAACAAATCCAGCGATCTCGGTCTGAATCCCACATAGCCACTGTTTCACTTTTTCACAATGCCTTGCTACTATTCAACATGGCTGGGAATGTACCAGAATCAGAATCAGAATCAGAATCCCTTTATTCGCCAAGTATTTACATACAAGGAATTTACTGTGGTTTATTGGTGCTACATAAACCAACATGAAACATAAAATAAAATAATATAATATAAAACATAAAACAAAACAAAACACAAAAACAAGTAGTGCAAGTAGTAGTGCAAAGTTTCAACCAATATAATATGATATATGCAAGATAAAAATAAAAAATAAAAATATATAAGTAATATATAACCAGCAGCCTATTACACATTGGATAAGGTTTAAGATATAGGTTTGATTCATCCAATTACTTCTCCTGTATACTGTATTCTTCAAGGTTACTGTCTACTATATTTGGGCTAAATACTTGGGCTGTGACCCGTATCACATGTCATTCTAAGAATGTAATTTATATTATCTTTTGTCCATGTTCAATTGGATACATAGCAGAATTCACCTGTATCCAAATACTTTATTGAATCAAACCATAACGTTCAAGCTTTTTAAATGCATAGGCATTAAAACAGTCCATCTCAGAAGAAGAGGGGGAGATATTAATAATAAGATCCTTAAACGGGAAGCATTCTGGATACATAGTATACCCTGGGGACTATGGCACCAGTTGGGATGAATGATGAATTTAGCCTTATACCCTTTCTATCTTAAAACGTGTTCATCTGATTCATATGGCAATGAAATAGGGTTCTGAAAAATTGCTTACAATTGTATAGGCTTTACGAACTTTAGCTAAATTAAATGAGGAATGTACATAATTATTAATTAAATTTTTTTATTTTTTATTTTTTTTATTTTTGGTTTTCTTCGACTTGATTTTTCTAATAAAGAATACTTTATTTCTGTCTTGTTGATGCAATGGGTGATTACTTCATGAGCAATGTCAAATTTGGGTGAGATGGAAACTGGTTAAGAACCGTCTATTTTGACATAACAGGGGTTGTTCAAACAAGTCTACTCAATCATCTAGCTTTTCATCTTTTTTAAACAATATGTTTATTGGTTGTCAGTTTATAGGCCTAATAAAAATCAAAGGCGAGGCAGTATTGTAGCACAGCGATATACATAAAACACATACCACATACATAGTAATAGGCTACCTCTTCCCAAAAGCGCTTAATTCGCTTAACTGAAAATATTGTAAAGCCTAGGCTACAGGGATCGGTAACACGGGAGAATGGATGGAATAACAAAAACACACAGACACTATGAAAACGAAAACAGAAAAGCAAACACCAATAACAACTCTCAAAACAAGCGTGTCTCTATGTCTAAAATGACAAATGTGATTGTATTAGTAGCCTATTAAAATTCACTCCCATTGTGCAAGGGAAATTGTTGATGCCAGTAACCTGTCAAAACAGCAACAATAACAGCATAAGTGTTTAGCCTAAATTTATACAGTAGCCTAGAAGTAATTGGATGAATCAAACCTATATCTTAACCCTTATCCAATGACACAATGTGTAATAGGCTACCGGTACATTCCCAGCCATGTTGAATAGTAGGCTAGGCATTGTAGGCTAGCCTACCTGTCCAAAAGTAAAACAGTTTTGCCCCATGTGGGATTCAGACCGAGATCGCTGGATTTGTATGTAGGAACTTTACCACTGGGCTACCTAGAAAGATAGCTAGGCTACAGTCTGGAATAAAGTTTAATGCTCGATCGGTTTTGCTCAATCATTCAAGTTTTTAAGCAGATGTTTATCGTGGCAATGAAATGAGTGGACTGTAATTAGAAGCTATGGTTTTTAGTTTTAATGGTATAAAATGACACCTATATTTTTTATTTGACCAGCCGGTTATGAATCTCTTATCCACGGTGCCCCTCTAGTGGTAGTCGTCAAAGTCCCAATTAGGCTACAGTCATGTTTTTCTGAAATTATAAATTACAGCTTTAAACCCCCCACAATGCATCTTGCCACAGTCACAGACAATAAAATTAACCGTTTCTACACGCTAAAAAAACATGTTCCGATATAGGAACAATAATAGCTATATTATTTTAAATAATCTGATTAACCCTTGTTGATAGCCGACTGCAGACTCAAAATGTAAAATAGTTATTTCAGACATAGTAAAAAATTATTATAATAATTTCAAAATATCGCCAATCCAGTGGGTAGCCTAGTTGCGCTAGGCATGTGAGTTACCAGCACGTATCCCGCGCCATAGAAAAGGAGTTTTGTGAATCTGCATTCGATTGCTCTTCCTCAGCGACCCGGATGTGTGTCACAGTAAACTGCAAAAACTGAATTTGAATTGTGAGAACTGAATGTGGAAGTAATATAGAGAATTGAATTTTCAGTGAGGATCAAATACAGTTTCAGAGCAAATTAATTAAATTTCACAATATTACATTCAGTTTTAAGTTTATTGGAATTCAGTTCCAAACTAATAAATTAAATTTCAAATTGTGCTATTCAGATTCAGTTTTTCAATGCAATTATTCAAGTTAAACAATACAAATTCAAATTATGTGATTCAAATTCAGTTTTTTAATGCAATTATTCAAGTTGAGCAATTAAAATTCAAATATAAATTATTCAAATTCAGTTTCAAGTGGCACATATTTCTACCCATACCAATATGACCAATGGGAGAAAATGCTTTGAATCGGATGGCTGATTATTTATTTATTCACACTCTCGACAGGTCGCACATCTGCCGGGACCGGAGTCAAAAATATTCTGCTATGAGCTTGGCCCACTCATACAGCCATACAGTTATCATTTTGGCATCATGTCGTAGTTTATATAGCTAGTTAGGGCTGGATGATATGGCGAAAAAGTGTATCACCATAATATTTTTTATATTGCACAATATTTTTTATCGTGGCAAATTTTATCGCGAAAATTATCTACATCGTTTTATCGCCCAGCTAGTAACAGCATTTTCACTGGATTTTTAAAAGTTTTCACTGTTTACATGTTTTGGTTGACACAAGTCGCCCTTGGCACTTGGAACATTGGTATTTTTATTGACCCACGGCACTTATTGGGTTACTCAGTAATGGATATTGGCCTAATTCTGCCTTGCATGCTCTATCTCTCTTTCTCTCCATTTCTCTATCTCTCTCTTTCCTCCTCTGTAGGCTGAATTTGTGCACATGCTCAACGCCACCATGTGTGCAACCACCCGCGTCATCTGTGCTATCTTGGAAAACTACCAGACGGAGGAGGGCGTGGTCATCCCCGAGAAGCTGCGGGGATTTATGCCCCCAGGTGAGTCCTTGAGTACCACAGAGCGGGTAGCATACCGAGTAGGGAACTGTGTTTTTAACTCAAGATTGTGGGTTCAATTTCTAGATGAGGCACTGCTGTTGTACCCTTGAGCAAAGTAATTTGCTTAGCCTAAAGAGCTTCAGTAAAGCTATCCAGCTGTATAAATGGATTGTATGTAAACAATGTAATCTGTGTCTGTCTGGATATGAGCATCTGCTACATGCCAGACTGTGATGTTGTTTAATGTAATGTAATGTTAAGGAAGCTTGTGTTTGCTCCTAACCCCCCCCTCGCAGGGATGAAGGATCTGATCCCTTTCGTGAGGTCCGCACCCATAGACCAGGAGCCGTCCAAGAAGCAGAAAAAACGGCAGGAAGGAGGGAAGAAAAAGGATGGCGACCACGCCCTCCAGCACGGAGTGGAGAACATGTCTGTCAACGATTCCTAGAGTCGCTGAATCACCGATTCGCTCCCGCCTTCTCACCCCCCTACCTTCTCAATCCTACACTCTCCCCCACCTTCTCATCCCCCTCCTTCAGACCGGTGTTTAAGGGAAGCTGCTCCTTCGTCAAACCTTTCCCACAATCCCCCAGCGAACCCAAACCCAATGTTGCACTGCACTCTGGATCTGCTGAGCAGCGCCTCTCTGCTCTCCCCTCTCCGTGCTAACTGGGTCAGTCTTTCACTGGGAAAAGGGAGGGAGAGAAAGGCCTGCTGGGAGATGTGGTTTTTAGGACCACGGTAAACTGGATTTACTCTCCGGTCTGCTGTAGTCATCCCCTGGCCTGGTGAGGCGAGGTTTTCCTTGGACAGAACTTGGGAAGCCCAATGTTAATGTAAACCTTAATCTAAGGTTCCAGAGCCAAGCAGGTGTAGGTCCCTGCTAGTACAAGAGACGCAGTTAGACCAGAAGTGACAAACAGAACAGGAGTGACACACAGAACAGGTCATCGCTGATTATGTGTGTTGACGGCCTTATTTAAGCACAGTTTTGTTATTGTGTGGGACGCATCGATGGCCTTATTTAAGTACAGTAATGCGCATCTTTGTGGGAATTAGTGGAGGATTCTGCAGTTTATTATTGTAGTTGTAGATCTTTACATCCTGGCCAGTGCTTTTAAAAGGTCAAATCATGAAATGAAATTCGGAACATAAATTCCAGCAGACCCATTGGGTGCTCTCTGTCCCTCTCCTCCCTCTTCCATCCATCCCCCTCCTTCCATCCCATCCCTCTCCTTCCATCCATCCCTCTCCTTCCATTCTTGCTCTCTGTCCATAAAATCATCTGCTTCTCTTTAAGGTTTCTGTTTGTGACGGTTTTTTGGCACATACTTGGAATTAAATGCAGCCAAATTACTTTGAAGGGCAGTAAGGTTACTCATAATAAAATGTTTGAGTCTTTAATGTTCCTTGTGGTTATTGTGATGTGTGTTCTGTACCTAATGATATTTGTGACCTGGCACGAGGTTTTGAGATACACGTCTCGCAAATGACCATTTCACAAGAGAGGCAGAAAACGTAACAAAATCACTATCCGGTCAAAATTGAGTTAACCCTTTGACGCGTACGGTCACACTAGTGTGATTATAACACAAGATTAGAACGTCCATTTACAAATGACACAACAATAAGGCTTTGGGTTAAACCTTGTTCTTTCTAGGACTAAACACACTTATGTTCCACGAGACAATTGCACCAAATAAATTATTTACAACCCCAGTTTTTATGTCCTCAATGTAAGAATCTATTTGTTATGCGGACGTTCACACCATCTCAGAAGTAGAAACAGTTTAGACAGAAAAAATATGCTCTGCTATTCAGTTAGCCAACGTTAGACTGCTAACCGAGCTGTCAAAATGAATGAACTGCAGCTGACAGAAAGCATAATATAAACAACCAAATAGCGATTACCAGTGATGTGATGAATTGTAAATTGTAAACTCACTAGTGATCAAGATAATTGACGAAACACTGCAAATGTGAAAAATCATCTGCCAGTAATATAATCTTATGGTGCTGCAATCTTGTTTTTCCGCATTCAACCAGAGATGATACATGAAGAGATGGTCCACTAGCTCCCAACTTTAACCATATCAATTCCCAACCAAGTTAACCTGGAAGATTGCCCAAAGCAAGTAAGTTATCTTGTCACATTATCATCTTTGGTTGGACCAGAGATGACGTTAAATGGCTGCGCCCGTGTTATTAGCTTTATCCAAGATTTTCTCATAGTATATTGTGATCAGTAATGTACAACCTTCAAAAACGTTTACCTACCAACATCATGGATGCCCATTGCAATGTTTGCTAGAATCGGAATAGACTTGTAACAATTGTAATTGTAACAATTATTTGAAAACATGCAAATAATATTGAAAATAAAGAAATTTCCACACACGGACATTAGCTGACATTTGTATTGATACAAATGAAAGACAGTGCAGTTACCTAATGAGTCAGACGATGATGGTCCCCTGGTGCCTGACACATACTGAGAGCCATCGAGTGTTGTTATTTATATACAGGTGCAGCTCAAAAAATTTGAATATCGTGAAAAAGTTCAATATTTTTTGTCACTCATTTCAGAAAGTGAAACTCATATTATATAGATTCATTACACATAGAGTGAAATATTTCAAGCCTTTATTTCTTGTAATTTTGATTATTATGGCTTACAGCTAATGAAAACCCAAATTCAGTGTCTCAGAAAATTAGAATATTGTGTAAAAGTTCAACATTGGAAACTCATGGTGTCACACTCTAATCAGCTAATTAACTCAAAACACCTGCAAAGGTTTCCTGAGCCTTTAAATGGTCTCTCAGTCAGGTTCAGTAGGCTAAACAATCATGGGGAAGACTGCTGACTTGACAGATGTCCAGAAGACAGTCATTGACACCCTCCACATGGAGGGTAAGCCACAAAAGGTCATTGCTAAAGAAGCTGGTTGTTCACAGAGTGCTGTATCCAAGCATATTCATAGAAAGTTGAGTGGAAGGAAAAAGTGTGGTAGGAAAAGGTGCACAAGCAACAGGGATAACCGCAGACTTGAGAGGATTGTCAAGCAAAATCCATTCAAGAATTTGGGGGAGCTTCACAAGGAGTGGACTGAGGCTGGAGTCAGTGCATCAAGAGCCACCACGCACAGACGAATCCAGGACATGGGCTACAAATGTCACATTCCTCGTGTCAAGCTGCTCCTGAACCAGAGACAACGTCAGAAGCGTCTTACCTGGGCTAAGGAGAAAAAGAACTGGACTGTTGCTCACTGGTCCAAAGTCCTGTTTTACTGTTTGGTGAATTAGCTTAATCTCACACTGAAAAAATTATAAAAATCCAACTTTTAATTGAAGTAAATTTATTATGAGAAAAAAAAATCCCTCATCAAAAAATTATTTTTAACAAAGCCAAGTGTGCCACAATTATTGGCACCCCTGCATTTATATATAGAATAATGTTTTATATTTGGTCGCATATCTTTTGCATGCCATGACTTCCTGATGTCTGACCCAACAACATCAAAAGGCTTGATATTTTATTTTCTGGTACTCTTACCAGCGATACTGGATCTCTATGGGAATTGGGGGGGTGGGACTAGATTTAGCTGTAAATTGTGCTGGAACAGTATGGAATACATTGTTGATAAAATGGCTCTAAGTCATCAAGGGTCTGAGGTATCAAACGAGGCTCAAACCATCACTCTGCTGTCAGTTATGCAGTAGATATGGATGGATCACTTTAAGGGTTGTTTCTCCTGACAATTTTTCCAATTGAACTCTATGGAAAAATAAGTCGGGAGAAGAAACCCTTCAAGTTATCCATTCATATCTGATGCAAAACTAGAGAAAAATCAGTCACGAAGGATAAGGAGAGAGAAATGGTCTGTGGCCACCACCTGCAAAACCATTTACTTTTTGGGGGTTGTCTTGCTGTTGCCTCTCCTGTCAATCTGTTGTCACTTTCATTTGCACCAAAGCAGGTGAAATTGATTCACAATCGTTTACGCTTCCTAACTGGACAGATCGATATCCCAGAAGTTTAATTGACTTGCTGCTATAGTGTGTACATTAAGTGTTCCCTTAATTTTTTTGAGCAGTGTAGTTCCTCTTTTGAATTGTTTGAGCAAAATCTATGTATTAATAAATCTATGTATTCATGTAATTTAATAAGATCTGACCCCGACTGGCCATTACACTGAAAAAAGGCAAAAAAGAAGGAGCATCTCTAGAAAGTATTTAACCAGATGACATTTACTCAATGCGATAATTGAATGCTTAAATTACCAGTCCCGACCCATCTGTCCTGAGCTGCAGCGCCTGCTACCTCCAAGTTCCTGACCCGTGTCTGTCTGTCATGCCTGTTTCTGTCATGCCTGATTCTGTGTCCCATTAAATGTACTCCCAGTTTTCCCTTGAGCCGTCTCTGAGTCTTGCATTTGGGTCCCGTCCCCTCAGGAGAAGGTAACACATTGTCCCGTAACAGAAGATTGTCCCCCCAGAAGATTACAGGAATTATTGGCAAATATAGGCTTGATAGTCTATAGCTTACATGTAACTTTACACATACCATCGCACATCGCCTGCATGTTGATGGAGTGGGCTGAAAGGAATTTAATTCGCCATTCCCCTTCACTGAGGGACAGGTAGCTATGTAGTCTTTGACCTATGGACCCTTTTATTATTATGCATTTTTTAATATAACCTACACAATAATAATATTTCACATTGTAATCTTGATATTTTAGTCATGCTTGTGCGCGCCTCTGTGTGTAACAGACAGGAGGGTGTATGCGCGTTGTGCACACGCCTATGTAGACACACTTATATGCGCCATTAAAATAACATGTAAACAACTGGAACATGACTTTAGACCAGGTTTGTGGTGATTTCAGTGCAAGCGCTTTCTGCTGCCTCAAGATAGCAATACGCCAAAAATCCTGGCCACTCCTCATTTTAAGACCAACACGCCCAGTTCACTTGTAACGGGCGCAGGAATACATAGTACTTAAACGACGTGAACGCATGGCGTTATAATAAACCATGCGCCGGGTGTAAGATAGCAAAAACACTTGCGTTTGGGTTAGCGCCGCTTAGCGCCGGGTGTAAGATAGGGCCCCATGTGTTTCAGAGGAGAACCGTGAATTTCTATGTTTATGTTTATTTAAGGATTCCCATTAGAAGCACATGGGTGTGCCTCTCGTCTTCCTGGGGTTCTGAACATAGAAAATACAATACAGACATGCAAGAAAGTACAAGACACATTAAGATATAAAAACAATCAGGCAAGTTAAACAGATACACAAATGAGAAAAATTAAGAATGAAGTAGTAACAGACTTAACATTACAATTAAACATAAAATCAAAGAGGGAAAGACCCTTTACAGATATAAAGTGATACTAAAGTAGGCAAAGTAAACAGATAAATGAATGAAAAAATTAAAAGATATCAAAATAACAAAACAACCGAACAAACAAACATTCGTACATGTATGTGCTTATCCTGTTATTTGGCAACATATTTCTTTGTGTGCTTTTTCAAAAAAATAACAAAAAGTTATTTTGTTATTGACAGTAGATATATCTCTGGACAAAGAATTTCAGAGTGCTTTTGACCTGTATATGATGGTAAGTTTTAAAAAGTTTGTTCTTGAAGCAGAGAGTATTTTGTGAGCAGAGGCTGCACCATGCTCAGAGGCCATATGTAACTGGTGAGCCAAGCTGGATAGGTTATTGGTGCTAATGACGTTCCGCAGTAGCATCAGGAGACACAAATACATTTTCTGTTCAACAATCAGCTATACAAGGTGTTCATGCATATAGTTAATGCTTGTCCTGTATGAACAGCCTTGTGCAAGATGAGCTGCTTTATTTTGAGCAACCTGCAACTTTTTCAGATCAAATTTTGTTGCTGATGACCAGATTACAGGGCAGTATTCTAGGTGAGACAGAACCAAAGAATGAATAACTTATTTAATTATTGAGGGAGTGATGAAAGCTCGTCATACTGATTCCTCTTCCCATTTTTATGATAATATTGTTTATATGTTTAGACCAAGATATTGAGCTATCAATAGTTACGCCCAGAAGTTTTATTGTGTTTAATATTTGTGGTGCCAAAGTTGTGTCCGCCTCTCCTTTCCAGTCCACTTTTTTATTATTCTCCCTGTGTTACACTTTCCTCTTGTTTCACGTCATGTTTTTACTTTCGTGTTGTGCAGGCTGGGCATGGTTTCCCTCCTCGTTTCCTCATTCCCCTCTCCTAATCTCCAAGCCAATCACTCGCCTTCCCTGTTCGCATTCCACACTCACTCTTGTTAGCGCATTCATTCTCGCGTACATTCCGCACGCTTTACTCATTATATCTCCCTATTTATGTTATCTTCTCTGTTCGTCTCTTTGCAAGTTCGTTACGTCAAGTCATGTTTGTTGCACTTGTTACTCGGCCATTGTCTGTTGTGTTTTGCTAACATGTCAAGTCTGCCTTTTCCAGTTTACCCGCCAGCCTGCATCCCCTGCTCTGCCATTGCTCTCGCCAACCCTGCTTCCAGTCTGTCACCGGTTGTCTGCCATTCGCTCAGCTTTTCTCCTGTTTTCCCTGATTATCATCTGTCCCAGGTTATCGCCAACCCCGTATCCAGACCCTCACTTTGCTCTCCCTCTTCATTGTTGTTTGCTTGCCTTAAACCCACTTGTAAATGTCTGTTAGGGCACAACTTAGAGTGTGAGTCACTCTAATGCCCAACTTGCTCGGATGTGGCGGCACTGTACAGCATTGTGTCATCGACTCATCGGCATACATAACTGTGTTGAAATTTTTTACACACAATGGCAGATCATTAGTGAAGATGGCGTATAACAAAGGCCCTAGACAGCTGCCTTGTGGAACCCCGCAGTCAATGGCATTTCAGTTTGAATAGCTGCCATTAAAGAAGACTCTCTGTTTTCTCCCTGAGAGATAATGATTGAACCATGAGATTGCATTGGAAGTGAAACCATAATACTTTATCTTATCAATAAGCAAGGTATGATCAATTACGTCAAATGCCGCACTGAAATCCGACATTACTGCTCCCGCTAATTTCTTATTATCCATGCCTGTTAGCCAGTCATCAGTCATATGTGCAAATGTGGTGCTTGTAGAATGGCCTTCCCTGTATGTATGCTGAAAGTAGATTATTATAAAAGTAATCCATCCATATTTTTTTCAATTACTTTGCTTAATAATGGTAAGATACTTATAGGATGACTATTGGGACCATTGAAAATATTGTTTTTGTCTTTCGGAAGTGGAATAATTTTGGCTTCCTTCCAAGCATTTGGATGAACCCCATTGATTAAGCATTGATTGAATATATGGCATACAGGAGTAGTGGCAGAGTTAGCCACAAGTTTGAGCATTTTGCTATCGAGGTTGTCTATGCCAGAGGAAGTGGAGTATGCTTGTGACATGAGTAATTTCACAACAGTTTCTCTGTTAATCTGACGAAATTTAAAGAGACAGTTCTTGTCCTTCATAATCCCTTTCCTTATCAATGTATGTGATAGTGTGCCATCACTACTTTGCTTGCCATCTCTTAATTTATCAACTTTACTTTCGTAAAAAGTTGTTAAAATAGTTTGCAATGTCATGAGGTTTTGTTATGAATGCCCCTTCAGATTGTATAAATGAAATGGATGTATTCGATTTCCTGCCCATTATTTCATTCAGTGTTGACCATAGTTTTCCCCATCATTTTTTAAATCATTCTACACTCTCTCAAACCGGGAGTGGGGTTGGTGCAACGGCTAGCCATTCCCCTGCTTCCTCCATTACCCCAGCAGCAACCCCCCCCACACACACACAAAGACACACACACTTAAACGGACAGTTCACCTTCATGTGACATAAGTAATTTTGTGGAGCCTACCCCATTCTATTTGCATATTGTGAATACTAGCAACATCAGCTGTCATTAACGGCATCCCGGTTGCCAGGCTCCCCATTCACTCCCATTAATTTTTGGGACCTCACCAAAATGTATCGTTTTAAATCACAAACTACGGCGGATAATACATTGATAAAAGAGAACACGAGGGTGAAAAAGTATGTGTTTGTTTTTATATTTAAGGTATTTACAACTTTTTTATATCTTTTAAAGGATTCATTTTGGTGAGGTCCCGAAAATGCCATTAACGGTCAGCAGGGAAAGCTGATATTGCTAGTATTCACGCTATACAAATATAATGGGGTAGGCTCCACAAAATGACTTATCCCTCTAAGGTATTTGGCCTGTTTTTTCACAGATTAATTATGATTGTGGCAATGAATTGCTTACTTCTGGTGTGAGCAATTAAATGCCACAGATTTAGATAATTTATGATGCTGCCCAAACCTGGCAGCCTACTGTATGGGTGCTCAGGACCACTATTTCTTAGCCTGGGACGCCAAGCCATCAGACGCCTCTTGGAACCATTTGTTGTTGTTCTCCGGGTTGGTTGACAGCCAATAACGGCGTCTGGCCGTCTGGCAGCATGCCTAAGTGCTGCTGCATGCTTTGAGATTGGTGTTCTTTACCAAAGGAATAAAATCCTGAGGCCAGTCTGGCCGGATTGATTGAGAAACAACCCTTAAAGTGATCCATCCATATCTACTGCATATCTGGCAGCAGAGTGATGGTTTGAGGCTTGTTTCATACCTCAGACCTTTTACTGACTTACAGCCATTTTACCAACCATGTATTCCATACTGTTCCAGTATAATTTACAGCTAAATCTAGTTTCACCCCCCAATTTCCATAGAGATCCATTCAAATGCAGAGACGTTATCGTAGCTTGTAAGAGCACCAGAAAATAAGATAATAAATGCAGGGGTGCCACACGTGGTTTTGTTAAAAATAATTATTTCTTGATGAGGGATTTTTTTTTCCTCATAATAAATTAACTTAAATTAAAGGTTGGATTTTTCTCAATTTTTCAGTGTGAGATTAAGCTAATTCACCTAACTGTATATAGACAGTGCCCTCCATTATTATTGGCACCCCTGGTAAAGATGAGTAAAAAGTATTATAAAGAATTCGCCGTTTGGTGAATTTGCTTAATCTCACACTGAAAAATTTTGAAAATCCAACCTTCAATTGAAGTAAATTTATTATGAGAAAAAAAATCCCTCATCAAGAAATAATTATTTTTAACAAAACCATGTGTGCCACAATTATTGGCACCCCTGCATTTTTATATAAAATAAAGTAATCATTTTAAATATTTGGTCGGATATCCTTTGCATGCAATGACTTCCTGATGTATGTGACCCAACAACATCAAAAGACTCTTGATATCTTATTTTCTGGTACTCTTACAAGCGATACTATAACATCTCTGCAATTGAATAGATCTCTATGGGAATTGGGGGTTGGACTATATTTAGCTGTAAATTACACTGGAACAGTATGGAACACATGGTTGCCTAAATGGCTCTTAAGTCATCAAGGGTCTGACATATCAAAAAAGCCTGAAACCATCACTCTGCTGCCAGAAGTACAGTAGATATGGATGGATAACTTGAAGGGTTTCTTCTCCTGACTTTTTTTCCATAGAGTTCAATTGGAAAATTTGTCAGGAGAAACAACCGCAGAGCGATATACCAGTTCCTATATCATTAATATACAAACACATACATGAAATGTGTATATGCATCACAATGCGTGGTCGGAACTCACTGTTGTATAATATTACCATAATGTCACATCCATGTGTGGTAACATCTGCTGCCAAAAATAATCCAACTATTTTACCTCCTGTTATTTTTAGAAGCTCAGCCCTCATCTCTGACGTTGTGGGGAGAAAGTTGTTTGAGTGCACTTTGTAGTTTTTCACCTGCAGCCTGGTGCTTGCAGGGTTCCCCGGTGTATACTACTGGACATGTGCACAGCTCCAACTCCATGTCCACGGTGTAAGTCTGCCCTGATGTGAAGGCCTTGATCTCAAACTTCCTCTCTCCAACCTAACACACAAATCAAAGAGATCTGTACTGCAACACATAATAATGTATGTTATATGACAAACAAATCAGTTTGTGCATTTAGATCCTATATGATTAGAATCATCAGAGAGAAATACAATCTAAAAAGTCTACTATACCTGACAAATGTCAGATTGTTCAATGTTGCTTTCAGTGGCAAGGAATCATGACTGTTGGAATGCCTCCCAACAGCCAAGTGCAACATCTGTCACCCGCGCCTCATAATATGACTCAAGCCTTGAAGTAAAAAGGTGGAACAATTGTGGCAGGTTGAACGCCTTGGTTCTTTGGAGGATTTTATCTTTCAAGACACGCATGGCAGCCTCCACATAGTTATTTGTCTGGTTCCCACGTGTTGGCAAGTCCTTTTTCTTCGGGGGGGCATGGGCTCTATAGCTCAGAGCCGAACACTCGTCGATTGTAAAGATTCTGCAGATAGGTCAGGAACCTATTATATCTACAATGAATTTAAAACATATACACAGTAAAAAACAAGCATGTTTTAAATAGCATATTGCTTCTGACAGTTATAAACCATATGTTTTTTTATATAAAACTCTGAAAAGTGAAGATATCAAATGAGTGTATAGAATAAAGCAAACAATAAATCCCTTATCCTAATCCTTCCTTCTCCTTATCTCTTAAAGCTTAGCTTTCCCTGTACTACACTGCACTTACCTTGCAGCAACTGGGTTGACAAAGGCCTGCTGCTCAACACTGCTCATCTCCCTGCCATAGAGCATGTCTTTAACTATGTTGAACAATGTCTGCCTGTCCCTCAGCTCTATCCCATGGTCTTTGCTCTATTTTAAAATTGGATTTTACATTAATCTGAACCATTCATCCTCACTTCCAGCATTACTTTATTTGCATGTTTTTAGCAGGTTATTACAGAAACAGTTGGTTTTATTTTGCCATATTCCTCATTTTTGGGTCCATTTACTTTGTCAACCTGGGCTAAATACACATTTACAATGTCTACATACATAGTTATTTTATTCCTGAAAAGATTAGTAGTCATAATTCCTTACATTTATGTAGTATTTTAGAGCGATGAGGGGGAAACTCACCTGGGCGATGCATGGCAGCCATTTTGCACCAGAACGCTCGCCGCACCAAGGTGGAGAGGGAGAGAAAAGTTTTTAGCCAATTAAATCAGAGGATGATTAGGTGGCAGATTGAGACAGCCAGGTTGGGAATTTACCCAGGACACCAGTGGACTCCCTACTCCAGTGAGAGTGGTTCCCACTCCTCATTTTTGTTCCAACCATAGTTTCAATCCCAGAATTTTAACAAGCTGTTCATTTTTTTTTTAATAGGTGCTTTTCATGTTTAGAAGGATTATTTACCATGATGTCAGAATAGCTATGCATGCCATGAAGAATGAAAGTCCCATGTTCACATTGTTTTGTTATATTGCAAACGATTACATAAAAAGGTGTAACAAAGAATTTCAAGGGATCCATTGACTGAGATGAACCAATAGGCTTTTAATTAGGTTGTTGAACATGTGTTTAAGTTATTTTGTAATTTCCCCCTTAAACTTATTTACACATTGCAGGTTTGACTTTTTGTTTAGCTTTGTCTTTGAATTCTTCATTAGGCTATCTACCAAATGGCTCGTTTTCATGGCCACGTGACCAAACTTTCACCAATTCGGAGCCTATTGATTCACCTCGGTCTTTAATTTGATCAGTTAAAAAATTATGTTACCTCTTTTTATATAATTGCTTGCAATCGGCACAATAGGCATATTATAGGCATATATAAAGTTTGAATGACCACGTTCTCTTCAGATGGTAAGATGAAAAAACACAGGGCCAAGTTATATGAAAAAAATTTAGGACACATTGGGTAGCATTGCTTTGGAATACATCTTTTTTTTTAGTCTGAGCAAAGATAGCCAATATTGTTTGTTGGAACTTTGCCTCATTTTGATAGCAATGCTTTTAATTGCTACTTTTATTATAGACAGTGCTTTGTATGCGTGAGTAACTTGCCATTTTTGTACAATAAAAAAGTTTTTTTGTTGTGATCAAGGTTTAGGCTACACGGAAATATTTTAATAAGTATTTATTGGTGCGCCAGTTAAAGGGTTAATTTCAGGATTGTTTCACCCGCCTTTAATCAAGTCCTTACAATTTAAACGCCAATGAGAAGAGCCCTTTGTGTGGGGGGCTGCACCAATCAGGAGGCGGGATAGGTGCCTTTGTGGGGGCTGCACCAATCAGGAGGCGGGATAGGTGTTCGGTCTTGTCTTGGCTGTTCAGATCGCGAGAACTCAAGATGTCCTCCTCAGGTAAGGCGCTCATATTGAAGAAAAACATTCCTATGGAAAGTGTGACATTTTGAAGAGTTATTTTTATTGCCGACACCTTCGCCGACCTATTTGGACGTTTATTTCCCTGTCGTCGTATGTATGGAAAAACCCTGATTTTTAGGCCATATGAAAGAGGGGAAAACGTTAGCTGACGGCGTTTAATCCCTTTCCGTGTAAAAAAACGCTAACATACCTTAGCATAGCGCACGCTAACGCTACCTGCTAACAGGCAGCTAACGCTAATGCAGCACAACTTTAGCTGCTGTGACAACGCCGTAGTCTAGTCCAATTTTTACTGTAATTTACTTAAATTGTTGTTGATGTGCTTTTGCTGGTTAGTTAAGTTTACGTTAAGCTGCCGAGGACATCGGTAGTTTTTTTACACTGTTCAAATCATGGTTCAGATCCAAGGGCCCGCGCTCGAGCGCGTAATTTCGTTATCGCTAGACGGCTCTTCAATTTGCGCGAACGAGGAATAAAGTTGTGTTTAATAAGCTTTAGCTAACGTTTATATGGTTTTAGCTAGCATTAGGTGTTTAGTTAACGTTATGCTAACCTGCTCAAACTCACGGAAAAACTGTAGAAAATGGTTTCTAGGCTAACGTTAGTGAGCTAGTTGGCTAACGTTACAAAATTGGCATTGGTTAACATGGATAACTTTATTAACGTTTATCTCACTAAGCTACGATAACGTTAGATGTTATGTTTATACATGTTTAAAAAGTGTTGAAGCTCAACGCTTCTTGAAAATGCCCTAATGTTGTAGCTAATTAGCTCGTTTATCTAACTTATCATAACGTTATAGCCATAGTTCTGAAATGTTAGCGCTGATGGCCAACTGGCTAACTTTTAAAGATCAGGGCTTTTCCCACAACGATACGGAGTAGCCAGCCCAGTGGGGGAAAAGTACATTACATTATCGGCATTTAGCAGACGCTCTTATCCAGAGCGACTTACATACTTCTTATTACATTTATCCATTCATACAGCTGGATATATACTGAAGCAATGCAGGTTAAGTACCTTGCTCAAGGGTACAACGGCAGTGTCCTACCTGGGAATCGAACCTGCAACCTTTCAGTTACAAGTCCAGTTCCTTAACCATTATACTACACTGCCGCCAAAGTAGCCATCTAGGGGGGTCCGGGGGGCATGCCCCCCCTGGAGAAAAATTTGGCCGTAAAAAGCCCAAATTTGGTAGCCTCTGGCACATTCTAATGCCACTATTCCATCATATACACTGATCTTCATTATTGCATATTTTTAATGAGTTTGCCTACCTGATTGTAAACATGTAGTGAATTATTGTAAAGGAGAATTTGGCTTCTTGTGCGTTTTAACCCACAGAGTCTGTAAATGGCTATTAATATTTAAAACCATGCCTATTCCTGACTGATCAGAACTTTTGTAAGTAAGAATCATTAGACCTTATTTATAATTTATTTATTGATACCTTCACTGCAAGGTTTATCAACACATGCCACAATGATGGTTAATGTATTGTTTTGCTAGAAACATAAATGCACTCTTATTCAACGAAAATAAACAACGTTATTTTAAGGGGGAACATGTTTTTAATCCCATGTCTTATCTAGCCTATGTATTGGTTTTAAATTAAATTATAAAATAAACCTATGCCAGAAATAACTCTAAAAATAAATAACAAAACATGTGAATCTACTCAACTTCTAGTCATCCTCGTCTTCATTTTCATCTTCACTAAAAATGTATTTCGGGAAATCAACAAATGTTGTGCTTAAAATGTCAGTTTAACCTTATATCTGACCGAAAACAGATCAGCACAGCACGTTTTACTAAGTGCCAACTATATATATGTATAACTATAACCCTAGTTATAGCGTAAGTATTTACTAAATCAAGATTTAGTCACTACTAAATTCGAATGAATTGCACCACTCACACTCGTTATTATGTAGAGTTTAGGAACTACTAAATATTTATACTTACCCCTAAGGTGGTGTAACCTAAACGTAACTAGCGAACTGCAACTAGTTTGAAATTAGCTTGTAACAACTAAGGGTTTAGTAAAGACTAAATGCTAGAATTTAATAATGATTTACGCCAAACTGGTGCAACCCAGTCCAGATCACACGGCCTCATCGACAGTGGTCAAGGGAAATCGATGACGATTCAGAAAATATATAACTTTTAAAGATTTAATTCCATCTTCTACTGGGACTTTTGCCGTTTATCGAGGGTGTGACAGAAATCTTCGGTGCCACTGACTACAATCGAACGATTTCACTTTAAGCATTCGATTGGCCAAGTTAGAAATCAATTTTGTACGGGTTAATACTATTGCTTTCTGCTAGCTACATCATTCTAGCCTCTAACACTAACACTACACAAGCACTTACTTCTTGTAAGTTTTATCACCACTGCAGTGAAGCAAAAAAGTAAACGAACTCCGTTTTCTATCAGGAATGTATTGTCTAGCTCACGTGAATTCACTGCTGTCTACATTCTAAAGCTCCGGTTTGCCCTCCCTACATATAGAGCATGTGGGGGGCGGGACTGATAGACAGATGGGCACGTTTCTCTATCGTCATGCTCGCATTGTTTTGAAGCGGTGGCTAGTGGTCGTAAATGTACATGCGTCGCAACTTGTTAATCAAAACTATTTTATTCTAATAAAAAAAATTATATAATAAAGTAGCCGGCTCGACTTAAATGAGCAGTCGGCTGTTTGGCCGGCAGCCAGTGTTCTGTCGATTTGCCCTACCTTGTCGAAATATCCTACCGGTAGCCTCATGCCGTTATCTATTGACCTTAGCTACCCTATCAGAAGATACTACCGCAAGTAAATTGTTATTCTTTAGTAAAAGGAAGGTTGAATTAACACACAAATTGTATTACAGTTTGATTAAAACACCGTAACTATGGAAAACATGCAATACTAAACGCAGGTCAAAAAATCTAGGCGGAAGTAGCATGAATGTATGGGCGTGCCGTTAAACAAAAGAGAAATTATGCAATTGTGATGTGCATGCACATGCGCAATACCCTTTGGTAGGACAACTCGTTGGGTAGGATGAATCGACAGAACACGGGCGCTTATGGAAAGCTCTGAAGATGCTTTACAGTCGCAAATTCACCAGCCTAAAGTTACTTGGCACCAAAACTATTATGCTAGACAATTTAATAAAATTATTTTCTTGCGCGTAGCTAACGTTAGCTAGATTATAATGGAGCTTCGCGGGCAACAACCGATCAGGAACAGATAAGTTCGTTTCCTGTGTCCATAGTGATTGACAGCTGAAGTACACTTAACGTTACCCTCAGCCTCTTGCATGTGTGTGGACTGAAATTTTATTTTCGGGTATTCTTATAAGTGATACTATAACGTCTCTGCATTTGAATGGATCTCGATGGGAATTGGGGTCTGGGACTAGATTTAGCTGTAAATTATGCTGGAACAGTATGGAATACATGGTTGGTAAAATGGCTGTAAGTCATCAAGGGTCTGAGGTATCAAACGAGCCTTCTGTTTATCCTGACCTCTATTTAATTTGGTTTTATTAATAGTCTGCAATGTAATTCCGTGTGTGTGTGCCCCGCTACGCTATTGTGTCCAGCACGGCCAGCCCAGTTGGCTGTGTCACATGACGTACACAGTACCCATCAATCTGCACAAGGCGTTAGTTAGCTTAGTAGTCTTAAAATAATAAAGGTAGCCAACAAGGCTACCTAGCTAGCAATGAATTGCACTAGGTGGCTAATGTTAGGTTTGAATAACAACAAAAACAACACGTGTCTTGGCCATGCAAGGGCGGGATGTTTTACAACACTTCCTCAGTATGGTTTCAAAATACACTGCTCAAAAACATTAAGGGAACACTTAATCATCACAGTATAACACCAAGTCAATTAAACCAGTCATGCTGGATGATGTTGCAGGCAGACTTTCACATCTGTCACATGTACTCAGTGTGAACCTGCTCTCATCTGTGAAGAGAACGGGACACCAATGGCGAACCTGCCAATTCTGGTGTTCTCTGGCAAATGGCAATCGAGCTGCACGGTGCTGGGCTGTGAGCACAGGTCCCACTACAGGACGTCGGGCCCTCATGCCACCCTCATGGAGTCTGTTTCTGACAGTTTGATCAGAAACATGCACACGAGTAACCCGCTGGAGGTCATTTTGTAGGGCTCTGGCAGTGCTCCTCCTGTTTCTTCTTGCACAAAAAGGCAGATACCGGTCCTGCCGCTGGGTTGTTGTTCTTCTACGGCCCTGTCCAGCTCTCTTTGTGTAATGGCCCGTGTCCCGACATCTCCTCCACGTTCTTCAGACTGTGCTGGGAGACGCAGCAAACCTTGCGACGGCACTTATGGATGTGCCATCCTGGAGGAGCTGGACTACCTGTGCAACCTGAGTGGGCTGCAGGTACTGCCTCATGCTACCAGTAGTGACAAGGGCACTAGCAAAATGCAAAACTCGAGAAAAATCAGTCAGAAGGATAAGGAGAGAGAAATGGTCTGTGGCCACCACCTGCAAAACCATTTACTTTTTGGGGGTTGTCTTGCTGTAGCCTCTCCTGTCCATCTGTTGTCACTTTCATTTGCACCAAAGCAGGTGAAATTGATTCACAATAGTTTACGCTTCCTAACTGGATAGATCGATATCCCGGAAGGTTAATTGACCTGGTGTTATACTGTGTACATTAAGTGTTCCCTTAATTTCTTTGAGCTGTGTAGTCTGGAGGATTTTTTTATTTTTCTTTGCTTACTGCACACTGCCTATTAAATGGTATGCAGTAAACCGTACACAGGTGACAGGATGCAGTAGATAGTAGGGGTGGGACTCAACTCACGATACCATACACGATATTTGATTCACGATACGATATGGTCATGATGTAAAATATTAAGTTCAGATGAAGACAATGTTTAATTGAACAAGATTACTCGTTTATTCCCAAGGCAAAAAATTTACTTTTTTTACCACAAAGTATGGCTGAACAAGACTGAAAGTTGACTTTCTCATCATCCCATCATGGGAGGTATGAAACACACATGGAAGATAGTCTTGTTAAAATAACAGTGCACAATGAAATTCAATTTTAAATACTTTATTACTTTTTAAATTAAAGAATGTCCTCTTAAAACATATTATTTTAAGACTAATGTAAGAAAATATAAGCTACTAGGCCTACGTAGTAGCTAAAATTGCACTTTCAAAAATGCCAACATAAAGCTAGACATTCAGACCAGAGTCTAGGATATGGGCATGTTCTTCTTCAGGAAAATTTACATATCAACATTTTCAGGCAGTAGCACAGATTTTTGAGCATTTACAATGTCCCCCGCAGTGGCGAACACTCGCTCACAAGGCACCGAGGTAGCTTGGCTATCCTGCTTTCACGGCTACAAACTAATGCATTGGGTTTCATCTGATTTTACTCGAACGATGTCTTGGCTTTCATGATAAGCGTGTCTTAATGTCAAATGCATTGTGAAAATATAGTTTTGAAGCATTTAAACGTAGCATGACAAGTTAACAGCGGAGTTTGTTAGGTTATAAGACCAAGCTCTATCCAGAAACGTTAACACATAGCTAGCAACTTTCACAGCTGAACTTGGAAGTCGTTTTTCTCAACATGGTTTGATGGCATTCCAAATGTAACGCGATGTAACTCGCTTGATATTTGGATTAGAGAAATAATTTTGGTATCATTTGGTATAATTTCCCTCCTTCAGGTACTATAAAGCCCAAAATGTGTTTGGGGGTCAGTGCGACTGTGCAGGTCACAAATAATGTAATGTTACTTGAGTAATTTTAGAATTATACATTTACAAATTGACACACCCCATTTAAAATAAATAAGCCTACCTGATTCTGTTGCAAGTGTTATGCAGCTTCTCAGCTAGCTGGGCATAAACTGTCTTCGGTGTGCGTGCGTCAAAGTAACTTTACTAACAAATTGTTGATGGCGCCCTCTTGTGCACAAAGGGTGTGATAGAAGATTAAAATTTGTGGTTATGTGAATTTGTGAATTACCGGTAGTCATGCTTGTTTCGCTGTACATTTTTAAGCTCCACGATGCATATTGTCACGTTTTCATATCGCGAAATATTGCGTCACGATATTTCGTCACACCCGGAGTAGATAGGACTTTGATTCGGACACGGCCTTGATAGGTAGAGCCAACTACACAACAGTTGTGATTTAGATATCTAACGTTGGCAAGTAAGATACTAAAATATAGCTACACTCTTAAAAATGCTGGGTTGAAAACGACCCAAATTGGATAGTTTTTAACTTGGCTGCTGAGTAAATAGCCCTGCTCAGTCAAATGCAAACGTGAAATGCTTGTGTAATTATACCACGTCATTCTACTATCAATATCTGCTTATAAATATCCAATCCGACTATTGGTTTTACGCATATGTTTTTTTAGGAGATGTCCCTTTCAAAATTCAGCGATCATTTATTGTCTGGGACAATCTGTTTGAGAAATGCACAGCTCTTTTTAAAGCTATTACACTACTTGGAATGTCGATGCGTGATACCCCCCACGCTCTGCAAACCTGTTTAATGCATTCCAGTTCATTCTGGTTTCATTGACAATTCTTGAATCCAATATCGGACATTATGCAAGTGGCGGCTGGTGGGTTTGGAAATGGGGGAGGACAGAAGTATATTTGAGAAGAAAGTACGTAGGGTTGTGGGAGGGGTGGGTGAATTTTATTTTAGGGGTGAACTTTTGCAAAAAGCACCCCGAAAGTAGCCCCTAAAGGTTGATCAAATAAGACTTGGAATGTTCATCTTGGTGATGTCTTGGATTGGAAAAACAATGAAATATATAGCTAATTGTAATTAAAATCAAACAAAATTGCTCCAATATTAAACCTTTGATCTTGTTTTGAAATAACAACAGTTCCAAGATGACTAATGTAGGCTAGATAATTATTAAATTCACTGTCTGAAAAATGAATTATACTCTAACATTAGATTCAAGAAATGCAAACGTTTTAATAAGTGTACATTTATCAGAAGACTTTGTAAAGTAAAGATTCTAAGTTCTTAAACAAAATGTATGAAAATAAATACCAATATATAGAGTCCTCAAGTGACTACGTCACGTTGGTTTCAAAAGTAAATTCCCCATTCATTTAGACCGTAGACATTAACTAAAGCTTACTTTTAAACCCTTTCTACTGATTGTCTTACCATCAATTTTCTGGATTGTTCAATATAACGTCCGTTCGCAAACGTTGTTGTCGTTTTTCTGGACCAGCTTCGAGTATATTTTACGTTTTAGTATTTTTTTTGTGCGAAAATACCAGCGTTGGCACTGTTTGAAAACTCCACGTCCCATAATTTTTTTAGAACGTGCAGCCTTGTCTCCAGGTCTCCAGGTCTCCAGGTCTCCAGGTCTCCAGGTCTCCAGACGTCATATAACGTTAGACAGCAGTAGCACACGGCTTCGTTTTTAAACACTTTTTTTCTAACGTTGGCTAGCTAGCTTGAAGGACTAAAAGCTAGAATTGCTTTATGTGGTTAACCGAAGCATATTTTCTGACCTTGTCGGGTGGGCTTTTCTACTTAGCAAGCTAAC
The DNA here is from genome assembly GCA_022702515.1 of Ilyophis sp. 1 JC-2022. NCBI lineage: Eukaryota > Metazoa > Chordata > Actinopteri > Anguilliformes > Synaphobranchidae > Ilyophis > Ilyophis sp. 1 JC-2022. Next base: position 1,037,301 of record CM040402.1, on the reverse strand, counting down.
GGTAGCTAGTTTTCAGTGGCAGTAGTCAACTCCCATCTGCCACAGAGCAGACAGACGAGATGATGGTCGAGAACCACCCATGCATTGTAGTACTGGATATGCAGTCCGTTAAAGTGCACTAAGTCGAACTATAATCCTTAATGCATTACTTAAAAAAATGAAATGCGATATATGGTTTATATCCTTGTATCACAAAGGCTAATCCAGGAACGTTTCGGCTCATTCTATAAATCCGATTTCAAGAAATAGTCTATAGTCTCCGAACAACACCCTCGTCCAGTTCAATTGGCATCTTTCCGAGCAAAGTTTCGACGTCTGCTAGCTCTCCTTATAAATAATAAATGGAAATCAATCTATACATTTGCACAGCTAACGTAATCGCAACACAAGCTTCTCTCTTTGCGAGTCAATAGCCTATGAAATAATGTTACCTAACGTTAGTAGTGTCGGGAAAAATACGTTCTAACTTCTATCGCCAAGCTCTTCCAGTTGAGTAACAAAAAAATACTACTACCACCTCTTCTTATTGCCCTTTTACCCCCAATTTAAAAACTACAATTTAAAGAATCTATATATTTGCACAACTATATTTTTTATCAGAAGCTTCTCTTTCTCTATCACAAAATAAAACATTTTCAAAACTTTTCTACAACCGAGCGTGACGGTCTTGCACGAATCATGACACTTGATCAGCCCCTTCCATACTTTAATTGGATGTTCTGTATATCATTCTTTTATTCCTGAGGCTAATTGGTCTGACGGCGTTGGGGAACTTATCCTCCCTTTGTCATTTTTCAATGTAAAATATACAGGTGGATCCCTTTAAGGGTTGTTTCTCCTGACTTTTTTCCCCATAGACTTCTATAGGAAAATGATTCAGGAGAAATAACCCTTGCAGTGATCCATCCACATCTACTCCATATCTGGCAACCGAGTGATGGTTTCGGGCTCGTTCGATAGCTCAGACCCTTGATGACTTACAGCCATTTAGCCAGCCATGTGTTCCATACTGTACCAGTGTCATTTACAGCTGAATCTAGTCTCACCCCCCAATTCCCATAGAGATCAGTTCAAATGCAGAGAGGTTATAGTATCGCTTGTAACAGTACCTGAAAATAAGATATCGAGAGTCTTTTGATGTTGATTGGTCACAGACTTCAGGAAGTAACAGCATGCAAAGGATATGCGACCAAATATTAAATATGATACTTTAAAAATATGTTAAAGCAAAATATTCAAATTTTCTGAGACACTGAATTTTGGGTTTCATTAGCTGTAAGCCATAATCATCAAAATGACAAGAAATAAAGGCTTGAAATATTTCACTATGTGTAATGAATCTATATAATATGAGTTTCACTTTCTGAAATGAGTGACTTTTTCACGATATTCTAATTTTTTGAGCTGCACCTGTCGTTGAGCAGAGGCCGCGGGACGAGGTTACATTTGAATGGAAGTCTATTGATAGCTACGGAGGACGAGAGCCGCGTGTCCTCCTGCTACATTTTTACATTGCACTAGTGGGTGCTGTTGACACAATTTTTTTTACCATTGGCAAAAGAGGTACATTTTAAAAATGGTTATGACGGTGATTTTGTTGAGGTAGTTATAATAATAATTTTTTTTTATTTTTAGATTTTTCTCCCATAAAACTTTTGAGGAGGACAGTCCTCCCTATCCTCTATGGACGGGCCTTCTCTGCATTATACCCTCTTAGCAACGGTGTTTACAATGTTTTAATGGATGCTTTGAACAATAAATTACATCCCAGCGTAACGGCAGTTTTTGTTTTAACAGTCTAGTATTACGTAAGTTCCCTTCCCGCAAGTAGTACTGCTTCTAATATGCAGTTGGTCTCGGTGGCTACATATGTACGTTAGTTTTTACACTCGAGCACTGTCTTTCCAATATGATTGATAGGCCTATTGTTATTTTTGCATTTTGAGTGCATTTCACATACTGTAGTGCAAGCATTAATTTTATGTTTGATGTAGCCTACCAATTTTCATTTAAGATTGAACATTTGGCAGCTTTTTGCTGATGGTGGAACACCATTTTATTTTCATGTTATCGCACATAATATAGACTGGCGTATATACTTGTCACTTAGGGCATGGAAAATACTCATTCCATTTTACTGTGCACTGATATGTGCTTGGTGAATGTAAAACATTTTTTGGAGTCATTATTCTCTTTGTAAAAAAAAAAAAAAAAAGAGAAATCTGGGTTTTCCCAGGGCATAAAGCAAAAGAATACATACTGTCAAATTCAGGAAAAAGTTATGTTACTGAGGTACAAGAGTGAATGTTTGGGCTACATATTTAGGTGTGTGATGTCAATGTTATCATCTTAAAGATCAGAATGGGCAAATGTACATGCTTTCTAATGGACAAAACATTCATTTGTTTTTCATTTTATAACATGCTTTGGATAGGATATTGGACCCATACATATCTATCCCCCTATACTGATGAAAATATAGTAATTCCCACTTGAAAATTATGCAACAGTGAGTTTTATGAGCCAAAACAGTAGATTTTATATCATTATTTTATGATTTACAGCAGTGCACTATTTAGCCATTTGGATAGATTTTGAGAGACTAATGGACAACAGCGTACTCTGCCTATAATTTCCATCATAGATCTTCAGTAATTCTGCATATCACCCTCAGATTTTGTGCACATGTCTATGATCCAGGAAATATATAGTTTTACCTGTTTCACATATGTACTTCGCAGTATTTCATTGCAAACGAAAGAAAAACACATTTTTTTCCATGGTTTCTTTGCATTTGTGGCAATTTATCTTGAAAGTGATGTTTCTACAACTGTCTTGTTTCATTCCATTTTCCAAGCTTTTGTGATGCTCACACCTGGAGTTACAAATCTTTAAATAGAACACCCCCTAAATCGATGAGAATTAACCAAATTTAGCATCTGCGCAAAGGGGTTAAACTTAATCCCATGACTGGGTTATATCTCGATGTCTCTTAGTGATGCCAACAAAATGTTACGAAAACCAATCACAGATAATAAACGGAAGATAATTTTATATCAAAATATATATTTTATTCAACAAAGTTATCTCACAAAGACAGGGTTTGTAATCGTGTTTTAACAATTCTTCACCCAGGATTTACAGCGATTGCCTCCGGACTGAACAAACAAAGGCTGACGTTAATTCATATCAACAACATCTTGAGGCCTAGTAACTAGGCACCTGCTAATAATTAAACCACTACTATGAGCAAGCATGTTCGAACAAAATTAACTTTATGCCGGCATCAAATTAAATATCTAGTTAAATGATATTGTACACTCGGTCTCTGTTTAACCACAACAAAATTGTCATGCAGGGGGTCCTCAGTCACACATTGTTCACTCACTCTGGTTTACTTTTATTACGGTCTACAGCATTACATTAGGTTGGTCATATAATATAACTAGGCTTATTGATTATCTACTGAATATAATAACCTCTGAAGCATTCACTTAATTGCAAGTAACGTTTGCCTACAGCTAACGTTAGCAATAGCTAACGTAGAGGTGCTACTTGGGACAAATGTTACATCATTATCACAATGGACTACATACATAGCCTACATGCTAATATAACAAATATTCACAGAATAAAGAACCTCGCTATTGTTACAAATAAAAAAAACAAAATTGGGAATTAAATTCAAGTGAGATGAGATGGAAACCTTGTCCAACGTAAGTTTGGGGGGGGGGGGGGTCGACTGTTGCAACTCAATTGACTCACCTGTCTTCGCTGCCTCCACACTTGATTCGAGGTAAACCAGCAGCTACGATGCCACTGTCAGTTGGTCCCGCAAATAACGGGATGTAAATTTCTCAGGCGGCCACACTGTTCTAAACAAAGTTTTACAAACATCTATAATCCAGCCTTTAACTTTACCAGTTGGGCTATAGCCATAACATATAAGTAGGCTACAAGATGTATCGAATCGGTGAATTATGAAAATCAATTGCGCTACTATTTTTTTGGTGAGTGAGTTTGTAAATTTGATTAGACAACTTTGTAAGCAGGATCATTCCTCACAGCCGCTGAGGCTGACCCAGCCTGTGAGGTTAAACAAACTACCCAAATAGCATTGAAAAAACCCAGAAAAATTACTCTGCAGGTCTAACCCAGCAGGTTTTGAAAAAACAACCCAACATTTTTTTATGTGTAGCTTTGTGAGAAATTTTATTAAATTTGCGTAAATGTTGGATTTATCGAACTAAGATTTTTTTGAATGCACTGCTTTAGTTTACTATTTAGCTTGAAGTGCTATAATAACTTATTTAGCCAGCAGGCTAGTAAAGGCAAGTGATAGCATTGTGTCCAATAAGGGGTGGATACATCACAATGCCGACAGAACCGGAACTAGACCAGATCCGACTTTTCAGTTACACCAGGCTTCGTTTTTGAAGCTCACATCCTTGGGTGCGTCCCAGGGATGCAAATTTTAAGGAATTTCCTTAATCGATAGTTGTTAACCTTAACAAACAATAGTCGATTAATTGATAACATAAAAGCTAAATATAGCTTATGATAGACAGAATACAAAATGCATGTTATATTCCTCAATCAAAGATTTATTGTAACATTTGAGAAACAGGCATTATTGTAGCATAACAAAAATAGAATATGAAGGCGTGTATAGGCTACTTTAACAGAAAAGAAATTGCGCTCCGTCTCATCAGTTGCAAGCGAAACCGTTGCTCAGCTAGGCACTTGCAGCATTAACATAATCGCTCTTGAAATTGAAAGGCGACAGTTAAACTAGTAGACCTAGCCTAGTCAACTTAAAACATAGGCTATTATGTTTTGAATAGGCTCCTCATATGCATACTAGATAGACCTACGTATTTTTATTCAAGAACATTTAAGCATATCTACGTGGTCGGGAGTGAGTCGTGTGCGCAGCCTGTTTATTAGCTCTCGAAATCCCTCACCGTCAACGGTGCTTATTGCCATCATGTCCTTTTCAACCATGTTGCATACCCTCTGAGTAATAGCCTACTCTCCGCTCGTCTATCGTCACACACCCTCTTTGGCAACACTGAGGTGATGGTAGGTCGCAATCCACTTTGCCCTGGCTGCACGGTTGGATGTACGCTTTTCAGGTGGTAGGCTACATTAACAAAGTAGTTATACTTCAAAACAGCACCACAGGTATTGCAATGCATTGCAAACCACAGGCGCTCTCGCGTGGAGACCTTAAACCACGATTACATTTCACACAAAAACTCCCGTTGAAACAAGACCGCAGATTGTTCAGTTAATCGTTTAATTTGAAATCTTATCGATTAAATTCTTATTAGCAATTAATTGATAGTCGATTAATTGTTAACATCCCTAGTGCGTCCCAATACTCAAAAAATGCACCCTCCCTTCCTCCACTACCACCTCCTCTAGTCCATGCCCCGGAAACGGATCTTTGCATTTTAATCTAATGTCGCTGATTACATCTTAATTACATATTAATGGTTACATATTAATTGATGTAAGGTACATTGTATACTGTACATGCAAATATTTGTACTCGAAACGTTCAGACAGTTTTGCATACGTCCGGGTAGGAGAGGAGGAGGAGTGGTGGTGGGGGAGTGGAGGAAGGGTGGTGGGGAGTGACGAATATTGGGACGCAGCCCTTGTCTTGTTGAGAGAAGTTGCTCACTACCAGAGCTCGACTTTACCCACTGGTCTTTCCATTTGCAGTGAAATACTGAGAGATACATATGTGAAACAGTTAAACTATACATTTTCTGGATCACAAAATCGCTGTCCACAAGTGTGCAAAATCTGAGAGTGATATGCAGAAGTACTACAGATCTATGATACAAATTATAGGCAGTGTACCCTGCTGTTCTTTAGTGTCTCCAGATGTATCCAACATAGCTAAATTGTGCTAAAATTCAACTGTTTGGGTAAATTCTCTTTTATATATATTTAATTGAAAACGGTACAAATAAAAGATATTGCATGTTTTCCTTATCAGCTTTATAGCTTTTTGTAAATATACTCTAATTCCGAATTTGATGCTTGCAACATGTTCCAAAAGTTAGGACGGGAGCAAAAAAAAATAGACTGGGAAGTTAAAAAAACACCCGTTTGGAACATTTCACAGGTAAACTGATGATGCTATCATGACTGGGTATAAAAGGATATCAAAAGACTCTTGATCTTATTTTCAGGTGCTCTTACAAGCAATACTATAACCTCTCTGCATTTGAATGGCTCTCTATGGGAATTGGGCGGTGGGTCTAGATGAAGCTGTGAATTACATGGGAATAGTATGGAACCCATAGTTGGCTAAATGGCTGTAAGTCATCCAGGATCTACGGTATCAAATGAGCCTCTAACCATCACTCTGCTGCCAGATATATAGTAGATATGGATGGATCACCTGATTTACTATCGATAGGAATTTTTGTTTTTGTTTTGATAAAATACAATTTAAATATAATAACAAATGAGATACAAAATTGCTGAACTTAAATGAACATTTATTTAACACTTATGTATTCACTTGAACACAAACAAATTACCAATTGACACAAGGGGAGGCGCTAACATTGTTTTACAGCAGCCACACAGACGAGGCTGCCAGGCTGTCTGCAGTCGGATCCAGTTTGTTAATTGGCCTGAGCTTTGGATGTGAATGTTTTGTCTGTATTAATGTTTTGTTTTGTTTGTATGTTGTCAATAAAAATATATTTGTAATTTTTTTTTGGAGATAATCCGATTATAATGCCGATTATCTCAAAATGCCATAAATCGGCCAACCGATTTATTGGTCAACCTCTACCTCAGACCTTTGATGACTTACAGCCATTTAGCCAACCATGTGTTCCATACTATTCCCATGTAATTTACAGCTTAATCTAGTCCCACCCCCCAATTCTCAGATTCCAAACTTTTGAATGCTAGTGTATGTCTTATTATTATTAACATTACCAAATGTGCTTGTGGAAAATGGATATGCTTATATCCATAAATATTAGGGGTCTAAAGGATCACAAAACTCACGGTTCGGATCGTGTTACGGATCAGCAAAAAACATTTTAAAAAGGGGAGAAAAATAACTTTGCTTTCCATTTATTTTGCAAAACACCTAACAATGAACTTTTGGATTAATTTAAAATGAAAAACATGCATGTGATTTAAAAGATGCGGGAGGTTTTTCAAGGTCTTCCGCTCCTCAGCTAGCCATGTCTGTTTTTACTGCAAAAAGAAGTAGTTTGCTACTGTAGGTTAAAGCGGTTGGTTACTGCTCAAGTACAGGAATTGCAAGCGTGTTTGTTACAGTGTAGCATCTCGTCTCTTTTCACTGCAACTCCACATCGCGATTTAGGGAATTATTTAAAAAGTACCAGCGGCAGTAAAATGTGTGTTTCATGGAATTATTAGGCTACGTACAAAATTTACTGCCGCTGTACCTTTATTATTTCATTGATAGTTACATTTTGCAAAGTAATCCGCGGTTCACATGTGTGCAGAACTGTGAGGGGTGATCCATACGGACCACGGATCTACGTTTCGTAACACCCCTAATAAATATGAACAAACCACCATTTAAAAAAACAGCTTTTTTTGTTAAAAATATGAAAACAAAAAACGATGCAAAAATAGAAATAGTCCCATGCAAACTAATTTAAAACATTTCAAATGCATCTCGGGATCCCCGGTTTGATGATAATAATGAGGCGAAGCTCTCAAAAAATCCAAAGTTTTAGAAAATAACTGAGCTTAATTCAATTGCGTCTGTCTCTTCTGGCGGGCTGCATTTTAAAAAGTGTATTTGGTGGGTATAGTGCGTTCCGGTTGCATGCGTGCGCATCTGGTGTAAAACGGGCGCAACTGAGGGCGTCAAACCGAAGGAATAAAATGCAAACGGACATATTTTACTCCTCCTGTTTCTATTTTGCCATTTTAACAGTATCACTGTTTTACTCCATGTTTATTGTATTTACTCTTATTTATTTTATCTATACTTTTATAGTGTAAAGTGCTTTGTGGCCCATACAAGAAACAAATCAAATTATTAGTTTGTTATACCAGGGGTTCTCAAACTCTTTCATTGGGCACCCTCATGTTTCGGATTTTTCCAGCTTATAACTTGATGAATAAATAAAATATTTAAGTTTTTCCATCTTTTTTTTGTAATCTTGTTTAACACTTTACACCATTGGCTCATTTCCATTAGCTGTGGCTATAAGTCCCTGGTTTAGTTCCCAGTTGTGAGGTTTACACTGACTGTGACTTGGCTAGTACAAGTCAGACATTCTTGTTTATGTTTTGTCTGTTTTTGTGATCGGTGGGCCAGAGCTATGTTGGTACTGACTCTGCATGTGTCTATTTGTGCGCTAGGTTTCAGGTGAGGCCTCTCTCTGCAGGCCTAAAGTGAATGAAGCTGTCCTACAACTCTTCTGACAAAATAGCCTCCCGCCTTCCACTTGCCTCTCACCATGTCCTCCTCTTCCTGCTCCTCCTCCGGGGAGACCAGCCCTGAGGACACGCCCCGTGGAGGTGGTACTATCCGGGTCTACCTCCCCAATAAGCAGCGTACTGTGGTAAGTGTCCCCAGTAAGCAGCGTCCTGTGGTCAGAATCTCCCCTAACCAGCGTCCTGTAGTCAGAATCTCCCCTAACCAGCGTCCTGTAGTCAGAATCTCCCCTAACCAGCGTCCTGTAGTCAGAATCTCCCCTAACCAGCGTCCTGTAGTCAGAATCTCCCCTAACCAGCGTCCTGTAGTCGGAATCTCCAATAACCAGCATCCTGTGGTCAGAATCTCCAATGACCAGCATCCTGTAGTCAGAACCTCCAATGACCAGTATCCTGTAGCAGGGCTGTACGTTAACTTTTTTTGCACAAAGCACTGGTGCTACAGAGGTTGATAGTTTTGTAGCACAGGCCAAAAACTTGTAGCACGAGTATAAAACGTCTCTAAAATCTCTAAAAACAACCATAAGTAATGCAGTTCATCACTTAAACGGGTATGTGACTGGCAAAGGACATGAATGTTGCATACAGTTAGGGCCCTATGAAATCCGTTTTATCTTTTCGGATTTTAATTTTCCTGTTTTCGCATTTCTCGGATTTAATGTTTTTTAAATAAAAAAAACAAGACAAAATGTAGTTTAACAAACTTTAATAACAGTACATCTGCCGTGGCAGTGATTTTTAACTCCCAACCCAGGCTCTTTCAATCTGCCACTGAATCATCCCCCAGTTTAATTGGCAAAAAAATTCTTCTCTCCCTCTCCACCTCAAGCTGATGTGTGGTGAGCATTCTGGCGCAAAATGGCTGCCGCTGCATCACCCAGGTGGGTGCTGCACATTGGTGGTGGTTGAGGCGAGTTTCCCCCTCATCATTGTAAGCGCTTTGAGTCACCAGTTGGTGAGAAAGGCGCTATATAAATGTAAGGCATTATTATTATTATTATTTTTAATTTAAAAAAATATATATATTATTTTTTTTCCCAATGCTGATCAGTTCAATGCAGTTCAACTGGCAGTGCAGTACAGTTCAGTGCAGTGCAATAACGAAATAATAATTAAATCGTTAAATAATAAAAAATAATAATTTTGTTTAAAATAAATCAGAAAAACTGTAAAATGTAATTTCTGTCAAAGGGATGTCCTTTAAAAGTTCATGTTTCTCCCCATCTCTGGCTGACATCACCATTGTTATACATAATGGTTAGGCGCTTTGTGTTTTCCTCAGTGAGGGATTCTCTTTTGTCGGTCAGCAGCGATTTGTACTTGCTGAAGCTTCTCTCTGTGTCGACAGAGCTAACAGGGAAGAACAGATATGGCACAGCAACCTCTGCCACTTTAGGAAATCTTCCCCGGACACCCTCCCAGAAGCCACGAAGGTCAAGATCTGCTGGGGGCTTCTCATTTCTCACACATTGTTAGTACACCAGCCACTGCTCACTAAGCTCAGCTGAAGGATGAGCAAGAGGTTGCAGCTTTGCATAGTGCTTCTCCATGGCAGGGGCTTGTCTGGGGTCAAACACCCTGAGTAGCCTGTACACCTCCTTGGCTGGATGGACATCCCAGTGTTTGGAGAACTTGTTGAAGGCTAGATGGAAAGCTTCATGGAGATTGTCCAGAATTTCCCTCTTCACCCTCATGCCAAGCTGGTCAAGGATGCTGTCTTGATGCTGAACCCGCATACCTTTGCTGTTCCATTACCCAGGTAGGACTCTAGGTCCTCCATGATGTTGAAAGCTGAAACTGCTGTGGGGCGGTGTGTGCCTTCGAGGATGGTCAGTGCTGTGATGAGCTTGGAGCAGGATTCAGAAATGAAGGTCAACTTCACCTTGATCAAGTCCTTCTTCGCCTCAGTAGAGAGCAGGTCAAGGATATTGGTCACAGCAATAGCAGATTACTTTTCAGCTTGAAAGAACTCATGGTTGCGATCAATGTGTTCTGCATGGTATTGCACAGTTTGAAACCAGCTGTTCCATCTTGTTTCCTGCTTCTGGGGGCACCATTGTGTGTACACACTCCTTCATTTTCAAGAAGGCGATCCATCTTTTTTTCCTGGCAGGTTTTTTGACGAATGCCGATCTGACCCACGTCACCAACGATGCTACTTCACAGAAGTATTTGAAGTGCTGCCAGGTCTCACCCACCAAGTTGATCACATGACACAGACAGCCCACCTGCACACTGTTAGACATCACACCTTTCAGTACTTCTCTGTAGGCCTTCAAGCAGTAGGATACATTGTCTGTCACAACTGCCCAGACATCATTCAGGTCCAGCTTGTTCCTATGCATGGACTCCAAGACTGCTTGAGTGAAAGTGGAGTAATTGCAGGCATCCATGAAGATGACATCTGTAAGGAAGTATTGATCTTCATCACCTGAAATACAATAAAATTGTGTCATTATTCAGGCAGACAGATCAAACAACTTTATTATGAATTGTACTGCAAACAGTAGTAGGCTAATAATAATAATATTAATAATAATAATGCCACTAATAATAATTAATATTATTAATCACGTGATACTATAGCCTACGCGTAATACTATACATTACAATAATAATAATATTACTACCACCACTAAGTATTTATTGATCATATGATACTATACATTACACTGTAGCCTAGTCTAATGTATTTTTTTAAATACGTACATTGTCTACATTTATTTTGACCAACATTATTTAAATCTTGAGTGCAACACAATAATTGTGAAACGCAAATAACGTTACAGTAGTTTGTATAGTAAATTTACCGATGACGATGTTCAGAACACTGCAGTCTCTGTTGTCTGTAGTTTCGTCAACAACGACGGACATTCGTTTGCCTCTGATTTTGAGCAGCAACTGCACCATGTGTTGCTCGAACACCCTGGGTAAATGAATCTGCCGTAGTGAGGATTCATTTTCGGGCAACGCACCCCCCTGCCGACAGTACTTCACCATAAACGGCCGGATTTTTCGCAGTTTCTGTAGTGGGATGTTGGCCTCTGGTGACAAAATCTTCAACGAATTCTCTCCTTACATCAGATGATTTCAGGCTACTGGTGAGTTGTCTGCACTGAAGTTTGGCTTATTTAGTCTTTGTTCCTTTTGTGAGCCGAGGATTTGATGTGGTCGCTGCACGTATCTTTTCTGGTCCAGTCGATCGAATGCTGGCAGTATTTGCAAAATAAAATTCCACCTGATTCATAGTAATCTCCTGGATACTGCTCTGCCCTGAATTTTGCGCTCAAATTGCTGTTTCGAAGCTTTCTTGTAGCTTTTCATAACGGCGGTGTTTTGGACATTTTCTCCTCAGCTAGCTACGGTAACGTCTCACTGATTTCTGATTTCACGTGGCTGTATTGGAGCCGGCGGGTTACCGTAGTTAAACGTGTGTTGTAGCGTCATAAAACGTGCTAACGTTATGGCAAGATGTTTGTAGGCCTATGTAACGTTAATAATGCCTGTGTTTTTAAACTCGTAGTGAAGATTGTTTCGTATGAAAAGCGATTTATGTATAATTAAAAAAAGATTTTTTTGAAGCCAAATTCCATGCCATTTCGTGATAATTCTGTGTTAATGTCTCAATTCCATGAAATCCTCCGCGATTCCGCGAGTGCGGATTCCATAGGGCCCTAATACAGGGCACACAAAATCCAAACCTTAACAAGAAATGTTTTCAGACATAACTGTATACAAGACATCAATGTGTTACGCTTCAAATTAGCAGTGCAAATCTCAGTTTAAATTAAATATGCCGACGTGAATAACAATTCTAGAGTATTTACGTTTACTTTTAGAGTCTAACAAACTCTCACTCTCCTGAATCTGATATAATGGCTTCCTGCAGTGGAAGCCATGATGTGTGCTTCCTGTATTTTTTCTTAGTTGTTAGCTTCTCTGGATCTAGATGTGATTAACTTCTGAGCGGTAGTCAGAAAAAGGTGGAAAAATGTAGAATGAAGTAGTTGTGGCTAGCTACTTGGAAAATGTTCAGTAATTAAGATTAAAAAGTTCGCTGAGTTGAGCAAGCGAAGCAAACGCGCCTTCAGTCGGAATCTTCAGCGTCCTGTAGTCAGAATCTCCAATAAGCGGCATCCTGTGGTCAATCTCCAATAAGCAGCGTGCTGTCACTGTGTTCAGAATCTCCAATGAGCAGCATATTCTGTTCAGAATATCCAATGAGCCACATCCTGTGTTGGTAAATGTTGGTATGTTATATTTGTACATTTGTAAAATTCTGGGATTGCAACTGTGGTTCGTACGAAAACCAGCATACACAGGGGGGCCCCAGACCGAATTTGACAACCAGTGTGATGGTTTCACCTCAATATTTGGTAGTTATTGCGATATTGTGTCAAGAATTTAGCTGGTGTATCTTGTTCAGAAAAATTTTGGTCAATATTGTTTTAAATTGAATAATAGGAGCATGAGATTTGTAATAGTGTTGTGCCAAATGTGTGGATTGTTTTGTATGTGCAGGTGACCGTGCGGCCAGGGCAGACTGTTCATGACAGCCTGGATAAAGCGCTCAAAGTGCGGGGGCTGAGCCAGGAGTGCTGTGCTGTTTTCCGTCTTCTTGAAGGGTGAGTTATCATTCAGTTCAGTTCATAAAGTTCAGTCAGCTCAGTTCATAACATTAATTGAATCTCCACCTCTTTATCTGGCTTTTTTATAATGTCTCATAAATTATAATGGAGGTTTGATTATTTTCTTAACTCATTCAGTGCCACAGGCGACATAAGTCGACAAAAATGCGAATGGTCTAAAGCGACTAACGTCGACCACTGCTACACCGGTAAAGAATTCCGGATTTGAGTCTGGAAAATTCTTTGTTTTTTTTACCGCCTTTTACCCGGATTTGCTCATTTTTTACATGGTTCTAGATGGCAAAATTTTAAGTTATATTTATCCCATGTATTAAAAAATAAACAGACCACCTAAGCCAACATAGGGGTGTGGGGATAACGCATCCCCATCAATTTATCCCAACATATTTCTGTTCCAGTGACCAAAAATATAAAGAAATTGAACACAATCAAGTGGATATAAATATAACAAACTACTGCTATGCTACTGTCTCAGTAATGGGGGGAAATGAACAGTCACACTTGCTCATCGCTGTATCTCTCTGCAGCGGGAGTAAATTACACAGTATCAAAACAAAATTGGCATAAGTGAAGGCACCGCTGTTGGCGTTACAAAACTTGCTGTTTTGTTCACCTTACTCCTCTTGCTTTCAGTCCTTCCACGATCGTCTGTTAAACCTTTGAGTCACGGACAATACCATCAATGTGTTTTATAATATCCCTTTCTGACTTCTATTTAATTAATGACAAAAACTAAAGTTTTTTAGTGAAATGTTTGCGTTCGCCAAAAGCCTCAAAAGACTGGAAATTAAATTGATCAGCCCTTACGCAAACATCAGCCTGCTCTTCATCAATGTGGATCAACATAGAGCTTCAACAACTGCTACAGCCCTGTATATGTCTACTGTGCTACAAACACTCTATACTCACCACGGGGCAGATTGCTTAGGATTCAAACAGTCTCTCAAGGAGCCTAATTGATACGGTTAGAGTTGATGCTATGCATAGTAGGCTATATTGGTAATTGTGGCTATTAAAACTGGAGGCGATATACAGTGGTGTTCAAGTAAATAGCAGTGCGTTAAAAAAAGTGAATAAAGTGCAAATATTTTTTAATAGCTTTTAGTTCCATATTTCAAATGTAGTGGAAACTTTACACATTCAATTCCAAATCAAAGCATTAACAAATCTTATCAAGTCTGTTATTCTTTTACAGAAAGAAAAGGAATATTAATCTGTTCAAAAAAAATAGCAGTGTCGACATTTTTCTCTTCAAACTCAAACACTGACTATAAACTAAAGACATTTTTCAAGATTTAACTTCACTTTAAATTACTGAACTCATATTTAGTTGCATAACCATGGTTTTTGATAACTGCTGCGCATCTGCATTGCATCGAGTCAACCAACTTCTGGCACCTAGAAACAGGTATTTCAGCCCAGGATGAACAAACTACATTCTACAGTTCCTGTGAATGTTTGGGTTTTGCTTCAGAAACTACATTTTTAATGTTACCCCACAAATTTTCAATGGTGTTGAGGTCGGGGGATTGAGCTGGCCACTCCATTACCTCAATCCTTTTTGCCTGGAACCAAGACACTCGTGTGTTTGGGGTCGTTGTCTTGTTGAAACAACCATTTCAGGGGCATTTCCTCTTCGGCTTACGGCAACATAATCTCTTCAAGTATTTTGATGTTTTCAAACTGGTATACGATAAATAGGCACAACACCGTAGTTTGAAAAACATCCCCATACCATGATTTCTGCACCACCATGCTTTACTGTCTTCACAGTGTACTGTGGCTTGAATTCAGTACCCGGGGGTCATCTGACGTACTTTCGACGACCACTAGACCCGAAAAGAACAATTTTACTCATCAGTCCACAGAATGTTACGCCATTTCTCTGGGCCAATCGATGTTCCTTGGCAAATTTTAACCGATCCTGCATGCCGTTTTTTCAACAATGGCTTTATGGGGGCATCTTGCTGATAGCTTAGCTTCTATCAAATGTCTTCTGACTGTAACAGCACTTACAGGTAATTTTAGCATTGAATTTTTGCCATTCTGACTATTTTTCTATCCTTTTTAACAGTAGTTGCTCGTTTTCTTCCGCATGTTTCATTTTTTTTTGTTGCCATTTTAAAGCATTTGAGATCTTTTTAGCTGAGCATCCTATAATTTGCTGCACTTCTTTATACGTTTTCCCCTCTCTAATCAACTTTTTAATCAAATTACGTTGTTCCTCCGAACAATGTTTGGAACGGCCCATTTTACTTAGCAATTCAGAAAGAAATATATTTTATAACAATGTGTGAAACATTTGCTTCCATTGGAGTGGTGCCACAACTGATGGTGTTGGGGTGCTCTCCTCTGATGTAACAATTGTAGCTACCTGCATGGGCTTCATAGCGTTGACAATTTCTTCAGCAGAAGTTACGTCTGACTCGTTGAGGGTGCAGACCTCCTTCTCAGTCTTCCTCACCTCACCTGAGAGGAGGGCTGGACAGATGGCTGGCTGCTGTTCCAGGAATTGCTGCAGCATGTCATAAGCGATGTTCCATCTGGTAACAACGTCAGTCATCAGTTTGTGTTCGGGCAGCTGTAGTAGGTTTTTTTTTTTTGTCGCAGTACATGGCTGTTTGTATCACTGCATCTGAAAAAGCTGGTTATGCGTCTCACTCTTCTCAGAGAGTGTGCGACTGTTGGGAGCTTCAGCGCGCGCTGTGAAGCCAAATTGAGTGTGCGCGAAACATTTCAAATGCAGTATCTGGGCTAGCTGCGCTGCGATGGTCATGTTCGAAGCGTTGTCTTTTACGATGGCTGGGTCCTTCCCTTTTATGTCCCATTCCTCCAGTGCGGTTTTCAGTAACTGAATGTTACTGCCAGTATGGCTCTCGTGCATTGCTCTTGTCTGCAAAACATGTCAAATTAGTTCCCATTCCTCAGAGATATGGTGGGATGTAATCGTAACATATGATTCGGTTGCTCTTGATGTCCATCCGTCGCATGTCAGGGCCACTCCCTCTGCAGAGCTAAGACATGTTTTAACAATTTTCTTCACCTCTTCGTGAATCCTGGGCAGAGCTATATCTGTCATGTCGGCGTGTCGGGATCATATAACGCGGCTCAATAGTGTTTACCATATGCCTGAAACCGGGGTTTTCAACTACGCTATACGGTGGCAAATCTTTACAAATAAAAAGCACCACCGACTCCGTAATCTTCTGTGCATGATCTGAGGGAGATGGAAGCTTGGAGGTGGTACTATCCAGTGTAGTTTGTCTATTTTATCTGCGTGGCGTCTTAAGTGAGTTCGCAAGTTGGATGCGTTTCCTGAATATTTTATTTAAGTATGACAAAGCTGGCAAACAGCATTTTTTAAAATCTAAATCTTTACTCCGTTTTTTGTTTTTAAAACCGAAGTGCACCCAAATGTTGGCTTTGAAAGATGAAGGCGCTGCTCTAATATTTTCCGACATGCTTGCTTCTGAAAAACTGCAATTGGGTGCCGGAAGGCAACTAGCCTACTAGCCCGACAGTGACATCTACAGGAGCAGAGGTTGTTGGCTATTTGATCACAGGGATTTGAGGGAAATTTAAGGACATTTTAAATCCGTTTAAAACATGAATAATGTATCAATACAAGGGGCTGGAAAATCAATACAGTATCGTCGAAAAGAAAAAATTGTAATACTCAGCTGTATCGATTTTTTTTTTTACACAGCCCTAATGATTGTAAAGTGCTTTGAGTCGCCGGCAGGCGAGAAGGGCGGTATGTAATTTTTTTTAAACCGCAAAAGTTGGCTAACGTATCTAGTATTAGATAATGGATCATTTAATAACTCTGACATGTGGAGACGTATAACGGGAGTTAAACTACCCTCACCACTGGCAGCAACAACGCCTAAAGTAAGTAATGTGTTTTGTTTATGTTGTCTCAAGCTTTACCTAGCTGTTATCGTTATACTTCTGACTATTAGCCTACTTACAAACCCCAATTCCAAAAAAGTTGGGATAGTATGTTAAATGCACATAAAAGCAGTGATTTGTAAATTCTCTTTTTTTAACATATATTTAATTGAAAAAGGTACAAAGAAAAGATATTTAATGTTCAACTTTATTGATACGCTAATTCCGAATTTGATGCCTGCTGCAACACGTTCCAAAAAAGTTGGGACAGGGGCAAAAAAAGACTGGGAAGTAAAAAAAAATATATATATATATGTTTTTGTTAAAAACACCTGTTTGGAACATTCTACAGGTTAACAGGTCTTGACTGGTGTCATAAAAGGCATAAAAGGAGTCCTGATATGCAGTGGATATGGATGGATCACTTTAAGCGTGGTTTCCCCTGACTTATTTTTTCAATAGGAAAATTAAAAATATATTTTCTTTGTACTGTTTTCAATTAAACCTAAGAGAATTTACAAATCACTGCTTTCTGCTTTTATGTGCATTTTACATACTGTCCCAACTTTTTTGGAATTGGGGTTTGTACTTGGGTACATATGAAATGTCGCGTAATACATTTATACACAATGTTTGACTTTGTCCTTTAATACATGATATAATAAATACTATTTTATTAGCTATAAACAGGAGTATGCATTTTCTATAATGTGTCTTAAATGTTATTTTAGTGTAATTTGAAAATTATATTTTTAAAAGGTGGCTGGTAAAATTTAGCATCTACTAGCCACTGTGGCTGGGAGGTCAGAAAGTAAATTTCCCACCCTGATTGCAAGGCATTATTATTATTATTGCAGCTTTCATGTGATTGACAAAAATATTTGATCACAGAACAGAAAGAAGGTGATTGTTAATACGTTTTTTTTAAATAACCGTCAATTTGGTATGTGTCAATGTGCGCAACCATACTTCCAGGTATTTCTTAGTTTAAA
This sequence comes from Ilyophis sp. 1 JC-2022, assembly GCA_022702515.1. NCBI lineage: Eukaryota > Metazoa > Chordata > Actinopteri > Anguilliformes > Synaphobranchidae > Ilyophis > Ilyophis sp. 1 JC-2022. The sequence goes on along the minus strand of CM040402.1, from coordinate 1,019,312 downwards.
AGTGCAGCCAGATGCAGAGGCTGAGAGGTTTCACCGCTGGTGTTGCTCCAACTTCATAATTTTTGTTTCCCACAAATTTCATTGCTGTATGGGAATGATATGCTCTATGGGAATGTAAGAATTAAAATTTTGTAGCAGGGAGGAAAACAAGTTTCTGACTACTCATTTTATAACCAGCAACATGGATGTTTGTGTGAAAGTACAGGCTTGCATATACGCGCATTGACTGGGGTAAAGCAGAGACAGGAAGTGGTATAGAGGATAGCTTAGCGGTAAAGCAGGGTCAGGAAGTGGCACAGGGGATATCTTAGTGGTAAAGCAGCCACAGGAAGTTTCACAGGGTATAGCTCACAGCGGTAAAGCAGGGACAGGAAGTTGCACAAGAAATAGCTTGGCGGTAAAGCAGGAACAGGAAGTGGCACAGCAAGTAGCATACGGAATATCCTACAATTTTAAAGCAGGTACAGGAAGTGGCCCAGGGGTTAGCCTTCCGTTCTAAAGGCGGTACAGGAAGTGACACAGGGGATAGCTGACAGCGTTAAAGCAGGGACAGGAAGTGTCATCACAGGAGATAGCTTACAGCGCTAAAGCAGGGACTGGAAGTGGCACAGGGGATGACTTACAGCAGTAAAACGGGCACAGGAAGTAGCACGGGGTAGCTTACAACGGTAAATCAAGGACAGGATGTGGCACAGGGGATAGCTTACAGTGATAAAGCAGAGACGGGAAGTGGCACAGGGGATAGCTTATCGCGGTAACGCAGGGACAGGAAGTGGAACGGGATAGTTTCCAGTGGGTGGACTCGTTTTGACCATGTCGGGCTATATAGTGGAGTTTTTTTTAAATGGTTTTCTTTTATCTCTCTCTTTCACAGTCGTAAAAAGCTAACGGAATGGAATACAGACATCACCCCACTGGTTGGGGAGGAGCTTCTGGTGGAAGTGTTGGACGACGTCCCGCTAACTATGCACAACTTTGTAAGTCTGCCAAAAAGGATCTACTTTGTAAAAACATGTCAGTCCGTTACTGAATTTTGTAGTAAATCTTTTACTGTTTTGCAGTATATTATTATTATTTATTTTTTTAAGTCATGCATCTTTGGCAATTGATTCTACAATTGCGCAACATTTTCAACTGTACCAGCTCAAACATAAACATGCAAGGTGCCTTGCGTTCAAAACCTTTTTTTCCAATTTTGCCTAATGCTTGAGCTGTTGCAGTTGAAAACATGTACCGTGATTGTATGAGTCGAATAGTTTTTGGTTATTTGACAAACTCATTCAACAGTATGAACATGCCTGGAACTTTGGATAAAACTTGTGATATTGTCTAGGCTACATACGGCGACATTAAATATTGTTTTGAAAGGACCGGGGTTAACGTGAAGCATTTAAGGTTGTGTTTCCTATGCAATAACAAACTGAATGATAATTGGACAAAAACATCAGAAATATTATGCTTATGCACTTAACTCAGGTTTTTTTTGCCTGTGGCTGCATTTTTAGGGCACCCCCTAATAAAAGTAAACCAGGTGCCTATGATAGACGTAGCCTAGCCTATAACCGGCATGATACTCATTTCACAAGACGGAAAATATAACCGAGCTGCCCCAGGCACCGCGCGCAACGTATTATTTCCAAAGTAGGCTAGTAGGCTAGACTACAGACAAACTGAACACAATTTAGCCCTATATTGTTAATGTTTGTAGTTATATACAGTGCTGCTCGAAAGTTTGTGAACCCTTTAGAATTTTCTGTATGTCTGCATAAATTCGATCTAAAATGTGATCACATCTTCATCTAAGTTCTAAAACTTGATAAAGTGAACCCAGCGCAATAAAAAACATAATTTTTAAAATGGATTTTTATTGAGCAAAATTATCCAACATTAAATGCTTTGTTGGCAAAAGTATGTGAACCCTTGGATCATACGTATTTTTAAAGCATCATATTTAATATTTGGTCGCATGCAAAAGATATGTGACCAAATATGAAATATGACGCTTTAAAAATATGATGCTTTTTTCAGACTACTTCCTGAAGCCTCTGACCCATCAATATCAAAAGACTCTCGATAACTTATTTTCTGGTATTGTTACAAGCGATACTTCTCCACTTAGATCGGTCCTGTGCTAGGGGCTCAGCTTCGGCCAGCGACAGGCCCATTTGGTGTAGGTCCCTGGTGACGGCATCAATCCATCGAGTGCGGGGGGCACCGCGGGGGCGTTTCCAGCCGGCAGATTTAGGATCGAAGTGGAGGACAGCATGAGTAGGGTGTTCGGGGGGGAGTCTTTTGACGTGGCCATACCAGCGCATCCGGCGCTGTGCTGCCAGACGGGACGCGGGGGGCTGTTGGGTGCGTTCCCGGAGCGAGATGTTAGAGACTCGATCATGCCATTTTATCCCCTCTATTGTGTGCAGTGCTCTGCTGACAAGCGATACTACACTCCTCAAAAAAATTAAGGGAACTCTTAATCATCACAGTATAACACCAAGTCAATTAAACCAAACCGGTCATGCTGGATGATGTTGCAGGCAGCATAACATTCGCCACGCCGTCTCCAGACTCTTTCACGTCTGTCACATGTGCTCAGTGTGAACCTGCTCTCCTCTGTGAAGAGAACGGGGCGCCAATGGCAAACCTGCCAATTCTGGTGTTCTTTGGCAAATGCCAATGGAGCTGCACGATGCTGGGCTGTGAGCACAGGTCCCACTACAGGACGTCGGGCCCTCATGCCACCCTCATGGAGTCTGTTTCTGACAGTTTGGTCAGAAACATGCACACTAGTAGCCCGCTGGAGATAATTTTGTTGGGCTCTGGCAGTGCTCCTCCTGTTTCTCCTTGCACAAAGGAGCAGATACCGGTCCTGCCGCTGGGTTGTTGCCCTTCTACGGCCCTGTCCAGCTCTCCTTGTGTAATGACCCGTTTCCCGGTATTTCCTCCACGCTCTTGAGACTGTGCTGGGAGACACGGCAAACCTTCTTACGACGTTACGTATGGATGTGCCATCCTGGAGGAGCTGGGCTACCTGTGCAACCTGAATGGGCTGCAGGTACCAGTAGTGACAAGGGCACTAGCAAAATGCAAAACTAGAGAAAAGTCAGTCAGGAAGGATAAGGAGAGAGAAATGGTCTGTGGCCACCACCTGCAAAACCATTTACTTTTTGGGGGTTGTCTTGCTGTTGCCTCTCCTGTCCATCTGTTGTCACTCATTTGCACCAAAGCAGGTGAAATTGATTCACAATCATTTACGCTTCCTAACTGGACAGATCAATATCCCAGAAGTTTAATTGACTTTGTGTTATACTGTGTTGATTAAGTGTTCCCTTCATTTCTTTGAGCAGTGTATAACCTGTATCTGAATGGATCTCTATGGGGTGAGATTAGATTCAACTCTAAATTATACTGGTACAGTATGGAACACGACTGGCTAAATAGCTGTCAGTCATCCAGGGTCCAAGTTATCAAACGAGCCCCAAATATCACTCTGTGGCCAGATATGGATTGGATGTGGATGGATCACTGCAAGGGTTATTTTTCCCGACTCATTTTCCTATAGAACTCTATGGAGCTCAATATAAGATATCGAGAGTCTTTTGATATTGATGGGTCACAGACTTCAGGAAGTAACAGCATGCAAAGGATATGCGACCAAATATTAAATACGATACTTTAAAAATACGTATGATCCAATGGTTCAGATACTTTTGCAAACAAAGCATTTAATGTTGGATAATTTTTCTCAATAAATAAATTGTTTTTTGTTGAGCTGGGTTCACTTTATCAATTTTAGGACTTAGATGAAGATGTGATTCATGCAGATATACAGAAAATTCGAAAGGATTCACAAACTTTCGAGCAGCACTGTATAAGCTGGAAAATGTGGAAAGTTGTTTTGGGGAGTCTGCACATGTTACAAAAAAAAACAAACAAAAAATATGTAATTTGGTGATGTTGGCCTAACGTAAAAGTCACATCGTCATTGCCACAGCACATCGTCGATGTCCGATGTCGTCGACCATCGGCACAACCCTAATTTCAATATATTAGAAAATCTATTTAGATCTATTTTCAGTTCATTTGCTGTCTTTTACCGAAACAATTCATACGTTTTAGGCTATTACTATTTTACATAATTTACAGTGCATATTTCGTGTCTGAAATACAGCGTCCATTTAAACAGTACATCCCATTTTCCGTGCAAAAACAAGCTCTGAGACAACAATACAGTCAGCCTCCAGAACAATCCATTAGGCTCCAAGCATACTGACAGGTGATATAGCCGTTGTCTCATCCCGCATCTATTCCTCGTGTCCTTGATTGGATGGAGCTAACGAGTGAGGAAAGGATGCAAGGAGTGAAAGGAAGCGATTGAAATTAACCCTAGACATTTGGGGTGTAAATCGAGGTGTTTTTGACGTAAACATGTCAATTTAGCTCAGGTTTTACCTAAATATAGCCTGGCTAGCTACATTCTAATTGGTTAAAAAACTAACTTTTCAACCAAATTTAGCCGGTTTTTAACAGTGTCAACTTTTCAACACAAAAATGTTCACTGGGTGTGCTGTCTGGCACCGATAACATCGGACAGGTTGGCAATTTCATAAAAACCTCCACCTGACTTTACTGGATGTACGCTGGCATAAGCTGGATTATGCTGTTAACCACATTTGCAATACAAGGTACAGACCTGTAAGCTACTTTAAAGCAAAATCTGTTCATTTGTTAAATGTATCTTTTAATTAGCATATTTAACATCATATAGCACTTAAGATTTGATCAATTTTGAAAAAAATTGTAATAGGCTGCTTGGGAGCATCCATTACATTATAGGTCTAATTAAACGGCTTCATAGCCTACAATTGACCCTTTGCTAAGCCCCACCCCCCTTTGTTACTGTTGTATACTCCGACAAGCCTTACATTTTGAACGTTCCATCCCACAGGGAACCATTCAAACTAAGCTGAAACTCAAACTCCTCTAGCTTTTATACCTATTGATCAACTAAAAAACAAATTGGGCAAGACTAATCAGGAGACCCTCGGTTATGCCACCCTGGGTGCTTTTTTTGGTCATTACATGAGAACTACATGGAAATGACCTTGTAGTGTAACAAGCATATAGCTCTGAAAAGTGTCCTTCTTTGCTGCATCCTCACCAGGTCGAGCGAGAGCGAGCCCTTGCGTTCATAACACTATTCAACATTTGTTTTTCCGGTAGTTTCTATTTTCGAAACCAACTGATAAAAATTATGTTTAATGGAAATATGTCACTGTAGGCTTCACTGACTCACTGCGAAAACTTGCTGTAGTAGCCATAGCGGTTACTATAGTAGCTATATTGTGTAGGTTAGGTTGATTAACGGTAGTTCATTTAATTATTTGTTTATTCATTTATTTATATTATTTGTCTAGAAAGCTAGCTAACTAACATTAGCCATCACCGTTCCGTCTGTTATTCTTGACCAATTTTGGTCAAATGGGGTAGGGCAAATCTCTGCAATATGCCACTGAGGGCTACATACACGACGTGCAAGTTATCGCCAGCAACGTTGATGCAAAGTGTTACCGATCTTGGAGGAAGAGAGAGATGCTGCATCTCCTGACAGTTTAGATCCGTACCTGCTTATGGTGTACGTTAACATTACATCTCGGTTTATAGTATGCTAGCTAACATAGCTAACATCAGGTCTTGACAACTTTTGTTCATGGAACATGACTTGGAGCAAACATAAGTGTGTGCTGATATTGTTGACCATAGATATATAAACGTTTAACATAATGTTATATATCTATGTTGTTGGCATTCAGCTGCCTGTGTGCTCGTCCAAATCATCGAATACACTGTTTACGTTTCTCCAATTGACTTAGGTTTAGGGAACGTAACAAATGTGATTGAGCTGTAGCGAGAATTACTGTTGCATGTGCCCCAGGCACACCTTTTAACCATCACAAAAAAATATAAGTTCGCTGACAGTATATGCTGCATTTGTCAACAAACCATGCAAAGAGTTGCATGGTTTATTGTGTTGTTGGAGGATGTAGAGGCTAGCAACAGTTGCTACACATTCGAGCGCTGCAATTGGTTGTTTTCCCCTGTCAATAATTTCTCCAACATTCGGCTACAAAGGGTTTATCGATTAATAGGCGTAATCTAAAGTGTTTGCTTTTTGCAATCGTAATTTATTACGTTTGCATTGTGCATTTCAAAGGCTACATTTAGACTTGTGAATTTAACAGAAAATAAAAAAAATTATGTTGTAATTCAGAAGCTATATTTTGCGGCATTCTGAATTAACGAACGCGGTGCACGTGGTCCTGAGCAGGTGTAAAATCTCAGATACGAAAATGTTGATGAATGGCAAAATTGCTAAATTTACATACAAATTTGTTCTGCTTATGCTTCATGAATGAGGCTCAATGTTGGGCAAAGTACGCATTCAAAAGTCACCCTGAAGGCAGGTAGTGTGTAGGCAGTGGTTGCGCTATGATAAATCATAATCTGTCCACCTGACGGACTGGGTTGAAAAAAAATTGCCAGTATATTTTTACCGGTCATTAAGTTTGTTTTACCGATTTTAAATCGTTTGTGTTGCATTTTTGGTTGTACGTCGCTCTCGTAACATTTTTATTGTAGCAAATATAAGTCTATTCATAAAATATTGACAAGTTGGCTTACTATTAAAAAAAAAACTAAGGTTTTCATTCACTGTTCTTACTCGGCTAGTGTTAAAAATAAATCAGAGGGCGATCAATTGCTTTTAAAACAAAGTGAAGAACATGTTTATTTAAAATAATCCATGCCCTTGCTCTAACGTTAGCAAAACAAAACGGGCTAAATTTGTGACACGACGAGAGATACAAATCCGATTTCCGAATTAATGGGAAGTGAGATCTTTGCCAAAGTGTATATGTAACCATTTTCAATCCAAATTCACAGGAAATACCTAATCCATTAAATTGTTGAGCATGTTTGCACAAAATGTATTTAGATGGCACATAACTTTTTAGGCTATTGTAGTCAGTTAGTGTTTAACACATTTGCTGAAATATTTGTCAAAATTACTGATGCCATTTGGATTTTTTCATCAAAGTTTCTAAAAATAGGTAAATGACGGGAAATTTTCAGTTAACGCAACCCCTGTGTGTCGGGTGAAATGACAAACTAGTGTTAAATTATGAGTAGATCATTTGTTTGACCTGCTATTATCTTAGGTTCGGAAGACCTTCTTCAAGCTGGCCTACTGTGACTTCTGTCACAAGTTTCTCTTCCATGGTTTCCGATGCCAGACATGTGGCTACAAGTTTCACCAGCACTGCAGCAGCAAAGTTCCTACTGTGTGTGTAGATATGGACACCATGACCAAACTGTGAGTATATATCAACATTGACTAAACATTCAGTATACTTTACAGTATACTAGTAAACTGTGAGTGTGTTTACACAGTGAGCGAACTGAGTATATTTACACTGTGACCAGACTGTGAGTATATTTACACTGTGACCAGACTGTGAGTATATTTACACTGCGAGTAAACTGAGTGTCCAGTGCAGTCTTAAGTATCTGGATAGTGACACAATTTATTTTGGCTCTGTACTCGTCTCCAGCACACTGGTTTTGATACGGAACAGTGACTATGAGGTTCAAGTGCAGACTTTCAGCTTTAATTTGAAGGTTTTTACATCCCTATCAAGTGAACCATGTATCAGTTGTAGCCCTTTATATGTAGTCTCCCCCATTTCATGGGACAAAAATAATGAGACATAAGCTTCAATTAATCATGTGACAGGTGCTGCTAAAACTGTCCACAAGTAGCACAGGGACATTTTTCTGTTTTCATAGTTTCTGAAAGTACAGATTTTGAGCTTTCAATTGATGTTTCATACACTGCAATATGCAAATATGTGACGCGAGCTGGTAAAACGGTCCGCAAGTCGCACTTCTGCAATTCACAGTAAAGCGCAGTGTGGATGAAAAAAAATAATTAGTTGAAAATTCGGTAGAGGTATACGTCAAAATGGCATATACCTCAACCACTTGCTCTTTTTGAAAGACGACAGTGTTTTCAAGTGGGCGTGTAAATTACATAGCAAGTAGGCGGAGCCAGCAAGGGAATAATTACTGCCTGGATCTCACCCTTCTAAATAGGGACGGTTCTGTCGTAGGGACATATCATAGATCACGCTTGCTATCATTGCTATTTTATTATAATGTCAGAAAATGACATTGGTAGGCTACGTTATTTTCTAAAGATGCTTTGGCAAACTAAACCAAACGGGACTCTAGTGCTATCGGTTACAGAGTGGAGCTCCTCCGGTATTCCTCTACATATTCCTCTGCTTTATTGAACATCACCCGGTAAGGAACCATGTCAACTAATGTTACGTTATGATCCATGACCATTAAGTAGACAAAAATTAGCTAGCTGACCATAATTGAATGGATTCGCTCTGAGCATTTGATTACAGAAGCAATGTATTTTTTCTGGGCTAGTGCGATATCTGTTGTTGGCAACCGATTTCTTGGCATGAAACAAATTGGTTTTAAAATGTTTGCCATGGAGTAGGCTAGCTATAGTAGCTAACCTTGCATTCGTTAATTGAAGGAGGTCGGATATCGGGGGGATAAATGCATCGTTTCCATGTATTTACCAACATCAGTGCGTTCGAGTTGCACTGGGAAAGTTTTGCTTTCATAGTAAACACAGCTAAAATGGCTAACAAGTATCCTACAACAATGACGTTTTCACTTTTAATTATATATGTTTAATATTCTGTATCGGCATGATAGTCGATACAAAAGCATTTCATACTGAAAACAGGGGGAAGGGGGTTGATTTTCTGACATGGAACCGGGGTGCGTAGCCTTGCTAAGTGTTAGACTTTTGGCTGGCTGGCTGGCTAATATTTTCACGATACCAAACGTAGATAATTGAAGGGCCGTATTTCTCCCGTCTTGTTTGCAGACTGAGCTAATGAAGGTGGTATTTTCTCAGTATAACTTACATTAGTGGCTAACTTGCCAGCGAGTTACGTGGCCTCTCTCGTCTCTAACCTAGAAACGCTGCAGTGCAGACTGCAGACTGCAGACATGCACACTAGCAGTAAAATGCCCAGCCCCTTGGCCTCTGCTTCTGTAACATCATTCAGTGTGACTGGCGTTGTCTGACTCTGCCCATAAACTAAGCGCTCTTGGCCATTGTAGTTTACAGTAAAGCAGGTACCTGGTACATGCAAAGTAGTTTGGGGCTCTGCTCTCACTACAGTAGAAAGTTGGCTGAGAGCTCATTTTAATCAGGTGGAGAGCTACTTTTCTACAAACCAAACATAATTTTTTGGGGGAATTCCCCTTTAATATAATTAAGATGCAGTCAAGCCGGAAAGTCTGCACACCCCTTTCACCTTATCCACGTTTTATTACGTTACAGACTTATACTACAATAGATTGAGTTAATTTTTTGCCTCAAACATCTACACACAATAGCCAATAATGACGAAGTGAAAACAGGTTTTTAAGAAAATACGCAATTTTATTTTATTGACAAAAATGGGTTATTTAGGGGTTACATAGCTGTATACACCCTTAGCCTAATAGGACAAATTAGCGTGACGTCACAACAGCAAAGAACTTACTTCCGGGTGGATAATGGCTCTGCGGCTCTGCTGCCGACTAACGTTGAGGAATGTCGTATAGCAGGCAGTGTTTGTGTCATTTAACCAAGGTACGAACACGTAAAGTCAATGTTGGAATATAAAAATAATTTGTGAAAACTGAACGAAATTGTTTTATTTATATGATTGATATGATGTGGTCTAGCTAGCTAATGTAACTAACGTTAGCTGTCAACACCCCCCTAACGTTGTAGCTAACCAACATCATGAACATGAATAACCAGTGCAAACTAGCTAGCTAGCGTTATTGGAAACCCTATTACTGTAACGTTACCAACTAAACAAGTTAGCTAGCTAACTAGTTTTACAACAGGCAAGGTCGGATTTAACGTTTAATCGTTTCATGTTTGTAACGTTATCATCCCATAGTTTCTGAGCGTCTGGTGTTTATTAGCTAACGTTAGCTGTCAACAACGTTTGTGAAGGACATGAGCAATACAATCAGAAGTTCCGGATTTGTTTTTTGTCCCCCCCCCCCCACTACTCTATTTTACCAAAATGTGTATAAAATGCTATACAATTCTGTTTTGGACACGGTCTTATACAAATGAACTATAACCTCTGTTTTTATTTTATGTTTTATAGCCAACCAGTGACAGTAACGTTAAGTTGTTAGTTTGATTCAGCAAGCAGAAGTTATTCAAGTTCAAATTCAAGTCCTGATCTAACAAAGCAAAGTCAAACCAGTAATACTGTAACGTTAGTGTTCTGCTTTACAGAAGAAACTGCACTGTTCGTTATTTGTTTTTACAATTCAGATTTTAACTTGTGTTTTTACTGTAACGTTATTGACAACTCAACCTCTGGATTCTTAGCTGGCTAGCTAACGTTACAAGTACAACAGACAGATAGCCAAACATTGATTTATTGATTGATAGATAGTTCGTTCATAGCTGGAATTACCTATTTTTTTCTGAGGGAAGCAGCTAACGTAACATTACCCAGCCAGCTAACGTTAACGTTAGCTAAGTTCGCTAACACTTGCCGTATTTTCATCTAAACTAGCGTAGCTAACGTTAGCTAGCGAGCTATATGGTTACCTTCACTAGCTAGCCAAACGGACTGTATGATTTGGGGTATCCTCTCTTTTAAGTCTCTGAATCCACAGGTTCCGTTGGGTCGATTTAGACTTTAAAGCGGGGAATCGGAAAAAGCCCAACCCACGGTGTGCCTGATTACATTTGGCATTACAGCCCCAAACACAACACGATTTCGGCATAGTGTACGTTAGCTAACTGTTTCTACACAGCTCCGACTGGTTCAGTCGATTTTGAAGTGCTGAGTGGCCACCCGGAAGTATCGTAGCAAGCTCTGTTTACAAACATTCTGATTTGTCGTATACTTGGTTGCTGCACCTTTGGCCTTGGTTGCGGCACCTTACAGCTTCAGGGCATCTTGGGAAAGAAGCTACGAGCTTGGCACACTTGTTTATGGACATTTTTGCCCATTCCTCTTGGCATATCTTTGCAAGCTCAGTCAGGTTTGATGGGGAGCGTCGGTACACAGCCATTTTCAGCTCTTTCCACAGATGTTCAATTGGATTCAGGTCTGGGCTCTGGCTGTGCCACTCAAAGACATGCACAGACTTTATCCGAAGCCACTTCTTTGTTCTCTTGGCTGTGTGCTTCGGGTCGTTGTCATGTTGGAAGGTAAACCTTCACCCCAGTCTGAGGTCCAGAGCGCTCTGGAGCAGGTTTTCTTCAAGGATCTCGGTGTACTTAGCTGCATTCATCTTTTCCTCTATCAAGACTAATCGCCCCGTTCCTGCTGCTGAAAAACATACCCACATCATGATGCTGCCACTGCCATGTTTCACTGTAGGGATGGTATTACCCAGGTGATGAGCGGTGCCTGGTTTCCTCCAGACGTGACGCTTGGTATTCAGGCTAAAAAGTTAAATTTTGGTTTCATCAGACCTGAGAATCTTGATTCTCATGGTTTGAGAGTCCTCTTGGTGCCTTTTAGCAATCTCCAAGCGGGCTGTGATATGCCTTTTACTAAGGAGGGGCTTCCGTCTGGCCACTCTACCATAAAGGCCTGATTGGTGGAGTGCTGCCTGGATGGTTGATCTTCTGAAAGGTTCTCCCATCTCCACAAGGATTCCTGCTCACCTCCCTGGCTAAGGCCAGTCTTCCCCCATTGCTCAGTTTGGCCGGGCGGCCAGGTCTAGAAAGATTCTTGGTGGTTCCAAACTTCTTCCGTTTACGAATGATGGTGGCCACTGTGCTCTTTGGGACCTGTAATGCTGCAGAGATTTTTCCGTACCCTTCTCCAGATCTATGCCTCGACACAATCCTGTTTCTGAGGTCTGCAGATAATTCCTTTGACCCCATGGCTTGGAGTTTGCTCTGACATGTACTGTCAACTGTAGGACCTTACGTAGGCAGGGGTTTGCAATCCCCAATCATGTCCAATCAATTGAATTTATCACAGGTGGACTCCAATTAAGTTGTAGAAACATCTCAAGCAATATCAGTGGAAACAAAATGCACCTCAGCTCACTTTTGGTTGTCATATCAAAGGGTGTGCACACTTGTGTACATATGATATTTTACATTTAGATTTTTAATAAATTGGCACAAATGTCTAAAAACCTGTTTTCACTTTGTCATTATGGGCTATTTTGTGTAGAATTTTGAGACAAAAAATGAACTCAATCTATTGTAAAATATGTCTAACGTAATAAAACGTGGAGAAGGTGAACGGGGGTATGCAGACTTTCCAGTAATGAGTAACACAAATATGCTTGTTAAAATCATGTTTGCTGGGGGTGGACTTCAAGTTTGAGGGTGCAGACTATCAGCTGTCCATTAACACCTTCCTAGTTTCAATTGGCTCTGAATTTTGGTGTGCCTCGCCCTAAATAAATCTCACATGGCCTGCTCTGTTTACTTATAATCAAAATGGAAGTCACCACTGGAAATGCTGCTACTGTTCTGAATAGGCTAATCTACCTGCCGGGAAAACCATAGAGAACGGAGAATTCATGGTAATAATCTGATGGGGAAGACTACGACGACAGGGAAAACGAGGAAAATACTTTAAGATCAATTGATATGGTGACAGTGGACCACCATTTCGAAAAGGAAACTCCGGGACTCTTGTAGTCAGAAACTGTCTCCAGAATTAATCTATAAAATGAGAGGGAACACATAATCGGCAGACAACAGAGAAATGCTTATTTTGGGAACATTATTGACATGTAGGCCTATTAATGATTCTGAAATTACTCAACCGACTAAGAAGATTCCAAGCAAACGAAAAGCATCAGAGAACTACGTACACTTCACAGTACTGTAAAAAGTACGCATTTTGTCGGGTTATTTTTATCTACCAGTCTTTGTTTAACTAGCAGCATGTCCTAACAATGTATAATTTGCAAGCATGTGTGCCGTGGTATTCTTATGTATTTTTGTTTAAAACAGACCAAGCCTTTGTTAGCTAAGATAGCAGTTAGCTATCTAGCTAGCCAGTTTGGCGTCCCTCAAAGACGCAGTGGAAAAGCTTGGTATGTAGAGGTTGTGTATAAGACTCATGTTGAAGTGTAATAGATTATAAAAATGTCTTCTGTGTAAGTATTTACACTATTCCTTTTACTTTTCAGGGGACCGTGTAGTTGGTCTGCACAGCTTCCGAAGGCTGTAGATATCATTGCTTTCTGCATTGGACATTGTCGAGCTGAACATTGAACACTGTGCTATTCCACACCTGACCAGCGCAGGACCCCTGCTATTGCACACTATTGCATTGTTTTTTACACCTGTCTTTGGACTTTAAATAAACCATTTAGTTAATATGAATGTTGTAAGGGTGTATTTAAAGCCTGAAGTCAGGTGTGCAGTAGTGCAATAGCAGGGTCCTGCTCTGGTCAGGTGTGCAATAGCGCAGTGTTCAATGTTCAGCTCTACAATGTCCAATGCAGCCGGGGAGATGCAGTCGACGTGAATCTACAAATGGAGTCTTGTTCTGAGCTGTTGTGGAGTTTGGTGGGGGGGCATGTGATGTCTTGTGCCTCATCACCAGATTGTCGGCCAGGCTGGACAATGGCGTGGTCCATGGTGGTACTACACCATGCTCCTTCTAGGATTGGATAAGGGAAGAGAGCTGATTTCTTTTTTTTTCTGATTCCGAAAGGAAAAACGTACATTGGATTCAGATAGCTGTCAATTGCACTTGATATACTCGTTACCTTGCTACCTACAGTTGTGTTATAAAAAAAATAGCAGTGCAATATCAGTAACCTGATGAACCACTGTTATTAGTAATAGTGATATTTCTGCATGGCAAATAATTTACTTGTAGATGTAGTAGTGCAATATAAAAACAACAGACCCAACTGTCATGACATGCACGCTGCTTATTCTGAGTAATTGACTCATTCATTGAAAGGGGCGTGTTCACAATAATAGCAGTGTGGAGTTTAATTAGAGAATTAATTAATTCTGTGAAAAAACAGGTGTCATTAATTGTCTTTTATTAAGGAAGGGAAGCAAATGTTTCACACATTGTTATAAAATATATTTCCTTCTGAATTGCTAAGTAAAATGGGCCATTCCAAACATTGTTTGGAGGAACAACGTAATTTGTTTTAAAAAATTGATTGTAGAGGGGAAAACGTATAAAGAAGTGCAGCAAATTATAAGATGCTCAGCTAAAAAGATCTCAAATGCTTTAAAATGGCAACAAAAACCCGAAACACGCGGAAGAAAACGAGCAACTACTGTTAAAACGGATCGAAGAATAGTCAGAATGGCAAAGATTCAGCCAATCATCACCTCCAGAAAGATCAAAGATGATCTAAAAAGGGCCGCTGCGGTCGTACAACGGTAAGAGTTGTACTCCGAGGATCGGGGTTCGCGCCCCGGACCTGCCATTTTCCGAGCATGGCCGGCGCCCTGTGGGAGCAGCAATTGGCGGCTGCTTCCGGGTGGGGGGAGGGCTCGGAAGAGAATCGCTGCGCAAATAAGGCCCCGGGCGAGTTGGAATCACGGTCAGGAGCTTGGGGAGTCGCGCCCTGTAGAGGACGTGGCGGCCTCTTTCCTACTACCGGCTGATGGGGTTGTATAGCGGTGGTTCTCTAGCGGTTGCTACATGGGGGGAATTTAATTAGAATAGGGGTTCAATTGGCTACTAAATTGGGAGAAAATGGGGGGGAAAATCAGAAACAAATTAAAAAAAAATTTTTTTTAAAAGATGATCTAAAATTACCTGTAAGTGTTGTTAGTCAGAAAAAGTTTGATCGAAGCTAAGCTATCAGCAAGAAGCCCCCGTAAAGCACCATTGTTGAAAAAACGGCATGTGCAGAATCGGTTAAAATTTGCCAAGGAACACATAGATTGGCCCAAAGAGAAATGGCGTAACATTCTGTGCACTGATGAGAGTAAAATTGTTCTTTTCGGGTCTAATGGTCGTCGACAGTACGTCAGATTTTCTAAAACATCTTTTTTTTTTTAACCATGATACGTTGATAAAAGATGGTATCTATGACAAAATATAGTCGGTAAAAAAAATAATAAGTTCACCATAATAATTAAACTACTTTTCTAATGGTCTGTGTCTCTTTTAGCCTGGCAACTGTAGGCTTCACTTAACTGTGGTTAACGTTATTCTTATAGCAGCACCTAGTGGTATAAGTTGGTTCCTAGGAATTTTTGGTTCTAGGTTTTGTTCGGATTTGTGTAGTATTCACCTGGCCCGACCCATGGAACCCGACCAGGCAATGCAAAAAGCCATGTCTAAGCATTACACATTGGTAAAATATAGATTCATTTCAACTGAATTGACCACTAGTGCAGCAACTGGGCTATCAATATTTCCAATTGGGCCTAATCAATGCACAATTAATAAAATAAAGCAATAGTGTCAACAAAAAAATAAACAATGGTCTTAGAAGTGCTTTCATCTTGTTTTCCTGGCAGAGAAGTTAACGGAGGAAGCTAACGTTAGCTGCTGCTGGACAACGTGCCTTTGCTAACGTGCTGCTAGCAGTCTGTTTCCCTTTTCCACTGGTTGAATGGAAGGTTTGAAAAACCCAGTTAGCTTGGGAATTTTGTTTTAGCAACTCACAGATGTGCTTTTCTAACTGACATTTTAGCTTCTGACAATAAGCAAAATCAGCATGTGTAAGTAGGTGTATAGCCACCAAAGACTATGTATGTTTTTTGCTTTTTGTAAATAAATGAATGACTGAATAAATAAAATTAATCTAACCAGACAACCAATTAACAACAAAAACATTTCAAGTGAATTAGTCACTCACTGGCAAATTACAACATTATATTCTGGCCAATCGAGGGCCTGGGCTTCAGCCCATGTAGCCTGTGCATTAAAGCACCCCTGACGATCACATTTTCGCGTCATATTTAGAGCGAAGATAGCCTATGCGTGATTTGTTTTTTTCTATCGGCATGGCAGCCAACACACACATAATTTATTTAAGTTTTTATTGACATTAACAGTGTGACAGTGTGTCCAGAAATGCTCCATGAGTCTGTGATGTTCTTTAAGCTTGACTGCCGCTTCACTGACAGGACAACGCGTTGATAATTACCAACTAACGTTAGTACAGGTAGTCTAACCATGCAGCAATCGGCTACACGCTGCCGACCAGTTTAGTTACTTCCTCCGGCAGTAGCCTAGTGGATTGAGTGAGCGAACTCAACCTCAAATCCTCTATCGCTAGCATTTGTATTTATATTTAATAGGCTACATTATTTTAATTGCCATGTCCGACCAGGGGAAGGCCTTACACACCCTCCACCTATGCATAGGCATAGTCTATATGCTTGCAGCTTACCTTTTTCTCTCCTACTTTTCTCCTCGTCGATTTTTTTTTCTTCTGACCCAGATGGGTACATTAGTTTCATAGTGGACACCGAGCTACTACTGCTGGCAGTTGACATGCAGTAACAGTGTAGTAGACACTAACCTCGCCTGCCAGTCGTACTCGGCGGTAATATAACGTTAAAGGGTGCTGCACCGCGCCACGCATCATCCGCGGTGCAGCGCCCACAATTTAAAATCCTCCTTCCTAGTTCCTAAATTAGGTTTTAAGAAATGTAGAAAAATATACAAAGCGAAACATACTACATTTCATTGTTACGTTTGTGTGTACTGTTTATTCGATGAATTGATTGGGAAAATAAGAAATTTTTAAAATTATTATCTTGGAGGGGCTGGGGCCCCGAACCAATCGCAGGGCCCTAATCAAATGTTTACGTTGTTTATTGGGTCGGGCCGGCCCTGGGTGTTCTTAACTAGTCCACGTTATCTAGTCTTTGTTTTCCACTATTTTTGTTGTATTCCATTGGTTTTTTTATTGCGAGTGACATTTTCTTTTGAGTGGAGGTAGGCTACTCCTTTTCTTTGACCTTTGTTACTGACAGACGTAGAACACTTGTTACAATGTAACTTGTGTGCTTTTGCAACTTGCTTTCATTCCCATAAAATATTTGGAGGCTACTCATTCAATAACTGTGGATGCATTATTTTGAGGTAACTTGGCTATGTTCGGAATGGATGTGCGGGGGGCGTGCGGCTAGAAAAAGGAATATAGCCCCAGGCTTTACCGTAGCCTACTATAGATGCAGGCCTGTGCGTTAGTTATTTATAAATGTTATTTTTTAATAATGCGAGTTCAATGCCTAAGGTTCAACTTTTCACTCGACATTTTGACTTGTTTTGCTATCGCCAGCCTGTAGTCTATTTACCCAGCTTTTCTCTCTGTCGTGCATGAATGTGGTGCACGTCTCACCGTTGGATCATTTAACGCAGAGCGCAAAGCAATGCGAGCAAGATGCAAAGTGCAAATAATAGGGCCATGTTTGACAAATCTAGCCCTATGAAAACAATAAAGCAGCACATGCGTTTTAACCTCTTAGAAATAACAATCAACTTTGTGCCCTTTAATAAAAATTAAGTCAAAATACTTTCTGGTGCAATTTAGAAGTAGGCTACTAAACTGATGGGCATATTGGTAGGCTATGAATACAACATCGGCTGAATTGCAGAAGTGAGTTTATTTTGGAATGGAACTTCAGAAATCGGATTTACAGAACTCAAAATTCCATCCCTGAATAATTTTGTTTAGTGTAGCTGGCTACACGCTCAGAAAAATGATACAAAGTGTCTTAAAAGGTAAACACTTATCACTGGGATGGAACCTTATAGGTAGGACATAAGTACTCAAATAGAACATTATTGTATTTCAGGGTAGCTGCAGTGGGGACAATTGTTCTTTAAAGAACACCAGTGCACTTTTATTTCTGAGTGTAGGTGCCACTGCTGGACATCATATCTTAGCTACACAAAAATCAAGAGACGTGAAGAAGGGAGGATAAGACCACAACCTCTGACACAAGAGGTTGGACCAGAGAATTGTTTGGCACTTTTGAATCCATACCTTCGAAAGAATAACAATCGAATCAGCATAATCCTATTAGGCCGCTGCTAATATGGCCAATGCATTTTCTTCAGTAGGTACATATTAGCCGAGACGTGTTTGATCCATGAAAAACGCATTCAGCATAGGCCTCATAATAAACACATTATGCCAAATAGTTATCATTCAGTTCAGGGGGGTATGCCACAAAGCAGGATTACTGAGTTAACTGCACTGAGTAAAACTCGGAACCCTCCCAAATATGAAACGTAGACTGAAGGACAAAGAGCTGTTCTGGATTTTACTCAGTGCAGTTATCCGGCTAACTTGATAATCCTACTTTGTGGAATATCCTCCAGGGCTCAAAATGAAAAAGCCTAACCAACATAGGTAGGCTTGTTTTATTATTATTATTTATTATTATTGTAAATAATATTATGATTACTATTACAAATTTAATGAGAATTCAGTGAGGCTCAGGTAGGGTTGCAAAATTCCAGGAATATTCAAAGGTAAACTTTCCATGGGAATTAACGGGCATAAACAGGAACAAAATGGAATAAACTGGAAATGTTATTGTTATTTGTACTAGCTGTAGCCTATTTACCTTGTCATATGCAGACATAAATATTAACATTTTGTTTTGTCATAAGCGGACATCCATGCAAACATTTGTGAGTAGAACTTTAATGGATTTTTTCATTGATCAAAAAACATGAATGTTGAATAAAAGAAATGTATTCCCTAACCCCCCCACAAAAAAACTCCCATTCAAAATGGATGTAGTCCTTGGGGTCAAATGCAGTAGTGTGGCCTCAATAGAGTACTCAAGTGACTACGTCACTCTGGTTTTGGAAGTGACTTCCCCATTCATTTAGACCATACACATTAACTAAAACTTACTTTGAAACAATTTTTTGTGATTATATCTTACCATCAACATCAATTCCCTGGATTGTTCAATGTAATGCCCGTTTGCAAAATATGTCATTTTTCTGGACCAGCTTTGAGTATATTTTACGTTTCAGTATGTTCTTGTGAATATACCAGCGCTGGCAATGTTTAAAAACTCAACGTCCCATAATTCACTTTTGAAGTAAAATGGCCGAATTATCAAAGTCGTATGCACCAGAGATTTTCTTATATAGGGGGGAGGGTCTCTGGTGTGCACTGCCAAAAATGTTCAGACGAGATGATGATATCTGATTGTTCGAGAACAAGCCGTGCGTTGCAGTAATGGATATGTAGTCCATTAAACTGTACTACAAACCGGACTACAATCATTACTTTAAAAAATAAAAATTGGAACATGCGATGTATGCTCTATGTTCTTATACCACGCAGGCTAATCCAGGAACGTTTCGGCTCATTCTATAAATCGGATTTCCAGAAATTGTCGATAGTCTCCGAAGCCCATTCTAGTCAAGCCGGAAAGTCTGCACACCCCTTTCACCTTCTCCACGTTTTATTGCGTTAGACATATTCTACAATAGATTGAGTTCATTTTTTGTCTCAAAATTCTACACAAAATAGCCCATAATGACAAAGTGAAAACAGGTTTTTAGAC
Source organism: Ilyophis sp. 1 JC-2022 (assembly GCA_022702515.1). Classification (NCBI taxonomy): domain Eukaryota; kingdom Metazoa; phylum Chordata; class Actinopteri; order Anguilliformes; family Synaphobranchidae; genus Ilyophis; species Ilyophis sp. 1 JC-2022. The sequence goes on along the minus strand of CM040402.1, from coordinate 999,694 downwards.
TTTTGTGCTATCTGTAACGAAATAAAACGTGGAGAAGGTGAAAGGGGTGTGCAGACTTTTTCCGCCTTGACTGTATCTGTACTAGGGAATTTACTTCTTTACTTTACCTCTATTGTCTGCTGATAATGAAGCCCTGTTTGTTCTCTTTTTATAGTAGTTTTTGACGACAAAAGTCCCGGTGCTGTGAATTTTCCTTTCGCCCTCTGTTGGAATTTGCGGTCGAAGTTGCGAATTTTATACATTTTCTTTTCAAAGTCGTGGTCCACTGTCACCATATCAATTGATCTAAAAACCTTTTCAACGTCCACTGCCATTACAGTTCATAGCAGTAGCAGCATTTTCAGCGTCCATTTTTTTAAGTGAGTAGGCTATGTAAACCGAGGCCGTGTGTGAGAGTATTTATGTGTGAGGCATACCGAAACTCAGAGCCAATGGAAACTAGGAAGGTATTAATGGACAGCTGATTAGTTTTCTCGTTCCCCCTCAAAGTGAAGCCCCCCCCCAACAAACACAATAGAGATCCTAAATATGTTGTATATTATATTAAGTGACTTCTAAAACACTTTTCGTTTTACACCGTACTGTGAATTGCAGAAGTGCGACTTGCGGAGCGCTTTACCAGCTTGTCACATATTTAAGATTTGGTTGCATATCTTTTCTATGTCATGACTTTCTGATGTCTGTGACCCAACAACATCAAGAGACTATTGATATCTTTTCAGGCACTCTTACAAGCGATACTATAACTTTTCTGGATTTGAATGGATCTCTATGGGACTTGTGGGAAGGGGGGCAGGGGGGACTAGATTTAGCTGTTAATTACACTGGACCGGTATGGAACACATGGTTTGCTAAATGGCTGTACGTCATCAAGGGTATGAGATATCAAACGAGCCTCACTCTGCTGCCAGATATGCAGTAGGAATGAATGGATCACTTGAAGGGTTGTTTCTCCTGACTCATTTTCTTATTTAACTTTGCTTATGGAAAAATAAGTTGGGAGAAGAACCCCTTCAATTTATCCATCCACATCTACTGCATATCTGGCAGCAGAGTGATGGTTTCAGGCTTGTTTGATACCTGAGCCATAAGATTAAAGTAATTTTTTGATGTTGAGTCACAGACATCAGCAAGCCATGGAATGCAAAGAATATGCAACCAAATATTAAATATGATTACTTTATTTAAGTTTGTTATTTGTCCAATTACTTTTCGTCCCCTGAAATGGGGAGGGGGGGCTATGTATTAAAAAAAGGCTACAATTGCTACACGGTTTACCCGATACAGATGTAAAAACCATTTAAAAAATTTTTTTTATTTAAAACTGAAAGTCTGCAAATTAACCTCATAGTCACTGTTCAATTTCAAATCCAATGTGCTGATGTACAGAGCCAAAACAACAAGATTTGTTTCACTGTCCAAATACTTACGGACTGCACCATATTTACTCAGTGGGCAAACTCTGAGCATATTCACACAGTCATCAAGCTGAGTATATGTACATAGGGACCAAACTGTGAGTGTATTTACACTGAGAAAACTGACAGTATATTTGCATAGTCATCAAACTGTATATTTCCACCATGAGTAAACTGTCAGTATATTTACACAGACTGCAAAACTGAGTGTTCAGGACCAGAAAGCAAGGGCGAGAGGAAAATTACATTTTCTGGAAGGCACAGTGCTGATTTAGCTGGAGGAGAGCGGCGGATCCTGAAGCTTTTACCAGCAGCTGGGTGTATCTTTGCCCATGTTACAGGTTTAACAGCAGCTGGGTGTATCCTCGCTGTGTCACAGGCTTAATAGCAGCTGGGTGTATCCTCGCAGTATCACAGGCTTAACGCCAGCTGGGTTAATGGCTAGTCTGGGCGTAGGCTAGTCACATAGTACTTTTTCTCGTCATCATATAGTCAGAGACATGCTACGGCTTCCTTTCTGATTTGCTACTTTGTGTTTTTGTCTGCAGGTGTTTGCCCAATCCAGTAATGGATGATTACCCTCAGATCTCTATTCTGTTGCCAGATGGCACAATATCCCTGAGTGATATGAGCTTCACCCCAGAGCCTTCTGGGTAAGAGATTCCTTTTGCGATGTTGCTCTCAGTGGGTTTTAGCATTAGTTCTTTCTGCCATGTTGCTCTCAGTGGGTTTTAGCATTAGTTCTTTCTGCCATGTTGCTCTCAGTGGATCTCTACACATTTAATCGCAATTAAAAAAATAAATTGATAACATTAAGGGCTCTATTTTCCGGCAAGTGCATGTTGTGCGGCGAGCCATCGTAGTCAATGGCGTAGCTACTGAATCTCGGTATTTTCGGACCAGAGGCGAGGAGCGCACAGCTCACAGCGTGCTGCGCAGGTTTAAAATGGGCTGGGTTATGCTGAATATTTATCAGTGGGTGTGCTTCAGCTGCACCATAGCAAATCAAATTACCTCTTCAGATTGGATTCGTTTTGACCATGTCGGGGTATCCCGCATCACGTGGTTTAATGAAAAACTATAGCAGAACACGCCCATTTGGTCGTGGTCGGGAGGCCTCCCGAGTCCACCCACTGTCAATTTCCGACTAATGGAGGCGACAAAAGTCACTAATAGGTTATCTGGACTGTGAAAAATAAAAAGCTTTTAATAATTTTCTTAGCCTCCAATCAGTCGATAAATAATAAATTTTACTGGCTTTTTTTTATTTTAAAACTTTTTTATTTTTCACAACTTTCTTATTTTCTGGGTCCTAGCATGCGTTTAATCATTTATCTTTTTCCCCATGCAACATATCCCATTTTCCTCCCACGTTTATTAGCGACTTTTGTCACTTTTAGGATTCTGCATTGGAAGACGATAGGCTTGAGTTAAGAGGTACGTTTGTATCGCTATACGTGCAATAAGAGTGATTGTATGCACCAAGTTTGTCATTATTCCCATTACAGACAGTGCAAGAAATTATACAGAAATTATAACAGCCATAAACAATTAAAAACAAAGAAATACAATAATTAACATAGACAATGAGCAATAAATGCAAAGCAAAGTTTTTTCCTGCTTGGGGGATTTATTTCAAAGTCAAATTGGACCGCATATGATTCACGAAAACGGTTGATTGGCTTTTGAATAGGTTATGATCATGCACGCATTGGGGAAAGCCCCAAAATGATCAACTCGCCATCGGCTGTGGTGCCGTAAACGTGGTCTCACTTGGCGGGCAGTGCAAGCTCGAATCGCAGTCTATTCTTCTCCCAAAATTACATTCCGCTCCAGTAAAATTAAACTGGGCTGCTCCCTCTTGACGGACACACTCCCCAACGGCGACTTTCCTCCCACTTCAGCGCACGGCGAGTCGCAAAATGACCAAATGGGCTTCGACGCGTGCAAATCCATGACAAAATTGCAACCTCGCCAGTGATGGCTGGAACAATGCAAAATCATGTGAGACTTCAACACCCGACAGTGACTGAGTGACGACAGCAGCCAAGTCAGCTCAAGCCCGACCGCTTCTCAGCGAACAATGAGGGCTTTCGCTTTGAAAAGCTGCGACAATATTAGACAAGAACGTGTGACCATGTTGATCGTCAAACGATTACCAGATGCACAGGCAATATCTCTCGTGTAAAATGAGGGCTTCACCAAGCTGATGGCTTATGTCGAGCCAGGATATGTAAAGCCGTGCTGAAAAGCAAGCATAAGCGCAAGAATTGACATTACATTACAGGCATTTAGCAGACGCTCTTATCCAGAGCGACTTACACAACTTCTTAGCATTTATTTTTACATATATTATCCATTTATACAGCTGGATATAGACTGAAGCGATTCAGGTTAAGTACCTTGCTCAAGGGTACAACGGCAGTGTCCTACCTGGGAATTGAACCTGCAACCTTTTAGTTACAAGGCCAGTTCTTTAACCATTATACTACACTGCCGCCCCAGACCAGACCTATAGTAGCCTATCAATAACATTATGTTAATGTTCTATAGAACACAACATCCTCTTTTACACGAGGCGATGTTTTAGCTTTGAATTAAAGCAACGTCTTGATTTTTTCGCACCGGATTTCTATAACCTGGGGTTTCACAGGGCAGTTAACAGTAGGTAAAAGACGCCAGCATCTTTACTGGCACGGGAGCGCCCAGTCCGTAAAAGTTACATTGCACATTCGGACGGGAATAAAATAACGGGAGATCCTCAGGTAATAATTACATTACCCCACCTCTCCCCGTACAACTTGTCAGAATAGGGCTATTGTCATTACTTAAATGAACATTAGGCCTATTTAATATTTTGTCTGTTATTTTTTGTTGAATATAGGTGGCTATATTTATTATAAAAATTTTTTTTTAAGATTCAGTAAAGCCAGCACCTTATTACGCCTGTTGTATGCTCTCAGTGCTATAGTCTTTATTTAGTCCGCTCTGTAGCAGGTCTTGCAACTGTGATGGCATAAACCCATCACTGGCACTTTCCGTGAATTTCACCCCCCCCCCCCCCCCCCTTTGACGTTTAAATTTCAGTTTGTTTCAGCATTAGTTCCTTCTGCCATGTTGCTTTCAGTTTTTCAGCATTAGTTCCTTCTGCCATATTGCTCTCAGTGGGTTTTAGCATTAGTTCTTTCTGCCATGTTGCTTTCAGTTTATTTCAGCATTAGTTCTTTCTGCCATGTTGCTCTCAGTGGATTTCAGCATGAATTGCTGTCTCACCACGTTTGACTTAAAATGCATGATGAGCATGTTCTATTAGGTAAACCTGAAAATATGACATATTAGTCTGTTTTGACTTTTGTTTTGAACAATAAAAGCACATGGTGCTCATGCTGTTGGTTATCCTGGTGTGTCTTTTTAGTGGTGTGGACACAGAAAATGGCCCTTGTGTTCTTGCTTTAGATTCTGGAATATGGCTCTCTTTCATACACTCACTCACTCATTAGGACACACTCATTCATGAGGGCACACATTAGGACGCACTCACTCATTCATTACGACACTCACTCAGTCATTATGACTCACTCATTCATTGATTTGTACGCACTCACTTACTCATTAGGACAGACACACTCATTCATTAGGATACACTCAGGCTGTGTCCGAATCAGAGCCCTGTCTACTGCGTCCTGTCTCCTGGGTACAGTGCACTGGCAGAAGTGTGCCGTTTAATGTGCACTGTTTAGCAGTCTGTGAAAAATATCCACCATACTATTTTCCAACCGCACTGTGGAAGTGTCATAAACAGGTCATAAGACGTCCCACCAGTGTAGCCATGTCCGTGGTTTTACAGCTAAATTAGGATACTTTCAAAGTGCAGTCATGGGTAAAAATGAAAAGTCGCAAAGCACACACTTACTTTAAAAATTTCTATTTAAAATACATTGAATTATTTCTTTAAAATACATTGGTTTTGGTTAGAAATATATTTTGGGCTAGTTTTGAGTTGCCATTTGGCTGGAAAGTCTTGCCAGATCTGGCAAACCTGTGCCCACCCTTCTGCTGCCATGTCATGTGTTGTTGTTTTTGTTTTATTTGAAGGAAAACGTCAGCGAAGCTGCGGCTCATTTTTTTTATTTTTTTTAAACGAAGCTTCACGTAATATTTATGTGACCAAAATGTTTGCATACTTCTTGAAGTGTGCTCCTGAATGTACTCAGCTAAACCCCGGAATTTAATTTGTCATCCGGGTGTTTCAAGTATACTGCAATTTCAAAAATGTTCGCCTACTCAACGACTTTCACATCCTATCTACTCACCAAGAGCTACTCAATAGTGTGGAAGACTGCCTATTCGGACATGGCCTCAGTCATTAGTGCGCACACACTCACTCATTAATCTGGACTCGCTTGCTCTTTCACTCATTTTAGGGCAGACTCAGTGTGGCAGACATTGAGTGAGGGGAGGTTTAGCTGATTTTGTAGAGGCTGTTTCGGAAGGCTCTTCCACAGTGGGTTTTAATGCTGTCTGTGTTAGAATGACCCACAGGCAGATCCCCTGTGGTGAGCTGTTTCTTCTTTCCCTCCACAGACTGGGGCTGCTGTCCCCCAACTCCGCGTTTCGGTTCCCTCTGCCTGGGGCTGATGGGTCGTCCCTACAGAGGGGTCGTTCCACCTCCACCCCCAATGTCCACATGGTCAGTACTGTAGGGCCTATGGGGGCCGGCGTAATAGAGGTGAGGTCCTTGATCCTTCAATGTGCTTAAATTTAACTAATGCATGCACTTATGTAGCTAGTTGTTAATGTCATTAATAAAGCTTGCTAGCTAGTCGGCAAGCAAAAGTGTATTTGACTGTGGCTAGGTAGCTAATGCATGTTGGAATGTAATTAGCTAATGCATGCTTGAATGTAGCTAGCTAATGTATACTTGAACATAGCTTGTTAACAATGCATGTTTGAATGTACCTTGCTACAATGCCTTCAGAATATTTTCACCCCCATTGAAGATTTATTATTTATCTGTGTTGCGATAACTAAAATAAAAAAAAATTCTACTGCTCTATAAGTAGCACTCTATAATGTGAAAATAAGTATGATGTCTTCATAATTGTATTCAAAATAAGAAGATGGAAAATGTTCATAGAAAGGGTGAATACTTATGCATTAAATCAACCTAAATTTGGCCAGGTTTATTCCATTTTCTAGAGATATGATGCTAACTCCACGAACACGGTCCGGTTATGTTGATATTGAATCCAACTGCATGACTGCAGACTAAATATTGCAGACTTTTTGAGGTCTCGCAACCGAAGCAGCAGATCAGTCACTCTGTCATGAAGACCAAGGAACTGCCCGTGGAATTTTGAGATTAATTTGTTAGGAGGCAAAAAGCTTCAGAAAGTTCTAAAAAGTTTGGCAACGTTTTTACATTTTCTTGGAGCACTGATAATGGCACAACCTGGACACTACCGAGATCAGTCCTAACAAATTGTGCAACTGGACGAGAAGGGAAATTGCCAGAAAAGTGTCCAAGGGGCCAGCTACAACACTGATAGAATTGAAAAACTTCTGAAATGTGAGAAACCCAGAGAACAACCATCTTCAGTACTTCACAGATTTGGCCTTTTTTGGAGAGTGGCTATGCAGAAGCCACTTCTGAAAAAGGCCAACATAAAAGGGGTAATAAACACCGGCTGTTGTCCTGTCTCCGCCCACTTCACAATTTGAAAAGACGCGAATTGGGCGTTAGTGAGAGAGCACAAATGGGAGGGGGGGACGAGGGAGGAGTTACAATTGGGGGGGAGGGGCGATAGATCCATTCAGTAACGCGTCATAGGCATGTAGGCAGAACCTACAAGCAACAAAACTTTTCACTTTGGGTTGCAGCGAATGCCTCTAATAAAGTTTTTTGTTTCAGATTTTTTCCCATTTTCTCCCAATTTGGTAGCCAATTGAACCCCTATTCTAATTCAATTCTCCCTGTGTAGCAACCACTAGAGTTCTCAGTTTCAGCCCGAGCCCGATGGGCCGAAAAAAGCCAGTCGGGTAGGGCCGGGTTCGATCCGGATATTTATGCTAATTGGTTGGGTAGGGCTCGGGCTGTGCAAAAAAAAAAAAAAGTGTGTGTGTACAGTAGGCTAATCTGCATTTTTACATGTGGTGCTGATTGCTAATTTTGGAGTCAATCAATTGTCAAGACTTATTTTATTTATCCAATATCTCCCGTTTGCTGTAACTATACAGCGAATGTAGGCGTTCGAGTTGAAGTATCGTCTGCTGTGTGATAAATGATAATAGGGCAATAATAATGAAGCAAGAACATGCGAACTACACATCAATAAAAAGTTGAATCCTGTTCTAACGAAAAAACGCGACTAAATTCTATTACAGCATGGCAAACATTAAAGCATTAGTACAACACAAATCTAATTGCTTGCTTTTGGTAAAATTGGTTTACTCTGCTGCTCTCAATGACTAAATCTGTTAAAAGCTAAAAACGGCTAGTTTGTGGTGTTCCTGCTTGCTCGCTCCTTCTTTCTCTCTCCCTCTCTCTCTCTTTTCCCGTTGTTGCTATGTGATTTGAGTCGCCACCTACGTAAATTGTGCAGCCTTTTCTGGCAATAACCGGCTTGTTTTTTTTCGGGTTTGGTCGGTCTCGGGCTCAGTATTGTATGTGATAATCTCGGGTGAGCCGGGCTCGGGCTTCAACTCACTCGGTTCGGGTTAGAAATTTCAGGCCCGTTGAGAACTCTAGCAACCGCTAGAGAATCGCCGCTACACAACCTCGTCAGCCGGTAGTAGGAAGGAGGGCGCCACATCTTCTTCAGGGCGCGACTCCTCGTGCTCCTGACTGTGATTCCAACTGGCCCAGGGCCGTTCTGTGCACAGCGATTCTCTCCGAGCCCTTCCCCCCACCCAGAAGCAGCTGCTAATTGCCGCTCCCTCGAGGCACCGGCCATGCTCGAGTCTGGCAGCACCGGGGGCCGAACCCCGATCCTCGGAGTACAACTGCACCGTCTGAAAGTCGGTGTATTTACGGCTGTACCACCATGTGGTGGCACGGCTTAATAAAATTTTTGTGTTTTTAACAATAGGATATATGTGACCCGCTCTACAAAAATTGTATTTCTCAGGGAAAAGAAAGTAGAGGGGTGGTTTTTGTAGAGTGGCTCACATATGTAATTTATGAAATAAGATACTCTGCTTTATAACTCAAAATATGCGATTGTGTTTATAACGCCTTTAAGCCATGCCTGGAGTTTGCCCAAAAGCCATGTGACAGACCCGAGACCTTCTGGAAGAGGATTTTGTCATTTGATGAGACTGAAGTTGAGGCCTGAAAGCATATGCATAGGTTTGGGAGGAGACAGGGAGACATGTCACCCCCAATATTTTCATGTTAATTAATTGTCCTCTTCAATTAAAGACGAGGTGGTCCAGCAGTGTTTCTTTCCTAGTGTTGAAATACCTCCCTCCTAACTTGGCAGCGTTAGAGAAAAAGTGCATGGTGAAATTCACAAAAATTCCAAAATGTTAAGTGTGAAAAGCACAAACACGCATACTAAAGAAGACTAAAAGCCAGATTTACAAAAGGATTGCGACTGCGTTTCCGACGCTAAAGCCGTCGCGACAAGGTCGCAATATCTTTGCCGGATTTACGGTCGCACCAAATGGGGTTGTTTACCTTGTAAATTTAAGTTATTTTTCTTGTTCCGTATCCATTTCTTAGCGCCTTGCAGTCCGGATGGTTAATTATTTCTGACCATTTTTATGGGGTGTCTACTACCGCAAAATTGCAAATTGGGGTGTTTCCTTTCTTTGATTGCGTAATGTAAGACCAGTCATAGTAAATCGGTTGTTAATGTGTCAGTATCTGCGACCACAACAGAGCCACAATATAGCAAAAGTTTTGTGCCCACCTATGATTTAAATCCTGCCGCCGCTGCTAGTTCGAGCAATGAGCTTTTCAGTGAAGTTGAACCGTTATACAATATACAACAGAAGTGAAGTACACTCTTGTGCAATATCACTTAAATGTCAAATGATTCAAAATTGTATCACCTCTCAATAGTTGCATTATTTCTAAGTTGACAAGTAGTGTTTCTTCATGAACAATCAAAAACAAATACTTTAGAAAGACTCGTGAAAATACAGGCCTCAAAGTAGAAACTCAATGCAACAAAAGTGAATACACCTGTGATCACTGACACACAAGTTAGAAAACCTGTGATCATTGAAACAAAATTGAGTACACCTGTGATTTCCAATTAGCCTAATTGCATGAACATCGTTATAAAATGACCTATGAACACCAGAACTTTAAAAATTTTGGACTTAAAAATGCAGATTAGCCTACTGTACACACACACTTCTTTTTTTTTGCACAGCCCGAGCCCTACCTAACCAATTAGCATAAATATCCGGATCGAACCCGGCCCTACCCGACTGGCTTTTTTCGGCCCCTCGGGCTGAAACTGAGAACTCTAGCGGTTGCTACACGGGGAGAATTGAATTAGAATAGGGGTTCAATTGGCTACCAAATTGGGAGAAAATGGGAAAAAATCTGAAACAAAAAACTTTATTAGAGGCATTCGCTGCAACCCAAAGTGAAAAGTTTTGTTGCTTGTAGGTTCTGCCTACATGCCTATGACGCGTTACTGAATGGATCTATCGCCCCTCCCCCCCCAGAAAAAAACCCTTGTTTGCTCTGCAAAATTAAACTTTGCTAATGAACATGAAAAGAAGCGTGATAAATATTGGGCGCACGTTCTTTGGTCAGACGAGACCAAGGTAAATTTGTTCGGCTCAGATGGGGTCCAGCATGTTTTGCGTGAACCTGGCCAGGACTAGCATAGTCCCAACAGTGACGCACAGAGGTGGGAGTGTGATGATATGGGGCTGCATGAGTGCACAGGGTGTTGGGGAGATTACATTTATAGATGGCACCATGAATGCCTCTGGATATACCAAAATACTGGCTGACAAGATGACTCCCAGTCTCCAGAAGCTTGGCAGAATAGGAATATTCCAGCATGATAACGATCCAAAGCACACTGCCAAAATCACGCAAGAGTTTCTAAAGAAGAAAAAAGTGAAAACTATGACCTGGTCAATTATGTCGCCTGACTTGAATCAAATAGAACTTTGGGGTATTTTAAAGAGAAAGGTAGAGCAACACAACCCCTCCAACAAAGAGCAGCTGACAAAAAATAGTCTCTGAAGAATGGCAGAACATCTGTCCAGAAATGTGTGCAACACTGGTCTCCTCCATGCCAAGGAGGATTGAGTCTGTCATCAAAAATAACGGTGGACATTCAAATTTTAAATTTTTTCAATACTTTGTATCTCAGTATTGAAATGTGTGCTGACTTTTGTTGCATTGAGATCCTACTGTGGGGCCTGTATTTTTAATATAGTAAATCTAAACTGTTAGTTATAAGAGCAAATACCCTACTTTTCAACTTAGAAGTAATGCAATTAGTGTAAGGTGATACAATTTTGAATCATTTGACATTTAAGTGATGTTGCACAGGGATGTACTCACTTCTGTTGTATACTTTATTTTAGTCTCAAACACAAACAAACACTGCGCATACCCCTGAATGCCAGCTCTTGCATGCCTAGAAATGCTGTACTGCCAATCAAACTTGAGTGTATCAGTTTCTCTTTGCCTTTTCATTGTGTTGTGCAGCTTTCCTGACCCAAGCTACGACGTCCTCTTCTGCCCTACTAACGTTGCCCTCAATTTAAAAGCGTTATAAATTTGCACCGCTATCTTATCACAATCTTCTCTCTGCTAGCTATTATTGAATAAAAAATATCTTTGCATCATAAATGTCTTAATTTATTGTGTTGGTGAAGGGGAAAATACTTCAATATATGAATGTGGAAAACAGAATTTGAAAAAGTTCAAGGGGGTGAATACTTTCTGGAGGCATTTTAACTAATGGCTGTTTTTGTGTTTATTTCTTCTCGTGATCTCAATCTTCCTCTCTTTTAGGAAGCAATGAAAATAAACAACACACTGGGTGAGCTGCCAAACATTTCCATATACCATGAGTGATTTATATGTACGATGAACATCTTACTGATAATGTTATTCATGCACATGAGATTATATTGTATGAAAACTGTGGCATGTTAAATGGTGTGTCTGATGTTTCTTATGTCAAGTTTTTGTGTATAAAAGCAGAGCTTAAAGCAACTATTCTGTGAGATTCGAAAATAGGGATGGGCAAAACTGGGAAACTTGCTAAACGCGTACACGGTGCAAAAAAAGAAGGGAAAAAAGTGTTTTTTCAATTTAAACCGACATGCAACCAAAACTATAGCCAAGATGTGCTATATAACTAGCTAGTCATTAGGGATGTGCGCGTTTAGTCGGCTAGTCGGTTAAACGTTGCTACCCTCGCTAGTCGGCACCAGAAATACTAGTCGGTTAAACTTATTATTTTATTAATGTACACATTTAAATTACATATTGACATAATTTGCACTGAAATGTCATGTTTTCCTGGTCAAATGTTGCTTTATAAAAAAACGAGCATCCGTTACTAATGTTAACAACGCCGGATTAAAAAAATATATATTAAAAAAAACGAAGGAAAAAAACAAAACTCATTAGCCTGTTCGCCCTGCAAGTTAAACCAGCGAGATGGAAAGAGTAAGTAGGCCTATCGCGTTGTTGAATAGCCCAATCAAACTAATCTAATGTCACGTCGATCCGTCTGCATAATTGTTATTTTTTTGTGTTATTGGTAGCTTTTCTGATGACCGATTATTATTTTTTTACTGCATTTGCTATGTGATCGCGTTCACCCAATGAAAATGCCGTTGTAATAATCAGGCACGTTTCCTAAAAATGTTTTGTTACGTTGAATATTGTTTTCAATCAATGTTATTTGTTAACTTTTATTTAGTGAGTTGTCATGTTTTGTAGGGTAATGTGCAATGTTCATAATGCAAGGCGCAAAGTGCCACACATTTCAGCGGCATTTAAAATACGATTTGGTTATTGAAGAATGTGATTAACGGTTTCAAATGGCTCTTATAATATGCGCAATATTTTTTTCTGACAATGTTTAACCTTTTAGATTAAATTGTGCTCCAATTTTGACTGTTTTCTGAGTGTTTTCTTACTTTTAGACGAGTCGACTAGTCTAAGTTTAAACTTCCGTTTAAACGTCAGGGAAATTAGTCGTTAGGAACATCCCTACTAGTCATACAGTCAGTATCGCGTGTTTATATCTTACTAGGCTTGGACCAATGGTCGATAGATCGACTATGGACAATGGTTTGAACCCATCGGCGATGGGTTTCAAGCTGTCAATATTCGGACGATTTATTTAAAAAATTAAAATACATTTGTTAATTAATACATTTTGTCTTCTTTTTCCTATGGTGTAGCCGAGTGCATCATCCGCAATTCTTAGGTCCAGCAGTTGTTTGTGGATGACAAATATTTACTGTCAAGGGCGTCACTTTCTGTCGAACGTTGGGGGGGACGCAGGGCAGAACATAGTACCCTGAGATATACAGTCAAGCCAGAAAGTCTGCACACCCCTTTCACCTTCTCCACATTTTATTATGTTACAGACTTATACTACAATAGATTGAGTTAATTTTTTGCCTCAAACATCTACACACAATAGCCAATAATGACAAAGTGAAAACAGGTTTTTAGAAAATATGCAATTTTATTTTACTGACAAAAATAGGTTATTTAGGGGTTACATATCTGTACACACCCTTAGCCTAATACTTGGTTACTGCACCTTTGGCAGCGATTGCAGCTTCAAGGCGTCTTGGGAAAGAAGCTACGAGCTTGCCACACTTGTTTCTGGACATTTTTGCCCATTCCTCTTGGCATATCCTTGCAAGCTCCGTCAGGTTGGATGGGGAGCGTCGGTACACAGCCATTTTCAGCTCTTTCCACAGATGTTCAATTGGATTCAGGTCTGGGCTCTGGCTGGGCCACTCAAGGACATGCACAGACTTTCTCCGAAGCCACTCTTTTGTTCTTTTGGCTGTGTGCTTCGGGTCGTTTTCATGTTGGAAGGTAAACCTTCGCCTCTGTCTGAGGTCCAGAGCGCTCTGGAGCAGGTTTTCTTCAAGGATCTCGGTGTACTTGGCTGCATTCATCTTTCCCTCTATTAGGACTAGTCGCCCTGTTCCCGCTGCTGAAAAACATCCCCACATCATGATGCTGCCACCGCCATGCTTCACTGTAGGGATGGTATTAGCCAGGTGATGAGCGGTGGTGCCTGGTTTCCTCCAGATGTGACGCTTGGTATTCAGGCCTAAAAGTTAAATTTTGGTTTCATCAGACCAGAGAATCTTGATTCTCATGGTTTGAGAATCCTCTAGGTGCCTTTTGGCAAACTCCAAGCGGGCTGTGATGTGCCTTTTACTAAGGAGGGGCTTCCGTCTGGCCACAGTTTATGATCCAGGAAATGTATATATTTACCTGTTTCACTTATGTAGCTCTCAGTATTTTGTTTCAAACTAAAGAAAAACTATTATTTTTTGCATTTTTCCAAAGTTTCTTTGTATGTGTTGCCCTTTATTTTGACTCAAATTATGAAAATAAACAAATCTAAATCTATTGTAAATGGTACACCTGTCTTGTTTAATTTAAGCCATTTATCAAGTTTATGTGATGCTCACACCTGGAGTTATAAATCCTTAAACAGAGCACCCCCTAAATTGACCAAATTTGCCATCTGCGCAAAGGGGTTAAACAAATAAAACTTGATTCACATAAAATTTTGTGCTCACACTGATCGTCGTCGGGTATTGTATCTTGTTGTTTCTCTTGGGCATGCACAGGACTCCAGGGTCCTAGAAATGCGGTCTTGAAACTGACCCTGGCTCCGGTATTGCAGGATTACCCTTCTCGTACTAAAAAAAAAAATAATAATAAATGTTAATCTTCCTATTCATTATGACTCCCAGGAAAAAGTTTTACATGAACCTACCACATATCAGCGCACAGTAAATTGGAATGAGCATTTGCCATGCCCTAAGTGACAAGTATATACGCCATAGCCTATATTATGTACGGTAACATGAAAATAAAATGGTATTCCACCATCAGCAAAAAGCTGCCAAATGTTCAATCTTAAATTAAAATTGGTAGGCTACATCAAACATAAAATTAACGATTGCACCACAGTATGTGAAATGCACTCAAAATGCGAAAATAACAATAGGCCTCTCATTCATATTGGAAAGACAGTGCTCGAGTGGAAAAACGAACGTACATATGTAGCCAGTGAGACAAACCATATCATTCATATTGGAAAGACGGTGCTCGAGTGGAAAAATGAACGTACGTATGTAGCCAGTGAGACAAACCACATTTTAGAAGCAGTACTACTTGCATATCGGGAAGGGAATACTCCTCTCGCTAATGCGTTTTCTATAGAGCTTGCATAATACTAGACTGTTAAAACGAAACCTGCTGTTACGCTGGGCTGTCAAAGCACCCAATAAGACATTGCATATATCGCTGCTAAGGTTATAATGTACTTTTTTTTGATAAGAGCCAGAATGAACTGTAATGAATGAGACAGGCTTGCATGGCATGGGTGGTTTTACGAGTCGATGTTTCAGATAGTGTAATAGTATTGTATATTTCTCAAACTGATTGTACCAGACAGTAAATGACCACTGAGTTTTGAAAGGAACATCTCTATCTGTAAAACTAAAGTAGGATTGTATATTTGTTTTATATTTAGTTGGAGATATTCATTGTAGAACACGTGGTACAATGAGACGATAATGTCACATGTTTATTTTGCATTTGAGTGAGCAGGGCTTTTCACTGCGTTTTTGGCATGCGATCAGGCTATTGTTGGGTTTATCTTATTGCTATGACGGAATTCTATTTTATATGATTCATAAACATTTATGAACTCACACACAGACGCTATTGTCTGTCACGCATGGGTAGGTATAGACTTGGTGGGGGGGGTCCTTGCTACGGGAAAATAGTGACACTTAGAAACTCTGAGTTGTCACGAATTGTCTACCAATAAAGTTAAAGCACAGTTTGTGTGATTTCCACTAATAGTTTGGCTGCAGGAGCAATTAATGTTTCAGTTGAGCAAAATGATGCCGCCGGCAGCATTATCACTAGGCGTCTTTGCAAAGAGGTTAATGACTTACTGACGGTGCTTTGCAGGCTATGTGTGAGTAACTTGACATTGTGTTGTTTGTTGCTAAGATAGGATTTCTTTCCCAAATATGGACATGTATTATTTAGCTGAGGCTGCCCCTGCTTTTCACAGGCCTGGAGTCCTCTCCGAAACCCTCAACCAGCCCCCCGTCCATGGGCTCCCCGGGCAGGAGGGCACCAAAGTCCCCCTCAGAACACAGAGAGCGCAAGCCCTCCTCATCGGATGACAAGAAGAAAGTGGTGAGCAGCGTCTCCTCACAAAGCCAAAATTACAAGACTTTGTGGCTCAAAATGTCAGGCATATCTTCAGAGAAAAATAATAAGTTTACAGTAGGTAGCTGTGGTTCACAACATTCTACGGGCAACCATGTCTACATGCAACTGCTATTACGTCACTCTTTCAGTTTATAAACGCTACTGACCAGGAGCCGGTTGCACCAACA